>JACYFF010031952.1:44922730-45018453 GCA_017589665.1 Selenicereus undatus
AGCCGTATATATATATATATATATATATATATATATATATACGGCTCATACATGCCTCCAGTCCTAGCTCGCGTAGAGTCCTAGCCTCCTAGATCCCTTGCTTGCCGGTTTAGATGTTGGCAAATTATCTTTATAAGATAATTATCAAATATTACAAGGAAGTAGTTTCCTAAACCAAGTCATATACTTGATTTGTTTTCTAATACTCTCCCTCAAGTTGGAGCGAGCAGATTGACGATGCCCAACTTGCCTTTTAGGAACAGGAACTGTTGCTTCCTTGGAGGTTTAGTGAAGATATCAACAACTTGATACTTTGAAGGTATATAGGAAGTTGCAAGGTCTCCAG
Source organism: Selenicereus undatus (assembly GCA_017589665.1). Taxonomy (NCBI): domain Eukaryota; kingdom Viridiplantae; phylum Streptophyta; class Magnoliopsida; order Caryophyllales; family Cactaceae; genus Selenicereus; species Selenicereus undatus. The sequence goes on from JACYFF010031952.1 coordinate 44,923,077, forward strand.
AAATAATATGTTCTCGAGCAAAATGATAGTCAATTTCAATGTGCTTGGTTTGTTTATGGAAGACTGGATTCTTGGCAATGTGTAAAGTGACCTAATTATCACAATAAAGCTCCGTAGGCTTGTCGAGAAACACCCAGAGTGATGCAAAGAATGATTTGATCCAAATCAATTCACTTGTGACATTTGCTATAGCATAATATTCTTCTTCTACCGAGGACTAAGAAACTGTACTTTGCTTCTTGGTTTTCCAAGAGACCAGGGAGCCTCCTATAGTAATATAATAACCTCTAAGAGAACGTTTGATGAGAGGACATGCTCCCCAATCAGCATCATAGAAAGCGTATACCTATAGATCAAAATTGCTGCGAAGTAACAACCCTTGTCCCGTACACCTTTTAAGTGCCTTGAAACTTCTCTGGCGGCCTCCATGTGTTGTTCTCTCGGTTCTTGCATAAATTGGGACAAAATATGTAGAACATAACATAATTCTGGCCTTGTGATTGTAAGATAAATAAGTATTCCAATAAGACGCCTATAACGCGTTGCATCATCCACTGTGGGTCCGGTAGCAAGAGCAAGTTTATGATTTATTTCGATGGGAAAATCTACAAGCTTAGCTCCGAGAAGTCCACATTCTTCAACAAATTCCAAGGCATATTTTCTTTGGCATAAAAATAATCCTTGGGTTCCTCTGGCCACTTCAATGCTCAAAAAGTACTTAATGGGCCTAAATCCTTAATTTTGAAATAGTTGTTCAAATATTGCTTGAACTTGTTACAAAATTCAAAATTGTTTTCAGTAAGCACCAAATCATCAGCATATATTAACAAGGCCATATAAATGTCTCCTTTTCTGTATGTGAATAGGGAGTAATTAGCATAGGATTGAACAAAACCATAATGCAACAATTGAGTATAACTTGACAAACCATTATCGTGGTGCTTGTTTTAGACCATAAAGTGATTTTTGAAGTTTGCAAGCCTTGTTAGGTCCTATGGAACGAAAATCGGGAGGTAATCGCATATAGACTTCTTCGTGCATATCTCCATGTGGAAAGGCATGATTAACATCAAGCTGATGCAGTTCCTAACCTCGGGTAACAGCTACAAATAAGAAACATCGCACACTGATCATCTTTGCCACCAGAGCAAAGGTTTCATCAAAATAAAAACCCTCTATCTGTTGATCTCCTTTAATAACAAGCCTTGCTTTAGATCGTTCAATGGATCCGTCTGAGTTATACTTAACTTGGTATGCCCATTTGTAGTTTATGGGTTTCTTATCTTGTGGTAAGTTTGTAATTGTCCAGGTTTTGTTTGCGTTAAGCGCCTCGATTTCCTTTGCAATAGCCTTTTTCCAATTAGCATATTGAATTGCCTCATGAAACTACCTGGGCTCCATAATTTTTGTAATAACAGCAAGATATTATTGATGCGCACTAGAAAATTTCTCACAAGTGATATAATTTACTATAGGATAAGGATTACCTGAGGACACCTTTTGTAGTGGGCTGATTGAAGCGAGGTCTTCTGTTCTGGCGAAATAGCAAAGGGAGTCTTGCAAGTGATTCGATGCCTTTCGTTCTTGCTTTTCTTATCCTAAATCTTCTGCTGTAGTTTCCTGAACGGGACTCCCCTGTCTGATGGTGTCTTGGTAGGTGGAACAAAGTCAATTTGCACTGGGTCTCAATGCATGCCTGCTTGGGTAAGGCTCATTGTTTTGGCTAGTTTGTTCGCTGCTTGGGCCCTCTACACTTGGCCCAGTTCTGCCATTGTCTTCCTTCGTGAGCGCAGGTCTTGTCATGACTAGGCCTTGATCCCCAGGTTCTCCTTGTACAGTCTGAAATTGGGCCTGATCGTTATAGGTTGATCCCTCGTAGCCCGTTCTCTTGCCGAGCCCACTTATTTGAGTAGGCTCAAGTTCTCTTGGTGTGCTGTTTGAGTCAAGCCATTTCTCCCTTGATGTCGGATTTTCAAGATCAAGGAATGCCTTAGGTGGCATAGGATCTTCACATGACTCATTTATAATCTCATAGGGAAATATGTCCTTGTAAAATACGACGTCTCTAGTCACAAATAATTCTCCAGACTCCAAATCATAAACTTTCCATTCTTTCTTTCTGAAAGGATAACCCACAAAAATGCACTTTTGACTCCGAGATGCAAATTTATCCTTTTGTCTTTGGTACTTGTGAGCATAACACAAACATCCAAAGACTTTTATATGATCGTATGTGGGTTGTGTACTGAATAAAATCTCAGAAGGTGTCTTTCTGTTCAAGATAGGTGTAGGTGTCCTATTTATTAAGTAGGCTACTGCTAAGGCATATTCTCCCCCCCCCAAATCCAATGGTAGATTTCCTTGGAAACGAAGAGCTCTTGCCACATTTAGGATGTGGCGATGTTTCCTTTCAACTCTACCATTTTGTTGGGGGGTGTATCAATATAGTTTGTTCCATGCATGGGCAGTTTTCATTATAAAACTATTTCATGGGACCGGAGGTAAACTCTTTTTCATTGTCACTCCTTATGACCATGACACTCATGTTAAATTGATTTTTCACCATCATAAAAAATTTATAACCAGTATAGAAGTTGCGTTTGTTTTTCATCAGGTAAACCCAAGTTCCTTTGCTAGCATCGTGAACAAAGGTGAAAAAATAATGTGCTCCACTTAGTGACTCAACTCTATATGCACCCCAAATATCACAATGAATCAAATCAAAAAAACTGAGAATGTTTTGCTCGGAAACACACATCACAAGTTTCATGACGACCTTTATTTTCAAAAAATCCAACTTTGATAGATAACAATGACAAGACACCCTTTTAAGGATGTCCTAGTCTTTGATGCCATATATTGCAGGTTTCCACTTGATTTGCCTTGACTTCTTTCAGTGATGCATCCTTGAACAAACATACCCCTCTTCATTGTTCACCCACTCCAGTTGATATCGTCATAGAAAGGTCCTGTATTACACATAGTTGAGGAGCAAATGTCACTGTGCATACCAAATCATTAATTAATTGTGCGATCGATATTAAATTGTAAGTTAAACCAGGTACCAATAATACATCATAAAGAATTATGCTTGAGTTCAATTTCACCATTCCTTGTTTACTTGTAATGCTACTTTGCCCATTAGGTAATTTTACCAAAATTAGATAAATATTATGGAGCTTGGTTGATTTCCTGAGATCACTTGTCATGTGACAAGTTGTCGCACTATCAAGCAACCCATCATTATTACCTGACAGTTTTTCACAACCTATTTTCAAAGTTTCAATGAGACTCAATAAGCGTTGAATTTGTTCGACACTTAATGCGTGTACTAGTGGTGGATCGACAGTATCATTCTCGGTGTTTGAGTGATGCTCGACTATTGCTCTTCTCAGTTTGGCTGCTGCATGGATAGTGTATGCAGGGGCCTTGACCCCGTTCAGCGTTCGTTTGCCCACCTTAGGCTGTGCGGCCTCTCCCACAGCCACGACCCATCCCTGCGGTACCCATCTGGTTGGGTACCCAACAATCTTGAAGAAATTTTGTTTCTTCATGTCCTGTTTTGCCACAATGTTTACATGTAGGGCATGTCATGGTTCGAGGTAGACTTATTGCAAAAGCTGTTTCATTTTCGATGTTGCCGTCTCGTTGGACCATAACTTTCTGATTGTTCTCTTCTTGCATGACTACGTTGAAAATTTTATCAAGTTGAGGTAATGAATCTTGAGCAAGCAATTGGCTTCTGACGGATGAAAATTCATTGTCGTTTAGTCCCATTAAAAACTGATGGGCCTTGTCTTCTTTGTGCGTTCGAATAAATTTCTTGCCCGCTCCACATTCACACCCTTTGCAGATGCAAATTAGCACCTTTATGTGGTTATTCAATTTGTTCCACAAAGAACTCAACTTGTTATAGAAATCTCCTACGTCGAGATTTCCTTTCTTACAGTTTGCAATTGCAGCTTTAAGTTGATGTTCATATATTGTTTCTATGTAAGCCATGTTGAGTCGTAGCTTGGGATCAATAACATTGAGAAGTCAGGAGCAGAGCATGGAATTTACTAAATCCCATGCATTTGCTTCGGAGAATTCTTGTTATGTATTTTCTTTAGGCCGTTGTAGGCTTCCTTCAATGGAAACCAATTTAGGTTTTGCTCTTAGCATAGTTTGAATTGCCCGTTGCCATAATTTGTATTTTTTTCCATCAAAAACTACTGCAGTAATTAATATTCCTGGTCCATTTGAAGGGTTCGAGAAGTATAGAGAATTAGATTCAATGACGAAGTTCTTTCGTCTCCTCCACCCATGGATATTTAGAAATAATTTACCTTGGATCGCAAGGCTCTGATACCATGAAGAATTTCGGAATATGATCAAGAAATTTGTATTGAAGGTTTTGTGTTTTCCTTGATGAAATTACAAGCTATGCAACATCACATGTACACACAGCTCATACACGCCTCAAGTCCTAGCCACCTAAATTCATTGCCTGCCAATTTAGATATTGGCAAATTATCTTCAAATGATAGTTATCCAATATTACAAGGAAGTAGTTTCCTAAACCAAATCATATACTTGATTTGTTTCCTAATAGAGGCCATATTTATTTGACGAATGGGAGGTAAAAAAACTTGAATTCACCATTGCTTAGACTAAGGATTGTAATAACCCGACCCCAATCCATATTTATTTGTTTAAATCATATTTATTTTTTTAATTAATCATTTTAATTCATTTAATTAATCATGTTTATTGATTTAGTCACTCATGGTTATTTGTTTAACCAAATCATGTTTATTGATTCAATTACACTCAATTTATATATTTACCGAATTACCTTATGTCATTTAAAATTTTCTCTTTCATTTATCATATTTAATCATCCCGATTGGGGGATATTTCATTTGGATCCCACTTTGTAATTCAAGTTTTATTGATTGTTGATTCAAGTTTCGTTGATTGATTAAATATCGGGTGAATAAATATTAGGCCTCAGTAAGTATAATGTAGTGACTAATTATATTTTCTTACCTTCGGTAAAATTTAATCCCAAGCAATATAAGACTTTCTCAACACTTCGAATAATTTTTCAAGCCCGAACTTAGCTTGTTGGGCTCAAAACAAAAGCCCAAATTCTTGCTAACTTTGTTATTTCACTCATTACTCATTTTAGCACCAAATTTTAATCAGCAAAAAGCTACTTTTTGGGTTGAAAATTTGCAGCCATGTGTAGCTAATAATTGACAATTTTTACACACAAAAGTTAAGCAAAAATAACAAAACCTAACTCTCCATTTTTCTCTCTCTACCTCATGCCATTTGCAGAAAACAGGGGCAGCAGCTGTGCCGCCATTTTTTTTATAGTTTTCGACCACCTCCCGGCTGCACTGACTTCCCCTTGCTGCCAGCTATCATGCCCAACCACCAAAATCACTCAAGACAGTCCCCTCCTCCCTCTAATTCAAGCCTTAAGTAAGGTGTACCCAAAACCCCAACTTGTTCTATTTTGAATTTTTGAGGTTGTTTTAGTTATGATTATTGTTTGTATGATCATATTGATAATTATGCAATTGTTATTGAGTTTGGAGATGTTTGGAGTTATGGGTGTTTGATCAAGAACATGATCAAGTGACTTGAAATTCAGCAAGTATGAGTTTGAGCTTGTTTATGTATCTTCTTGTGATTTGTGTTATAAATCATGAAAAATATAATGTTAGATGATAATTTTGAAGCCAATTATGGTTATTTGGATGCTCACTTGAATGAGGAAGAATTAGAGTTTTCATGATCATGCTTGCTATGTTCATTTGGATCACATTAGGTGATTTATGATGTTGGATATGTTATTGGATTGAAAATGAAGGTTATGTGAATTTACCTAAATTAGGGTTGAGTATATATGTATGATTCAATTTAATTTTTGACTAAAGTGTGGCTATTTGAATTGATTACATGAGATTATGATAAATTATAATGATTTTGGTGTAAAAAGAGGTGATGTCCAATGTTTGGAGCGATTAGTGAATTATGGAAAATCTCAAAGGAGATCAAATGAGGCCATTTGGATTAACGATGTAAGTATTTGAGCTTATAGGAGCATTATGAGTAATTGTGTAAAGAAAGAATATTGATTATTGAGTAAAATTTATCATTGGAGTAATTTGATGTACTATGGGCCAAAATAAGATCACTTAAGGGGGAAATGAATATTTATGGACTTTCATGGAGCTTTTAGCTTGATTAATGAGAAAGAAGAAGACAAGTATACATTTTGGTAGCTTGTTTATGAGTTTTGAATCAATTATGGATTTTACAAAGAAAATACCACGTTTAGTGAGTTTAATAGCTTCTATTGAGTTCAATGACTCATTTGAGGTGGAATTCTATATCTAATGGACTTATGAATGAAATATGGACAGTGGGGAGAGTATTGACTCAAAAACAGTGTTTATCGGATCTAGTTAGTGTAATATATGCCATTTTGAACCAATATACATTTCTCTTGGCCTTAAACCCATATTATTAGTTCGTTTGAGAGGTATCAAAAAATCAATCTTTCCTTATAACAATCATGAAGGCCTATTACCAAGAATCATTTACTATTATTGTCAATCCATTTATAACCATCAAGGCCTTTTCCTTTTTAATCTTATCTATCTTATTGTGGTTTATTTTACTTTCATTTAACTTTATATTAGATTAATTACCTTCAATTATCCAGTTTTAGGGTTATCTTAGCATAACCTATCTTATGTTGATTTATTCAAGTTATGGATGCCAATTACTTACTAAATTTCTATCAAAGTTACAAGTTATGTGGGTATCATTTACTGACTACACATCTACAATTACATTTGTGAATTAGAGTTGAGGCCTAATTTATCGTTCCCCATTATGCCTAAGTTTTATCAATTCAGAATATATTTATCAAGTCCGAATCCATTTTAAAAACTCAAGGTATGTTTATTGCCTGTATCTTTAAGATTTAGCACTAAGTTATAATATCATTTTGGTAAGTATATCATGAATTAGTTTAATCAGAGATTTACAACATAATTACTGACCCCGTCAGTGGTAGGTCGACGACCCTTCAATTAGTGATACGTCGCGATGTCAGGCCAGGGTTCCCGATCGACCTGGCAAGTGTCCACCTATTAATGGATTGTCATATCTATCAAGGGCTTCACTTATAGATAATAATAAGCAATTCAGTTTTATGCTACTTACATTTCCATTGCTATTGCGAACTAAATGAATTGCAAAGGCGGGTACCCATCAACAGTGCTTCTACGCTCAGTTCACAATATAGGAATGCATATACTGAGTTTTACCTCACATTTTTGAATTGTTTTCATGTTTTTCATTTTAGGTGATGAAGTATCACACGTTTCTCCGTTTAGCAAGCCCTTTTGGAACTTATTAGATGCTCACAGTGGATTCAGTATAGCATGAATGTTGGGATCGACCTTAAGGTCAAGTTGGGTTTATCTTCAATATACTTGTGTAGTGTGGAGTGCTAGTTAGCACATGGTACAATTAAATCAATTGTATTGAAGTTGAACTATTATGGACTTTGGACTTGGAGTGTTTCAGTTTAATAGATATTGTGATTGTGAACATGAGTTGCAAGATTGAATGGTTTCAGTGAGCCTTGTCCTTATCAGGACGACGATAGTGCCTTCCTTCATTAACTCTTCAGTTGCGGTTATGTATGAATAAAGTTGTTAGCAATTTATGGGCATTACAGATTTGGTATCAGAGCTAAGGTTTTAAGGGCTATTGTGAGCTATCAAGTGTTTACGAGTTAGCTATCAAGGTGTGTATGAGTTATGTTGGACCAGTTAAACGCGTTATTGATTATAAGTTCATATGTATGGCCATATATGGAGGAACCATTCACATTTGGCCATATATGGAGGAACCTATTAGTGAGGCATGCTCTCATTTATCTAGGACTTGTATTGTATGTTTCATTTCTCTCAATCGTTTTAATTTTTGCAATCATGCACTCCGGGTGTGTGACCCATTGAGTTATGAACTCCGGCGTGTGGCCGTTGAGCTATTGAAGTGTTTTTCTCCATTTTAAGTATCTATTGTAAGGCTTTAAGCAGGGTTTTAGTTAGTTTTTAGGTGGAACTCTGTCTGTTTTGCTCCAAGATTTGAGAGTTTTATTGAGGTGTGTTAATATACCTAATCTTGGGTACAGTGATGGTTGAAACCCGATGAAGGGATACCATTTGCAACTTCTTAAGGGATTAATATAGTGTCAAGTTAGAAGTAAACCTCTAGATGAGGAGATGAACATTACAATGAGTGCTTACGTCTATTGATAACAGTTAGTAGCTTATGGTGTGCTACTTGGCATTATGTGGGTAGTACGAGTATGATTAAGCTGCCATGTATAGGGATTATCTGGTATTGACACTAAGCTCTTGCATCAAGAATGCTCCCATTACTTCCTATCATTGACTTATTTCTGCCCTAGTTACCTTGAATTATTCAGGGGCATAATTTCTTTGCCACTAACACTCTCTTGATTTGTAATGGAGTGTTTATGAAAAATCTCATATGTGGTCTGTGGAAAAATCTCATATGTGTATTTAAGATAACTAATTTGAAGTTCGTAATATTAGAAAATCACTTGTGAACATTGGGGAAACAATTGGTGAACAACATGCCAGGGTGTAGTTGTCATTTACGAAGACTATTAAGCTTTTATATGCTTAACAAGCACATCCCATACCAGGGCTAGCCCAATGGATATACAACCATTTCCTTCATAAGAAAATTACTTTATGTTCACTCTCTCTATGTGCTACCATGTCATTCACAGAATTGAACTTTATGTCTGATCAGTTTGGTCTTATGATAATAATTAAGGTTCTTGGCACGAGTGATCACAACTTGCCGCAGTAAACCATTACTGGATGGTATTTTTTTGTCCACCAACCAAAGAATACAAGTACCTCTTTAACCAAACATACTCCTATGCTTTTAAGGATAGAGCCATAAACTCTTCTTACAACAGGGCAACATATGGCTAGTTCTTAACACTTACACACCATTGGTAAGTAGGAAGACGTATTTAGAGGTTTATTTCTCATCTAAACTTACCACAGTAAAGACTATTGCACCCCTTTTGTTGCAAGTTATTGCCTATGTACCAAAAGCATATAATCGGAGGTTCTATTCAGGTACCTTACAACTTAACTGTCTACCACTATACTAATCTCATATCCAATTGATTTATATTTAAAGATACCAATTCTAATATGCAGCACATCATGCATTAGACTTCTTCCTACACCTAACAAAGTAAGTTCTGCTTATTTATCCTTTTCTAATAGAGTGTGAACACATTTTACTGTCAGGCCACACCTTTGTTGATGCGAGGGCCAATGAGGAAATAGTAATGCGTATTACATTATTTAAAGACCTCTTCGTATCATTTTGTTCGAGAAAAAAAACCTCTTTTAATATTCTCTTAAAAACTTTATTCCAAGTGAATATGCTACTTTACCCATATTAATCATCTCAAAGTTACATAATGATAAAGTCTTTTGCCTCAGTACCTTTACACCATTTCTAGCTATTAGTAAGTCATCCACACATAATGATTTGACTACAAAATTGCATTTGGGCCTTTTGGTATCAATCATAGTGTAGCCACTAGAGATAGCCACACCGTGAAAAACAAGTATATCAATTCATTGAAGAGAATTTAAGGTCATAATTGACCTCATATGTCTACAAACCTCATGTTTGTGACCGTTTTCGGTGGAACTTCACTTAAATCCCCTTGGAGATTAGTACTTGCACATCCATATGATGTGAGTTTAGGTCCAAACTAGCTATAATAGTTAGAGAAAGGTGAAATTAGGACAAAGCACATATTAGAAGGGAAAAACTCTTTGTGGTTGATCTTTCCCTATTGTGTGTACCCTTTTTGCAACAAGTTGTGCCAAATGTGAGCTGTGCCGTTAGCCTTACAATTTAAGAACCGATCTATTCTCAAATAACTTTATGCCCTAAAAGGTCAACCAACTATTTACCTTCATTTACTCTATTTTATTTCCATTGCTTTAATCCACTTGTCCTTAGAAGTATTAGAAAGTGCATCTTTGCTTATTTTCATTTCGTAAGAGCATCATGAAAGTTTCATGTACCTCATTACCTAAATAGCGTGGAGCAATGTTTCCTAACAACCATGTCTTCTTAGAGATTCACATAATATCAAATCATTTCCTCTTAGGATCAGTTTTACCACCACTCAAACTAAGACAAATCATCTTGCTCCCACTTGGAACACGAATAGGATCACTTTCAACCATGTCTTCTTAGAGATTTATATAATCTCAAATTATTTCCTCTTTGGATCGATTTTACTCCCACTCAAACCAAGACCAATCATCTTGCTCCCACTTGGAACACGAATAGGATCACTTTCAACCATGTCTTCTCAGAGATTCATATAATCTTAAATTATTTCCTCTTTGGATTGATTTTACTCCCACTCAACCAAGACCAATCATCTTGCTCCCACTTGGAACAAGAATAGGATCACTTTCATTTGCTCTTGATCATGAATGTATAATTTGTCTTGGAGAACTAATAGAGATAAGTCGTAACCTATCTCACCCTTCTTTGGAAATCCTTTCTTTATATTGCAATATGTATTGGTTAAGTTTTAGTTGCGCTCCCACTATCTCCTAGTTGAAAGAGCCATCATGGGTCGTATACTCATGAGGTCCAAAGACTCTCATAGGAGGCTCCATAGCTCATACAGAGTGGTAATAACTTACCTTACAAGCACAAGGTCAACATCATAGATTGCAACAAAAGCGTTCTCCTCAATAGAAGATTCACAAATTTTGTACAATTGTTGATCCTACCATATTAAGAAGCATTCTATTTTCTTTCTCTACAATAACATTTTGTTGTAGGCTTTTAGGGATAGTCACCTAATAAAGTATTCCCTTTTTTTTCATATCACAATATCCACTACATAATGCTAAGAAATGTTTGGTAATGATTTGCTCTCTGAGACCATAACCTCTAGGGTTTATTTGATCTTAACCAAGCTCACATGTTTCTGAAGTAACTTTTTGCTTCAGACTTAAATGCAGTTAAATGAGCAACACCAAATCAAGTGAAATGTGATGAAACATAGAAGTTGCACACCTTATTATTCCATTCATGAGACCATAAATGTTCAAATGAACTGACTATCATGGAACCTATCTAAAATTAAATGGTTTTCTTGTTGCTTTTTCTGCTGATTATGTTCACAAGTGAGCTAGTCCACTTTTGTTTGCAAATAAATCTTATTTTGCTAGCATTTGTATTTATATGCTTCTTACCTATAAGGCCTAGTGTACCATAACAAATAAACATTTCACATCATCATAATTACATGAATACAAAAAACAAATACCTGGATTTATGGAACAAATATCCAATCCATGACATGCAAACCATTGCTAATAATGCAGAACCAAAACTTAGGCACAGGTAGGACTTCACTGTAATAACCTAACCCTAACCCATATTTATTTATTTAAATCATCTTTATTTATTTCAATAATCATGTTTATTCATTTACTTTATCATGTTTATTGAATTCAATTATACCTAATCACTCATGGTTATTTGCTTAACCAAATTATGTTTATTAAATTCAATTACACTTAGTTTATTTATTTAATGAATTCCATTATGTTATTTAAATTTTCCACCTTCATTTATCGTATTTAATTATCCCGGTTGGGAGATATTTCATTTTGGGTACCACTTTGCAACTCAAGTTTCATTGATTGTTAATTCGCTGATTGATTAAATGTCGGGCGAATTGATATTAGGCCTCGGTGAGTAAAAATTAGTGATTAATTATTTTCTTATCTTTGGTAAACTTTAATTCCGAGCATGAAAATTTTTTATTTTTGTTCAACACTCCAAATAAATTTTCAAGCCCCAATTGAGCCTATTGGGCCCAAAACAAAAGCCCAAAACCTTACTAACTTTTGTTATTTCACTAATTACTCATTTTAGCACCTAATTTTAATTAGCAAAAAAACTACTTTTTGGGTGCTAAAATTTCAGCCACATGTATCAATTAATAGGCAATTTTATACACTAGAAAAAAATCAGCAAAATATCAAAACCCATTCTCCATTTTCTCTCTCCTCTCCACGACTCCTTGGGCTGCAACAGGGGTTGCGGCTGCTGCCCCTTTGTGCCGCCAGTTCTGGTGGTTCCAGCCACTTTTTCGGCCACCTCCCAGCTGCCCCGAGTTCCCCTTGCTTCTAGCTATCATGTCCAACCCTTCAAATCACTCAAAACAGCCTCCTTTTCTCTCTAATTCAAGCCTAAAGTCAGGTATATTCTAGAACCCTAACTTGTTTTATCTTGAGTTTTATGGTTCCTTTATTTATGGGCTATGTTTGGATGATCAAATTGATAGTTATTGTCCAATTTTTGTTGAGTTTGGAGATGTTTGGAGTCATGGGTATTTGATCAAGAGCATGATTTTCGTGATTTTGCATTTGTTTAAATGCCACTGTCGAACATTCTGGGAATTATAGGTTTTTCCAAAAATTCGAAAATTTTTAATGTAATTTCTCTATATTATTTGTGATTTTTGGGGAAAAGTTCATGAATTTTGGACATATAATCAGGCAGTTATGGAATTTTGAAGAAAACTGCCCTTTTTTGGATACGAATTTAGTAATTATGTATTAATGAAGTTGTTTAGAGTTTGGATAAATATATGAGGCCTTAAATGATCATTTTGTATCTGATTGTGGTGATTGGAAATGATTTCAAGTGAGTTTTATGTGAAAAAAGAAGAGACAGTTAAATTAGTGAAGGGCTGGAATTTCAGAAAATTAGGGCTGACTTTGGGATTAAACTGGTAACGAATGGTCCAGCCAAAAATGATGATTTTTGGTGGGAGGATAGTTCTGTGTGTTAGATTTTATATGCCTCTTGAATCGCCTTAATCTGAGGTATGTGGAAAACATTATGGTTATTTTACCAAAACTACGCAGAATGGGCTAAAAACTAACACACTTATATTTTAGCCCCATTGTGGGAACCCTATTGTGAGAATCATATCTTGTGTTGTACATGACACTTTTTAGAGACTTATTAATCTTTTCATATTGGGGTTTTATGTCTCCATTTGAGGTCTAGAATGAAAGTTATGAGTTTTTGAATGGAACTGACCTGCTTAGGTGTAAATTAGGTTGTTATTGAAACTTTTGTGCAGTGTATATTTGGAGAAAAATTCTAAAATTTTTACTGTAGATTTTTCATATTATTTTCGAATTTCCCAGAAGATTTCATGAATTCTGGTTGAGTATTTTGAGTTTGGTGATTTTTAGAAACATTTTGAGTATTTCTATAAAGAGTAATAATAAAGATTAAGAGAGATTGATCGTGCACTCATTTTGTGTATTTTGGGCCAAGCCATTTAAAGGGGAAAATGAATATTCATGGACTTTTATGGAGTTTTTAGCTTGTTTATGAGCTTTGAATCAATTATGAATTTCACCAAGAAAATACCAAGCTTGGTGAACTTAATAGCTTCTATGGGGTTCGACGACTCATTTAGGGTGGAATTCTTTATCTAATGGATTTATGAATGAAATATGAGAAGTGAGGAGATTTGTGACTCAGAAATTATGTTTATCAGACCAAGTTATTGCAGTTTATGCTATTTTGAACCAAGATATATCTCTTTTGGCCTCAAACCTTTATTACTTACTCACTTCAGCTTATATCAAACGTATTTATCAAGTCAATCTAGTGTAGTTGCTGTTATCTTGATCCAAGTTATACATCAGCAAGCCTGATCTACATTATCACCATCAAGGCCTTTTTCTTTGTAATATCATTTATCTCATTGTGGACTATTTTCTATTTACTTTATATTGGAATTAATTATTTTCATCAATTCAGTTTTGAAGTTATATATACCATTTAATGACTCAATTCCTATTACACAAACTTTTACTTACGCAAGTATGTGAGTAAGGATCATTTACTTACTACACATACGTACAATGACATTTATGAAATAGACTTGAGGCCTAGTTATCATTCCCCGTTATGCATAAGTGTTATTAAGTCAGAACATATATCTCAAGTCAGATGACATTTTTTTTTAAAGACTAAAGGTACGTCCATTGCCTGTATCTTCAGAAAGCAGATCATGTTTATCAAGTTACAACTCTTAATGAGTTTATCAATGAATCAGTTTATACAGTGATTTGCTATTTAACTTGTGACCCCATCAGTTATCATCTATAGGACGTCAGCCCATCATTTACTCGCGCGGCTTCAGGCCAACTCTTGATCGGATTGGCAGGTGTACACCTATATATGGATCATATCAATGCAAGGGGTTCACATCCAGATAATAATGAGCAATTCAATTTCATATTACTTTCATTTTCATTGTTATTGCCAACTAAATGAATTGCAAAGACGGGTACCCATCACCAGTGCTTCTATGCTCATTTTACAATATAGGGATGTATGTACTGAGGTTTTGCTCATATTTTCGAATTGTTTTCATGTTTTCCATTTCAGGTGATGAAGTATCACATATTCCTCCTTTTTTCAAACCATTTTGAACGTCGTCAGATGCTCACAGTGGATTCAGCGTAGCATGAATATTGGAACCGACCTTTGGATCAAGTACTTGTGTGGTATGGAATGTGAGTTAGTACATGGTATGGTTGAACTATTATACCCTTCGGTCTTGAAGTGTTTCAGTTTATTGGATTTATTAATTGTAAGCATGAGTTGCAAGATTAAATGGTTTCAGTGAGCCTTGTCCTTATCAGGACGGCGGTAGCACCTTCGTTTACTGAGTTTTCCGCTGCAATTATCAGTAATCATGTCATTAGTATTTTGGGGGCATTACAGATTTGGTATCAGAGCTAAGGTTTGAAGGGCCACTGTGAGCTATGAAGTGTTTATGAGTTAGCTATCAAGGTGTGTATGAGTTATATTGGACCAGTTAAATGAGCTATTGACTATAAGTTCATATGTATGGGCATATATGATGGAACCATTTCCATTTGGGTGACTTAATCATTTGGCAATATCATGAGATTCGAGCATAAGCAAAGTGGAATGTGGAACCATTTGGGTCACCTGTTAGTGAGACATGTTCTCATTTATCTGGGAGTTGGAATTTCTCTTATTTGTTTAAACTTCTCTAATCGTGCACTCCGGGTGTGTAACCCGTTGAGTTATGAACTCTGGCATGTGGCCGTTGAGCTATTGAATTGCTTCTCTCCATTTTAGGTATCTATTGTAAGGCTTTAAGCCTGAGTTTTAGCCAGTTTTTAAGAGGAACTTTGTCTGTTTCGCTCCAGAATTTGAGAGTTTCATTGAGGTGAATTAGTATACCTGACCTTGAGTACAGTGATGGTTGAAGTCGATGTGGGGGTGTCGTTTGCAACTTCTTAAGGGATTTATACAATGTCAGTCAGATGTGAACCTCTAGATGAGGAAATGCCTTGTGGGATAATATCTTTGAGGTGAAGTACTATGAGAAGAACACTACAATGAGTGCTTATGTCTGGTGATAACAATTAGTAGCTTCTGGTGTGCTATTTGGCATTATGTGGGTGGTACAAGTAACATTAAGCTATCATGTATCGGAATCATTTGGTCTTGATACTAAGACTTTTCATCAGCAATGCTCCCATTACTTCCTGTCATTGACTTATTCCTGCCCTAGTTACCTTGAATTGTTCAGAGGCATCATTTCTTGCTGCTAACACTCTCTTGATTTGTAATGGGGTGTTTATAGAAATTCTCATATGTGGTATGTGGGGACTTTTTCGAACACATCTGAGCAACCTTTCTTATAGGCGATTCAAACCCTGACAATCACAGTCGTTTAATTCTCTCTTTCCATAATGGAGCCTATAATGACTCCCGGTGTGCATTTCTGTATGATTTGCAGTTCTTCCTAAGCATATTTGACTCATTCTACTTGCAGCTCAGTCATCACTATGTTCATATTTTTACTGTTACCTACTTGAACTCTTTGCTTCTATTTGGGCACTATTCATTAATTGCTCACAAAGCCATTGGTTGCTTCAGACCCAGTCATTGGGTGCACTTTCGACAATAAATGTATCCATATTGTTCGTGTTGTTATAGCACCGTAACGTTATGCTGGCATACTATTCTATGGCCATCACTGCATGTCATTATTCAAGTTATTTTGGCAATCCTTTCTGTTCTAGTACAACCTAGTTTGGTAATGATAAACAACGATTCATTTGCCAGCAGTTTTGAAGTTTATATGTCTAACCAAGACTTCCATTTATTGCAAATTATTTTATTAATGGATGTCATCATGTTCATTCATAAGATTGACTCCTTCATCTTGACGTATTGTCCTTTCAAACATCAGATGAATAAAATTTTCCTTCTGATAGTGTTGACCCTTATCTTCGTCATTTTACTCACATACGGATACTGTATGACTTTTCAAAAGCCGCTTTGGTAACCTATTACATTTCTTCACCTTCATTACTTAATACTCCCTCCCAACTTCATAACATCGATCATTATCATGACCATCATGAATAAACTGCATGTCTTGTATATGCAGGTCATTTCTATGTCTTACCTCTTTCATTACGATTATTTGTCCTTTTATTCATTCAGCTTACATGTCAGTCCTTTCTAACCAATAAAGAAATATCTTTGCAAGAGTTCATGTTGTGGTTACATCTCTTTACATTTTAGATGACCCCCCTTGTCATTTCAATTTACTGAGACCAGTAAGCAGTTAAATGTGTTATATATAGTACTGTTGGAAATATATTCATTGGGCATTCAATCCAGTTTGATTGCCATACCTTGTTATCATTATGGAGATGAACTATGTGTGTACTTATAGAAGATGATTTGTAAAGATCTTAAAGTTAGTTTGAGAAATGTGGAAAGACTAGAAGTGCATTTCTATGGGCCGAGGGAAGAAAAACCCTATTTATCACTCCAATTACATTGTGCAAGTAAGTTAATTATCATGTCAGTAATGCATTGAACATTAGTGATTTGTCAACCACACTCGGTGTATCCTATCCATATTTATAGTTGGTGGATTTAGAGATGTTTCATCTGAGGACTTTCAGGACTGTTTTCCCCTTAGAAACATTCATTTTTAGATCAACTTAGTTCAAGGTGCTCAATCCATTTTCAACACCCCTATCATATGACCCCCAACAGAGTTCAATGAATTAAAGAATCAGTGGATGAGTTGTAAAGAATTTATTTGACCAAGTGTGTCCTCGTGGGGAACCTCAGGTTCATATGAAGAAGAAAGATAGAATCTTATGGTTGTGTACTGTATACAGAGAGTTACACAAGATCACTATCAAAATAAGTACCCTATACCTTGAACCAATGATTTATGGGATTAACTGCCAGCAACATATGTCTTTTCCAGGAATGATTTAAGGTTCGAACATTATACCTAAACCATGCAACCACAATTTATCTTTTGCAAGAATACCCATTTATAGTAATTCTTGTTTGCTTGTCTCATCTTCAAAACTTGATACTATCCAATATTGTTTCATCTCCCTTGCATTTCAACCCGATGTTTCTTATTAGCGTGATCTTCCATGTCTTTGCAAACCCATTATTAAATGTGCAATACATTTTGTTCGACCTTATATGGTTGTCAACATTTCCGTCTTCTCGACCTTCACCATCTCTATTTCATGATCATGAGTTGTAGTTCATTTCGTTGAGAGCTGATTCCCACATCTACCTTACATCTCATTTATTCATAATAATACGCTCATATAACTTGTTCTGAACTCATAATATAATTCAGCTCTTATTGGTGTGGGTGATTGCAATTGTCATAACCCCCTTACTCTCCTTATTTTGAACTTCAACTCCCACACATATACCTTACATGCTCATAAGTAAACTCTAGCTTTTCTGTTCAATCTTATTATTGGACTTGAATTGGTTTTATGTGAGCAAATGCACGTTTCTCATGTCACTTGTTCAATCTATTTACTTATCCATTGGTACTTTGCTCTTCAATCTATTGATCCATTTATGGCATTTGCAATTCTTACACCTATATTTTATATCCTTATCAATGAACTTCAGTAGTCCTTATTTAATCTTATTGTCGTACTTAACTTGGCTCCATATGAGCAAATGCATGTTTCCACTACAGCCTATTCAATCCATTTATCTATTCATTAGACCTTGCTTGTTGATCCAATCTATTTATCTGTCCATTACACTTTGCTTGTCTAATCTAGTTGTCTATCCCTTGCACTTTACTTATCCAATCTATGTATCTAGTTATTGCACATTGCTTGTCCCATCTATTTATTGCACTTATCTTGTTCCTTGTGGCTATAAAGTCACCAAGTTGAAGCTCAGTTGCTTGTCATCTTGTTTCCAATTCATCAGTTAAACCCGAGTATAACCATGCCGTCTTTCTCCTTGGTTGCTTATTTATTGAACCGTTTATGATCCATATTTATAAACCACAATTCTTGTGGCATTATATTTCAGAATTCATGATACACTTATGGCTATCTTTATTCTAACCACCCCATGATAACCTCTCCTTTATTTGCCTTTTCTAGTCTCATTGTTTATTTCTTTTGTATGCAATGAATCTTTTGGCTAAGAATTTCATCACTCTCATCTCTAACCATGGTCATTTCATAGCCCTTTATCGACCGGGAGCAGATCCTTGAGTAGTCGAATGAGGGAAGATCCTGTGAGCATTAGGATGATCAGATGAGGAGATTTTGATAAGGGTATAAACTCAGGCACTGTCTAATTGTCTTGGAGTGAGCCAGAAGAAACATTGATTACAAGGTCAGAGCTAACCCAAGCAAGCATTAAGATTGAAAATTCAAGTACATGCCAAGGTGATACAAGGTCAACAAAGCAGTTGTGTAATAACCAAAGTCTCAGTTGAGATATAAAGTATCTCGAAGGGCTTATCTAGTCAAGGGTGTCAGGAGACTGGATATCGGCACTAATTGAGTTCTCGTTACTTTGGACTTTATGAGCCAGTAGTGTAGAATACCTCCTTTGCAGTAACAAAGTTCTTTTCTTTCGAAGAGAATAGCACTTTTGAAGCAAAGTGATTGTGTTTATTGAAGCTATTGTGTGAGAAGTTATACAATACGTACACCCTTAGTCAATGTACATTCGGCAAATTCTACCCCTTCAGAGGGAAGCAATGAGAACCAATGGCCCATGTGTTTTAAAGCAGCATTCCATATAGTTGACAAGCGTTATAAGTTTCGAAGACGAAACTCTTTAAGGGGGGAATGCTGTAATAACCCGACCCTAACCCATATTTATTTATTTAAATCATCTTTATTTATTTCATTAATCATGTTTATTCATTTACTTTATCATGTTTATTGAATTCAATTATACCTAATCACTCATGGTTATTTGCTTAACCAAATCATGTTTATTAAATTCAATTACACTCATTTTATTTATTTAACGAATTCCATTATGTTATTTAAATTTTCCACCTTCATTTATCGTATTTAATTATCCCGGTTGGGAGATATTTCATTTTGGGTACCACTTTGCAACTCAAGTTTCATTGATTGTTAATTCGCTGATTGATTAAATGTCGGGTGAATCGATATTAGGCCTTGGTGAGTATAAATTAGTGATTATTATTTTCTTATCTTCGATAAACTTTAATTCCAAGCATTACAAATTTTTATTTTTGTTCAACACTCCAAATAATTTTTCAAGCCCCAATTGAGCCTATTGGGCCCAAAACAAAAGCCCAAAACCTTACTAACTTTTGTTATTTCACTAATTACTCATTTTAGCACCTAATTTTAATTAGCAAAAAAACTACTTTTTGGGTGCTAAATTTTCAGCCACACGTATCAATTAATAGGCAATTTTATACACTAGAAAAAAAATCAGCAAAATATCAAAACCCATTCTCCATTTTCTCTCTCCTCTTCACGACTCCTTGGGCTGAAAACAGGGGCAGCAGTTGCTGCCCCTTTGTGCTGCCAGTTCTGGTGGTTCCGACCACCTCCTAGCTGCCCCGAGTTCCCCTTGCTGCTAGCTATCATGTCCAACCCCTCACATCACTCAAAACAACCTCATTCTCTCTCTAATTCAAGCCTAAAGTGAGGTATATTCCAAGATCCTAACTTGTTTTATCTTGAGTTTTATGTTTGTTTTATTTATGGGCTATGTTTGGATGATCAAATTGATAGTTATTGTGCCATTTTTATTGAGATTGGAGATGTTTGGAGTCATGAGTATTTGATCAAGACCATGATTTTCGTGATTTTGCATTTGTTTAAATGCCACTGTCGAACATTCTGGCAATTATAGGATTGTCCAAAAATTTGAAACTTTTTACTGTAGTTTCTCTATATTATTTGCGATTTTCTGGAAAAATCTCATAAATTTTGATCGTGTAATCAATGAGTTATGGAATTTTGAAGAAAACTGCCCTATTTTGGATACGAATTTAGTAATTATGTATTAATGAAGTTGTTTAGAGTTTGAATATATATAGGAGGCCTTAAATGATCTTTTTGTATCTGATTGTGGTGATTTGAAATGATTTCAAGTGAGTTTTATGTGAAAACAGAAGAGAAAGTTCAATCAGTGAAGGGCTGGAATTTCAGAAAATTAGGGTTGACTTTGGGATTAAACTCGTTATGAATGGTCCAGCCAAAAATTATGATTTTTGGTGCGAAGATATTTTTGTGTGTTATATTTTAAATTCTTATTGAATCGCCTTAATCCGAGGTCTGTGGAAAACGTTATGGTCATTTTACCGAAACTGCGCAGAATGGGCTGAAAACTAACACACTTGTATTTTAGCCCCATTGTGGGAACCCTATTGTGGAAATCATATCCTGTGTTGTACATGAAAGTTTTTAGAGACTTCTTAATCTTTTCATATTGGGGTTATTATGTCTCC
Source organism: Selenicereus undatus (assembly GCA_017589665.1). Lineage (NCBI taxonomy): Eukaryota > Viridiplantae > Streptophyta > Magnoliopsida > Caryophyllales > Cactaceae > Selenicereus > Selenicereus undatus. The sequence continues at coordinate 44,944,075 of JACYFF010031952.1, forward strand.
ATTTGAGGTCTAGAATGAAAGTTATGAATTTTTGAATGGAACTAACCTGCTTAGGTGTAAATCAAGTTGTTATTTAAAATTATGTGCAGTGCATATTTGGAGAAAAAATCTAAAATTTTTACTGTAGATTTTTCATAATATTTTCGAATTTCCCAGAAGATTTCATGAATGTTGGTTGAGTATTTTGAGTTTGGTGATTTTTTGAAGCATTTTGAGTATTTCTATAAAGAGCAATAATAAAGATTAAGTGAGATTGATCATGCACTCATTTTGTGTATTTTGGCCAAGCCATTTAAAGGGGAAAATGAATATTCATGGACTTTTATGGAGCTTTTAGCTTGTTTATGAGCTTTGAATCAATTATGGATTTTACCAAGAAAATACCAAGCTTGGTGAGCTTAATAGCTTCTATGGGGTTCAACGACTCATTTAGGGTGGAATTCTTTATCTAATGGATTTATGAATGAAATATGAGAAGTGGGGAGATTTGTGACTCAGAAACTATGTTTATCAGACCAGGTTATTTCAGTTTATGCTATTTTGAATCAAGATATATCTCTTTTGGCCTCAAACCTTTATTACCTACTCACTTCAGCTTATATCAAATATATTTATCAAGCCAATCTAGTGTACTTGCTGTTATCTTGAACCAAGTTATACATCAACAACCTGATCTCAATTATCACCATCAAGGCCTTTTCCTTCGTAATATCATTTATCTCATTGTGGACCATTTTCTATTTACTTTATATTGGAATTAATTATTTTCATCAATTCAATTTTGAAGTTATGTATACCATTTAATTACTCAATTCCTATTACACATACTTTTACTTACGCAAGTATGCGAGTAAGGATCATTTTCTTACTATACATACATACAATGACATTAATGAAATAGAGTTGAGGCCTAGTTATCATTCCCCATTATGCATAAGTGTTATCAAGTCAGAACATATATCTCAAGTCATATAACATTTTTTTTAAAGACTCAAGGTACGTCCGTTGCCTGTATCTTCAAAAAGCAGATCATGTTTATCAAGTTACAACTCTTAATGAGTTTATCAATGAATCAGTTTATATAGTGATTTGCCATTTAACTTGTGACCCCGTCAGTTATCATCTATAGGGCGTCAGCCCATCATTTACCAGCACGACTTCAGGCCAACTCTTGATCGGATTGGCAGGTGTACACCTATATATAGATCATATGAGTGCAAGGGGTTCACATCCAGATAATAATGAGCAATTCAATTTCATATTACTTTTATTTTCATTGTTATTGCCAACTAAATGAATTGCAAAGATAGGTACCCATCACCATTGTTTCTATGCTCATTTTACAATATAGGGATGTATGTACTGAGTTTTTGCTCATATTTTCGAATTGTTTTTATGTTTTTCATTTTAGGTGATGGAGTATCACATATTCCTCCTTTTTGCAAGCCATTTTGAACGCCGTCAGATGCTCACAGTGGATTCAGCGCAGCATGAATATTGGAATCGACCTTAGGATCAAGTACTTGTGTGGTATGGAATGTGAGTTGGTACATGGTATGGTTGGACTATTATACACTTCGGTCTTGAAGTGTTTCAGTTTACTGGATTTTGTAATTGTAAGCACGAGTTGCAAGATTAAATGGTTTCAGTGAGCCTTGTCCTTATCAGGACGGCGGTAGCGCCTTCGTTTACTAAGTCTTCTGCTGCAATTATCAGTAATCATGTCATTAGTATTTTGGGGGCGTTACATTTACATAGGATAGGGTATCCACCACTATATAGGACTAGCTTGCATGTTCCGATTCCTCCAATGACCACCTTGTTGTTGCCTCCAAATGTGTCCTCATCGAATCATATAACCCATTGGAAGCCCATTATAGTTTCATGGTCCCTAACTCTCTAGTTCGGATTCTTGAACCTACAATCCACATAGAATTAGTTTTAGAAAGAAGAATAAAACTAGCAACATAAAAGTCACTTGGAAATATTGCTAAGTATCTTCTTGGGATCAGTGCAATCACGACCGTGGTGGCCCATTTGGTCACAATTGAGGCACTTAGTTTGCATTAAATCCTTCTTCCTCGCACATTTTTCGTTACCTTGTTGATCATGCTCGGGTTTCTCGTCAATTGAGCCTTGCCAGTCCAGCTCCTTGGTTCTTTGTTTTAGAATCATTCTTTGCATTAGATGTTGACATGTGAACTTTTGCACCTGTCATTTCAGTGACCTCTTGCCGCTCTTCCTCTAGCTTAAGTCATCGCCTGATGTCCTCGAAAGAAAAGATATACTTTATTCGAGACAGGACCATCTTAATATGACCCTAGTCATTAGGCAAAGAATAGATCAAGGCGCTAACTTGTTGCTCGTTGGTGAATTCGGAGCCCATTTCAGCCAATTCATTAATCATGTTTGACATATTCCTCTGATGCTCCCTCATGGAGACATACAGGCTCTTCTTATAGTTTTCAAACGTAATAGTGAGAGACCTAAGTCTACCAATTGCGACAACAGACATGATGCTTGTAAAATGCAAAAGTTTTATAATCAGCACAAAAGTGCACATACGTATAATATTTTAGCATACGCATATACAAGTAACTTGGTAATAACCCAGAGAGTTAATGTACACAATCATAGACCTAGAGTCAAAAGTTCATATAGAGTTCGAAATCATCGTTGTAGGAATATATGTTTTAGTGTAATTAACTTTGTCATTTCATTCCAAATTACCTGAACACGTAGCAGTCATTGAAATATTCTAAAAGAAATTCTCAAATTCCCAATCAAAGAGGACAGACGAATCTCACGAATATTTTAAAAAATTTCAACATATATCCATATATAAAAAACGCACACTCAAACATTTTAGGCATAATTTGCATATTCAACAAAATTCTCACAAATGTATTTTTGAGAAATTTCAGTGTCCTCTCGAGGGTCCATAAATTTTACGTGCAATTTGGAGGCTACAACATATGAAACATATTCTCATAATATGCACTAGGATTTTCATGAATTTCAATCAAACATATATACTTATTATATATCAAATGAGCCATAAATATCATAGAGATTTCACAAAATATTTTACTTAAATTAATCTTAATGATATTAAACAAATGTGCTCATATTTCTTATGAAATTCAATGGACTGAAATACGCTCAAAAAAAATATTCTCTAGGAATCACATAATATTTCATTCTTAAAAAAGATGTAAAGCATCATAAATATATACTCACAGAAAGAGAATATTTGAGAAGTGTCATACAAAAATTCCAATCAACTTATATAAATACATACACCCACCTACTTTTTCAGAAACTTTATGCATAACCAACCCCCATGGTCAAGTAGGGAACCATTCTAGTCAACTATATGCCCAAAATTTTTTAAAAATTATTTTTAAAAAATTTGAATGGCCCATGTCACGTGCCTTGCATGTGGGTGGTTCTCGTCCCCCTCCTTCTACTCTAGCACTCTCGACCCATGCTCAAAGAAAACGTGTCTGTGTGACTCGTTGCACAACCTAGCTCCCACAAAGGCATTATTCTCATAAATTCATCCAAACTGCTCTTTGAAATTCTTCTTAAATGTATTTTTAGGGTTGATTTGGAGCATAAATTGCAAAAAATATGGGAAAGAACCAATCCTAAATTCGAGTTCTATGCTTGAATTTGTGTTGCGTGCGTTCAACGACATTTTCGCCAAAATTCTACCCAAAAAATAGTGCACTATATAAATGGATGGGGGGGGGGGGTTCTAGTCAACATTGTTTGGGAAACATGATGCACCATCCAATTTTGAACACAAATACAAGAGGACTAATGTCGTGTTCAAATCATATGAACCCCAACCCTAAAAATTTCCAACGAAAGTACGCCAACGTTTAGCATAATTTTGTACATATTGTGAAATTGTTTGAGGGCTTTTGCTCATAATCTAATGGGTAATGCAATTGGAATGTCAATTGCTACGCCACAATAGATCCAAAATAGGGTTTTACTCAACCATTAAAAATCTTATACTTGGTGGCTAATTCTTTACCAAAATTTGGGCAAATTTCAAATCAAATCGACCAATAAGTTAAGGGGTTTTTTGTCAGAATCAAATGGGTAAGGTAGTCCATGCGTCAATTTGAATGAAAATTGAACATAATCAATGATTCAAGACTCAGTTTTAAGGTTTTATACGCAAAGAACCCTAGAATTTCAATTCAAAATTACTTGCAAAATACTCAGCTAAAACATAAGTATAATATATCAAATTAAAGCTCTCATTAAGCTCTATTAGTATCTAGAGTTTCATAAAAAATGATCAAGGATTTTCACATGAAATAATGCGATGAATTTTTGAGTTTATGAAGCAACAGAGCAAAGAACAAAAACAAGCATGCGACTATTAGCATGTTTAGGGCACAAATTATGGGATTACATCCAACCAAGAAACAAGCTTATTGGCTCTGATACCAATGAAGGAATTAATACATCAAATTAAGCATAAACATGACCTTAATCTTGAAGTGGAAGATGATCAAACCTTGGCATTAAAAGACTGGTCGATGAAGCAACACATAATTTGAAGAACCTTCACAATCCTACAACATAGGAGCCCTAGGGTTTTGTGTAGAAAACTCTCTTTAGAGAACCTTCAGTGTTTTGTTATTGTGTTTTTCCTTTTAGATTGATCCCCTTTTGTATTAGATGGACAATCGATGAACTAGGGTTTCTGATTTGGCTAAGCCATCATCTTGTTATGCTTCTTGGGCTCGCACCCCTTACGGGTGTATCATAGCCTAAGTCCAACATTGTTTATGAGGTGGCTAAACCGTAAACCTATTATGCTTATTAGGCTCGAACCCCTAATGGGTGTATCATGCCCTACGTCCAACACTTCTGCACCTTAACCAACCGATAAATAGTTCTATGCTACCCCAATAATCTACCCCTAAGTCTTGTATCATCACACCCAATCCACCATCACCATATCCTCCACATGCTACATGTACATTCATCTTAACAACCCCATTAATAGGCGATTCCAAGATGTACCTGTAGTGATTTGACGGACCCTAACACCATATTCTTTTTTTCCTGGGCTGCCACATAAGCCCATTGAAAGGCTAAAGCTTACCTCATGGCTACCATGGGATCACTACACTTACTATTTAAAACTCAAAGATTTCAATTTTTCCATATTTCCCATGTAATCACAAGAAGAAAACCCTTGTGTCTTTTCCAACCTTTGTAGCATGTCCATTCCCACACCCCCACCTCTCCAATGACTCCATCTTATACCTGTTATTGAAATGGGTCAATTTTGCACATATGTTATATAAACTCACACTTAAGGAAGACATGACTATGAGTTATATAAGCACCACTTCACCTAGGGCATATTCGATTAAAGTCCATTCCTTGTGCAACCAAATTAATATAGTTTGAACTTGTAGTTATACACACCCCTCCACGCATAGTAATCTAACTTTTCATGCAGTTTCAACTTCATGAAGTAAGTTCTACAAGCCTTGCTTGGTCCCTGGATGATCAGAGCCTATTGCTTCATCACTCCCTAACTCTCTTGCCATCCTACAAGCTGTTTTAATTGTGAATTCCCATCATGGGTCCCCATCTAGGAAAGTACATCATGCCCAAAGGCTACTGTAATGGGAATTGCTTGAATTTACTTCGCAATGGTAGGGGTAAAATGCTACTGGACCACCTCCATTCCCTAAGCTCCAATATTGTGATAAACAAGTTAATACACCCAAGCATTCTGGTCCAGCAAAACTAGTGCAGAAGTTCTACATTGAAACCTACCAAAATAATGCAACCACTTATCCTTACAAATGCTAACCGAAGACCTTTTTGCCCCCTCCATTAAGAATCTCTCACAAAAAGCAGCCCATCAGCTTCCAAGTGCAATTAGGTTAGTTATCCACCCAAGCCAAGCCATATTTCGTAAAGTACTTCCCCTTAAGATCCTTCGCTACCAACGACTTAAGATGTTACGCAAACCTCCAACTTTGCGTGGCAAGAAAAGCACTATTAAAGCAATGGAACTTCCTGAACCCTATCCCACCAAACTTCTTCGGCTCATGCATGCTGTCTTGGTAAAACTAACCCAAAATCCGAATCGAATGACTTGAACTCATACCTGACCTGACATCTATAATAGGCTCGCCTGAAAGTGAACCCAAAATTCAAATTGAGGTGAACCAAACCATGCTCGAAAATTTCTACAAAATTGCTTATTTTTGCATAATAAATGTATTGGACCAAAAATCGGTTGACCCGAAGTCGACCCAAACTGAAGTTCACCCGACCCAAACCGAACCAACCCGAAATGTCACTTAACCCAAAATATGACCCGTCCCAAACGTAAGTCGACCTGTACTCGAACTTAATGACCCATTTGCTAGGTCTACTAATTCACATAAGACCTCATAAAAAGTAGATTGTCATCAGGAAAGAACAAATGTGACATCATAGATGTTGCATTGGTAATCTATATGCCATGACCCATCTCTCTTTGTCTTTCTCTTGCACACAGACACAAACTCTTTCTCTATGATAAGTGCTAACAAACCTTTGGCACAAATCAAAAAGTGGTAAGGAGATATAAGATCTCCACAATTAAGCCCCCAAGATGGCATGAAAGAGTTAGAAGGAAAACCATTGATAAGAACACCATAAGACATGATTGAGATGTATCTCATCATAATCCTAACAAAGACATCATAGAAACCCAAAATCCATATCATTTCTTGAATAAACTTCTACTTCATCCTATCATGAGTCTTACTCATATCGACCTTCAAATCCATAAGTCCCTTTTTTGACATTTTCAGTTGGCTTCCTTAAATGGTGAAAATGCTAAAAAGAAATCAACACATTGTTAGTTATAATCTGACTTAGGATAAAAGTGCTATGAGACTCATGAATGACCTCATACAAACACAATTTTATTATATTGGAAATTGTCTTAGATATGAGCTTATAACTTATATTGAACAAACTGATACGCCTAAATTTTAGTTGATTTGGAGCCTTTAGTCTTGGGGACCAAGGCTATAAAAGTTTGGTTCACAGACTTAAGGGCCATAATTGAGGACCCTCGGGACAAAAGACACCACACCATTACTAATAATATGCCAAAAAGAATGAGATTTGGAGGACCTCTAGGATTTCTACTACCATGAATGTACAAGCTGACATGTCACTCACTCATTCGGTCCACAAACTATGTCACACTAGCAGTAACAAGATTTCCATTGGTGGCAAAGAGAATCTTAAAGTAGCTAATGAAAGAGTTTTTAATATCATCTTCATTCTCGTTCTAACTCCCTCATCATCTGTGATTCTATTGAAATTTATTCCTCACTTGGCATTAACATCAGTTTTCATGAAAGAAGGCTGTGTTCTTGTCCCCATATTTTAGCCAACGTTGTTAACTGCATTATGCCAAGTTCTCCTCTTCTTTCATGTTCAACATCTATGACTTACCTATAGCAATCTTATGCTTTCTATGTTCTCTCAAGAAGGTGCTTCAGGCTATTTCTCCCCAATTTCATTCCTAATATCCTTTATCTCATCAACAATGTCGTTAACCTCAATAGAAAAATTATACATAGACTCTTCACAACATTGTACCAACTTCTCCCTTGAGTTTATCATATTCCACCTCTCTCTAACTTTCTACTTATAATTTTGGCTCGCTCAACTAAACCTTCTACAAGGTCTCCATCCTACATAGGTTGCTTGAAGAATTTCAAAATAAATGGGCACAAATTTGTCTAAACTCTTCTTCAGACCTTGATCTCTCTTGTTGTATACCTTGTGAATTTGTTGCCCCTCAACCATAAATCAAGCAAAACACAATCAATCAGGGCCTTCCTAAGGCCTACAATTTCACTCTTATGGTTTAAGTTGCCCTTATTTTTTCCCCCTCATGCTTTTTGATGTAATTGCAATGACCACACCAAAGCTAAGGTCCTTCTTCATTATCTAGCCACATAGCAAGTCTTATGTTTCTCCTCCTCTTTTGGGCATCAATATACATCCATGAAATGACCTACATCTAGATCTTCCAACTCTCCAATCCATGTAACAATATGGTTGAGAAACTTCAACATTAAAACCAAATCAAACTTTTCTAGATAAAAGCAATGCCTCACTTCTAGCTTGAGCCTCACTTACACAACTAACACAAACATCGCACTCCCATTGCTCTTGATTTAGTAGATGGTCCATTTCCCATCCTTTCATTTTAGTCTCCAATAAGAGGACTAACTCATATCTTTTTCTTTCAAGAGGCTGTTAAGGCCTCCAACTACCAATTAGTTCTTAAGCCCATAATTCCAATCTAGAAGCTTCGTTGATTTAGGCACAACTAAGATTTGAGCACCGCCCTTGGTAAATCGGAAGCTTCAAACACATTATTTAGGTTCACAACATCCTTCATCTTCTTTGGTTGGTCAACTGGCATGTCCTCCTCATTAAGAGAGCCTCTCTTTAGTGCCATCACATTAAGGAGTGGCTCAGAATTCTTGCTACTTCTCATATTATCCTTTTCCACCATTTACCATCATTGTTATACTCTTTATCATTTGGTATTGACCATTCTCTATTGTTGACTTCATCATCAATGTTCTCATGATTTTTATCGGCAACACTTGAGGCTAAACCGATGCTGAATACCCTCGTCAGCAATTGTTAGGGGCTTACTTCACAGGTAATTCCATCTTATGTTGCTTCTCCCCATAATGCACGAACATATTTTGGAATCTCTTTGCAACCTCCTTAATGCTAGGCTCATGCCCATCGTTTGGTGGTCCTTTTTCTTTTCTAAATTTGAAAGATAAGCATCTTCGGAGCATTAGCATTCTTCTCACTACTAGAGTTCATCCCCTTTTGGGTATTTCATGGAGACGTTTTTCATCTGATCCCTATATTGGTATGCTATAATATCATGATGTTTTTCCTTATTTTAGTAATTTTCTCTTGATATCCTAGCTTCTTGAAGGAGTAGCAAAAGTTTGGTAACTTTTCATGCCTTACATCTAGCCAACACTCATTGCCTTTTCCTATTTTGACTTGCACTTTTTTGAGGATGGTTTACAGGAATCCATTAGGGACCTTAATCACCCTACTACTTCTAATACACCATTCATTAGGGAAGATCCCAATCTTTTTTATCACAACTTTGATATTACTCTTGTTTGGGACCCTTAAAGGGTGGATCACAAATCCTAGCCTAAAAGGGGCATGGATTATGTTCCTGTTGTCATCGAAGGTTGAATCTACTTGACAATTTCTTTAAGCACCACGACGCATTTGTTAAAGATCCATGGCTCCTCTTCTATGACTTTCTCCTTGTCTCCCCACTTGAAAATGTAAAAAGAGTGCATTGTCTGTAATTTCTTTGCGCTCAATACTATGATTGTATAAGGTTCTGGATAAGCCTACGCTATTCATGAACGCTTACACATTGAACGTTTTAATCGTCAGTAATCGTCGTGATAAGCAAATGTTAATTTTTGTCTGTTACTTCGATTTTTCCTCATTCTCCACCTGTTTCTCCTATATGAGAGATAATTTAAGGCCAAATTATATTTTGTGTTAGTAAAGCTAGCTTGATTTAAAAAACTAACTACATTTCATTAATTTTATCTTTGGGCTAATGAAAAATAATGTAGCCATATAATAAAGTAAGAACTACCATATGCCCTTCAACATGTAGATAAATGTTATTTTTAATCCTTAACTTTTAAAATTATTATTTAACCCGCCACATCTCGGCTATTGTTTCTATTAGTGGGTTAATTATTATTAGGGAATTTCAATTTGGCGACCATGAACATTTGCCTTTTCCATTGTATGTTTAGTTTTTATTTTTTGTATTGTTTATGGTATCACTTTCTATTTTGTCCTATATATGTAGCATTACTTGGATGATGACGTTGTACACTAACTAATGTTGTTTTCTCATTTGGAGGCTAAAATAACATATTGTTAACACAATTGCCCTTAGTTGTATTTTCTATCCTTACAAATACGAAACCCGAAATCAACATATTTAAAAGCCTAAACATAGCTTCCATTCTCATCTCCCTCTCATAGAGCTTTTATTGTTGTCCCTATTGCTCACCTAAAAACCATGGAAGAAGCTCAAAAATCCTAAAGTTTGAAGCTTCAATTTTCATCTATCTTTTTCTACATTGGTAATAATGAATCTCACTTTATGTCACTATTTACCTTTTCTCTCAGCCGAAGCTTCAAATATTTACAACTGCAATGGATTCTCGTGGCTCCTCCTTGGAATTTGCAAACTCAAAAGGGAGCCTTAGTGTTCACTATTTTCATTTCCATGATTGCGACTTCTTGATAGGGGAGTCTATATTCACAAAGGTACAAGAGGTAAGAGGAATTGAAAAAAGAAGAAGTTGTGGTTTCACTGGTTTGTTAATTTGAGGAAATGAAGGAACGAATTCCTTGAACTAAATCGTCGAACACGCAGTGTGCATTGCCAAGATCCAATAATTGAAGTTCTCAACTTTTGGTCTTTGCTCAAGAAGCGAACCAAGTTCAACTCCAATTTGGGGTCATCTCACTTAAACCAATTTGAATAATTTTCCCTCCTCTTCAAATCTTGGAAATCCAACTTTACCCATAAAAATTGAGGTGATTTTCTCACATATGTATGGATCAAGTATTGATTTTGGTTGAGAAATGTTTTATAGGCATGAATCATATTAGTGAATGATTAAGAAAAATTACTTGAAAAATTAAGAGATTATATAATTGAGATTAAGGTATATAGAGAAGGCTTATATGGAAAATGCGTTAAGCTCAGAATTTTCATGGGAGGAGAAAGAAGATAGAGAGGGAGCATGAGGAAGATGATGGCGCAAGAGGTTGTTCAAGATGTATCATGTTTGTGTGCTTCTTATTGAGCTTGGGTTACTTCCCCTTTCTACCACTTTTCTATTTAATGGAAGAGGAAACCAATGGTGCAGGAGGAGGGCGAAGACAGTTAGAGAAAGAGAGGGATATTTAGGGTATGTTAGTCACTTTGATTTATATTTGTTGACCGAGTGTAACGGTCACATTAATTACCCACATTATGTGGGCAGTTATAAAATGATTAATTACGTGTTAATCATCCCTATTAACAGCTCGTTGTCGATTACGAGCTGTGTGCTGCTATATAAGGGGCTTTAGTGACCTAATTCTGTATCGGTAGCACCTAAACAAAATAGTAGCCCTCACTCTCTCTCCCTTCCTCTCACGCTAGCCTTACCATCTTTTGGGTTCGGGTTTAGGGCGTGACAATTTCGGTAACTCTAGTAGCCATCGTCAATCCAAGTTCAACTATTCGAGGGCAGACACCGAACAACGAGATCCTATGCTTCAGCGTTGAGGTATGTCCTTAATCTTCCAATAGTGGTATCAGAGCCATGTATGATTGTTGCTAGCCCCGACCAATTCATGTTGGCCTAAATCTGAGATTAATTAATTTGACTAGCGAATCTGTGTGATAGTGATATATATATCCTTATTCTGTTTTGGCATGAAGTTACCAAGACTGAGCAAGAATATAAATAATAGGTTTTACGTTTCTTGCTAACAGTCTTGACTATCTGAATTTATGCAAAAATGAGGCTGGTGAAATTTATGTCTCAAATTATAATGCTATCCTATACCAATATGATTCCATAGTGAATTTCGTATTCAGATTAAATTTTTTCTGATTCTGTGTGCCTAAAATGATACAAAACAAGAACATTCTTGGAGATCTGGTACAAATAAATAATTAAAAAACCCAAACCCTACGCCATTTGAGGGCTCATAGATCTGGAACTAGCTAGATTTTAAAACTAGACCCCAAAGAAAACCCCTTGTCTCAGATTTGGCCACAACTCAGTTTGTATGGACCAAGAACACACCAAAAAAAAAGGTAAACAGATATACTTGAGGCTCATCAGAACCGCCAGGACGGGGCGTGTGTGGGTCACGCGCTGTCGACAAACACGACTTTTGGTCGTTTTCTTCCTCCAATTGGCCTCTAATTTCGTTAATCTACGCCCCCCCGTTGAAAAACCACCCAATTGGCCCCAACTAAGCGGCCGGTCTACACAATGGTGGTGGTGTTTTTGTCGGAGGATGAGTAAGTAAAGCCCGAAGGCTTGTTTTTCACAGCGCAAAGCATGTCGGCTTCATCATGTGGGTTGATTTAGCAGTGCATTTCGAGCAACCGCGGTGGCCCGTGTCGGAGGTGACACCAGAAAGGGCCATGGTCTGATGGCTGTCTCGGCTGTGGGCTGAGAACAGCCGAGAAGCATAAGAGTCACAGGGAAAGAGAGACGGTCTCAGAAGGTTTTAGAGAGAGAAACAGCTCAACGGCTATAGCGAGATAGAATGGCCTCAATCAAACGATGTGAAGGCCGAATGAAAGAAGGGGGAAGGTCTGGGGTTAAATTAGAGTTTTCATGCCAATATTTTATTATGTTTCTGTTTTCGTTTTGAAATAATTGTCAATATTATTTGTTATGGCATGATTTCTGGTTGAATTATAAATTTGTATAAGTTGATATGGTTCATGCAGTTAGTTCATTCTTTGAATAAAAATTTTGAATTAGTTTTAATTTTGAAGGCATGAATTCGTTACAAAAATAGTAATATGTTTACTGTTACATATAAATTCGTTTTATATATGTGTCAACTTGAAATATTTGATGCCTAGTGACTTGTAAATAATAAATTAGATTTATATGAATTCGTTTCATATATAAAATTAGTATATATGATGTAAATTTGTTTTATTCGAACTCAATAAATATCTATATGATATTTAGATCCCCCTTGGTCTATAAATGAATATGTTTCACAAATTATATTATATAATATTTAGTTAAATGAATATGTTTCATAGATTATGTTTTATAACTTATATTATATAAATATGTATTATATAATATTCATTTACATGAACATGTTTCATGATTTAATAATTTTATGCAAATACATGAGTAATTGTGAATCGGTTAATTGTTCTGTCATCGCTCTAGTTAATAGAAATGATTAATTAAGCTTTACATGAATAAGTTTCATGTATTACTTGCATATATATTTTTTTCATGAAATTTAAATTTGCAATGTTATATGAACACGTTTTATATAATTTGTGAATTTTTCTTTGAATTCGTTTCATTCAAATTTTATTATTATATGGATTTGTTCTATATAATAAATTGCGATTAAATACATTTCATGCTACAAGTCATGTTTTATTTGATTACGTGAAAATGTTTCATGTCAATTATTAATAAGTAGTGTTATATAAATGTGTTTTATATACGAACTACATGAGTTGTAGTAAATTTGCTAACTGTTTTAGCACTTTTTCCTTACCCAAATTAATCAATATGAATTAGTTTCATGTATCCTACTAATTGTGTAATTTAGAAGTATTTTATGAATTAAAGTCTAAATTCGTAAAATTATGAGTGTGTTTTATAATTTGCGAGTGGTATCTGAATAAGTTGCAGGTTATCTATAATTATATAAATATGTTTTATATAATGTTCCTTGGGCTTTGATGAATTTCTTTTGTAACATGTTATTATACGAATATGTTTTGCAATACAGATTCATTTTATTATATAAATGCGTTTTATATAATAATCAGAATTTTATTATTGATATGTCATTGATAGAGTTTTAAATGACATATTAGTAGTTATATAAATTCGTTTTACGTAAGAAGATAACTTCATGTAAATTTGGTTACATGATAAGGTTGAATATCTTTGTGATATTTCTAAAATGTTAATTTGTTTAACCATAAAGTTTTCCATAAATTTGGTTTTATGGAAATATGTGATAATTAAATTATAAAAACTTCTAATTCATGTTTGTATGTGATGATTATGAGCTTAGCGAAATTTTCGATCATGCGACATGAATGATGGAGTTTTTGATCATTTAATTATTTGAAAATATGCCTAATGTCCATCTTTTAAAAAATATATACTTTTAGATATGGCAATTAAAATATGGCTGGTAATTTGTTTACCAAATGAAAAGCTTAATAGTGCTGACTATGACACAAAGTGCCAGAAGATTCAGTTTCTTCTGAACGAACGCGAACTGTTATAACACTCTTCATATTTTAGGTCTCCTAGAGTGGCAAAAATAATACTGCTAGTGAGCACTATTGAGAAAACTTAGAATCATACCAAAAATAGTTTGAGAATGGATCGATCAACATGTTATACATTGTCATATTGCATCTATGACAATCTAGTGAGGGAATTGAAAGTTATCTCACTGTTGAGTACACGTGGAATTAGCTTAGCATCAGGTTCGTCCAGATTCATTTCCTCATAAAGTTTTGGACCTAAGGATGGTATTGCAAAAGGGAAAAAGGCTAAGGGAAATTAAGAGAGGCAAATAGCACATGTGAATGCTATGACTGTGGAAATCAAGGAGCCCATGCACAGGATTGTCATGAGCCAATTAAAGTACCTTCTTTCACAGTTGTCCCTGAATAAAATGTGTGCTCCTAAGCATCAGTTGCCAATTACGATCCTTTTTGGATTGTAGTCACAGGAGTAACCAACCGCATAGTTCAGGATTGAGTCGATTTTGTGAACTTTCATCGCCACCCAGTAGGTTCACAAATTGTCGTTTTAGGAAACGACGATGAAGAAGATGTCCTTAAAATAAGGACATATCTCTGTGAAGAGAATGTGTTGCTTCTTCACAATGCTCTCTGTGCACCTGGGGTGCGATGTTCTCTTGTGTCTTTTGTTTATGAGATTAGTTTTCTTTTTAGTTTTAATCTAGATGTCTTAAACATCGCACACAGTGGCAATTTGTTTGGCCATGTCACATTGAAAGGTGTTTTCAATGTTTTGGACGAAACAAGGCATCTTCTATCTTTGCTTCGTTTTCAATTCTGTCTTAGGCATGCTCGACGTGATGATGAGGATCACGATAGAGTTATCACCCTAGCTAAATATAGTCTTTTAAGGCTGAGTCATTAGGGTTAAAATACCCATGTGTGAGTCATGTTTAGCTAGTAAAGCAACTATGAAGTCTTTTAGTAAGGCTTCGAGCCCATCGAATCTCTTAGTGTTCATTCACTCCAGACATCTGCGGGCCCATGAATGTGAAAGCACATCATGGAGCGATATATTTTTGATGTAGGTATGTGTACCTATTTTCTCACCTCTATTACACGCTTGATGAGTTCATGTGCTTTATAGCGGAAGTAGCACTTAATTGGAACAAAGTATTAGAGCGTTTTTGTAAATATCTTCTTCGTGAAATGAATTCCCGTAGTGTCAATTTTCTTAAGGATAAGTTCCCAAGCTTTTGGTGAAATTTAAAAAGGACCTCAATTTGTATGGGTTGCAATAAGACCTTCAACCATCTCTCGCTGAGGGGGAGGATTTGAATTCTCATTAAGTCACCGAGGATGGTTCACCTCCCTTATTTGATAGGAATGGTGAAGTTTTGTCTATTTAGGAGAATGAGATTCGTTCTTAATCTCCAATTGTTGAGGAAAGTCACCCTGAGAATGAGTTTTGTCCTCAATCTCCTATTCTTAAACGTGCAGTTAGTCCACGCATTTAGGATCCCACATATCAGAGGGATAGTAAGAGTAATTATCCTCATACTTATGGTCCCAAACCTCTTAGAGAAAGGGGGAGGGACTTATCACCTAGGCAGACAAATAATGAAGGTCCCAGGATCTAAATGAGTGTGTATGGAAGAATTCCTCAATGATATTTCTAAGTTTTCATGCACTTCGGTGGAAGTTGAGGAACATACCTCTTATCAACAGGTAATTTATTCACCAAATCATAAAGAGTGAATGGATGTCATGAGAGATGAGATGGATTCTCTGACAAGAAAAAGGTTTCAGAACTCATTGATGGTTTAATCGATGAGTTCAGACCCTGTTACTCCTAGCCCTAGTTGCCCTTTTTGGACTTTGAGATGTTCAAAACGGACATAAAGACTGCTTTTCTCAATGATAATCTTAAGGAAAAGATTTATATGGACTAAACCATTGGTTTTGTATTAAAGGGATAAGATGACAAGGTGTGTAGTCTTAAAAGTTCCATATATGATCTTAAGTAATCTTCCAGATTTTGGTACTTTAGAATCCTTGGAGCCATAACTTAGTTTGGCCTACCTATGGTTTTGGAATACCTTCATGCGTATGTTAAAAGCTCAACATGGTGGATTATGTTTCTTACCCTGTACGCTAATGATATACTGTTGGCTGGGACCAACTCGGAGATGATGGAAGTCACTTAAAAATGGTTGTCCTATATCTTTGAGATGAAGGACATGGGTGAAACTAGGTATGTACTAGGAGTGAAAATAATTCAAAACCGTCCCAAGATGCATGCATAAAATGTCTTGGAACGATTTTGAATTTATATTCCGAATCCGTAGATACTCGAGTTGAGAAGGGTCTAACCTTGAGTCTTGTTAGGTGCCCAAAAACAAATGAAGAAATGGAGATAATGAACAATGTCCCTTGCGCTAGTGTTCAAGGAAGCTAAATGTAAGCCATGTTATGTACACAACTTGACATTTGCTTAGCGGTTTCTTTGATAAGTCATTGTCAAAGTAACCTAGGACTTGCTGTTTGGCAAGCTGTCAAGAGAGTCGAGCGCTACCTTGGTGGTACAGCTGACTTAGTCTTATGCTATCAATGGGAGACCTTAAGTCGAGAGGATACATAAAGGTCAACTGGGATGGTGACCCGGATGAGTCTAGGTCAACCTCAGGACATGCCTTCGCTTTTGGTGGAAGAGCCATGTCATGGTGCAGTAAGAAGCAAAAATGCACAACAATCTCAGCTATGGAGGTAGATTGTTTGTCTTGTTACTATAGAGACAAAAAGCATTGCCATGAGGTATATATAGATTAACAAGGTGATTATGTTCCCTTGACTAAACCTTTTCCTAGTGATGCATTCAAAACTCATTTGTTGAGTCTCATAATTCATAAGGTTTAGTGCTTAGATGTGTCTTGATATGGACATGTTTCCTTGCAAATGAGCAAAAATGCTCATGATTTGTTATTGCATGTTAGGCATATTAAAATGTCGCAGAATTTTGATTGGCCTAGTCACACAAGGAATCGCCTTGACACTTCAGTAGCGGGCAGGATGAAACTAAATCATATTGGCACTAGGTGTGCAGTATTGATTACTTACACTAGAAGTGTATGAGTAAAATTAATATAGTCACCTCAGTGAGTCTGGGATGAGACTCGAGGGAGTCAACTATGAAATGAGTTTTCATATTGAAGCCTTAAAAGACGAATCTTGAGTGTCAAGATTAACATTCAGTATGTTGATCTAGTGGCTCAGGTTAGATTTTTGGTAAAAATCTAGACTGACGATTTGCATGGCGTAAAGAGTGACGTACCCAACTGAGTGGGAGTTATGCCATAACACACATTTCATACTGTGTGTGCTTATAAGACGACCCATGCATGGAGTGACAATTGACTTCCCTATCTCTTGTCGCTGTGTGACCCTATGGATGATGACCATTTGACTTAAAGCTATGATATGAAGTCGAAGCTTAGTGATGCTGCCTTAATGTGTTTCTTAAGGGCCATGATATATACGGTTCAGCGAGAACACGTTAGGAAAGCAGTCAAGCTGAGATGGAATTTCATGAGTGTTTAAGGAAAAATCTATCCATCATCATCATATAAGCCCAGGCGATTATATTGAGTATATAATCATATGATATATCATATGGCATAAAGGGACTGTGTATGCCACTGGTGATGTTGAGGATGATTTGGGGTATCGTATTCCATGGAAGTGTTGTGTTAGTTAGACGGTGACTTAATATAACACTATCGGTTACTTTCTGGTCGCACGCCCCATTCCCAGTATGAGGCGTGAAGAAATTATTTGGGGGAGAAAAGTGTAACTTATGGTTTATGTGATCGACGGGGAGCTATTGACCGAGTGTAACGGTCACATTAATAACCCACATTATGTGGACGGTTACAGAATGATTAATTATGTGTTAATCGTCCTTATTAACAGCTTGTTGTCGGTTACAAGCTGTGTGCTGCTATATAAGGGGTTTTAGTGACCTTATTCTGTATCGGTAGCACCTAAACAAAATAGCAGCCTTCACTCTCTGTCCCTTCCTCTCATGTTAGCCTTACCATCATTCAGGTTCAGATTTGGGGCGTGACAATTCCGGTGACTCTAGTAGCCACCATCAATCCAAGTTCAACTATTCATGGGCAGACACCGAAGAACGAGATCCTATGCTTCAGCGTTAAGGTATGTCCTTAATCTTCCAACAATATTTAATGACATCAAAGATGGTGAGATGATGTTCAGACATTCTTTAAAGCATAAATGAACTATTTGACAACACTAAAAACACTAAAGATGCAATGGAAATGAAAAACGTTCAGGGTCACGATAATTTTCCTTATTATCATTTAGCCCTTTCAATATTTTCAATATGTGGGAGGTTAAATAAAAGTTAAGGTTAAAAATACCATTTAACTTTATGTGGAAAGGGTGCATGATAACATTTCTATTATAAAAGTATTCAGTAGTAACAACAATGTACGGAAACAATCGATTGTTGCATATAATTGGGGACAAACGAGTTGCGATGGACGTGAAGCTTGGGGATATCTTTCCTACTAAAGTGATTGTCTATCCAATTGTGTGATTGTTGTTTGACAGTGACAAGTTGGTAATTATATCCAATTGTTATGAGTCTTTTAGGATAGTTTTGTTGTTGCTTCGATTATGCAAGTGTGTAATTTACAATTATTAGGGAAGACCTGACCACAACCCTACTTTTAATTGGTTGATGGTGAAAGTTTTGGTATCATTGTTGCAATCCCATGGTTTGTCCCTACCTTGGGGTTTTCCACATATATTTTAAGAGTCGTTGTTGATTATATTTGTTGTTAATTTCATTCATTGATTTATGATTTAATTTACTGATTTCAACAATAGAAAGAAAGAAAATTCTATTTACTTCTCCTGGTAGTCTAAGATAAGTTTCCAACCAATTGGCATCAGTCTTAGTTGTTGATTTCGTGTTTTCTTGTGCTTGTTCAAATAGCGGAAAAGGTTGAATGCATCAGTCTTAGTAGTCTAAGAAAATATGTGTATCTAATTTAGAAATGCTAGTTATATATATTAAAGATTTACATGAACATATCATAGATAAGACTATTACAGCTTGAAAGGAGGGAACTACTTGCAAGTGACTTAATGAAAAGTTCATTGGAAAGATTATGAGAGAGTTTTTTAGCATGTCGCTAATGATGCCAGTGCCTATGATCTAATTCCTTAAATAAACGCTCATGAGAAGACTTGACAAACTAGAGTATAGAGATAGGCAAAGGATGCAGGAGCATCTGAATGATTTTCAAGGTGTGGTTAATCAATTATTTTTGATAAAATTGGCTTTGGGTAATGAATTGCATGCTTTTGTTACTCCTCAACGCGTTGCCAGAAAGTGGTACTCTAGTGGTATCGGTCATCAATTTTGCTCCTCCAGGTAAACTTACAATGGATATTGTGAAGTGTAACATGTTGAATGAGAAAGCTAAAACGAGATATCTTAGGTTATCCACTAGGGATATGAGTTTTACCTGAACCTGCAAAACCCGCCCCATTTATAGTGGGTATGTGTACAAGAAACTGGAAAAAACATGGGTGTGGGGCGGGTATGCTGAAAACGGGTATGGGTATGGGTACGAGTTCGGGTATAGGCATCACCCACCCATGCAGATGCCCGCCCCGTACTCAATTTTTTTGGGGGGGGGGAAAATAAATTGTTGCATAAAGTTTTGAGCTTTGGACGTTGGTAATTCGTTAAAAAACAAGGCCCAATACGCCAACCCTGCACCAACCATGTAATTCATCCATTTGTGTCGCTCACTTACTATGTCGATATATGACATCATC
Organism: Selenicereus undatus; assembly: GCA_017589665.1. Lineage (NCBI taxonomy): Eukaryota > Viridiplantae > Streptophyta > Magnoliopsida > Caryophyllales > Cactaceae > Selenicereus > Selenicereus undatus. The sequence goes on from JACYFF010031952.1 coordinate 44,964,068, forward strand.
TGACTGACGACTCACAAAAACCTAAAGTCCTGGCTCATTTGCTGTATCCCCCAATTCCTCATTTGTTGTTCCCTCCTCATTCCAGTAATTTTCGGAATGCAATTTTTATTCATAAGCTAAATATCAACTTTTGCACTTAATTAAATTGGCATTATGTTTCTTTAGAAAATTCTACCCAATTGAATATAGTTTTATGAATTCCTTTAGATAAAAGAAATTATCCTACCCGATGGGTATTATATTTTAATAGTTGTATGTACCCGAAATATCCGATGGGTATGGGTGTGGGGATAGATTTTGAGAACTCGATGCATATGAGTGTGGGTATAGGGATGAATTTTCAAAATGGGTATGGGTGTGAGTATAATTGTACTAGCTCTGAACCCGCCCCATGCTTATCCTTATTATCCACCAAGTTAGAGGCTTATGGAAATGAAATTCCAAATGTGCCATCATCCACTCAAAAGATGAAGTCCCGCTTGACTTTAATCCCTTCTCTGATATGAAGGTAAACGTTGTAATGAGGGATATGGGCTATTTGCCTAGCACTCAGTTAGGGAAGAGGGCAGGAATGCTTGCTCTTCTTCCTAAAGTGAATCCTTTAGATCACTTTTCGACTTAGGGTATAAGCCCACTCATTTCTACAACACAAAGGGGCTTTAACAACATTTATTTGTAGCTTTAGTGGCATTTGTAACTGCCAGCGTATCTTGTAGCGGCATTTATTTATTTATCGTTAAAGGCTATGTCGCCAAAGGCTTGCGCGACATTTATGAGTTTTGTTGGTAAAGGCCGAAATAAACACTACCATAGGACATTCTCAATTTTCGCCAATTTCACATTTCACTTTGCTGCCCCTGTTTTTATTCATTTGTGAACTACTTTGATGTTTGTAATTTACGTAAAAGAACAAACTCAAACATAAAATTTTTCCGAAATGGCAATGAATATATCGTAGAAGAGTGTTTATGTACACATTACTCCAAATCCAAATATAAATAGCCACCATTACATAGCATAGCGTAGCAAACCCAAGGAGGTTTCAATGAACCTACAAAATAAATGTCATCCATCGTCAAATACTTTTACATCCAGGAAACGGCATTCAATAAACAACACTGCACTTACTAATGTCACTACAATCTAAAAATAAGACTTTTGACTTCCAAATGTTAGTAATGACCCACAGGATGGATTTCCAAAACTAACCCATACATATTGGACATTGTACTTCCTTGTGCATATCTGACATTCTCACAACAATGAGTCTGCCAAGAAACAGGGGCAAAAGAGCATTAGTACCAAATAACACATAACAATAGACAACTTGGGCTCACCAACTTCTGCAATGAACTACTTGAAATCAGCTAAAATTGATATACATTTACATGATCCTGAACAGAAAATGCAAGCATTAAAGGTTGACAGACTCTCAATGGATCACCAATTAAGAAAGTGAATTATCATAATGGGGCTCAAGAAGAAGGGGGTAGGGTTGTAACATCCTTCTTTTTGGAGTGACTATTTACAAACCCAATTGAAATCGCTCTCTATGCTTGCATGTGCTCTTCTTACATTGCCTACCGCCTACATATGATGACTAGATCTAGTTCAAATCCCATTGTGACAAGACCCACACTAAGAGCTATTGCATCCAACAAAACCAAATCAACAAGGCACTTCACCATGTAATATATAGTCACTGTATCTGAACATTATTAGAAACATGTATTCCTAGAAACTTCATTAAGACCAAAACCTAACACAATTGCACTTCTTGAGTGTGATAAAATGCTCCCAGTCTTTTTAAAAAAAAATTGAATGCATCACACTTTCGTGGTTTTATTGATTGAAGAGTTAGAGAAGCCAACACTAATAAGCTCCAGTATGGCAGTCAGCATCCAAATATCCGTAATTTTTGAATGAGTTACATGCAAATATCCCTATTAAACATAACACATGTTCATGCAAACTAGAAGTACTTTATAATTAGAAAAATGGAGCAGATTATTGTTTAGGATCTTATGTCTTCCCAGACTAGACCCATCAAGGAAGTATCCATGCTATAGAAACCAGATCCATTAGGCAAACTTCAAAAACACAGTGAACATATGTATATGCTGGAAACCAAGAATGCACATACAAACTCAATTATGGATCCAAAAATAGAAGCTCATTCATATATGCAAAGTTGCAAATTGCATGGACTTTACAAGACCCATTACTCAACCAAAAAGGGTGATGATTTTCTAACACAAGTAAGCAGGGCAAAAGGTTTCCGCTTTATACTGCATTTTATAGTAAAGAAAAGCCTTCATATAATATAATTTACTCTGCACCGATTACAATTCTTCAACTAGGTTATAACAGGATCATAACTTTCAATAACACTAGCAGGTTAGATTTAAGAGTTGGAGACCGCCCTCTGAAACTAGAGAACCATGCAGTATCAAATATCAGTACCACACATAACTGTTTTACCAAAATCTAGCATTCACGTATTACTTTACTCACATTTGACATTCCCATGAAATAGAATTGTTTACATACAACAACTAGAGGTGAAGGAAGGAGCCAAAACATATCCTTCACAACAATAAGAAACAATAGCAAGCCCATGAACCCTGTTTTGATTTTTAATAACCAGTGATATTTACCAATATGCAGGCTCATCACATAACTTTGAAGGTGAAAGTCAACCAACTCATGCCTGAAGATCAAAAACATAAGGGAATAGGCAATAATATACCTTAGTATTTCAAACAAGAGTATCAACAATGTTCTTTTGTTGATCAAGCTGAGCCCTTAAAGCACTAGCAGTATCCTGTAAAAGTTATGATAGAAGTGAGTGCTTTGATGCTTGAGACAAAGAAAGATAGCATTCCCCCAAACTTCAGTTCCATCAGTTACTTTTGTATACAATGCAGCAGTTATACAATTCTTAAAGACAAATGCATACATATTTGTAGGATTTTTCAAACTACTCAGCAGTCCCTTCAACCTGAATAGGGGAAAATAATTACTAACTGCCTTTGCCTTACAGATTTGACATTATGTCTTGAGTTGCTTTTTAGCCGAATATGGAAATTGGCTTGAAACAATTGCTCTAAGACTCAGCCACAGGTCCAATGATAAATCATAAATGACTAAGGTTGTGGATTCAAAATCTCAGAGAAGGCCAAAGGGTGTCCAACTTTGAGCTTCTTCATTCTTATGTCAACACCCCAAAATCCCTTACCTTAGTGTGTTACACATTAAAACTTGATTTTAGGGTTTACTTGGAAAGAAATGAAAGGTCAAGGAAGAAAATCAATCATGTTGGAGAATTACTTAGTAAAAGATTCTGGAGAAATTGGCTAAGAAAGATTGGGGCTTGGGGGGGCGAGGGGGTTATCTACAATAATTCTTGGTTCGTAGAGAGAAGATATGATAGAGCAAGTCCATAACAATATAACACAACTCTAACAACAGCGGTATTTAATAAAACTCAAAAGTTGTTTCCAAGTAATCAAGTCAAAGTAACTAATTTATAAATTAATCAATCAGCATCCAGTTTAAATCTAATTGCCAGACATTGTTAGTTTGGAACAAGAACATTCTTCTTTTTGCACACAATCCGATACAACATTTGCAAACTAAATCTGAAACCCAAAAAATCTAGACAATTTGCTCAAATTTAGTGAAACCTCAACAAGATACTAAAGAGAACGGACATCTGCTGTGATCAATATTTTTGTTATCTATTCAACTATTGGCCCAGTAGTGTGGGATTAAGCAAAATGATCTTGGCTAAGCATATGACTTGCCCAAAAATCCTAATCCTTAAACAACAAGAAGAAGATCAAGTATTGTACAAAAAGGCAGCTTCAGCTTATGCCTAAGTGGTTGAGATGATGGTAAGGAGATGCAATTATTGTACAATTACCTTTTTTTTTAGGCATCGATTAATTGCTTGTTTCTATCATTAATCATTATAATCCTACAGGACTTATGCTATTCATCTTTTTGAGGAATAAGAATCCTACTTACAATTTTACTGCTGCTATGTACCACTTAATTCAATAGATTCCTCATTTCAGGAAGGTCAATTTAGCTAAACAATTTAGTGTGATAACCCTGTTGGATTGGAATCCATTGAGCTTACAAATTGATAGGTTGAAAGTTATTTCTTATCAAAAAAAGTTTGGAGGCTTCTTCATGGACCTGGAAAATAATTGTTTTCACTTGTAAGCATTATATGCATTAAATTTCACGATAAATAACTTATGGAACAAATATGGGCAAATAAACTGATAAAAGATTCTCACTCCATGAAGGAAGTTTCAGTTCATGACCTTTCAGTGCTTTCAGATACTGCTTAATATATTGCTTTAATTATATCTACTCTCACTTATTTACATGTCTTATTTTCTGTTTCCGAAGAGAGTGGTAGGGGAGGGACACTGGACAAATACAAAGGGTTGTGAAGATTTCAACTCCAGCCAACGGCCTTATTTTCGATAGTAATAAGAACACTTCTGCTAGATGATTCACTAGATAAAATTATTCTTTAGTCCAAAGATATACTTTGATTTTTGTCACCCATCAAAGAAGCATGGTATTCTTGCCACAATAGTTTTGTATAGACCTTCACAATGGGAAATGCCAATGCATGCCTAACACCAATTCATCTTTTCAAACATCAATGACACCAAGGTTTGGCATTTTCATGAAACACGTATTCTAACCACACTTGCTCTCCAGCAACAAGATAAATCAACAAAAGAAAGCGTGTCACTTGATTTCCTCACTGGTTTAGATGTTCCCAAGTGATTTCAGGTTGTTGGTTATGTCTATGAATCTTGTGAACATCTCCTTGATAGTTTCATCGAGTTGCATTTTAAATAATTGATATTGATGGACAAATATATTGGTCTTTGTTTCTCTTATTTAGCTTGTCGCTTCATATGTTACCACCAGCTTGTCCCAAATTTCTTTAGCTGGTTCATATGCGCAAATATGATTGTATTCATTAGCATCTAATCCACAATATAGGATATGCATAGCCTTAAAATTTTTTGAAAGTCTTGTAAAGTCTTCTTGGGTGTATTGATCTTCGGTTTTCACGATAGACTTTCCATTGATCATAGTCTTTGGAATGTATGGACCTTTAGTGACAATGTTCCACAATTCATAATCTTCAGTCTTGATGAACATCTGCATCAATTGTTCCCAATAGGAAAAGTTAGTGCCCCTGAACAAAGGAGGTCTAATAGTAGAGTGGCCTTGATCATAATAGCTTTCTCTAGTAGCAACCATCATTGTTGCCCACTTGATGGTAAAGTCAAAATGTAGTGGGTCTAGCTCTGATACCAATTGAAAACTCAAAGGCTATTGAATCACCCTAAAGGGGGGTGAATAGCGTAACGATCAAAGTTACAATTTAATCGAAAAAGAATTACAAAAAAGTAAATGTGGACAAGACACAAGAACTTGTTAACGACGTTGGGCCTCAAAAGGCTTAGTTCCCGCCTTGAGTTCTGTAACTCTAGGGTTAACCCAATTTATTGGGAGGGATAGTTACAACTCTAGAGTACACCTTACTCTAAGGGGGTGTTTGGTCGTTAGCTTTCTGATGGGGATCAAGCCCTTAATGATCAAGTTAACATCCCTACTCCCCAACCAAGTCAAGAGAAGGGGTCCAAAGCACAAGGAATAGCTCAAATTGTCAAAGAGATCACAGCCGCCTAAACTGCCCAGGCACCAACGCATCTGCCCGGTTTTGTAAGCTTGATTACTCAAGCTTAAATTAGATTTAGGAAGCTGAAAATTAAATTTTTGGAACCAGCTTTAAGTATATAAAAAGAGTTCTAGGTTGAGTCCTTGGGCAATAAGTCAAATGGGGTCACTTTCAGAATGCTGCAGAATCTGATCCAGTTTGGACAACCTCGAAGTTTTGGCCTATAAGTTCCAAAAGGTAGCTCTAAATCCATTGTAACTTCATCCATATGAAAATAGACTTCCCAAGCTTTCTAAAAACACCTGTTAGAATAGATTTGGGAAATAATGGCAGAAGTTATAGCTGTTTGAAGTAGGGAGTTGTGCACTGAAAGCGACATGCAGCCTGTCACTTTCACCTTTTGTACTTTGCTTACGTTTTGGTTCTTTTCTCCCATTGGCTGCCCATTTGAATCCCAAAGCAACATATAACGCCCCAAGGCCTTTCCCCCTCTATTTGTATGCCCCTTTAAGGTTGTAACATTCAGATTTGACATATATGAAATATTGAGATTATTCTACCTCATTTGAACTCTCTCTTGCTTATCATTGATTTGGCTAATCAAAGTGGTGATCAAGTGAGTCTTAATCCTATTTAAGGTGGTGTGTATTATCCCTAAGTAATATTAGGAGCCCTAGTTCGTCAAAGGTGCTGTGTCTTATCCTTTTTCAAGCTTGCTTATCCTTTCTTCCTCTTGCTTCAAACTGAACTAGTTGAACCAACTGAACTAGTTGAACCTAGTTTCTAATTCTCTTCTTTTCTTTGCTCTAAATTGTGTTATTTTAATCTTTGGTGATTGAATCCCTCTTCCCTCTTTCCTTGGTACACCATATTTGGTATCAGAGCTCTTGGCTAACCTCCTTGGCCGAAGCTCCAACCTCAAACACAACCCCCCCCCCACAAAGAACCCAGTTTCCCCTACTTCCGAAATGAGTGGGTGTATGAGCTTGGAGGAGAGATTTGAGGCTCTTATGAAGAATTATGAAGAGGTTAGAAGCCAAAATGAGTATTTGAGGAATCAACTAGTAAAATCCATGAGTAACCAAAGGAAGAATCTTCGTGGTACTCCCTCCCACAACTCATCCGAATCCAAGCATGAAGATGAAGGAGAGGATGGAAACCCTTTTGCTTCCTCTAGTGAAGAAGGCCATCCAAGAACAAGAAGACACCAAAGGATTTCCAATCATTCCTTGGAATTCAAGGTTGAGATCTCGGAGTTTGAGGGCCGTTTGGATCCGGACGGATTCCTTGAGTGGTTACAAGCCGTAGAGAGGATCTTTGAGTACAAAGAAATACCCGAAGATGAGAAAGTGAAATTAGTAGCACTCAAGCTACAAAAGTATGCCTCTCTATAGTGGGAAAACTTGGTCAAGAAGAGAGCTAAGAGAGGCAAGGCCAAGATTAGGAGTTGGGAAAAGATGAGGATGAAGTTGAGGGATCGGTTTCTCCCTCCCTCTTACCTTCAAGACAACTACTCTAAACTCCATAACCTTCAACAAGGGAGCTTGAGTGTTGAAGAATACACAAGCGAGTTTGAGAAACTCTTGATCAAATGTGACATCCAAGAGAGTGAGGACCAAAGTATTGTGAGACACTTGGGTGGTATTGACCCAAGGTATACCCATGTAGTTGAACTCCAATAACACTCGACCTTTGAAGATGTTTGTGTCCTAGCCCATAGAGTTGAACAACAAAAGAAATCCAAGCCCTACAATAAAGACCTACCCAAGCCTTTTTTACCTAAGAGTTCACTCCTTAACGAGGGGAGCTTTCAACCCCCTCCTAAACCCATGGCCTCTCTTCTCAACACCCCCTCAAAGAACCCAACCCCACAAAACAACCCCCCATTTGGATCCAACTCAAATCAAAGGTGTTACAAGTGCCAAGGCCTAGGTGACATAGCCTCGGAGTGCCCAAACTGAAGAGTGATCATCAAGGTCGAATATGAAGCAACCCAAGTGGAGGAAGAAGAAGAAGAGAAAGACTTGTGCTTCATGGAAGGTGTGGAAGAAGTGGTGGAAGAGGCTGATAAAGGGGACTTGTTTGTTCTAAGGAGAACGTTGAGTGGTCTCAAAGGAAGTTAAGATGAGCAAAGGGAGAACATCTTCCACTCAAGATGCACGATCAAAGGAAAGACGTGCTCACTTATCATTGATAGTGGGAGTTGTAGCAACATTGCATCCTCAAGCATGGTAGAGAAACTCCAACTCAAGGCCACGACACACCCTCACTAGTACACTATTCAGTGGTTAAACCAAGGTGAAGGCCTCCAAGTTAATTCTTGATGTCTTATTTCCTTGAATACAGTCAAGAACTATCATGATGAACTTCAGTGTGATGTCATACCAATGGATGCTTGCCATATTTTACTAGGTAGACCTTGGTTATTTGATAGGAGCATCATGCATGATAGTTTCTTAAACACTTACACCTTCACCAAGGATGGAAAGAAGATCACCCTAGCCCCACTTCCTTCATCTCAACTCAAAATCTAAACCACAGAAGAACTAAGACGAAATCGAGATTCTACTTACCTTTGGAGGGCCTTTTCTTAAGTCCTCACAACACGAATTCAAGGCCTTAAGAGAATGGCTACTCCTCACCCTTGAAGAAACCAAAACTCCTCTCTCTTAAACTCACCCCCTAGCCACCTCAGTAATTAAGCAATTCCCCCATGTGTTCTCGGAAGACATACCCTACGGCCTACCCCCAAAAAGAACCATCCAACACCACATTGATCTCATCCCTGGTACTATACTCCCGAACAAACCGGCCAATAGGATGAACCTCGAGGAAACCATGAAAATCTAAAGGCAAGTTGAGGAGTTGATAGCAAGGGGTCTTGTGAGGGAAATCCTTAGTCCATGTGTCGTTCCTTCCCTCCTAGTCCCAAAGAAAGATGGTTCAATGAGAATGTGTATGGATAACGGTGCCATAAACAAGATCACCATTAAGTACAAGCATCCCATACCGAGGTTGAGGATATGTTGGATGAACTACACAGTTTAAGGGTCTTTTCTAAGGTGGATTTAAGGAGTGTTTACTACCAAATTTGGATTAGGTAAGGGGATGAGTGGAAAACTGCATTTAAGATCAAAGGGGGGGTTGTATGCATGGTTAGTCATGCCCTTTGGACTTTCTAATGCCCCTAGCACTTTTATGAGACTAATGACCCAAGTGTTTAGGCCATTCATTAGTCACTTTGTTGTGGTTTACTTTGATGACATCTTGGTTTATAGTCAAAGTGAAAAACAGCATCTTTTGCATCTTACTCAAGTCAACAAGGTCCTTAAAAAGGAAAAGCTCTATGGTAACTTAAAGAAGTGTTCATTTTTCGTTTACGAAGTCACATTCTTAGGTTACATTGTCATGGCTCAAGGAATCAAGGTAGATGAAAGCAAGATTGAGGCCATTTGGTCTTGGCCCACACCATCAAGCATTAAAGATGTGCGAAGTTTCCATGGACTAGCCTCCTTCTATAGGCAGTTCATAAGAGACTTTAGCACAATCACGACTCCCATGGCTGAAGTTCTGTTAGGGAAAAAGTTTTAATATTTATAAACCCCAAGTGTAAGGTACATCGTTTAGTACTCGGGGTGTCGTCCGCAGAGAGTTGGGTTTCCAAGTACCAAAGCTAACTAAAGCATTTCAAGTTAGGCAAAATAGAAGGAACAGAAAATAGAACTAAACTACTTAAATAACCAAAGGACTATGATTATGATTAAAACTGAGATAAACCAGCTGATCGAGTTAAACCCTCACCTTCCCAAGTTATGCTAGTATTCGAGGTTGATCGGTTGCGTCATTGAGGCCACCCAAGCCCTCTCTCAAAGGTCAATAGGCTAGTCTAGTTGTTCTAACCACCTATTTTCATGGGATTAGTTTGAGCAAACTACTAGGTTGACAACCCTTGACCTAGCTAGCGAGGAGACTATTTTCATGTCCCAATCCCATCCAGTCACTCTACCCACACTAGACAATCAACCTCACCTTCTAGTATAAGTCAATTGTCCCAAAACAGTGATGAGATCTCTTTTAAGCATTTCATCGAACACATGGTAGGCGTGAGAGAAAACCTTAAATACTAGCATGAACAAGAGGGGCAAAGGTCTAACAACAATCAATTGGCCATAACAAGGCTAATCACAATCCAAATTCAAAACTATAATCTATAAACATTACAAAAGCATATAAACCAAAACATGAACATAAATATACAAAATAAAGAGAGGAAGAGAAGAGAAAACTTATGTTGATTGAATGAACCTGAGAATCCACAAGTTTGAATCCAAATAACCATAGACAAATCCTAATCTAATTCCCCAATGGGATTTTTATTGGCTAATTCTAACCTAAAAACTCCCAAAAAGTCGATGTGTAATCCTATCCTTATCTATACCATCATCATCAGCTTAAGGTCTTAGTTTTCCATGATTGGTTCTCTCGCTTGTTTTGTACACGATTACTTTGGTGTTTGTTTGCATTTCAAAACAAAAAATGAAAACAAATAAGAGAAAAAAATTTTAAAAAAATAAAATTTGGAATGACAAGTAGCCCTTTGAGGTATGCACTACTGAAAATTACCCTTTGAGGCAATACTACTATTGGGTGTTATCCTTTGAGGCAGTACTGCTATTGGGAAAGCTTGCGTCTTGTGTTAACAAGCCAATAATGTAGCATATGTTAGTCAGGTGTGAACAAGTTTGATTTTGGTAAGCTTAAGTCCTAAGATGATGATACACTTACACACCAAGCACTCAGATGGGTTCCAAGTTTTGATGTATAGTGGGGTGAAAAGTTGGTGCTTTAATGTTATGTATGTGGATAAAAAGTCTTGATATGTACACTTTTTTTATATATAGGCTAATATCTTTATTGCATTTGTGATTCGGTTGGTTAGAATGTGTACAGTCTTCCCCTTGTATAGATGTTTGTGCCTTGTTTGTATATCTGTTTTGTTTTCTTTGTTTTCCTTTTCTCCTTCTCCACTTGTTTTCCTTTTTCAAGATTTTGTGGGTATATCTTCTATAAACCCTCGCGAGACCTTACTCGTCCACTTGGGGGAACCAAGGGGTTCAAAGGGCTTGTTGCATATGCTAAATGCAACCGTGATTCCTACGAAAGTCAGTTAGATTCCTAAGTTAGTTTTTCTTTTGTTTTGCTCAAAGATGAGCAAAAGATAGGTGTGGGGGTATTTGTTAGGCGATAAATTATCGTATTTTACGTGCCTCTTTTACCCACTTTTAGCTCGTATAATAACTTAATCTTTTGGATTTTTACTTATTTTATTTACATTTTGTAGGAAATAAGTTCAAGTGGAGCAAGTACCACGAAAAGGAGCGAAGATAGACAAAAACATCGAAAGCAGGCAAGAAAGGGACGACGGCGGGTCGAACCACCGCACCAGAAAAATGGCACGGTGGGGTCGTGCCACTTGGCACAATCGTGCCCCTCGTCCGTCACCTGCTTGCCCAATTTTCTATTTAAGCATCCTTCGGCGTTTTTGTTCAGGATCTCCCCGAGCTGTACTTTAGCGACTTTTTGGGAGTTTTTTAGTTAGAACTAGCCAATAAAAATCTTATTGGGGAATTAGATTAGGATTTGTCTCTCGTTGTTTGGATTCAAGCTTGTGGATTCTCAACTTCATTCAATCAACATAAGTTTTCTCTTCTCTTCCTCTCTTTTTTTTTTGTATGTTTATGTTCATGTTTTGGTTTATATGCTTTTGTAATGTTTATAGATTATAGTTGTGAATTTGGATTGTGATTAGCCTTGTGATGGCCAATTGATTGTTGTTAGACCTTTACCCCTCCTGTTCATGCTATAATTTAAAGTTTTCTATCACTCCTATCATGTGTTTGATGAAATGCTTGAAGGAGCTTTCATCCGTGTTTTGGGCTAATTGACTTATGCTAAAAGGTGAAGTTGATTGTCTAGTATGGGTGGAGTGAAAGGCTGGCATTGGGGCATGAAAATAGTCTCGTCGCTAGCTTGGTCAAGGGTTGTGAACTTAGTAGTTTAGTCGAACTAATCCTATAAAAATAGGTGGTTAGAACAACTAGACTAGCCTATTGACCCTTGACAGATGGCTTGGGTGGCCTCAATGACACAATCGATCAACCTCGAATACTAGCATAACTTAGGAAGGCCAGGGTTTAACTTAATCAGCTAGTTTATCTCAGGTTTAATCATAATCGTAGTCCTTTGGTTATTTTAGTAGTTTAGTTCTATTTTCTATTCCTTCATTTTTGCCTAGCTTGAGACGCTTTGGTTAGCTCTGCTATTTGGAAACCCAACTCTCCGCGGACACACCCTGAGTACTCAATGATGCACCTTGTACTTGGGTTTATAAATATTAAAACTTTTTCCCTAACAAGTTCTGAAGCACTCATCCTTCAAGTGGAATCCAAAGGCGCAACAAGCCTTTGAGGAAATCAAGAAGAGGCTCACTCAAGCCCTAGTGCTAGCCTTGCCTTGTTTTGGAAACATCTTTGAAGTAGAGTGTGACGCATTCCGAGTTGGTATTAGTGGGGTTCTCACTCAAGAAGGACGCCCCATTGCCTACTTTAGTGTGAAGCTTTGTAACTCCAAGAGGAAGTACTCCACCTATAACAAAGAGTTCTATGCCATCATTCAGTCACTTGAGCATTGGAGTCATTATTTGGTGGAAAATGAGTTTATTCTCCACTCCGATTATGAGGCCCGTAAGTATATTCAAGGCCTACACAAGCTCAACACTCGCTATGCCAAGTCGGTAGAGTATTTGCAAACCTTCCACTCCACGATCAAGCATAAATCCGGGAAGCTTAACAAAGGTCCTGATGCTCTTTCAAGAAGGTACCTCCTATTATTCCAATTAGATTCATGTGTCCTCAGGTTTGAGCATTTGAAGCTACTTTATGTTGAAGATAAGGATTTTGGGGATTTGTTCAAGGAGTGCCAATGACATCCCAAAGGAGAGTTTCTTGTCCAAGAAGGCTATCTATTCAAGGGTACATGAGTTTGTGTTCCTCAATGCGGTACAAGAGAGCTCCTAGTCCGAGAGGTGCTTGGTGGTTCTCCAGCCAGCCATTTTGGGGAAAAGAAGACACTTATCACGCTTAAAGGGCACTACTGTTGGCCATGCACGGATAAGGATGTTCAAGATGCGATCAAGAGATATGGAATATGTCAAATGGGCAAGAGCCACGCCCTTCTTCAAGGCCTGTACACCCCATTGCTGGTTCCAAGCTTCCCATGGGAGGATGTTAGCATGGATTTCATACTTGGGTTGCCATAAACTCAAAGGAACAAGGACCCCATCCTTGTAGTGGTTGATCACTTTTTGAAGATGGCACACTTCATCCCATGCAACAAGACCAATAATGCTACCCACATATTTGTACTTCAAAGAGGTGGTTAAGTTCCATGGTATTCCAAGGTCCATCATGTTCGATAGGGACACTAAATTCTTTAATCATTTTGGGTGACCTTATGGAAAAAGTTAGGTACTAAGCTCAAGTATAGTACCACTTGCCACCCTCAAACGGATGGGCAAACCGTAGTCACCAATAGTACCTTGGGAGTGCTTTTGAGGACTTTGATCAATTCTAACCTAAAGTCATGGGATCATCCCCTAACTCTTACCAAGTTTTCCAACAATAAGACCCTTAGCAAGACCACGGGAATGTACCCTTTCAAAGTGGTTTACGGAGTTGAGCCACTCTCCCCTCTTGATCCCCAAGCCTAACGTGGAAGAAACCAAGAGATCTAAGAGCTCTATAAGAAGATTAGGGGTAAGATTGAGCAATCCAATGCCTCTTATCAAGCCCAAGCCAACAAGTATAGAAAGCAAGTCATCTTCAACCCCAGTGATCTCGTTTGGGTACACTTGAGGAAAGAGCGTTATCCCTCCAACCGCAAGTCAAAGCTCATGCCTAGGGCCGATGGTCCTTTTGATGTCTTAGAGAGGACCAACAACAATGTCTACAAGATCAATTTGCCCGGTGATAAGTGCTTACTGTGAACATCATTTTAAGGCTATTTTGTGTTAATTTTTAGGAGAATTATCTGCTTATTGTTATCATTTACACTCCTATTCTCGATTTATACTTGGGCATAGTTGTTTGATGTGATTTGCAAGATTTTTAGCCTTTTTGCCCAACATTTGACCATAAATAGATGTATTTTGACCTCCCCTATGGACACCCATAAGTTGCTACGCCCGTGGAGCAAGAAAAAAGCAGAAATCCTGTTCCAGTCCAGACAACAGTCGGACCGTGGTGAGCCTGTAACTCTTGCCTGTTCGTCTTCATTCGGCTATGTGGCTGAGATCAGGCAAGCTCTCCTACAAATAGCTTCGTTCTATAGCAGTAGAAAGAAATCCATCGAGCATTCCTTGCACACAAAAGCATTAGATAGAGTTTAGTTTAGTTTTCTTTCTCTCTCAAATTTTGTTGTTTTCTAGTTTGATTTTTTGTTTTGGTGAGAAATCTTGAGTGTATGTGTTTGGTTTTTGAGGCGGTTTGAAACCCTTGGTTGAATCAATCAAGCCTTTCTCTCAAATTTGGCCAAATTGTTGGTTAGTTTTATTTATTTCTTAGTCATGCCTGAGTAGTTTTCTTTTGTCTAGGGATTTAGTAGTTTATGTAAGTGTAGTTGGATCATGTTTTAATTTAAAGAATTGTGCTTGTTTTCATGATTGGTTTGATCTCATTCTGTCAAGTGATATTCATGTTGTTAGTGGATTTTCGGCCAAAATTTGCTTGTTGCTTGACACAAACGAATGAAAAACTAAAAGGCGACATTTGGATGTTGGACTGCTTGATTAGACCTAGCATTGAGTCGTCTCAAAAGAGAGATTTGTATGTTAGGAGGACTAGCGAGTAATCGAATATATTTAACTTGAATTAAGGCAAATTAGTTTAAAAGAATGACTTTTGCTTAGTTTCGGCAAATTTGATTGATTTCGAAAGAATAGATCAAATTTCTAGATAGATTACAATTCGTCGAGATTAAGTGATTAGAGAAAGGCACATGTTATTCATTTTGATCCAATACTCTTTCATAGCTACGAATTCCTAGACGTATTTTCTCTTTGATTGATTTAGACAAGTGAATTAAGAGTAGTAAATGAAGACCCTTTGAATTAGAATTTTACTTAGCACATTCTGATGTACAAGACTCAGTAATTTACATTAGTCCCCAAGGAATGATATCTTTATCTATACTACGGCTACCCTTGCACTTGCGGTGTTCGTAGTTAGTCTCAATCAAGTTTTCAGCGCCGTTGCCGGGGACTAAATTGATAACTATTGAGATAGCCTTGTGAAAGTGACTATGCATTTTATTGTCTTTCATTTTTAATTTCTTTTCTTGTTTAATTGCACTGGTAGTGTTGGTGAAAGTGCTTGCTGGAATTTTTCCTAGTTTATGCGAAGTCTGATCTTGTACGGACCCGATCCTGAGATTGAGACGACTTTCCACTTAAGGAGGAAAAAGCAAAGGATTGAATAACAAAGGCGCAAGGCAAGAAGGAATTCAAATATGGCAGGAGGAGAAGGTGACCAAAGGACTCTTCGAGATTTCGTTACCCATGGAGTCCAAGGGATTGCCCCAGCATCACTCACCCTACTGTAGATGCCAATAATTTCGAGCTCAAACCGGCACTCATTTCCACGGTGTAGCAATCCTAGTTCGGCAGAACGCCTTTAGAAGATCCAAAGCTACACCTCTCGGTCTTTTTAGAGGTGTTCGACACATTGAAGCTCAATGAAGTCTCTAGTGATGCGATTCGCCTACACTTATTTCCTTTCTTATTGAGGGATAAGGCAAGGGCTTGGTTACACTCCTTGCCATCTCGATGCATTACCACCTGGGATGAGTTGACAAGGGCCTTCCTCACCAAGTTTTTCCTTTCAAGCAAAACAGCAAGCCTAAGAAATCAGATCACCAACTTTATGCAAAGAGATGATGAGACGCTTTATGAAGCTTGGGAGCGTTTTAAAGATCCATTGCGTTTGTGCCCCCATCATGGTCTTCAGCGTTGGATGATTATCCAAGCCTTTTATAATGGTGTGACCTAATATGTAAGGTCCACTATTAATGCAGTGGAAGGATGAACTTTGATGAGCAAGACTGACGAAGAAGCCTATAATCTGATCGAGGAGATGGCACTAAACAACTTTCAATGGTCCACCAAACGAGGACAACCCAAATTGGTTGGAGGTAAGCTTGAAGTTGATGCACTTACTTTACTTTCTGCTAAAGTAGATGCCATGACTCAAAGGCTGGATTGAATGAATGTTAATGGTGTGAATTCTAGTGCCCCTTCCGCTTGTGAAATTTGTGGTTTTGTTGAGCATGTGACTTTGAATTGTCAAGTTGGGAGTCCTTTTTTCCAAGACCCTGATGAAGTTAATTATGTTAAAAATTTCAACCCAAGACTGACCAATGACCCTTACTCTAATACATATAATCTGGGTTGGAAGAATCTTCCAAAATTTTCTTATAGGTCTAATCCAAACCCATCAAATGTGCCCCCTATGAATGCTAGACCAGCCCTTGGTTTTCAAAGACCCCTATTCCCCTCTCAAATGCCCCAAAAGCCTAATTTAGAGGTAATGATGGAAAGTATGCTTATGGTACAACAAAAACACGATGAGTATATTAAGCAATTAGCCTCAAAGGTTGATGTGCTTACAACTCATAATAGGATGTTGGAAGCCCAAATTGCCCAAAAAGCTACTTTCTCATCTATGCCCCCAAACAGACTTCCTAATAAGCCCGAACCCAATCCTCGTGAGCACTGCAACTGTGTTACCATGAAGGAGGAAGAAGAAGACTTAACTGACTTTGAGGATACACCAATGGAGGAGGGTACGAAGATAATCATGGCTGGAAATAAGGAGAGAAATAATGATGGCAAGACTGTCACATTCAAAGAGAATGACACTGTTGAGATCCCCACCATTTTTCCCCCTAAGCCCCTTGACCCGGGTAGTTTTTCTATTCCTTGCATTGTACGAAAGGTAGAAATTGAGAGAGGTTTATGCGATTTAGGTGCTGGTGTTAGCATAATGCCCTATTCTTTGTTTCATAAGCTTCACCTAAGACCATTACTAGCCGCACCTTTTTCACTACAGTTGGCTTATGGTTCTGTGATGCAACCTATAGGCAAATTGGATAATGTGCCGGTCAATATAGGAGACATTTGGGTGTTGGAGGACTTCATTATAGTTGATATGTCTGAAACCGATGATGCTCAAATTATCCTAGGTTGGTCCATTTTGGCGACAGCTAGTTGCCAAATTGATTTAAGGGAGAGTCGTGTATCTCTTGAGATAGAAAGGCGCTTTGCTGTGTTTAGTCATTGAAAGAAGGATGTGGTTTCTCCTCATTCTTCTATATTAGATGCATTACCCCTTTCCCCTGATATTGATATGGAGGATGTGTATCTTTTGAGATAGAAAGGCGCTTTGATGGTAGCCCTTATGATGGGCCACAAAAGTGATTTGTTTTATATGCATATTATGCATTATGACACCAAGTTATGAAGACGAAGGACCTGTAGCCAAAACTTTTAAGATGGTACCTTCGAATGAAGACATTTGATTTTGTGGTATGGGACAAAGCTAATGTCCATACATTATCTGATCCGGACCAAGCATAGAATAAGCGTTAAGCTCTTGACCTTAAAAGAGCGCTTCTTGGGAGGCAACCTAAGTACTTTTCCCTTTCCCTTTTTCTTTCCTTTCCCTTTTATTTTTACTATATTTGTAATTTGTGATTTGAGAAAAAAAAGAAAAAAAAGGGAGAAAACAGAAAACATGAAAAAAAACAACATAAAAATATGAATAAAACGTTGGCACCATGGTAGTACCCCCAGAAATACGGCAGTGGGGTGCCAACCCAGAAAAATAAAAAAAATCAAGGACCAATAGACACCACATTTGGCCCGTGGTGATGGCCACAGACCGTGGTTTGCTACTACGGCTTGCGTTCTAGGTTTTTGATCGCGGTGGCCTTTCATCTCTCTCACTTCTTCTTCAACCTCTCGACATATTTTCTCTCTACCTCTATTTTCTCTCTCTGAACTCTCTATACCTCACACCTTTAATGTACCTCATTTCTTCACCATTTTCAATCCCTTTCACACCAAATCATCCCCTTTCACTCAATATTTCATCTTTCTCCATAAATTCCCTCACTTTCTTCTTCTTTTTATTCAAACTCATCTTATCCACCATACTCATCCTTTTCTCTCTCTTATTCGTGATATTTTTACTCAATTTCTTTAATTTTGTAGGTTTTAGTTCTAATTTGTGGTTCTAGTTTTGTTTTTGGTTAGAGTTTGCAACTGTGGCTCCGAACAAGAGACAAAAGAGCACCAAGGAGGTTGGTTCATCAAGTCAAGCACCACCTCAACCTCAAAGGGCTTCCCGAACCATGCGTGCTAGAGGTAACATTCCTCACCTTCTTGGTTTAATGCATCCCGATCATGTTGCTAGGTACAATTGTTTGAATGAACATATGGGTATAGAAAGTAGATATTATGATGAGGATTTGTTAGCCTGGTTGGGAATGTTGGATGATATTATATGGTTGTTTGCAAGAGGTGGTATGGGACACATTTTAGAACCCAAAGTGCATACATATAGGGACCTGACCTTAGAATTCATTGGTACAGTCCATGTCGAGGTCACTAAAGGGCCTCAATGTCAGGCCGGATATATATCGTTTTATTTATGAGGTCAATTGTATGAACTGAACTTAAGTACCTTCAACAATATTTTCGGTTTTCTACGTAGCATGGATTTATCACACTGCGAAGTCCGCCACGAATTCAACCCGAGCGCATTTTGGGGTGAACTTTCGGGTAGTGTTAGGTATAGTACCAGTTCATCAAAATGCACACATATTAGTAACCCCTACATTAGAGTAGCTCAGTGTATCTTGGCTTGTTCTTGGTTTGCTCGGGACGATAGTTTGAATGTCCCGAGACTTTCTGGGTTTATACTTTTTGTCCTATATGCTTGATGGTAATCAGCTTAACCCAGGTTCAATTTTAGCTAGACAATTACATAGTGTTGTTGTTAGCAGTAAAGGTAGGATAGTCATTAGGGGGATTGTAACTACTATTGCTAGATTTTGGGGAGTTGAGCCCAACCCTGAGGATAGAGTTTCCAGGTCTGAGCACATTGATCAAGGTGCTTTTGAGATTATGAACTTTTGTAAAGTTGAGGCTGGTCGTTTATGTTGGATTTGCCCCGGGGACCAGCTTTTGCTGTTTCCTAATGTCGATCGCACCACCCTTCTTCACTAAGGTAACCTTTACTGGGTACCTGGTGATGAGGAGGTTGTTCGACCCACACCCGATCGTCCAACCCCTCATTCTAGTCAAGCCACACCTAGTTCTTCCTCTTAACAACCCCCTCCTGACTATTCTGATATTCAAGACACCCTTAGGTCCATTTAAGAGGAGCAAATTTCCCTCCGAGTATTTGTTGCTTCTGAGACTGCCACTCTTCGAGACTTTGTCCAAGAACCCCACGATAAGCTTCATGCGTTGCTTGCTTCCCAGACCCAATATTTCCAAGACTATAGGGCATGTCTAGAGACCTGGCGAGATTGACACATCTCTTATGGCCAACCATGCCATCCTCTACCACCAACCCCTTTCTGAATGCTATGTGCTTCTCCCCTTCCCTTTTTATATTCTGCGGCCACATTGAGGGCAATGTGTGATTCAAGCATGGGGGAGTTAGTCATTATATTTGACGTCTGATGCTTGTTTCTGTTTTGGTGTGATTGTTCTTTGTATATGTTTTTTGTGGTAGTTTTTGTAGTTTTTGATTTTCGGTTTTAGTTTTGTTTAGTAGTGCATTAGTTTTCTTTTTATTCTAGGTTACATTTTAGTTTCTTTCTTTTATTAGTTTCATTGCATTTTTAGTTTGCACTGTTTGTAGGAGCATGCATTACAAAATGAAAAAAATGTTTTAAAATTAAAAATTAAAAAAAATCCTCCGATGATGATCTTGATTGATTTAGTAGATTTCTATGGTTTAGATTGATCCTTTGATTCACTTGAATTGTGCATAGAATAATGTTTATGAATGAGGTTTTGAAATGATCTCCATGTTTTGACCACATGTTGAATGCGAGTTGATTTACCCCATGAGTCTTTACATGATTTTTGGCATGTGTTTACTAGTAAGCTAGTTTTGACCTTGGTAGATATCATGTGAGATTTTGAGCTTTTAGAGGCTATTCATCATTTTTTGTCTCATATTTTCTTTCATGTGTGACTCTTCCTTGACATCATTTCTCTAGAACTTGCTTTTATTCTCATTCAAGATCACATTTCGCATATGCATTAGACAATATCATTGAGCCAATTTTTCTTTGATTTGTTGAAACCCACGGCCAAATAGCCACCTTTGTTGCGTATTGTATCCCTTACTAGTCCCTTTGAGTCTATATCCATTTTTCTTGATTTAAACCTCTTGTTATAGCCCAGGGACAAATACTTGTCTTATCTTTAAGCCAAGGCTAGAGGAGTGTATCACTCTTATGCATCATAGGACGTTAGTAAGGTGGATTGTTATCTTTTAGTGAATTTTGGATGTTTGGTGCAGGGATGTGAGATTTTGATAAATCCCTTATTTTATTGTACAAAGTCTGGAGAAGAGTTGAAATTTAAAGTTCATTATGGATCTCCTCTTGGCTATCCTTTTAGAAAAAGAAAAAAAAGAAAAAAACAAAACAAAAATGAAAAAAAAAAGGTGAAGCAATAGAAAAAAAAAACAAACAAAAGAGGAAAAAAAGAATCGAAAGAAAGTGTTAGCCTTGTTGGGAATATAAGTTATTTGTGATTTTCGGCTCTTTCTCTCTTTAATTTGGGATTTATTTTGTTGATGAATTGACATGGTTTAAGGAGGATGTAGTATGATGCATTGGAATTGTTTAGCTCTTAGTTTTTGGCTTCTAGCTCCTCATTCCCAAAACGTTTGTTCCCCCCTTACCTTTACCCATAGCCCCGTTGCATCCCTATAAAAGTCCTCATGATTGTCTAGTGTATTTGCATTTTAGGGATGGCAGATTTGAGAATCTTATCAAGCTTATGGCAGATTTGAGTCTAAGGAATAAGAATTGAGATAACCTTCATTATTATTAAACACATGAGTGATGAGAGCCACATAACTATAGTGAGTTTCTACCGACCTTGCTAGCCTTACTTGTTTTCATACGCTTGAATGATTGTATTTGACGATTTTGGGGAAGATTGATTTAAGTTTGACATTTGTGGTCTATCAAAAGGTTTTCCTTAATCATTCCTTAATGATTTTTGCATCTTTTTGGGCTACCTTTGGATCGGCTTTGCCATTTGAATGTCACCTATGTCAATCCTGAGAAGGTTGTGTAAATTTTTGGTTTTTTTTAGCATATTACATGAGGACAAGCAACAATTCAAGCATGGGGGAGTTTCACACGTGCTTAATGTGTACATCATTTTAAGGCTATTTTGTGCCCATTTTTAGGAGAATTATGTGCTATTTGTTATTATTTTCACTCCTAATCTCAATTTATGATTGGGTATAGTTGTTTGATGCGATTTGCAGGATTTTAAGCCTTTTTACCCAACATTTGACCATAAATAGATGTATTTTGACCTCCCCCATGGACACCCATGAGTTGCTATGCCCGTAGAGCAAGAAAAGAGCATAAATCCAGCTCTAGCCCAGACCACGACCGAACCGTGGTGCACCCCACGGACCGTGGTAAGCCTGTAACGGCTGCCTCTTCATCTTCCTTTGGCTGTGTGGCTTAGATCAAGCGAGCTTCCTATAAATAGCCTCATTCTGCAGCAGTAGAAAGAAATCCCTTGAGCATTCCTTTCACACAAAAGCATTAGATTAGAGTTTAGTGTGTTTTCTTTCTTTCTCAAATTTTGTTGTTTTCTAGTTTGATTTTTAGTTTTGGAGAGAAATGTTGAGTGTATGTGTTTGGTTTTTGAGGCGCTTTGAAGCCCTTGGTTGAAGACCATCTTAGTCAGGCCTTTCTCCCAAATTTAGCTGAATTGTTGGTTAGTTTTGTTTATTTCTTAGACATATCTGAGTAGTTTTCTTTTGTCTAGGGATTTACTAGTTTATGTAAACGTAGTTGGATCATGTTTTAATTTAAAGAATTATGCTTATTTTCATGATTGGTTTGATCTCGTTCTGTCAAGTGATATTCATGTTGTTAGTGGATTTTTGGCCAAAATTTGCTTGCTTACTTGACACAAAGGAATGAAAAACTAAAAGGTGTCGTTTGGATGTTGGACTGCTTGATTAAACCTAGCGTTGAGTCGTCTCGAAAGAGAGATTTTTATGTTAGGAGGACTAGCGAGTAATCAAATATATTTAACTTGAATTAAGGCAAATTAGTTTAAAAGAACGACTTTTGCTTAGTTTAGGCAAATTTGATTGATTTCGAAAGAATATATCAAATTTCTGGATAGATTACAATTCCTAAGATTAACCAATTACAGAAAAGCACTTGTTACTCATTTTGATCCAATACTTTTTCATAACTACGAATTCCTAGACATATTTTCTCTTTGATTGATTCAGATTAGTGAATTAGAAGTAGTTAAATCAAGACCCTTTGAATTAGAATCTTACTTAGCACATTCTGAGGGACAAGACCCAGTAAGTTACGTTAGTCTCTGAGGAACGATATCTTTATCTATACTTCGGCTACCCATGCACTTGCGGTGTTAGTATTTAGTCTCAATCACCCAGAGAGTATGGAGTATCGGCCACCTTCAATGTGGCTCATTTGTCCCCATACGTAGAAGTTGATACCTTGGAGAATTTAAGGGAAAATTCTTCTCAATAAGGGCAGGATTATGGGGATCAAGCCCTTAATGATCAATTTAGCATTCCTACTACCCAACCAAGTTAAGAGAATGGGTCCAAAGCACAAGGAATAGCTCAAATTGTCAAAGAGATCACGGCTGCCCAAACTGCCCAAGCACCAACACATCTGCCCGGTTCTGTAAGCTTGATTACTCAAGCTTAAATTGGATTTAGGAAGCTGCAAATCCACTTTTTAGAAACCTTAATATATCAACTTTAGGGACATAAAAAGATTTCTAGGTTAAGTCATTGGGCAATAAGTCAAATGGTGTCACTTTCATAATGCTGTAGAATCTGATCCAGTTTGGACAACCTAGACATTTTGGCCTATAACTTCCAAAAGGTAGCTCCAAATCCATTCTAACTTGTTCCATATGAAAATAGACTTTCCAAGCTTTCTAAAATACCTGTTGGAGCTTATTTGGGAAATAATTGCAAAAGCTATAGCTATTTGATGTAGGATGCAGCCTGTCACTTTCACCTTTTGTACTTTGCTTACTTTTTAGTTCTTTTCTGCCATTGGCTGCCCATTTGAATCCTAATACAGCATGTAATGCCCCCAAGGCCTTTCCCACTTTATATGTATGCTCTTTTAATGTTGTAGCATTCAAATTTGACATATATGAAAGATTGAGATTATTCTCTCTCATTGGAACTCTCTCTTGCTTATCTTTGATTTGCCTAATCAAAGTGGCGATCAAGTGAGCCTTAATCCTATTTAGGGTGGTGTGTCTTATCCCTAAGTAATATGAGGGGGCTTAGTTTGTCAAAGGTGGTGTGTCTTATCCTTTTGCAAGCTAGCTTATCCTTTCCTCCTCTTGCTTAAAACCGAACTAGTTGAACCTAGTTTCGGTTTCTCTTCTTTTCTTTGCTCTAACTTGTTCTATTTTAATCTTTAGTGTTTGAATCCCTCTTCCCTCTTCCTTGGTACATAGCTTTTTCAATGGATTTTTGATAGAAAATGGTTTTTTAGGGCTTTTTGGTTGTTTGGACCCAGTAAAAAAACCAAACTAATGTTCGGTAAACAGCCTTTTGTAATAGCTATTTTACCTCAAAAAGCCACCTTATAAAAAGCGAACTTGAGTAGCTTTTTGTAAATAGTTGTTTGTTTAAATGACAAACTGCCTAAAACTTCATTAAAATTACAAGTTTTGCCATTAGTTCTAATGAGGAGTTCTTTTTTTTTTTAATGGTTGAATGTAATGTCAAGGTTTGGTACTTATACTTTAGATTATTTGCCTTGTCTCTCCCTCTTCCCATTTGTTTAATAGTGACATATGTTTTATTTGAATTGAATCTAATGAAGATCAAATTATTTGATATTCATATAAATTTTAATTTGTAAAAACCAAAGAAAAAAAATACTTGAAACGATTAAAATAAATAAAAAATTATATAAAGCTCAACTCACAACAAAACAAAATCCTCAAATGAATAAAAAAACAACGTTGTAAGGCGTGGGCATAGTAGTGGTAACATATAAATTGAACAGAAAGTAAGATAAATAATGAATACAAAATAAGGTTCGAAGGATTAAGTTAATTTTAGGCATAAATTTAATTCATTTTGAAAAGAAAATAAAATGTCCAAATAAAAAATCATGTTCAATTAAAAAGTAATATACAGAAAGGGCATAAATGGAATTTTAACAAACAACCTTCTCATAAACAACTAATTTTACCAAACACCTTTCCAAGGAACAGCTGATTCAAACAGCTAATGCCAATTCAAACAGCTAACAAAGGCAGCCCGGTGCACAAGCATCACGCATTCACACAGAGTCTGAGGAAGGGCCACACCCCAGGGGATAATTCAAACAACTAACAACAAACAGCTAACAGAAACAGCTAACAGCTAACAGCTGATTGCCAAACAGGGCCTAGGTTCCCAGTCACTAGTAGACACCTTCAACTAAACTTAGTAGAGTTGACCCTTCAACTCTATAATCCCACCCAATTACAACTTTGAACAATACAAGTAAATTGAATGAATAACAAATCAAGGCTCAATGTAAGCTAATGAGTAGTGTCATTTGTGCTCGCGCTTGTGTCTCTTTCAGCTGCAAATTCCTCTCATTTTATAGCCAAGAGATGTTGGAGAGGTTGAAGGAATACTTGGTAGGTGACCGCTACATCAATCAAGGAAAGTCAATCTTCCATATCATTTCAAGGCCTTGAAGCCAGTCCTTTAAGCCCTTGAAATTCACAGCCCCACTTAACATTTTTCTTTTGACCTTCAATGACTAATTTTCTTATTTTTTGGTGAAGATCTTAGCTGAGAGAATATAATATCAAAAGATAATATCAAATTTTAAGCAAATCTTGACATTTGATAAATATAGCATCACAATCTCATATTATTAGCAAATCTAAGATAACCAATATAATGAGCATATAAGTTGTCAAGATTTCAAAGTAATCAACATTATTAATCAAATTAAGCATATAAGGGTTTATACATGGTTAGGGACTTACTTCAAAACTTATTTTGATCATCCCATCATCGACACAGACATCCTAAGATGGCGAGGTTCTCAGGTGAAAAGATGAATCGGACCCTTAACGTACAAGAAGCTCAAGAGCTATTGAAATGCAAGGATCCGTCTATCATGTACTCTAATACTCTAACGATGGACACATCGATGTCATTTATTGACACCCAAAATTTATACCCAAGTTGGAGAGCATCTTTGATTTGCCTTTGTTATGGGTTTTTGACCTTACGGTAAGGAAGAACATTTCTGATTAAGCAGTACTTCCCTTCTAAGTTTAGGCAACAGTTTGTCTTTTATCAAGATGTACTAAGTGAGTCACGAATGAATCACAGGAAAGGAACCTAACAGGACATAGCTTACTATTGGTTCAACTTAACAGAGCACATAATAAGGTCCAACATGACAATTCCTGTTTCTCCAAATAAGAAGTCTACACTGGTCACTACGGCGTATGCTACTTGGTGGCGATCTTTTCTCTCAAGGACCTAAATATCCTAGAGGCGAGATTGTGCAACCACGAAGAGCTTCAAAAGTAAGAGTTGCTGATGATGCATCTACCCTGGCAAAGTGAGTGCACAAGTCCTCTATTAGAGGAGCGAAGAATTTGTCAAGCTCAAAGAGCAAACTAGACAGTGCAACCAAGCTGCGTAACTCTAAGGACAAGTCTAATAGTGCAAGGAGCTCACTGAAATCAAAGAACAAAGCAAAGGGAGAGGTGTATCTTGTTATCCTGCCCCCTTTCCCTTGTTTTTATCCTTTGTCCCTTTTTTTTTTTTACTTAATCCTCCTTTTAATGTGGGAACATACTACCAAAGTCAAAGGCAAACTTAAGGCTGCATTTGGTGGCAAAAACAGTAAAGCCACCTTGAATGTGTTTGCTGCTAAGTCAATAAGTGTGAAGCAGTGCTTTCAGCAACAATTGAAAAAGTTCACCCCAAAGACAGAAGCTGATATTATAAACATCCGCCGAGAAGCTGAGTAGATATATGAGACCTTATCATCCTTCCAGGCAGATTATTTTAGGTTAAAGAATACTATCAAGGCATATCTGAATGAAGTTGGGTAATACCTAAAGTTAAAAGCCCAAATATAAGCTCAGACTCCTACCGAAGATGTGCTAAATAAGTGAGCAGCCATATTAGGAAAACTTGAGGAAGCACATGATTCAGTGGAAAAGCTTGGTGCAGAGTTTAGCCCATAAGCGAAGGAAGTTACTTGAGGTTATTCTTGAACAAGTAAAAGCGAATGAGATGGAGTTGCAAGGCAAATTAGAAGAGATTGAGGCTTTACCGAAGAATGCCAAAGATGGCATATCTCTTCATGAAGGAGTGGTAGTTGATTTGGATGCTGCTCCTCAAGTTACTGCAAAAGAAATGGCTCAAGTTGAAGCAGTAAAGAAACGTGCCCAAGAACTTTTAGACGCA
Organism: Selenicereus undatus; assembly: GCA_017589665.1. Taxonomy (NCBI): domain Eukaryota; kingdom Viridiplantae; phylum Streptophyta; class Magnoliopsida; order Caryophyllales; family Cactaceae; genus Selenicereus; species Selenicereus undatus. Next base: position 44,990,624 of record JACYFF010031952.1, read on the forward strand.
CTGTATGCCTAGGCCATGCCTAATGGCTTTATCTATGATTTTTCCTTCACTGCACAACTATTTTTTTATTTTTTTTTTTGACTCAGTATAGTTTGTTGGAACTGACTTTGATTATATTGCAATAAGATGAATCTCTTAATTCTAAATTTATGCAATAATATGTAGCAATAGAAAACAATCAAAGCTAACGAGCACCAACAAGTTTTATTCATTCTTTTTTGTTATTAATTGTTGTACTTGGGAAATATGCCCAATTTGCCTACGTACCTAAAGGGAATGTATTACTCTAAAGGATCAAGCTATGTGTATTTCAAAGATATAACATTTTGTTTTGTTTTATTTTGTTTTGTTTTGTCGTTCACAGTTTAGACTCTTGTAGACCAAGAGTATTATAAAGAAATTTAACTTGAAAGAAGGAGCAGTTTGGGCTCTTATTAGGAGCTTTACAACATTGTATTTCAAGGATAACAGTAGTTCAAGAACTTGCCAATTATAGGTCTCATGTGCACTCAATCAGCTTCAATTATCTTATAAGCTCCATTTGTGGAGAGTTCTCTGACTACATAGTGACCACCACACTTGGAGGTGAATTGGCTTCCAGACTTGGGGGAGATAATGATCAGTCTTCTTACTGCCAACACCTGGTCCCCAACTTGGAACGAGCTCAGTCGAACCTTTTTGTTGAACGCCCTTGATAGACGAGCTTGATAGCATTCTAACTTCTGCTGCACCTGAAGTCTTTTCTCATCAAGAGCCTCCAGCTCAGCTAAGCAAAGACTGTGATTTTCGTCTTCTATCAAGCCTTCCTGTATGAAGATGCGGCATGATGGGATTTAAAGCTCCAATGATAGCACAACTTCAACTCCATACACCTGAGGAAAGGGGGTCGATTGTGTTAGTGTCTTTTACGTGGTTCAGTATGCCCACAGAGCCTCCCCTAGTCTTTCATGCCAATCCCATTTAGACTTCACAACAACTTTTTTGAATAAGTTGCAAAGTGTTTTGTTAAAGGCTTCTGTCAGGCAGTTTGCAAGGGCATTGTACATAGAAGACTTGTGTTGGACAAACATAAACTTCTCGCACACACTAGTCATTATGCTATTAAAGAAGGGCTTATCATTATCGGTGATGATGTACCTAGGCACACCATATCGATAGATAATGTGTGTCCTTATAAAGTCGACCACATTTTCTTTTTTTGACTCCTTTAATGGAATTGCTTCCGCCCATTTAGAGAAGTAATCAATGGCAACCAAGATGTACAAGTGACTAGCAGGCGACTTAGGCGTGATTGGTCCAATGACATTAAGCCCCCATGCCTTAAAAGGTCAAGATGCAACTGTTGGGTGGAGAGGTTATAGAGGTTGATGTATGAAGTTGGTATGAACTGACAAGCATCACCTCTTTGCATAATTTATGCTATTTTACAGCATAGTGGGCCAGTAGTAACCCATCCCCTTAATGCGATCATGTAGCCTAGGTCGTGATTGGTGTGCCCTATGCACACTTGAATGATCTTCCGCCACTGCTTGCTTTGCTTCCTTCATATCCAAGCATCGTAACCAAATGCCAAGAAAAGAGCATCGATAGAGCGTTCTGTTATGGTAAAGAAAGCGCGAAGCTCTCCACTGCATTTCCATCTTATGCCTTGGGTCACTAGAAAGTTTTTCATGCTCTAAGTACTCAATTATAGGTTGATGCTACTCTTCTACATCTGTCTCAATAACACAAATCACGTAGATTATTTCCTTTGAGTCTTCATCATCAGGTGGAGCAACCCAGTGGCTACATACTAGGACAATCATTCCTTCTTTTGCCCCCAATGCCAAAGTGGCTACAAGGCTTGCAAGTGTGTCAACCATCTTGTTGGCACACCTTAGCACATTTTCTAACTTGACTATGTCCAACTTTGTTCAGTAATTGTAATGCATGCTTGTGATACTAGACAATATCTTCTTTCTTAACCTCGTACTCCTCAGGTAGTTCATTGATGACCAACTAGGAGTCACCATATATGTTGAGGTCTCTAATGGCCATCTCGATAGCCATTTGAAGACCTAAGTTGAGCTCATGGTACTCTATCATATTCTTAGAGCATAATTGAGTAAGCACAAATAAATACAAGAGGATGCGCTTTTTGGGGGAGACAAAAATTACTCTTGCATCAATGCCATCTCGTCTTGTTGCTCCATCAAAATACATTTCCCTTAGAGGGAGGATATTGATCAATAACACATCTTACCCTGGAAATTCATCATTTAGCTCCCAATCATCAGGAATTGGATGATCAACTAAGAAATTTGCCAACGCTTGCACCTTAACTGCTCTTTGTTATACATAGACAAGGTTGTACTACTTTAGGATGACAACCCATTTTTGTCAATCGCCCATTTAAGGTTGGCCTGGACAAGATATACTTGATGGGATCGTCTTTAGACACCACTTGTACTGTACAGGCCTGCATGTAATGTTTGAGTTTCTGGATGGCAAAGCTAAGTGACAAGTAGATCTTTTCGATGGGAATACCTTAATTCAACGCCAACCAACGTATGACTTAATTAGTACAGAGCGACTTATTTTCCTTCCTCATTTTCCTATACACACAATGCTCCTAAGGATTTTTCCTGAGCTGCAATGTACAGTATGAGAGGTTTGCCAGGGATGGGTGCCCCCAGCAAAGAAGGATGCGAGAAATACTCTTTTATTTTCTCAAAAGTTCGCGCTACACAACTCGTCCCACTCGAACTGTGCACCCTTTGTCATAAGGTGGCTGAAGGGATGGCAGTGTCCTACAAGATTTGAGATGAATCTTCGGAGATATGCCAAGTGACCTTGAAGTCCGAGAACCTCCCTGAGATTCTTAGGCTCAGGCATCTCATGGTTTGCCTTGATCTTCAATTGGTCAATCTCAATTCCTCTATGATGAATGATAAAACCCGAGAACTTTCCAGAGGTGACACCAAACACGTATTCAAGTAGGGTCATCTTCAATTGACATCTTCCTAATAGCTTAAAGATTAGATGAAGATCTTGTATGTAGTCCGTCATCTTTTTGGACTTCACCACCAAATCATCGACATATCACTCGACTGTTTTGTGGAGCATATCATCAAAAATTGTTTGCTCCTGCACTCTTAAGTTCGAAGGGAATCACCTTATAGCAAAAAATGTCTTTAGGTGTGTGGAAAGTTGTCTTGTGGTGCCATCAGAATCTGACTGTACCGTGCGGTACAATCCATGAATGACAACATTTCATGCCTTGTAGTTGAGTCGAACATGAATTCTGTGACTAGCAACGGGAAATCGTCTTTTAGACAAGTGTCACTGAGATCGTGAAAGTCCAAACAAACATAAAGTTGCTCGTTTTTTTCCTGACACGCACAATGTTTGCGATCCATGTTGGGTACCTAACCTTGCGAATGAATCCTACCTCTACGAGTTTGTTGACCTCCTTTTCGATTTTCGGTACCAACTTTGGGCGAAAACGTCATTGAGGTTGCTTCTCAGGTGAAGCACCCCTTTTGATGGATAGGCAATGGACTGTGACCTTTGGATCTATCCCGAGCATTTCTTTGTAGCTCCAGGCAAACACGTCCTTGTACTTTGACAAAAGTTCAAATTACTATTTTTCCTCATTGGGTGTAAGTGATGAGCTTATGTAGATAAGGTGAGACGATTCGTTAGTTCCAAGATTCAACTCTTTCAAATCATCAACTTTAGCCTGATCTTCGAGAGTCTCAGGAGTTTTTGCCAGCTCTATCTTTAAGTCTGAGTTATCACATCCACGAATTGTGATATGATTGGAAGAAATAACTTCTTCTTTCTCCATGTTCAACCATAAATTATGATATTTTATACCCTTTTATTACTTAATAATTGCTCAAAATAAATTATTAAATTAGAATTTTAATTTTATTTTCTTCACTTTGTAGGAATTGAAAATTTTGAAAAAATAAGCAACTAATTCAAGGTTTGGATCAAGTCAAGCAAGGAAAAAGGTTGCGAAGATCACCCAAACCAACATCCCAACTAAGCTCAGCAGGCTGGCCCATTTTTTTCCCCTTTCCCATTGTCTTTCTTCCCTTTTCTCTTTCGGGTCTGGTGCAGACAACTCCCCAGACCCGGTCCAGCTTACCTTCTCACTTAAGTGAATGCATGTGCTGGGCCAAACACAGAGCACAGCCATGGCGCTTCGCTTTCTTTTCTCTCTCTCTCTCTTCACAATCAATCTCCATCAATCATCACCATCATCAATGCAACGGTTACATGGAGTGAATGAAGTCAATTAATTGGAGCAACAAACCGGTTCTTCGGTGGGCTTTAATGGAGGTTGAGGAGCAGAGCTTCAAAAGGGGGCTTAAAACAGAGATGAGGAGCAGCATAGCGTAGAGTAGATTAGGAGTGGTGCTTAGATTCAGTTATCGGTTTTCAATTGTCATTTTTTTTTTCAATTTCAGATTAGGGTTTTAGTTCTTAGTTTTGGCTTGGGTTATTGGATTCAACGGAAAACTGTGGTTTCAAATTCGAAATTGTTCAAAGTAAACATTCAACAGTACAGTTCAGTTCACTTCCCTAGTTTTGATTTTGGATGATCTGTTATGGCCGCTCTTTGACTCGGTTTTTGGCAACCTTGGTTCGCTCATGTTCTCTTTCCTTATGGCTTGCTCTGCTTGTCGTTTCATTTTTGTTGTTCAGTTTATCAATCAAATTGCAGTGCTTTTATTGGTCAACTAGGGCTAGGTGTTGGTGAGCTCAAATTCGTTACAGTTTGGCTCTTCTTATTTTGCAAAGATTATGGTTTACAATTTCAAAATTCAATTTTGTTTATTTAGTCCATTAACTTGTAGAATAACTTAAGCTTGGAGTTAGTTAATTAGCATCTAGATTTAAATTAATTTAGAATCTCTGGTAACCTGATTTCACAACCATCCCTGAGCACGACATCCGTAATCACTATAACGATAAACCGTAGATTTGCAGAAATCACAACAACTTTTTTGGCGCCGTTGTCGAGGATGGCATTGTGAAATTAGGTTGCCTCAAGCCATAGTTTAGTATTCGAGTTGTTCGAGTTGTTCTCATTTTAATTTTAGAGTTGTGATTTTAGTTTTAGTTGAGTCGTTATTTCGTTTTAGTAATTTAGTTTAGTTTTGATTTTGAATTTAGTTAGTATTTCAATTTTTGATTTTTGTTAAGATTGGTTTAATTTTAATTTTCATTTTTAGAGTTTATTGGTTGCTGAAAAAAATAATACTAATCAGTTTGGTTTATGTGCAGCAAAAAGATATAAGGCAAACTGATCCGGAAATTAGAACAGTGCAGATTTTTCATCAATTTTACATTCTGTTTGAATTTTTTGAACCAATTCTAGTCTGATTTTTGCTATTTTCATATTTTTCCTATATTTAGAATAATATTTAGAGTTTGTGTGAATTTTTCTAGAAATGTTAGAATTGTGTAGATTTTTATGTGATTTTTGGAATTAATTTCCTATTTACATTTTTTTACACTGTTTGGGAACAGGAAAAAATCAGAAAAAATATATTCATGTTCCCTGTGATAGTGTTGAATTTCCTATACATAGAGTTCTAATTTTAGGAATTTTATTTTAGCTTTAATTTTGTTTTAGGTTTTTGATTTACGAAAATGGTGTACATATTTTGTGTGATGTTTGAGTCTTTTTTATCTTTCCTTTATTTTGGCAGCATAGCTTCATTTTTGTTAGTTTATTTTGTTTTGTTAACTTAATTATTTGAGTCTCTTGTTTTTGTTTTAGTCACTAGCTTGTAAATAGTGTCATAGATGCATTTTCTTTCCTTAAAAAAACTAAAAAAATTCAAAACTTGAAAATTAAAAAAAATTAAAAAATTCTTCAAATTGAAAAAAAAAACATTCAAGAATGGCAGTTTTTAATTTCCCACAATTTGATCATGAGCCTTTTCGGAGTTATCTTTCGAGACTTAATGATTATCGTGCTCAATTGAATCAGAATTTTCAAAAATGGAAAATTTGTGAGGTCATTACTGTGGGTCTAAATTCTAAATCTTGGGGTTATGTTGAGTCTATTTATCCCTGAGGTGTACTAGTTTTATTATCTAAAACTCAAGATGAGGTATGGGATTTCTTTGAAAAACTAGCTTGGGATACCTATGTGTTTGAACAAGCCAGAAATAATTTTGGATACCCAACTCCTGATGAGTATGTTTTTCATGCTAATCCTTACCCTCATGATCGCTTCAAGAATTCACATGATCCCTCTTATTCTTGCGTGCCCCTTGTTTTGTGTGAATATTGTGACTCTTCTTATCATAATGTTTGTAATTGTCCATATCGTGCTTATGTTGTTGCTAAATGCGCAAGTGTCGAAAACAAAATTAATGAATTGACTGATCGAATGTTAAAGACAATGAAAGTGAGAATTGCTAAATATTCTCAATGTTTTACTCAAAGTAAGGAGAATTATAGTGAGTCTGCCTCTGGTTTAGGAGATCCTAAACCTGGAGCTAGTCTCTATGATGATTTTGAGTCATCTTATCTTGCTAGGCCTAACTTGAATGCTAACATGCCTTTGCCTAGCCTAGAACAAGAGAGTGACCTCCCTCTGTCTCTATACCTTGCCCTTGCATCCGCACCTAGCTCACATAAGGACGTCGCTGATGATATCCTAGTTTCTACTGACCCACCCACTGCTTTGAATGACTTTTGTGAGTTTGAGGTGGGTGACGACCTTGGAAACCCGAGTGAGTTAGAAGTGAGCATCAAGTCTAACATTCAACATCATGACTTAGATGAGTTAGAAGTTATTTCTTTACAAGAGCCATGTGAGGAGAAAGCTGAGCCTACTGCTTTCGAATTCATTGATGATATTCTTTATGCAGAATTTGAATCTTTTTCATATGGATTTGAACCTATATGCTGAATATGAGACATTTTCTTTTGACGCCATTCTTATGGACTTCCTCTTTGAATCTCACAAGTCTAAATTTGTTGAGTCTAATGCCATTGTCACTAGAGATTTTGCTTTGGACTAGACTCCTGCGCATATTGAATTTAAAGGACCTGTGAACTTAGGACCCACTACTTTGCCTAGACTGCTCATTCATGATGATCATTTTTCTAGGCCAATGACCAAATTGCTGGCGCATTATGAGTATGTCTGTCTCTTTTCTGTTTGGGCCTAACAATTTGATAAGCTGAAGCGGGCCGTTACTTGTGCTTTATTGCTACGGTGGATATACTCATTCTGGCTCCAACTCTTTAATCTCTATTGTATTACTTTTATTGAGAGTTAGGCTTCTTTGTTTGATAAACTGTTACGTGATCTAACGAGTTTTGATTTAAGTAGTGATGTTTCATTCGATATGGAGTGGTTGTTGCTTCATAAATTCCTTGGTCGTAAGGAAGGCATAGCTTATGTGTACTTCTGCACCTGACCTAGTATACTTGTTCCTCTCTATTTTCTTTTTTTCAATTTTTTTTCTTTTGTATATATTTTTGTGACTTTATTTTATTTTTGTTTTCTTTTGAATTTTAGAGTCTTGTCTTTGTCTTTAGTTTTGAGTTTTCTTTTTGCATATTTGTGTTTCTTTAGTTTTTATTTTATGTTTTCTGTTTCTTTTCACTCCCAATGAAGACATTATGAGATTTAGGTGTGGGGGAGGGGAAACTTTGAAACTTTGAAAAATTGAAAAAAAATTAAAAACTTTGAAAATCCAAAATAAAAATTTGTTTTGTTTTTGGGGAAGCCTCATGCTTTTTTGATCAGCTTAAATCCCCTATGCTTTGACTTTAGCCTTGTATGTAAGTGTGATGTGCATGATAGGTCTCTGTCCTCAGTGTGTCATTCTAAGCCCTAGTTCTAACCCCAATTGTTAATTGTCGATGTGTAATCCAATCATTATTTATACCTTCATCATTATCGTAAGGTCTTAGTCTTTCATGATTGGCTATCCCACTTGTCTTTGACACAACTACTTTGGTTTTTTGTTTGCATTCAAAAAAAAGAGAAAATAAATGAAGAAAAAAAAAGAAGAAAAAAAAAGAAAGACAGCAAAATAAAATTGGAATGACAAGTATCCCTTTGAGGCATGCGTTGCTAGGCGTTATCCTTTAAGGCATCTGCTACTAGGTGTTACCCTTTGAAGCAATACTGCTACTGGAAAAACTTGCTTCCTATGCAATAAGTCAATAATGTAATTTGTGTCAGTCAAGTGGGATTAAGTTTGTTTTTGGTAAACCTAAGTCCAAAGATGATGATGCACTTACACACGAGCACTGGGATGGATTCAAAGTCTTGATGAGCAGTGGGGTGAAACATTAGTGCTTTGATGTCATTCATAGGGTAGAGAGCCTTGGTGAGTACATTTTGTTTATATGCAGACCAATATCTTTGCTGCATGGGTGATTTAGTTGATTAGAATGTGTATATATATTTTCCCAGTTTTGTACATATTAATTTTTGAGAAAAAAAACAAAAAAAAAATTTCAAGTTTCTACTTATGTTTTCTTTTATAGATTTTGTGGGTATATCTTCTGCAAACCCTCATGAGACGTTACTCATCCACTAGGGGTGACCTAGGAGTTTAAAGGGCTTGTTGCATATGCTAAGGGAAACCTTGATTCCTACGAAAGCGAGTCAGGATTTTATTGGCATTTCTAAGGCTTTTAGTTTTATTTTACTCGAGGATGAGCAAAACTTCGGTGTAGGGGTATTTGTTGAACCATAAATTATGATATTTTATACCCTTTTATTACCTAATAATTGCTCGAAATAAATTATTAAATTAGAATTTTACTTTTATTTTGTTCATTTTGTAGGAATTGAAAATTTTGAAAAAATAAGAACCTATTTCAAGGTTTGGATCAAGCCAAGCAAGGAAAAAGGTTGAGAAGATCAACCAACCCAGAGGCCCAACTAAGCTTAGCGGGCAAGCCCATTTTTTCCCCTTTCCTTCTCTTACTTTCTTTCTTCCGTCTTCTCTTTCGGGCCTGGCTCAAACGACTCCCCAGACCCGGTCCAACCTACCTTCTCACTTAAGTGAATGCACATGCTGGGCACGTGACCAACTTCTCCCCCCTTTGGCAGAGCACAACCATGGTGCTTCACTTTTCTTTCTCTCTCTCTTCACCGTCAATTTCCATCAATCATCACCATCATCAATGCAACGGTTACATGGAGTGAATGAAGGCAATTAATTGGAGCAATGAACCAGTTCTTCGGTGGGCTTTAATGGAGGTTGAGGAGCAGAGCTTCAAAAAGGGGGCCAAAAACAGAGATGAGGAGTAGCATAGCGTAGAGTAGATTAGGGGTGGTGCTTAGATTCAATTCTCGGATTTCAATTGTCGCATTTTATCAATTTCAGTTTTAGTTCTTAGTTTTGGCTTGGGTTATTGGATTCAACCAAAAATTGTAGTTTTGAATTCAAAATTATTCAAAGCAAACGTTCAACAGTTCAGTTCACTTCCCTAGTTTTGATTTTGGATGATCTATTATGGGTGCTCTTTGATTCAGTTTTTGGCAACCTTGGTTCGTTCATGTTCTCTTTCCTTATGGCTTACTCTGCTTGTCGTTCCATTGTTGTTGTTCAGTTTAGCAATCAAATTGCAGTGCTTTTATTGGTCAATTACGGCTAGGTGTTGGTGAGCTCAAATTCGTTATAGTTTGGTTCTTCTTATTTTGCAAAGATTATGGTTTACAATTTCAAAGTTCAATTTTGTTTATTTAGTCCATTAATTTGTAGAATAACTTAACCTTGGAGTTAGTTAATTAGCATCCATATTTAAATTAGTTTAGAATCTCTGGTAGCCTAATTTCACAACAATCCCTTAGGACGACATCCGTAATCACTATAACGATAAACCGTGTGCTTGCGGAAATCACAACACTCCATCTCCTTATTAGAGTTAGAGTATTTTTGTTAACCTGTGAAGATCACAGTATACCACTTTACTCTTAATGAACTGTCCTCTTAACATCGAGACTAGAGAAACGCTTTATAAGAGATGGGGAAGAGCTATGAACTTCATTCATCACTCACAAGCCGCTAAATGCATAACTTTTCTCTTATTGAAGTTGTGAGCTTGAAGACTTCATTCTGTGATTTGTCCCTTTCCATATACAGGTTAATACTGACAGATGTTTTTTCGAAGAGGATGATTGTAGCCTATCAAACACAGAGGGCTTTGGGTTAGGTGAAGCATTTTCATCTTCACTCTCATCTACTTCTTCAGCTGAGATGTGCTAAATCACCAACTTCTCATTCTTTTGTCACCCAGAGATTCTAACTGGCTGCAATGGCGTGAAACCAAGCCCAACATTAGAGATGCCTACTAAACCTCCCTGCTCTTGGATCTTTCTCTAAGTTTCAGTAAGACCATGAGGCTTGGCTTCGACTACCTTGCCTAAGGTAGATGGATTTTGAAAGTCTTAACCAGCTCTCTCCATACGCTTGTATGCGTTGGGATCAAATCCCTCCTTAGCTAGTGCACTTGGCAAGTCATTGCCTTCTTTAGAAGAAACAACAAACTCGAAAAAAAGAGGGTCTACTGACCTTAGCCTGCCATATGTTAAGTGTTGGAACTGTTACACTCCATTTTAGGGTGGTTATGCTAGCTCCATCATCCTTTTTAGTAGCTTTGGTTTCGATGCATTTGCTTATGCACTCGCCAAAGGAAGATTGGTCCTCCTTACGGTGAGACCTAGGTATGTACCTTAATACTGGTGGCGTTAACCCCATTGAGGCAACAACTAGTTTAGCAACTTGTTCAATAGGAGAAGTGGTGTTTCCCTACTTACTTTCTCCTTCCTCGAGTTGTTTCTTAAGAGCATAATCTTTTCTTGCCTGAAAAGCATTCTTTATGCCACCTTTGCTTATGGAAGAAATGGATGATCACATGGTTTCCATAGGTGCAGCACGTTCTTCGAAGGACCTCACGTCTGGAAAATAAGACTCAGCTATAGTGAATGGTTGAAATCTCCATTTATTTTCTTCTCTCCATCTCAGTAATACTTAAGGGATTGGTGTAAAGTGGAAGCCACAATCCCATGTTCATGAACCCATGGTTGGCCAAGTAATAACCTATAGGAAGTCTTAGCGTCGATTGCATGGAAGATTGAGGATGGTGACAAGTATCTCATTATCAGTTCAACGAGGATGTTAAGAACCCTTTAATCATTGTTTGTCTCTTAGAAAGTTCTTCCATTGTGATGCCTAGGTTGTCCATTGTAGACTTGGGCATAATGTTAATGGTTTATCCTCTATCTACAAGAATGTGCTTAACTTTCTGCTCCCTAATGTAGCCAGTCACAAATAAAGGACGATTGTGAGGCTTGGACCCTAACAATAAGTCATCATCAACGAAGGTGACTGCGATGTTGGAAGAAACACACTTAACAGGCCTTTCTATTGATCCTCCTACATACTTAACTTTGTCAGTGTGAAGTTTTAGGTGTTGTAAGGTAGAAACAACATGTTAGCGCATCTCATTGGGCAAACAAAAGATTTGTTTCCAGTCCATGTGAGTTGGTAAAGCCTCCAGAACAGTCAAGGTTTTGTCAGCTACTCTTGGAGGCTTATCTTGTCTGTTACTTCCTTTGTCTTCCTCTTTTTCGAGCTCAAAACATGAGGTCATGTTGACTGTGACTTTCTCAAACAACCTGTTAAGAAGAACTCCTCAAGTGTGACAAGAACAAGTGACTCCTGCTCAAGTTGGTCAATAGGCAGAATGTCATGCATTTTGATGTTCTCGGACTTCTTCCCTTTTGAATGACGTTGGCTCTTCTTTCTTCCTTTTCTCTTTCTGCGATGGAGAGGTGGTGAATGAACTTGATTTTGCTTCCTTGGCCTCTTGTGAGTGACAAGAGTCCGTCGTGTTCATTATCATCAGCTTTATCAGAGATATCCACAAAAATGATCGATCTCTATCAAAGGTCCTTGGGATTCAATTGGAACTACAACAGGCTCCAAACTTCCAAATTGAATTGTAATTAATTTCTCTCCTCCTGGGGAAATCAATTTAGTATTTACTCTACCACAAGGTCGAGTATGTTTTTGCTGCCAGGGTGATGAAGAACACTCCATTTGGATACAAATATGATTTGTCTCGACAGTATCATCAAAATCTAATACTATTTTCCCATCCTTAGAAAATGCATAATGCGCTTCTTAAGCGTAAAGCATTTCTCAAGAGGGTGAGTAATCACCCTATGATATCGACAATATTTTGAGTCAGTAATCCTTCCAGCCTCTTCTGGGTTTTTGACTCTGGAAGTTTGATAACCCTTTTTCAAGGAGATCATCAAGCATTCCCAACAAGTCTGAGTCAGAGAATGGATATTTCTTCTCCTACAGTTCCTTCAATGTAGGACGCTTCTTTCTAGTTTCCTTGGAGAACCCACTTTTCTTGTTTTCATATTTGGGCTTTTCGGAGATTCGAACCGACTCCCAAGTTGAAACGGGCATGGATTCATTGTTTAAGAACTTTGAGGACTTGGGATTTTTTTTTAATTCACCCTTGTCCTTTTAAAAATTAGATGAGGAAGAAGACCTGCCACGGTCACTTGCAATTGTCATCTCCATGTCATGAGCCTTTGTTGTCAATTCTTGGAATGTCCTTGGCTTACCAATCTGCAAGACGTATAGTAAATCCTACTTCATGCCCTAAGCACACATTTCAATGGTTGAAACTTCTGATAGACGGTCCTTGCACTTAAGACTGAGAGACCTCCAATGATTGATGTAATCGAGAACTTGCTCTTCATTCCATTATCTAGTGTTTAGTAGCTCTGTCATGCTAATAATGCTTTGAGTGTCGTAGGATCAATTTAGGAATTCCTACTCTATTTGTTCCCAGCTATCATTGGACTCTGGCTCCAAGTCCATATACCAGTCAAATGCAATCACTTTTAGAGTTCGGACAAACTGCTTCACCAGTCGGTCTCCCTCTGTACTAGCATTGTTGCATGTCTCAATGAAGCGGGCAATATGTTGTTCAAGTTGCCCTTACTATCCTCCTAACTGAGCCTTAACTACATTAGCTCAGCATTTGCTATTAAACTTTATGTAAGACTTTGTGTGCAAGTGAGTCTTGTGAGACCCTACTTTTAACTGGGCCTTGATTGCATTTGCTATTAAGCATTGAATATGCTCAACAGACATTGAGCCTAAAGAGTGATCCTTCTTTACCCTGCGCTCATCGTTAGATTCTTCGCTATGGTTGGACTTTTTCTCAGAATCTTCGGTGCCTGAACCTTTGTTGGAAGCTTCAGAGGACTTCTTTTCCAACTTCATCATTAGCTTAGCAATATGAACATTTTGATGCTTGATTTGAGCGTCCTTTTCTGCGCTTTCATTGGAGAGCCTATCCAACGTAGCCTTCATGCTCGCCAGTTGTTCTTCGAAGTTAGCAGCTTCTGTTTCCATAATTGGCATGATGATAATGTTAGAGGATTCAGCTTCAGCTTGTGAGGAAAGTGATCTCTTTAACTATGCCAAAGAGGAATCGCTACTTGAGTAGTCATCCTATTCAATGGAGAAGGGTTGGAAAGTAGGATTGATGTGAGTTTGGAGTTCATCCATCCCACACGAAATTGATTGTGGCATGTTGAAGCCAGCAATAGATTTTTGCTTCAAAGCATTTCAAGCGATTTGGTTGACTCCACAGATACCTTAGAGCCGAGGTTTTGGATCTTACGTAACTACGATGGTACAATCACAATTGCAGTTGCAGCAGCAGCCTTTGTCACACTTCTGGTCAAGACAACACCAAATGCAGTGCTAGCAGTTGCTAGTCCCTAAGATGTGGATCGAATAGCTTTCTTTAAAGATTGAAAGATGGCGTTCTTGGGGGCCATGTTATCTTTGAAGGAATGTAGAGTTTGTACTTTAGAGAAAGAGATGAGAGGCAGAGATATCCAATCGAGCGTGCCAAAAATTTGCAGACAAAAATTTCGCGCCTAAAATAAATTAAACAAGAAATTGAGACACAAATTTAATTTTGTATTAATGTTGTATGTATGGGCACAATCTTTGAATGGAATACAATGAAATAGTCATCTGATTCAATCTCCTAATAACTTGAGTCTTTCAAGGGCATGGTGCTTGATCTCGGTTGATGTAGAATCAGCTGAAGAACTCTAAAACCGTTCATGATATTGATTTGCAGGTGCTTGATTGCTAACTATGAACCTTGCAAGTTTTGATCCTTCTCGCTTCGTAGCTGGATGTCGCTTACAGTATGAGCTACTGAATTCTGCAATGCTGAATGTCAAATGAGAGGAGAAGAACCTCTATTTATAGCCTCTGCCAGCTACGATTAGAGTCAACCTTTGGGCCTAGGCCTAGTAATTATTTCTTTATTTTTAAATAAAGAAACTAATTACCTATTTCTACATCATCGATGACACGTGACGGCTTTTAACTAGCTGAATTTTAGCCACATTTAATTTGACCGAGCGAGTCCACCAAAGTCAATGTGACATATGACCATTTGTTGAAAGTTTAGTTCAGCTAGCCAAATCACCCTAGAGGCGGTTGGATAGAGTGATCACAAAAATTAAAGCAATTAGAAAAATTAAATGTTGAAATAAAAGTGGGACAAAACATAATGATATTTTTACGATGTCAACCTTTCCAAACAGGGTTAGTGATCGCCTAAGGCTCTTATGTCCTTAGGATTTGAACTGCTCCACTTCTTATTCGCTTAAGAAGTTACACACTTGAGTCTCCGACCCAACAAAGACTCTCTTGAACACTTTCAAGATTAACTACTCAATCGTGAGAACCTCTCTCTCGATCAACCCCTTAACTAAGTACCTTAAGTTGCATCATTCGCTAAGTATTGCTCACTCAATACTTAGCTACCCAAGCAAGCTCTCCCCAACTTACTTGTTGTAAGATTCCCTTACAAGAAGTTATCCTCAATAGATGAGTACAAGTAATGATCAAATCAATACACAAGTTCTAACTCAAAGTATTATTTGAAATTTTTCTTCTCTTGTATTTACAAGTATAGCTTGTGATTTCTCAATTGCTCTTTTACCTTGGACTCTCTTCAACTCCTTGTATATATAGCCAAAGATGGCCAACTAGTTGTTATGCTGCAACCTCTTAATCATGGAAACTTTTGATTTGCTTGAATGAAATCTTCTATTTTCAAAGCCTTGAACTTCCTTTCAAAGTCTTGGAACCGTACTTTATTTACCGCACGAATAAGTCTGCATCTATATTCTCAAGATGATAATAATATCACATGTAATCATATCAACCCAAAATATGATATCCAAAATGGCAGCATATTAATCGAGATCATCATGCTATCATATATCCCATTTTGTTTTATTAGAATTTCTCCACAAGTTATATCCACAATGGCATATAATTTCCAATGTTGCATGACTCAATTAACACATGTAACTTATCATATAAATGTTACTCTGCAAGATATATCAAACTCACAAGTTGGTCCAAAACTTGTATTTTAATATTGGTAAAAATATATTGGATCGACCACAAATATTATATATGAAATAATATGTAAAATATAGTCACTTCCTCATTTCATGTATAATACTAATAATATTGTTTGTTATCATCAAAACCAATATGTGACTCTCAGGGTCAACATTTGTGATTGGTCAATTTTTTTACACTTGGCACCATCCGATTTGTCATAGAATTTTTTCCCTCTACACTAACCGCTTTTTCTATATTTGGTTTAAGGAAAATTGCAAAGAAAGAAAATAGTGAGCAAAGTTGATGGAAAACTAACTAGATACATATGACATAACTTTCTGTTTAAAAACATGAGAAATTATTTGCACAAAAAATTTCCAATATGATGAATTCTATACTAAAGAGTCTTATATATTGGTGTCCCTCCCTAATTCTCACATGATTCCCTCTCCCTTCTTTTCCCGTCCTTGTTGCCTTTAGAATTCCTATTTTAATTTCTTTTCTTTGCAATTTTTTTCTTTAATTCAAATGGTGGGAAAAAGTTGCTTTCTTCTTGATTCGTTTCCTCCTAATTTTTTTATGTCTTTGAACTTTTTCTCCTTTATATTTTCTTCAATAAGCGGATGAAGAATTATTTTGTTGAGCGATAGATCATAATTAGACCTTACTTTAATTTATATAGGTGATTTTTGTTGGATTGTTTTTGTTTTACTTTGCTGGAGAGCTTGTTTTTATGTTTTAGCATGGCAATGTTATGCTAAATGTTTTCTTTATTTATTACATTATTTTAATGGGCAGTCTTGACCATCATAATAGGATCAAATGAATTATAAATAAAAAAATGCATGCAATAGCACTAGGTGTTTTAATCGAAAACATATGTGCAAAATAGCACGAGGGGTCTTAATCAAAGCTTTACTTGTTTCACACTTTCAGTCCAGCCACGTTTTCTACTTGGTTGCATGAATATGATTGTTGGTCCACTTTTGAAATTAAATGATTGCATTAGAAAATATGTTGCAACATTTGTTTATTACAACATCCATGGATATTAGTACATCCTGGATTCGATGCATATCTATTAGACTCACCACAAATTAAAGGATTTGGGTTTGATTAATAGGGGTCCAATTGGTTTTAATTAGGTTTGGGCCTAATTGGCCTTGGGTTAGGTCAGGTTGAGCTTGAGAAATTGAAACCTAGGCTCAACTGAAGACCTGTTTTAGACCCAAAAAAAAATTTTATTATATAAATTTTAAATGTGGCAATTGACTGAATTAAGTAATTGACTAAGCCCAACTGAAGTGACTAAGTCTGTTGTCTTCCTTTCTCAACTAATCCCTTATTGCTTGTCATTTCTCACTCAACCTCACTTTCACTCTTTCACACTCGAACACCACTTCCATGGTTGCCATTCACTCGATCGGTAGCGCTACATCTCGGTAAGCCAGTAGACCAGTTCTCTTAACGTAAAAATATTTAATAATATTTAGCAGCATAGACAACAAAATGTTCGTTGGCTATCCTAAGATGAAAATGGTCTGAACCTGCTAAGAACTCGGTGCCCCATTAGATCCACAAGGTATGGGACCGAATTTGATCTTCACAAACTCAACGAGTCTAAAGTGGGTTCGGGTCCAGATATAGAAAATAAATTAAGTTAGGTCCATGTCGACCCAACCAAGGCTCGATCCATCACTATCCCTATATCACATTATATGCATTTTTTTTAACTTTATTAATTTTTAGTAAAGTAAGGCATGCTAATTTAGTGTGTTGATGATTGGCAGAACATAGAGGACACAATTATAGGACATGTCCAGTAGAGATTTGATGCTAAACATAAACAAATTTACAAAGAGCTTATTGAATGCCTATAAATGATATAGTTTAAACTGCAAGCACATGGTGCGCAACTATAACTAGTAACCAGCGAGTATGTGTCGATCCCATGAAGAAACTTGCCTTCAATTACCAAACTAATTAAACTACTCAATCTAGGCAAATCAAATGTAGAGGTTCAATTTTCGATTGAGAAGAAAATAACAACTAAGAATAAGAATTGAAAACTGGAAGCTTAAAACACTCAAGGTGCAGTTAACAATACAATTATGCTAGTGAATCAATTACTAACCCATTAGATTCACATAAGCATCCAACATTAATGGATATATTATCAATTAAGCACATCATCTCCCTCTTTTAAGGGTCGAAGACTAATCCTAAAACTATAGTTCCCTATTTTCATTGTACTAAGAGTCAAAGGATTATTCGATTCACAATCTCAAATCCCGATTAGTATTTCCATTATTTTCATTCAAAGTCTTAGCTGTCTACAAAGTTAGACTATGTAAAGGTTTCGTCTTTCAATGCTTCCCCAAACCTGAATAAAAATATTAGAATGCTCTTCAAACAATTCATCGAACATGTGGTGAACAAAGTAGAATTCAATTTCACAAATGTTGAACATGTAAGAAATGAGGTTAATTTATGATTCAACTAGGCAAATTGGTATGCATCCCAACCCCAGTTGGGATATTTAGCTGCTAAACATGATAGAAATTACAAAGCAATTATCGCCAAATATCATGTCTAACAACTACTAAGAATATAGAATATATTGAAACAACAATAAATGAGAGAGAGAATGAGAGAGAGAGAGAGAGAGCGCAAACTCAGGAATCGGCAATCTAAATGAAGTCAAATCTTGAAAAGAACAATAATAATATTGAAAACAACAAAGTACTCCTATGATAAAGTAAACTTAAACCCTAATTTAATGAAAGTTGGAAGAAAAAAGTATGAAAGACGATGTCCCTCAACCAAAACAACTCCAACCTTATATAAAAGAAATGCAACCAACTTAAAGATGACGAAGCGGTGCTATTCAGCAAGGGTAGCCATGTCGAATCATGCTTCTCGGGAAACATGCCAGGTATTGTTGTTCCTAAGTATTGTACCAGCATGGATGTGCAAATCTGCATGTCCGTCCCACTATCTGGGATTAGGTATTGGAAGTCAGCATGGTTCTTGCATGGTGGTCAAGTTTTGCATGGCTCCTAGAGTCATTTCTCCCAACCTTGTTACTGGCATGGGCGGAAATTCTGCATAGAGGGTAATGTTGCCCCTTCCTCCTTTGCTTTATAATCGATTTCCTTATTCTCTCTCTCTTAGCTCTCAAAACTTCAAAATGAGGACAAAATATCTGTAAAATAAGAAGTTGGACCCAATTACAAAATTTCGAGGGAAGGAAAAATGAAGAATAAAGGGGAATTTGGGGAAGGAAAAGTAGGCAAAATAATCGATTTAACAATAAATTATCCCCATATAAGAAAAATTTTATGTCCTAAGCAATCTACAATATAAATGTCAATACCTCATGAGTAATCTTGGTAACCATGTTTTCAATTTAGGGATTTTTGTCTTAATGGAGAAGGGTTTGACTTTTACTATTACAAGAAAGATGTTATCGCCCATACTTGTTACAAAACTCCCTGCATCTTGTGATGGTTGTATATTTTGACTTTGGTAATCACCCATATCCATTACTTCATCAAATTACCCTTACTGAGTTAATTGCTTCCTCAGAATCTGAATTTGCTTTCGATGATCAGATTGTTCACCTATTACTTTAATTGAGGGTAGAAATTAAAAAAAAATGTCTAAAATATAAGAATTAATGTCAAGTAAAATAGCCAATTTAAGATAAATAAAAATATAAGAAAGATAATTTGGCTTAATGTAAATGAATTCATCTTGTGCACGACAATTGTTTTAAGGTAAAAGTTATGTTGATAGTCTGCTTTGTACCAGCAACCGCCAACGTTGTTGATTCGATCAGTTAGTTAGTTAGATGGTTATAAGTTTGTTGCTAATGTATAACCTCTTCGCCTGCTCTTTTCCTTACCTAGTTGTTAGCAACTTGTAGTAAACATCATTGCTTATAAGAGGCTAGAAGATCATCATGGAATAACAGAATGAGTTTCCTTTTCTCTCTCTCATTTCATTCTCTCCCTAGCATAAATTATAACATGGTATCTGAGCAAATTTGGCTGCATATCTGCCATTGCTGGAATCACAAATTCAAAAGATTATGAAGTTTTTTTCTAGGTTGATTATTCTTCTTTCAATCAGATACTCTCTTTCTATGATTGCTCCAGATGCTGCCAATTGATGTGCAATGCTTCGAGAGTCTCTTCTTTTAATTCATCAATCAATCTAGATTTTCTTTTATTCAGTTTTCTCATTCTATCATAAAGCTCATCTGCTGCTTCCATGGCAGATCTCACTCCAGTTACCGTTGATTGTTCAGCTGAATTGTTCCTTCATCCCACTGATCATCTGAATTGTAGTCTCTATTCAGAACCTCTTGTAGATTCAAACTATGGGCAATGGAAGACATTTTGTGAAGTTTCTCTGGTTTCAAAGTATAAACTAGGTTTTGTGATTGACACTTGCACTAAAGCAACTTTAGAACCTTTGATTTCCCAATGGGAACGATGCAATTCCGTGGTCACCTCCTAGCTACTTCATTCAATCAAGAAAAATACTGCCACTAGTGTTCTTTTCTGTTCCACTGCCAAGCAGATTTAGGAGGAGCTAGAACTTTGTTATAGTCAAAGTCAAGGAACTAAGATTTTTCAAGTCCAAAAGGAACTGAATAACCTATCTCAAGGTAGCTCTTTTGCTTCAAATTATTTCACTAGATGCAAAATTCCCTAGGATGAGGATGCTACAGTTATAAATATACCCACATGTCCCAATGTTGAATGCCCTGTTGGTACTGCTATGGTAAAACTACTTGCAAATCAACAGGTGATATAATTTCTTATGGGTGAAATATTCCTATGTCCCCATGCCTCAAATTGGCCAAGTATTAAGTATGGTCCTCCAAGAAGAAAGACAAAAAGAACTTCAAAGTTGTGCACCTCTACTTGGAGATTCCTCAGCTTTATTTTCCCAACAGAGGCCTCATCAACAACAACAATTCACCTCTCAACAGCATCCTCAACACTGGCCTCTTAGGTAGTCTCCACAACATCAATATACTTCTCAGCAGTATTCACAACATTCTCAGCAGTATTCTCAGCATCAACCTGCAAGAAGATGAGGCTCTCTCTTCTGCAATTATTGTAGAAAAAGTGGTCACATTATTGATAAGTGCTTCAAACTACAAAGACAAAGGGCTAATGCACCAGTTGATAGAGGCAAAAAGGTTGCTACTGCTGTTCAACATGAATATGCTCATTTTTCACATCAATCTGAGACAGAACATACTATTCTTGCTTTCACTCCATAGTGATATACCAAGCTTATTGGTATGTTGAACAAACATGACCTCCAGGCCTCTACTTGTTCACCAATAGATTTTACAGGTGCAGCTATGTTAGCAGGTAAGGTTTTCTATTTCTCTGCTTCACAACCCTCCCTAAAGCCGATTATTGATAGTGGTGCTACGGACATCATTACCCCCCAACCTACAATATTTCTCTTCTTACATACCTCTTACACAAGACTCCTTCATTACTATGCCAAATGGTAAGCATGCTAGGATTTTTCATGTTGGTACCATTCAACGCACTTCTTCTTTAATCCTCTATAATGTCCTACATGTTCCTGAATTTCACTATAATTTGCTACCTACCAGCAAACTTGCTAGGCAGTTAACTGCTCATATTGTTTTCACGCTCACCACTTGTGATATCCAGGACCCTTCAATGAAGCACCATTTGGAAATTGGTAGAGAGAGTGGAGGTCTCTGTCTTGTGGACAAAGACTCCTGTAACTCGTGTGGCTAGCAGTCAATTTTAGCTCAACAACAAGCCTTCCTTTTCATTTTCTTGTCAGGTGTCTCCTTTAAAACTCTGGCACTGTAGATTAGGACATATGTCTTTTGACAATACGAAGCGCATTGATATTATCTCTTCTTATAAACCTAGAGCTACTTCTACATGCCAAATTTGCCATCAGGCTAAGCAACATAGGTCTCTTTTTCCCATTATTAATTCTTGTACTTCACAAATATTTCAAATGTTGCATGTTGATCTATGGGGCCATATGCCCATCCTGCTTACAATGGCTATAAGTATTTCATTACCATTGTTGATGATTACTTTAGAGCAACGTGGACAGATCTTTTGTCACATAAATCTAATGCTTGCTCGATTCTTAAATCTTTTCTCTCTCTTACTCATACTCAATTTCAGGCAACTATTAAGACCATCAGATCTGATAATGGCCAGGAATGTACTTGCAACTACTCGAGCTTTGCTTTTTCAGTACCAGGTTCCCCTCAAATTTTGGGGAGAATGCATTTTGATGGCCGCTTATATCATTAATCAAATGCATTCTTCTATTCTTCACTTCAAGACTCCTTACGAGATTTTACATGGTCATGCCCCTTCCTATATACACCTCAAAAACTTTGGTTCCCTTTGTTTCATTTCAACACCAAAGCACAATAGAGACAAATTTGCTTCAAGGGGTAATCCTTGTGTTTTCCTAGGATATCCCTATGGTAAAAGGCCTACAAGGTCTATGAGCTCATTATAAAGAAAATACTCTCTAGTAGAGATATACACTTTTATGGAGCCTATTTCCCTTTTCATCATCCCTCAGATACATCTTCTCCCTCCCCCTTTACCATCTCCTATCTTCTTACATTATAACAACTTTGATATTTCATCACGTTCTCCTTCATCTAGCTCTTCTAATCTTACTTCTCCTCCATCTATATCTTCGTCTTCTTCTATGCTCATACCAAATCCTTCTGTTGTTTCATCTCCTATTTGTTCTTCACCTACTGCCACTCGCTCTTCTCCTACTAAAACACCTTCTTCTCTAGCTCCACTTTCTTCTCATGAACATTTCCCTTCTTTAAGAAGGACTACTAAGCCACATAAGAAACCATCACATTTACAGGATTCCATTTGCTTCAGTACAGTCTCCACCCTTTCTTGTGATCCTTTTACTACCTCCAATTTATCCCATTTTTGTAGTCTTGTGCAGTTGCATCAGTTACCTGTTCATTCCCCTATTCTTTCCAAAGCTTTCCTTTCTCTTCAAAATCCTACTTCCTACAAATAAGCATCACATGATCCACTTTTGGTTAAGGCTATGGAGTATGAAATAGAAGCCTTACAAGCCAATAATACCTAGGTTGAAGTGGACCTTCCTCTTGGAAAAAAAGCAATTAGCAGCAAGCGGGTGTACAAAGTTAAGCTAAAAGAAGATGGTTCCATTGAAAGATATGAGGCTCGATTGGTGATTAGAGGTGAAACTTAAAGAAAGGGTATTGATTTCACATAAACATTTTCTCCTGTGGTCAAAATGACCACTATCAAACTAATTCTTGCCTTGGTAGCTTACAAGCAGCAGCAAGTCTTCTAAATGGATGTAAAGAATGCTTTTTTTACATGGGGATTTGTATGAGGAAGTCTACATGAAGATGCCCGAGGGCATACCAAATCCTCACAACAATGTTTGCAAATTACAAAAGTCCCTTTATGGGCTCAAGCAAGCTTTTAGACAATGGTTTGCTAAGTTAGGAGCCTTTCTCCAACAACAGGGCTACCTTCAGTCCAAAAGTGACTAATCCTTATTCCTCAAGACTACTGGTACTTATATGGCCATTGTGGTTGTATCCATTGATGATACCTTGGTCACAGGGTCAAACGTTGATGAAATTGTTCTTCTCAAACACCACTTCCATAATACCTTTGGTATCAAAGATCTGGACAATTTACACTACTTTGTTGGTTTTAAAGTTACTTACTTGCCTGATGGCATTTATTTGTCTCAGAGAAAATTTGCTCGAGATCTTCTCCTAAACTACTGGTTTTTCTACCTCCAAGAGTGCTACTACCCCCTCTCCCATTGCATTACAAACTTGCACCTGATGAAGGAGATCTTCTTCAAGACCCTTCTTCGAACTATTAATGGGAAGCTTTATTTCTTGACTCATTCTAGACCTGATCTTTCCTTTGTTGTCTAGACACTTAGCCAATTTATGTAAGCTCCTAGAACTTCTCACATGTTGGCCCTTGAGCATACTCTCCGATATTTGAAAGGTAATTTTGGGCAGGGCATCTTACTCAAAGCCACTAGTCCTTTAATTCTCAAGGCTTTTTCTGACAGTGATTGGGCCTCCTGCCTTCACTGGGTATATGGTTTTGCTTGGCACTTCTCTAATCAGTTGGAAGTCTAAAAAGCAACCTACAGTTTCCAAAAGTTCTACTGAAGCTGAATATCGAGCTATGTTCGAGGCTACTGCTGAAGTTACATGGCTTGTTCGTCTTCTCTCTGAGCTTGGCATTCCTCATATGCAGCCTGTGACTCTTCATTACGACAATCAATCTGCTTTGCAAATTGTCAAAAACCCTGTGTTCGATGAACGTAGTAAACACATTGAAACCGATTGTCATTTTACCACAGACAAAGTTCTTGAAGGATTGCTTTAACTTGCTTATACCCCTACATCTAAGCAACAAGCTGATATTTTGACAAAGATCCTTCCTTCTCCTCATCCCAAGGAACTCTTATCCAAGATGGGAATGATTGAGTCCAATGCATCCCCAGCTTGAGGGAGGTGTTGACAGTATGCTTTGTACCGGCAACCAACAAGGTTGTTGATTCGATCAGTTAGTTAGTTACATGGTTACAAGTTTGTTGCTGATGTATAACCTCTTTTCTCGCTTTTTTCCTTACCTGGTTGTTAGCAACTTCTAGTAAACATCATTGTATATAAGAGGCTAGAAGATCATGGAATAATAGAATGGGATTCCTTTCCTCTCTCTCGTTTCATTCTCTCTCTCTAGCACAAATCATAACAAGTTATGTAAGGGCATGCAAGATTTAATTTGTTCTAGTTTTGATGAGGAGTCAAGAAAAACCATCGTGGAACAGGTTGGAATGAATTCATTATGTGCACTACAATTGTTTTAAGATAAGAGTTATGTAGGGGCATGCAAGATTCGATTTGGTCTGGTTTTGATTAGGAACCAAGAAAAACCATCATGGAACAATTTGAAAAAATTTCACGCTAGAGCAAATCATAATAAAATTTTTCAAAAGAATCTAGTTTATGATTTATGTCTTTTATAACATTGTCTCTACTCTCCAATTACCACATGTCATTATTACATAATTTGCCTTTTTTTTTAACATTCCATCATTAGAAAAGCCTTGAAATATTAATTAGCCTTTTTAGCAAATACTATTGTTGGACATGACAAAAAAATTAAATAATGATAATAATAATAATAATAATAATAATAATAATAATAATAATAATAATAATAACAACAACAACAACAACAACAACAACAACAACAACAACAACAACAACAACAACAACAACAACAATAACAATAATAATGATAATAATAATTAACAACAACAACAACAACAACAACAACAACAACAACAACAACAATAATAATAATAATAATAATAATAACAATAATAATAATAATAATAATAATAATAATTATTATTATTATTATTATTATTATTATTATTATTATTTTATTTGTTATTTTTTTTATTTTCTTTTTTGACATCTTCATATTCTCATTGACTTTTATCAAATATGCAGGCACGGATTCAAGCAAATCAAGTGCGTAGTCCTAACTCTCCCGAGGGTGAAAAACAACAGTGGGCGAAGACCAGCATTATCCCCTCTTGGCTTTATGTAAGTAATTGTTTAAAATTAAGGATTCATGAAATTTTTAATATGGAGTATATTTTTGACATCTGACCTTGTTTAAATTACTAGTTATTGAAGAAATCTCACAACAATAACATCAACAACAAAACCCAATGTGACTCCTGCTTTTATATATGGGTTGAAGAGATTTAGATGTAGGCAGTCTTATCCCTATGCACTGAAAAAATCAAGTTAAAACAAATTTAATGTATTATGTGCTTTTGAGTTTAAGGCTTCATTGATTTTGCAGTATGTGATATTCTTGTCGAAGCATGATGAGATAATTATATGGAGTACTGATTAAACATATCAAGGTCCTATATGCTTAATTATATTGTGTAATGATTAAACATAACAAGTTATATCAGTCTTATATGGTGTAAACACATTTTGCCCAGGATATTGATTTGTGACTCGTTGTGATATGACTTTAAGTTATTGTTGACTAATACACTTATATTCTTTACTTATTTGGTCATATGGTACTTAGGTGACTTATGTATAGTTGTCTACATTTTTTTTAAATTTGTACAATGTTAAATATGGGTCACCTATTTGACCCCTTATTTCAGAGAAGACCAAACAGACCAACTGGCTTAGGAGAAGGGTGAAAAAGTTGTCAGTGTCCAGGGTCCAACCCACGCCGCTCCCTCTTCCACTTAATTGGCAAAGGAAGGTCCCCACTCAAATTCGAACCTGGTTGGGGATGGTGGAGCAAAGACAAGCATGTCAATCTACTATAAGGAGATCGACATTTATAGTTATCTAAATATATATAGTATTTGTCTCAACTATATGCTGAAATCATTACTATCATTTATTAAGTGTCGCCAGATTTGGTTGAGAAATTATTCAGAGGGAAGTGTTATTTTGAAAGAAGTTGCAACAAGCCATGCATACTTACTCAACAGATGGAAGCCTGCTTCAATAGCCATTTGATGTTATCAAGCCATATATAAAACAATATTTTGAAGTGCAAGAGCACCAAGAATATTGAGCTGTCATTGATACTAATTTATGTTATTGTATTGCGCTTTAATCATGGGATTCATACACTTTTACCGAAAGAGCAAAGTGTCAGCTTCAATTTCTTGTAAATGAACAGTTATTTTGTTGTGAGTGCCGGAAAGAAGCGAATGCTTTTAGAGTGGCGTTGCCAAAGGATTAAGTGGACAAATCATTATCACGTGTGTTACAGTTGTTGGAGCAATAAAAGTAGTTCAAATTCCAAGGTAAGAACCCTTAGGTAGAGACTAGCCTAAATTTGGTCTAAGTGGACTTTGTTAACGTGCATATTGTGTGCTTTGTCCCTATCTACATTCCATACCTAAATTATTTTGAACGTCACTTTGTAAAAGTCTCTTCCATGACATTCTAAAACACTAAAATCCAAGAAAGTTCATTTGAAACTGAAACTGGAATTGACCAAAGTGGGTTAGATCGAAGATCGAATGAGGAAAAAATTAGGGATCGAAGACCAACCTAAATAAAATTCGGTCTAGACTATAGCTCCCTAGAATGCCCAAACTCTTAATTACATTATTAATCCTAATTAACTAATTATTAGTGGTTAATATAGCGAGAAAAATAGGCTTGGGATGTTACCGTCCATCCTATGAAGATAAGGCTTATTTAATACTTAACGTAAACATTATAACACACTCTAGTTTACATGAACCAAATGGTGCTCAACTTATACATCCATAAGCCCAAATGAAAGCCCAACAACCCACAAAGCATACACTTTGATGATCCTTGGCTCAAAGTAATGTCACTGTGAGCTTGCCTAAACTTCATTGATTATCGCCATGCCTCATCGGCGTTGTCAAGTAGGATTTCACAATTTATTTACCTAAAAATATAAAACACAAAAATGTTTGAATGATAAGTCGAAACTCAATAAGCTCAGTCCTATGCTGTAAAAGAAAAATTCATTTTTCAATGAGCGACCGCATTTCAGTCATTTTAGTTGAAAATTAGGAAGAGAGATCAAGAATTCTATTAAAACTGATGCCAGTTATTATCTAAAAGTGGAACTCGAACTGATAAGCTCGTACATGCAATGCAATCATTAAATAGAGGTATACACTTGACAAGCCGATCGGGAAGCCTGACCTGAGGCCG
This sequence comes from Selenicereus undatus, assembly GCA_017589665.1. Taxonomy (NCBI): domain Eukaryota; kingdom Viridiplantae; phylum Streptophyta; class Magnoliopsida; order Caryophyllales; family Cactaceae; genus Selenicereus; species Selenicereus undatus. The sequence goes on from JACYFF010031952.1 coordinate 45,017,906, forward strand.
TGCAAGTAGGTAAACTAAAGTGCCTAAGCCCTAATAATGGATAACTCATGGATCCACTTGACTATGTGGCAAAGCAATGCTTGAAAATGATTCATTAAACACTTGTATATTATGAGATTTTAGTACTTACAAAAACATGTGAATATTTGAAAGGTACAGGCTATAAACTATCTGAATTTTTGAAATCTACCCCTCCCCTTCATAAAATGTTCGTCTTTGGCTCAATAATAATGAAAGGGGGCCTTGTCTTTTGTTTCAAATAAGCTTTATATTATTTGTAAGTTTTATCAACTTTTGTTATTATAATTTTGTAAATAATTCACAATCGTACTTGGTACTTTCTTAACTGCGAGCACTATCATTATTTCTTAATCACACTATGTTTTACTTCCTGTTCAATCCTCTGAACTAATCATATTAAATCCTTCCTTAATGATTATTATTATTACTATCGTTATATTCTTCTTCTTCTTCTTCTTCTTCTTCTTCTTCTTCTTCTTCTTATTATTATTATTATTATTATTATTATTATTATTATTATTATTATT
>JACYFF010031952.1:45045631-45148715 GCA_017589665.1 Selenicereus undatus
ATCATTTAGCTTGTAAGTGTCGAGGATTAGGTGACCTCTCAGTAAGTCTGCCAATGCTTTCCCTTTAACAACCTTTTGCGGCACGGAAACAAGGTCATACTACTTCAATATTACAACCCACTTTGTAAGTCGCCTACTTAGAATTAGCCTTAATAAGGTATATTTGATGGGGCCATCTTTGAAAATCACCTACACTGTATGAGCTTGCATGTAACTTAATTTTTGAAGTCATGTCAATAGTAACTCTATTGAAAAAGCCCACAGGGATAAACTCTTCTAATGTGATAGGAACAATGGGCTCTTGCTTAAGTAGGTCCACATGTTGAATGTCCTACTTCTTGTTTGTTTTTGACCTCCTGTTAGACCTTATATGTTGAGGTTTTTTCTTCCTCCCTTATCTCTTCTACAGCATAAGAACACTTACTGGTCCTACCTTTTTGGTTCTCGAGTGTTCACCGAGTGATAAGAATTCGTCCTTCTTCTTCATGCTCTAGGATGTCAATGGTGGTTTCGATTTCTATTAATGGTATTTGCACCATCAATGGAACGACCACTAGCGCCAAACTTCCAAATTACAGTGTGAACAACTCTGTTTGTAGAGAATGGGTAAGATTAGACCTTACCTCTTGGTGGGATTGGATTAAACCTTGCATTAGTGAAGACAAGAAATGCTCAAATTGCTTGCAGTTACAATTAGCCTCAGTAGTGTCATCCAAGTCCAATATGATCATCCTTTCCCTGGCCTGTTGCATGATACACTCCTTGGGAGTAATGCATTTCTCTAGAGGATGACTAATAACCCCGTGATAGCAATAATACTTGATATCATTTGTCCTTCCAGCCTCTTCTGGCCATTTTGCTTTAGGAAGTTCAAATAAGGAAATGGACATTTCTTCTCTTGAAACTCCTTTAATGTGGGATGCTTCTTTGTTGTCTCTTTGGAGTATAAAGCCTTCTTTGCTTCTGGCCTGGACTTATCTGAAATCCGTACGGATTCTCCAATGGAGACATTCATAGTTTTCTTTGTTGGGGTGTTTGGAGTTTAGAGGCTCACGACTCTTCTTGGAATTGTCTTTGTCCTTCTTGAACTCATATGATGAAGACGACTTGCTGTAATGGTTTGCTATCATTATTTCCTTGTCATGTGCCTTGGTAGTCAACTCTTGAAGGTCCCAAGCTTGCTCACCTACAAAACATAAAGTATGACCCACTCCATGCACTGACAACACATTTCAATAACGGAGGCTTGGGACAAACAATCTTTGCAGTCAAGGCTAAGATATCTCGAACTATTGGTGTAATCAAGGACTGGTTCAGCCTTCCACTACTTAGTATTTGTCATCTCCATCATACAAACAATGCACTGGGTATTATAGAATCTGTTAAGGAATTTTTGTTCCATGTGTTCCTAGCTGTTAATGGATTCAGGCTCAAAGTCTGTATGCTAATCGAAAGTGTTCCCTTTAAGAGATCAACCAAACTGCTTCATCAACCTGTCTCCCTCCGTGCCAGCATTGTTGTATGTCTCAATGAGATAAGCGATGTGCAGTTTAGGGTTGCCATCACCATCAAATTGGTTGAAGTTAGGGGCTTTCTTCATTAGTTCAGCAATCTGCTAACTTTGTTGCTTGATTTGGGCATCTTTCTGTATACTCTCATTACCAAGCCTCTGTAATGTTCCGTTTATATTTGAGTGTTGTTTTTCTATGTTGGTCTCCTCTATCACTGTGACTGACATAATCACAAAATTAGAGGACTCGATCTCTGATTGAGCGAACGATTCCCTTGGAGATGCCGGTGAAGACTCACTGCTAGTATAGCCACAATCTTATGCGCTGAAAAGTTGGAAGCTGGGCTTGGCAAGAGCTTGGAGCTCGTCTATCCCTGAGAAATTGTTTGTTGCATTTTGAAGCCAACAACAGATCCTTACCTCAAAGAATGTGAAGTAGTTTTGTTGACTCATTCAGGCAAGTTGGAGCCAAGGCTTTGGATTTTACAAGACTGCGATGATACAATCCCAACAGATTGCTTTGTGGTAATCACAGCAGCAAGTTTTGCTATATTCCTAGTCATAACTCTGGTAGATGTAACACTAACAGTCGCTGATCTGTCAAATGTGGATCAAACAAATTTTCCTTCAAGATTGAGGGGTGACGATCTTAGGGGTCATGTCATCTTTGAGCGAACGTAGAGTTTGTGCTTCAAAGAAAGAGATGAGAGGCAGAGAAGGTCACTTCGAGTGTGCCAGAAATTTCTATGCACAAATTTCAATCCTAAAATAAATTAGACAGGAATTGAGAAACAAATTCAATTTTTCTATTTATATCAAAGAATGGGTACAATATCTGTATAACTGTTATAAAAACAAGGACAAATAACTCTTTTCATTCGATCTCCTTGAAAAGTCTTGAATGAGTTTGGTCTCGAAAGATGGCCTAAAAGACTTAATCTCAATCAAGATATGAGTTTGATTCCAAGAGTAGACATCACGTATTTAGAATGTTTATTTTCTTCTTCTAGAAAAAAATTCTTAAGCCCTTGTGAATTATCTAGAATGTCCACCGTTAAAGGGGAAGGGGTAGCTCCCTTTTTGTAGAAAAGTCGGAGTTAGAGTTTTCCTCCTATTATCTCTGTTGAAAATAATCATTTATTTTCTGCATCAGTGGTGACACGTGATGCTTTTTAATTGGTTGTAATACACTTTCATTAAATATTTATTTTAATGGACCTCGTAATTAATTTTACGCATGACATGCTGTAATTGGCTGAAACAAAAATATTTAATTTCCATAAGACCTGTCTTGGTTGGTTAGAGAAAATTTGCTTTCTACAAATATTTTGAACCCCTATTCAAAATTTTTGACTTTGCAACTACACTCAGGCGATAATAATCGTACCTACATGAGGCCCACCATTACAATTTAAGAGTCCTTTAACCATCAATATTTCGCTCGTTTTTCCCTCCATCCTTCTACACTTCATCCATGTAGTGTTTAGAGCGATGTATGCATTACATATAAATCCAAAACCTGACCCTTGATTAATCTTAGAGTTGCTTTACACACAAAAAGGAACCAAAATAACGTCTGAATGACGTTTGCCATATTGGAAGAGTTTGCTGGGAGATAACATAATTTTATCCAAGTTCAAAAATCAATGAGATCCACTTGGACCATTATTGGAGAATAACTCCCTATCTCATCATTTCCATCACGGATCACGATCATACACAATTAAACGATTCAGAGTTTAACAAATATAAATAGAAGATTCAAATGGTGGGACCACTTGCGTGGCAAGCCAGCCGAAAGTTTACCAGCGTGGTATTACAGCGTGTAACTAAGTGGGGATGAGCAACTTAACTTTGCCAAAATTGCCAAACACTGTTAGTTTATTTTCTTTTTCAATTTTTTATTGCCTCCACTTTTAGCAACTACTACAATGCAAAAGGTGTTGCCTATTTAATGCTTACGCTTTCCTCATGTACTTTTCGCCGCACTTTGAGCAAAAACAACAAACATAGACAGAGAACCAAGGGCGAGAATACAGAGAGGGCCATGGCTGTTCCCACCAACTTTTTCCATTGCCACTGTTTCTTGTCTCTTCTTCTTCTACTAATGCTTGGCGTTCAAACATGTATCTATTTCATGCCCTGCTTCACATGAAAAAACAACCTCAAAAAAAGTAGCATTAGTTTAGTTGGTCGTTTAGGACTTTAGGTAAATCCTCAAATGAAGGCATCGTGTACGCACCGGCAAAGGGAAGGCATATTTCTTGTTTACAAATTACTCTCACAGCTATAAAAGTCAATACTTTATGAATTATTAGACACCCTTTGGTTAAATTGTCACTGTAATATAAATTATTAGTCATCCCAAAAGTTTTAATAAGTGACCATTAAAAGAAATCATCATACTATAACTTTTAAGTAAGATGATCTCTCCTAAAAATTTATAATACATCTTTAGTTCTTTTCAATGTTGAAGTTCCGCCTAAAGTTATTGGGCCTTCAAAAGTAAAGAGTGAGCTACCGAAGCCGGACTGGGCCTTGTCCTATCCAACCAACTATTTTTTTATTGACTTTGGGGCACATTTTCCTTGTCATATGGCATTTATTTATCATGGACCTTATGATATTCTTACCTTTAGCAGCAAACGCTCTGTGCCATATGGAATTAGTCTTTGCATGCACATAAAATTAAATAAGCTATTGCATGTACCGCGGCCTCCGGCATCCGGTCCATACGATAAGCCTTGTGGAAGTCGTGGGTGCAGATGTGTGTTTCTATGCATATTTTACTGTGATATTTTGTGTTGTATTTATTAGGAAACAAATAGAGTATATAACTTTGTTTAGGAAACAACCTCTATGCAATATCTTGTAAAATATATTTGTTGATATTGTATGGATGCTTAGGCGGCAAGGCAGCCGTGAGTTTAGGCTTGTATAAATAGAGGTGCAGCATAGGTTTGTAAGATCATCAAGCACAAGAGAAATTCAATACCTATTCTTGATCAATCTGTTTTCCTTTATTCAAAACTCTTTATGGTATCAGAGCCTTGTGACCCAAGGTGCTATTTTTCAATACTCATGGCGGGAAAAGATAAGAAAAACTTCGTCATTGAAGCCCATTCTCCATACTTTCTGCACCCTTCTGAAGGTCCAGGAATAATGATAACTGCAGTAGTTTTCGATGGGAAAAACTATGAGTTATGGCAACGAGCAGTTACGACTGCACTAAAAGCAAAAAATAAATTGGGATTCATTGAAGGAACCCTAAAGTGACCCGAGACGGCCACAGAACAAGAATTCTTATAAGCAGATGCATGGGATTTGGTAAACTCCATGCTATGCTCATGGATGCTAAATATAATCGATCCTAAGCTACGGCTCAACGTGGCTTACGTAGAAACAGCACGCGAGATATGGGAAGATTTAAAGAAAAGATATTCGTTTGCTAATTTACCGAAAATTCATCAACTGAAGGCGGCCATCGCAAATTGTAAACAAGGAAATCTTAATATAGGAGATTTCTATAACAAGTTGAGCACTTTATGGAGTGAATTGAACAATCACGTAAAGGTACCAATTTGCACCTGTAAAGGGTGTGAATGCAAAGTAGGCAAGAAGCTTATGCGGTTGTATGAAGAAGATAAGGCACACCAGTTTCTTATGGGACTGAATGATAATGAATTCTCATCTGTACGAAGTCAATTGCTTGCTCAAGACTCATTGCCTCCACTTGATAAAATCTTTAATGTAGTGATGCAGGAAGAGAACCATCGAAAAGTCATGGTACAGCGAGACAGTAACGTTGAGAACAAAGCAGCATTTGCTGTAAGTGTGCCCAGAACCGTACCAACCTTGCAACGTCCCACCTGTAAACATTGCGGTAAAACAGGACATGAAGAGCAGAATTGTTTCGAGATTATTAGGTACCCAGCTGGGTGGGTACCGCGAGGAGGAGCTCGTGGCCGTGCGAGAGGCCGAACAATGCGAGGTGGACAAGGAAACGCAGGCCTTGGACGTGGACTGAGGCCTGAATATGCAACCCACACAGCAGCCGAAAGTCATTCTGCTGGCGAAACCGAAAAAGCTATGAATCCGCCCATGGTACCTGGATTACGTGTTGAACAGGTTCAGCGCTTACTTAGCCTCATTGATACACCAAAACCAAGCTGTGACAAGTTATCAGGTAATAGTGATTGGTTGCTTGATAGTGGGGCAACTTGTCACATGACAGGTGATCTAAAAAATTTGATCAAACTCCATGACATTCATCCAATTCTGGTAAAGATGCCCAATGGACAAAGTAGTGTTGCTAGAAAACAAGGCATGGTGAAATTAAATTCAAGCATAACTCTTCATGATGCGCTTTTTGTTCCTGGTTTAACTCGCAACTTAATATCAATTGCGCAGCTTATCAATGATTTGGTATGCATAGTGACATTTACTCGAAAATTATGTGTGATACAGGACCTTTCTTTGAGGATGCTGATTGGGGTGGGTGAACAACGAAGAGGGGTCTATTTGTTCCAAGAGTCATTACCAGAAGAAGCTAAGGCAAACCAAGTGGAGACTTGTGACGTATGGCATCAAAGATTAGGACATCCGTCAAAGAGAGTCATGTCATTATTTTCTAGCAAAGTCGAAAATTTTGAGAATAAAGGTAGAGATAAACCTTGTGATGTGTGTTTCAGAGCGAAGCAAACTCGGTTGCCTTTTCCTTTAAGTGAAAATAAAGCTACAAGTTGTTTTGATTTACTTCATTGTGATATTTGGGGTGCACATAAAGTTGAGTCATTATGTGGAGCACATTATTTTTTGACTATCGTTGATGATGCTAGTAGAGGGACTTGGGTTTACTTAATGAAAGATAAAGGTGAAGCTTCTAAATTGGTTATGAATTTTTGTGTGATGGTGAAAACTCAGTTTAACATGAATGTCAAAGTCATAAGAAGTGACAATGGAAAAGAGTTCACCTCGACTCCCATGAAGAAGTTTTATGATGATAATGGTATAATGCATGATGCTAGAGCCTTTCTAAAAGAAGCTATGGGATGGCCTTCTTGCAACAACACTGCTCCTATGCCCACTACAGATACATTAGTTTCTAGCATAAAAGTTTTGGAAAAATCTGGCATAGCTAGAACAGGAGCTAAAATCATGGTTGTTTTCAATTTTTAAAGGCCTGTTGTTCCTTTTCATCTTATTGAAAATCATTCTTTTTCAGTAACTTAGTGAGAGGTTTACTGAGTTGCCCAAAGTGTCTCACAAATCTCATATAATACCTTGTAAGACCTAAGAACCCTCTGAGTTGCTATACAGTTGTAGGTATTAGCCAATCCTTCGTAGCAACTACCTTTTTCTGGGTCAATGACCGCCCCTTTGCAAGATATAATATGTCCTAAATACTCTACTTCTTGCATCCCAAAACTGCAATTGCTCATATTGGCAAATAAGATATTCTACCTGAGCACAACAAATGTGACCTTCACATGGTCTAAGTGTTGACGAAAAGATTGGTTGTACACAAGTATATCATCAAAGAAGATAAGGATAGATTTCCTCAGGTAGGGTTTAAATATATGATTCATGAGAGCTTGAGAGGTAGAAGGAGCATTTGTTAAGATAAAAGGCATAACCATCAACTCATAATGACCTTCATGAGTTCTAAAAGCTATTTTATCAATATCCTCAAAGTAGCCAGATCTCAAGTCAATTTTGGAAAAATACACAGCCCCATGAAGTTCATCTAGCAGCCATTCTAGAACTGGAATTGGAAACTTGTCCAAAATAGTATATTTATTTAACTGCTTGTAGTCTACACACAGCCTCCATGACCCATCTTTCTTCTTAACCAGCACAATAGGGGATGAATAGGGGCTGTGAGAGGGTCTCACCACCCCAGCCTGCAGCATCTCCTGCGCAGTCTACTCTATAACCTCCTTTTGTAATGCGGGGTACCTATAGGGCCTTACATTGATTGGGGAAGTTCCTGGCTTCAAAAGGATCTTATGATCATACTCTATATGAGGTGGTAGAGCCTTAGGCTCCTCAAAGATATCGCCAAAATCATCCAACAATTGGTGTATCTCAGGATGAGGTATTGTAGATGAATAAAATGAGGATTGCATTTGTTTTGGTGCATTATGTACTTGTTTAGCAAAAATATGAGCATATTTATGTAAGGTTTGTTAAAATCTCTTGCCCTCCAACCACTCCATATTACACTTCTGTGTCCCCCTTAACACTACCCTCCTACCCCATGGTTGAATTCCATTATGAATTTTCTAAAATTGCACAAGATTGGTCCTGGGTTGGACAACCATTGAACCCCTAAAACCATCTCACAGCTGCCCAAGGACACTAACATGACATCAGTGGAAAATTTTTCTCCCAGTAGTGTCCACACAAAATCCTTGCACATGGAGTAGTATTGTAAGTGATGAGCATTTGCTACCAATAGTTGCAGTGGAGGATTTTTTTTAATTTCACAGTGGAGCCTCTTAGCTATAGCAAGATCCAAGAAATTATGGGTGCTCCCTGAATCAATTAATATGTGCAAGGGACTATTTTTGACTTTTCCAGTAACCCTCATAGTGTGGTAAGTACTGACGCCATTCAAGGCACTTAATGACAACTGCAATGGATCCTCTTGCATAATTGCTTCTTCTTCTTCTAACTCCCCTTCAGTCTCCTCCATCTCTTCATCCTTACGTCCAATACCCTCTTCAATTATTTCCAACCTTTATACCTGAGCCTTGCATTTATGCCCAGGGAAGTATTTATCATCACAAAAGAAACACATATTTTTTGCCCTTTTTTCTTCAATATCCTTGAGACTCAAAGATCTGCTAGTAGTCTTAGGTCCAGATGTAATAGACCCTGTGCTTGAAGATGCATTGCTCTTGGAATAAGGCGTAGTGTATTGAGATCTCTGGGGTTAAGAAAAACTCTCATATCTAGATCCCACAGGTCTTGTGTAGGTGGCATACCTATCCAATATAGGTATGGCCTTTCTAGCAATAGAAACCAAAGTAGCCTCTTGTAGCTTAGCCAAACAATAAGCATGGTGTAAAGTTTATGGTCTAAACATTCTGACTGCATTTTGAATTTCATCATTTAATCCACTAAGAAAACAGCTAACAACATACCCCATAGGTAAGTCCACTCTATCAAGCAAGGAATCAAAGCTTTCCTGATATTGTTGCACAGTTCCAAATTGCTTAAGTTTCATCAATTCTGCCAATCGATCATCAAAAGGTTTAGCCCCAAACCTAGCTATAGCAACCCCCTTGTACTCTTCCCATCGAGGCCAACCCCCACCATTTCTACTTTTCATAAAAGATTGATGCCATAACAAAGCCTTACCATATAAGTGTATTGATGCAACTTTAACCTTCAAATTTTCAGCATTGTTATCGACTTCAAAAAGTTGCTCGCATCTATACACCAACCTCTGTACATCTTCCCTATCAAATCTTGGAAAATCAATCCTAGAAAGCCTAATCTAGGAATGGTTGGAATTAACAAAAGAGATTTCTCCACTGCCAGTTGCATTATTAGCAATCTGTACCACCTGTCTGTTGAGGTCTATGATTGATTCCCGAATCTAATCATTAACACGCCCTTGCTATTCTTCGAAGTCTTCCATCGAGCGTTGAATTTGTTGGTATAATTCCTCCCATTGGTCTAGTGTTGTCAGAGACCGCCATTGCTCTGCTTTAGCTTATAGATCCTAAAACTTTCTTAGGGTTAAGCTTGACTATTGGGGATGCAAACTAATAATTGACTTGAAGGAATAATTGTGTTTGATTGTGTAAAGCTAGATCGAGGGGAGGTACTAGCCACTTGGTCAAAGTATGAAAAGAAAAATATCAGGATCGTGAAACTCCAGCAATCAGGCCCAAGATTAGGCTTTGATACCAATTGACAGAACTTCCCTAGGAAGAGATATTTCGAGGAGAAGTCAAATGCAAAAACAAGGAAGAAATTCGGAGGAAGAAAGAGAGATTGATTTCATTGATTAACGACATAGCTTCTCCTTCTTACAATTTCCCTATTTATTCGCAACAGAAGCAGCTAGAGTATGATGGGAATTCTCTCTCTCTCCTTTCCTTCTAATTGATTTAACAAACCTGGGCTCACAGGTCTAACCACCCAGCTAATTTCCATTTAATTTCTCTCCTAATGAGCTCGTGCATCTCACGTGATAATTAAAAAAATAAAAAATGATGATCTTGGTACTAGGTAGTTGATTAGTTAAGCCAGTTTTGAAAAGGTTTACAGGGGAATTTTTGTGCCAAGGTTATCCACCCAATACACTCATATAATACTTAAGCCTTTCAAAGTAGTTAATTAGAAATCTTTTTGAATTAGGGTGTCCATAGACATCCCTGGATTGAAGTAGGATCCACCACTCCTTTCATCACTAAATCCTGTGAACAAATTAGTAATTAACCCTATATTCTGTCTGTGATTATAGTAAATAAGTGGCAATTGTGTAAATAGTATTGCCATTGTTGGGCATTTTGTGTAGACCTCCCTTCAGGTTTCAGACATTAATTATTATGACCTTCAACTTCTAATGTTTAATTTTAGCACCCCAAAATTTTAGTGTTCTATTATTGAAAAATTAATCTCACAAATACGTGAAGAGTTAGAATTCGTATGCCATTTTGCATCTGTTTTAGGGCTAAGAGCATACTCTTTATTTCGGTAGATTGAAAGGATAGGTAATAATTATTGTTTGTCGGCCTTATTCTCACGCATACTCTCTCTCTCTCTCTCTCTCTTTCTCTCTCAGTCTCTCTCTGTCCACCTCGCCATTTTGCTTTCATCTTCCCTTTCAACATGCCAACGAAAGAGTATGTTTATAGCATTCAAAGAAGGGCAAATCCTCAATAACTTCAATTTCTTCACATATTCTCCATACTAATATTTTAATAATATAATACTAAAATTTCAAACATGATAAAAATAAACTTCAAAATATCAAGATCATATCAATTGATGTATGAAGTAATCACTTCAAAATACTTTGCCTCAATTAAAAGGACTTAACCAAGACAATACAAAGGAAAGAGGATCTTATATACTCGGTAGCCCTACTACCAACGTATAATAGTTGTTTTTTTTCGTTAGCTTTAGTAAAAACTAGGCACTAGTGCGTTGCTTTTTTGAACGTTTTGCAGTTAAACTAGAGCAAAAAATATCACGAGCAACTGAGTACTAAAAATCTTTACAACCAGTGTAATAACCCGACCCTAACCCATATTTATTTATTTAAATCATATTAATTTATTTAATTAATCACGTTTATTCATTTAATTAACCATGTTTATTGATTTAATCACTCATGGTTATTAGTTTAGCCAAATCATGTTTATTAATTCAATTACACTCAATTTATATATTTACCGAATTATTTTATGTCATCTAAATTTTTCGCTTTCATTTATCGTACTTAAGCATTCCGGGTGGGGGATATTTCATTTGGCTCCCACTTTGCAATTCAAGTTTCATTGATTGGAAATTCAAGTTTCGTTTATTGATTAAATTTTAGGTGAATCGATAGTAGACATCGACAATTATGATTGAGCGTTAAATTATTTTCCATGACGTCACAAAATTTTAAGTTTTAGCTACACAAAAACTTAGGCCCGAATTCATTTATTTTGGCCAAATTCACTGGGCCTACATTATTGCCGAATTCCATTGGGCTCAAATTTTGGCCCGAAACTTTTGGTGCAATTAAATTAAGTTAATTACTATCATTTGTACCTAACTTTAATTAGCAAAAAGATAATTTTAGAGGCTTAAATATTAGCTAAGTATCAAAGACAAACATCCAAGTCATTTACCACCAAGACAAGTCTGGCCTTCATCTCCATACTCTCTCCTCCAACATCAAACTCCACCTCCATCCTCTAGCATCCAAGCTCAAAGTGAGTATAAACTCTAACTCTATCTTGATGTATTTTTTGTTATGGTGATTGTTTTAGTTATGATTTATCTTTTCATGATCAAAATAAACGTTATCATGCAAATTTTATTGATTTTGGGGATATTGATCGGTGGGGGGGAGGGGGGTTGAGCTTGAAGCATGTTAAGGTTAGGGTTTTGTCATGATCAAGTTAGCTTAAGTCAAGTGATGAATTTGTATTGTTTTGTATATAAGTTTGTAATCTTTAGTGTTATTGATGATTATGATGATGTTTTTGGTGATTTGGAATGATTTCAAGTGAGGATTTATGTGAAAAAAAGAGGAGAAAGCAAAAATAGTGAGGGCTGAAAATGGCAAAAAACAGGGGTGACTTTGAGATTAAACAGGGGTGACTTTGAGATAGGTCAACATGTTAACTTTCAAAATCCTTTTGAATGGCCTTAATTTGAGTTCTGTGGACAAAGTTATAGTCGTTTTACAAGAACTGCGCAGGTTAGATCAAAACTAACATACTTGTGTTCTAACTCCATTTTGGGAACCATATTGTGGGAATAATGTCTTTCCATATTGGGGTTTTAGGTTTACATTTGAGGTTAAGGATGAAAGTTATGAATTGTTGAAGTGAACTGACCTGCTTTGGTGTAAATTGGGCTGTTATTGCAATTTCTATGCAGCGTATACTTGGAGGAAAATTATAAAAAATTTACTATAGATTACCCATATTATTTTTGAATTTCCTATAAGATTTCATGAAATTTGGTTAAGTATTTGGAGTTTGGTTTTTTTTGGAAGCATTTTGAGTAATTGTGTAAAGAACAATAATAAAGATTGAGTGAGATTGATCATGCACTCGTTTTGTGTATTTTGGGCCAATGTCATTTAAGGGGGAAATGAATATTCATGGACTTTCATGGAGCTTTTAGCTTGATTAATGTGAAAGAAGAAGACAAGTATACAATTTGGGGGCTTAATTATGATTTTTGAATGACTTATCGATATTACAAAGAATGTACCAGGTTTGGAAAGTTTAATAGCTTTCATTAGGATGAATAATCTATTTGGGGTGAAAAACTGTATTTAATGGACTTGTGAATGAAATATGGGAAGAGGGGAGAATTTTTAACTTAGAAACAATATTTATCAGATGAAGTTGCTGCAGTTTATGCTATTTTGAACCAAGATATATCTCTCTTGGCCTCAAACCTCTATTACTTACTCAATTCAGAATATATCAAATGCATTTGTTAAGCCAATCTAGTGTACTCGCTGTTATCTTGAACCAAGCTATACATCTGCGTCAGTGAGCCTTAAACCCGTATCAGCAACCTATTTCAAAAAAGGCCAAAACCACTCTCCCATTTGTCACCATCAAAGTCTTTTCCTTTGTAATCTTTTAAATCATATTTATCAGGGCCTACTATCGATTCACCTGAAATTTTACGATAATTAAAACCTGAATTGCAAAATGGGGGCGCAAATGAATTTTTCTCAACTAAAATGATTATATGTGATAAATGGATGCTAGAAATTAATAACATTGCTTAATTAAATAAATAAACATGATGTAGGGTCGGGCTATTACAACCTTTACCACTTAAAGAGTTTCGTCCTCGAAACTTATGAACTTTTTCAAAACATGCAAGATTATCTCGAATAGGTATGGGTGCTTGGCTTTCATTTCTTCCCCAGTTTCCCAAGTGACTTATGAGGAGGTATGATTTGCCCAAAGTACTTTGATTAAAGGTATCTACTAGATGCATAACTCCTTAATCCTGCGATCTGGTATCTGGACCGGATGCTGTTCAAGCACTAGACCCTGAATGACCACAATGGGTTTGGTTATGATAGCGTGATCAGGATCTGAAATTTACTGCCTATGTTGTGAGGTAAGGAGCACGTTGTACATGTGTTTGAGTTATATAAGTAGATCTATTCGACAGGCTATGGGATTCAATCTTTCAATAAACTTATATGGTCCAATAGATCTTGGCCTTAATTTAGCTCGCAGTTCAACCTCCTTATACCCTTAGTTGGCGAAGCTTTCTAAAAAACCTTATCATTTACATGAAACATCAGGGTGAAATAACGCAAACATTGACGACAAAATCATCTTTTGGGTCATGAATATCTTCTTCAACATTCAATGAGGTGACATACATAAGAAGACTCTTGAAAACAGACTATCGGAACTGACAGAAAAGTTATGCTGATAAAAGAAGGAGACCCCTAGAGTTTTAGGTAGATGATAAGGTTTTTCAGAAAGTTTTGCCAACTAAGCATATAAGGAGGTTGAGCTGCGAGCTAAATTGAGGCCAAGATCTATTGGACCATATAAGTTTATTGAAAGATTGAGTCCCAGAGCTTGTTGACTAGATCTACGTATATAACTCAAACATGTGTATAATGTGATCCTTACCTCACAACACAGGCAGTACATTTCAGATCCTAATCACGCTGTCATAACCAAACCCATTGTGGTCATTCAGGGTCTAGTGCTTGAAGAGCATCCAGTCCAGATACTAGATCACATGATTAAGGAGTTATGCATCTAGTAGATACCTCTAATCAAAGTACTTTTGGTAAATCATACCTCCTTAGAAGCCACTTAGGAAACTGAAGAAGAAATGAAAGCGAAGTACCCACTCCTATTTGAGATAACCTTGCATGTTTTGACAAAGTTCATAAGTATCGAGGACGAAACTCTTTAAGTGGGGAAGGTTGTAATAGCCCGATCCTAAATCATGTTTATTTATTTAATTAAGCGATGTTATTAGTTTCCAACATCTATTTATCACATTTAATCATTTGAGTTGGGAAAAATTTAGTTGGGCCCCCATTTTGCAATTCGGGTTTTAATTATTGTAAAATTTCAGGTCAATCGATAGTCAGCCCTGACAATTATGGTTTAAGAGATTAAATTATTTTTCATAGAATCACAAAAATCTAATTTTGAGACATAAAAATTGGATCGCAATTACGTGTTATTTTTGCCCCGAGCCTAATTCATTTGAACCCAACTTTAGGCCCAACAAGTTTATACACTTGATTTGGTTAATTATTATTATTGTGTCTAATTATGTTTAGCATAAAGTCACTTTTTGGAGATAAATATCAGCCAAGTCTCTAGTAAGTCCAAAAAAAAGAAATCTTCAAGCAAGCAAAACACAAATTTCCCTCCTCTTCTTTCCCTCTTTCTTATGGTTAGCCCCCCTTGTTTTGATGTTATTTTATAGCTATTTGTGGTTTTTTCCACCAGCCTACCACCAGCCCAAGGTTGCTGCCACCACCTCCAGCACCACTAGCCACAGCCCCCACCACCCACAATCCCCAAACACGACCTCTATCACCTCCATCTCTCAAAATCCAAGCTTAAAGTGAGGTAAATCTTAACCAAATCATGTTTAATTTTGGATTTTTATGCTGAAATTGATTATGGATCATGTTATATTGATATAAACAAATGTTAGTTTGATGTTTTAATTGATTGGTTAATCTGTTAATCTGGAAAACAAGTAAAGATTGAGGTTGTTCATGATCATGCAAGTTTAAGTTAAAATGATGTTTATGGATTGTTTCGTATTTGAATTGGTAATCTTTGGTGTGGTTTTGGATGAGTTAAACGTGAATCTAGGTTGGGCATAAGCTAGGGTTTTGGTGACTATGCATGGTTTGGATTATTCTTGGCATCAAGCATATGATTTGTATATACTTTGATAAAGAAATGAATCTTGGAAGTGTTGTTTAATTTGGAAAATCATTTGAGATGATTTTGTATAAAGGGTTGGATTATTGAAACTTCCCCAATTGATTATAAAAGGTCATTTTGCTCATTTATGCAAATAAGTAAGCTTATGGATGTGTTTTAAGTGGTTTTAAAAAAGAGAGGAATTGAAAATTTGATGTAGATGATTATGGAGTAAATTTGACTAATATGGCTTTGTAAGGTGATCATAAGGAACAATGCTTTATTAAAATATTTTAAAGAGTGATTTTAGATGTGGAATTATGAGAAAAGAAGGGGGAAAACAAGAACAGCAGGGCTGTGAACAGACCTGAAATAGGGGTCACTTTGCAATTAAACTGGTACTATTTGGGCCATCAAAAAATTATAAATTTTGGTGAGTAGATAGATCCATGCGTTATCATTCAAATGCCTTTTGAATAACTTCATTCCGAATTGCGTATAAAAAGTTATGGCCATTTTTCTAAGACTGCGTAGGATAGATCTGAGGTGTGCACAGTTGTGTTTCAACTCAATTTTAGGGGCCATGTTGTGATAATTGGGTTTTGCACTGTGAATGAAAATATTGTAGGACTTCCTAAGCTTTTCATATTGGGGTTTTTATAGCTCAATTGGACTTTGGGGGTGAAAGATATGGATTTTCTAAAGTAGACCTTCAAATGGTAATATAAGGAAAGAACGAAATCATGGCGTTTGGAAATATTATCAGGAGTCTCTATAAAGTTATGGATATTGTAAAGAAATTATAAATTTTAGTGAGTTCAAAAACTTTCATTTTGTATAGAAGCTTACTGGGGTTGGAAAACCAAGTTAAATGGGCATGGAAATGAAACTGGAGAAGTGAAGAGGTTACTGATACAAGCGAAGGTTATATGAGCATTCCTGAACCTCACAACACCCCTCTTGGCATTAAACCTTCTATTATTCATTTCACAAACATCAAAAACCCATATTTGATTTATATCCATTAAAGTCTTTTCATTATCACCTCAATTATTTCATTTTGTTTTACTTTGCTCCAACTTGTTTCACTTCGAGTTTAATGACCCTAACTTATTTAGTTTTCAAATCATTTTAGTATAACTTATCTTATATTGAGTTGTTTGATCAATTTCCATAAAGTTACAAATGATGGGAGTGAAAGTTGTTTAATAACTACATTTACCTATAAATATATTTCTTAAGCAGAAACGGGGCCTAGTCTATCATTTTGCATTGTGCATAAGTATTATCAAGTGATATTGCATTTTAAAGACTTCATG
Organism: Selenicereus undatus; assembly: GCA_017589665.1. Taxonomy (NCBI): domain Eukaryota; kingdom Viridiplantae; phylum Streptophyta; class Magnoliopsida; order Caryophyllales; family Cactaceae; genus Selenicereus; species Selenicereus undatus. The sequence goes on from JACYFF010031952.1 coordinate 45,062,086, forward strand.
TTCATTGCCTGTATTTTTATAAATCAGAACATATTTATCAAAATTATAATGTTTTGGCAAGTACATCAATGAATAAGTTTAATCAGTAATTTGCCACATAATTAGTGACCCCATCAGTTATCAGTTATAGGGCATCGCCCTTCAGTTACCCGCGCGGCTTCAAGCTAGGTCCCCCGATCGGCTTGGTAGGTGTACACCTATCCATAGATTATAACAATATCTAGGGGTTCACTATTAGATAATAACTAGCAATTGCAGTTTACATTTATCTCATTCACTGTTTTAACTTAAAATGAATTGTAAAGTGGGCGCCTAACCAATTTATGCAGAGATCATTTAACAATATACGAATGCATGTACTGAGCTTTGGCTTACATTTCAAAATGTTATCCATGTTTTGTTTTAGAAAAATGCTCAGTAAATAGCCCTCATGCTAGCAAACCAACTGAAGAGAATAAGTTGAGCGAGGAAATCTACAGGGATAAATAAGTGATATAGTACATGCATATTTTGGAGCCGTGTTTTGAAATCTACAGTGGATAGAGGTGTAGATTATGAGGTGAATTACTTTACTATGGTGCATAAACCATATTTGGGATTAACAATTGACTGTATATAGTTTAATGGTGCTTGAATGTGTGTTGTTGAAGCTATGCCTAACTATGTTATTTCTAATATACATACTTCAAGCCTTGTCCTTTTGGACGACGGTAACCCGCATATCATTGAGTTTATTAGTCCTAATTCAGGGATCTATTAAGGAGAATGCATAAAGTGGAACATGTTTGATTAGCTGGCGTTACAGATTGTTTCACTGTTTGCAATTACTATTCTGATTCCCTCAATTACAACTTATAAACCCAATGATCGGGGCGTTACCACCGTCCCAAAAGGACAAGGCTTACTGTAAGTGTACTAGAGATAACATAGTTGGGCATAACTTCAACCATATGCATTCACTAATTAACCAACATAGAGTTTATGCACTATAGTAAAGCAATTCACCACAGAGCTTACACCTCCATATATTGAAGATTACAAAATACGACTCTAAAGTATGCATGGTCTATGTCACTGTTCATTCATCCAAGTTTCCCTTGCTTACTTATTCTCTTCAGCTGACTCACTAGCATGCTTTTCGGCTAACTTGCTAGCATGAGGGCAATTCACTAAGCGTTTGCCTAAAACAAAATATGAAAACATTTTGAACTGTGAGCCGAAGCTCAGTACATACATTCCTGTATTGTTAAATGATCAATGCATAAATTAGTTCGGCGCCCGTATTGTAATTTATTTTAGGTCAAAATAACGAATAAGAAGAATGCAAACTGCAATTGTTAGTTATTATCAGGTAGTGAACCCCCTTGATACTGTTACAATCTGTGGATAGGTGTACACTTGCCAAGCCGATCGGGGGACATGACCTTAAGTCGTACAAGTAACTGAAGGGCAACGCCCTGTAACTGATGGGGTCACTAATTATGTGATTGATCATTTATTAAACTGATTCGTTGAAGTACCTACCAAAATATTATAATTTTGATAAATACGTGTTGATTTCTAAAGATACAAGCAATGAACGTACCTGAAGTCTTTAAAATGCAATATCACTTGATAATACTTATGCGCAATGGGAAATGATGGACTAGGCCACGATTTCTATTTGAGAAATATAATTAAACGTATATGTAATTAGTAAACAACATTGACTTTCGTAATTTGTGATTGTAATAGAACTTCATTAAAAGGCATCCATGACTCAAATAATTCAATAGAAGACAAGTTCTACCAACATGATTTGAAAACTAAATGAATTAGAGTAATTTAACTCAAAGTGAAATAATGTTAGAGTAAAACTGATCAAGAGAGAATAATTGAGATCATAAAACAAAGACTTTGATGGTTATAATAGATCACGGATGTTTGATATTTCTGAGATGGGTAACAAAGGTGAGGGCAATTAGAGTAGTGGTAGGTTCAGAATAACATTAAATACATCGGTTTGGACCAACAAACACTGATATTGATTTATCAATCTCCCCACTTCTTCAATTTCATTGCACATACAGTAAAGCTTAGTTTTTCAAACTAAATAAGCTTCTTAGTATAATCAAAGTTGTTACCAATTCAAGGTCCACCTTAAGGAATTCAAAACTTTCACCCCCGACCTCCAATTGAGTTATAAAACCCCAATATAAAAAGATCAAGAAGTCCCGCGACACTTTCATTTACAGTGCAAAACCCACTACCACAACATGGTTCTTAAAATTGTGCACAACTCGGATCTATCTTGCGCAGTCTTAGAAAAATAGCCATAACCTTTTTCACAGAACTTAGTATGAGGTGATTCAAAAGGAATTTGAAATACAACTCATTGATCTATCTACCCACTAAAAATCACAATTTTTTGACTGCCCAACAGTACTAGTTTGCTCATAAATGGACCATTGTTTTCGGTTTGTCCACAGCCTATTGTCCATGTTTTCACCCCTCGTTTTCCACATGATTTCCCTCTGAAATCAGTTCTTAACATCAGTATACCATACTTGGTTCTTCTCATCATCTTACATAACCATTTTACCTCAAAATACTCCATAATTATCTTTACATGTGTCCTTCGATTCCTTTCTTTACAAAATCACTCCAAGCACACCCATAATCACCTTTGCTTGCATAAATGAGCAAATGAACCACTTTTAAATCAATTGGGAAAATTTCCATAATTCACCCTTTATGGAAAAATCACACCAAATCATTTTTTTCATGTTAAAGAACACATCAAAGATTTATTTTCCTTCAAAATATAATCAAACAACATTCTTGATGCATAAATATTTCAAACCATGCATTACTTGGCAAAACCCTAGCTTGTAAGCAACTTACTTCCTCTTCATCTCATCCAAAATCACCAAAAATACCCTCATAAACATTATTAGAGATTAAAACCACTAAATCTAACACAAACAATCCAAGAAAAACATACTTCCAATCTTAAGCTTGCATGATCATGAATAACCCTAAACCCTAGCATGCTTCAAACTTAAATAACAATTAAAAACATCTAAATAGCTCTTATTTCCATCCTAAGAACATGATCCAAACTCAAATCACATAAACAAAAATCAAAATAAAAAAGATCCAAAGAGACAAAATTAGGTTTACTTACTTGAGCTTGAAAAAGAGAGAGAACGAAGAGAGATGTGTATGTGTGTTTTCTTGGTTACAAGTGAACCAAAATCACTTGGCTAGCTTTTAACCTCCCATAAAGTAGCTTTTTACTAATCAAAGCTTACTGTAAATGATGGCGATTAACTTAATTTAATTGCACCAAAATTTTCGGGTTATAATTTGAGCCCAAAAAGAATCAGGCCGAAATCCGGTCGCCAAACTAAATGAATTTGGGTTCAAATTTTGTATGGTTAAAAATTAAATCTTGGTGACATTATAAAAGATAATTGATCACCGAATCATATTTACCGGGCCTAATATCGATTCACCCGAAATTATTACGTAAATAAAACTCAAATCACAAAGTGGGGCCCGAAATGAATTCTCCTAACCGGGACGATTAAATGAGATAAATAAATGTGAAAAATTAGTAACATGGCTTAATTAAATAAATAAATATGATTTAGGGTCAAGTTAGTACAGTTTATGCTATTTTGAACCAAGATATATATCTCTTGGCCTCAAACCTATATTATTTACCCAATTCAGAATGTATCAATTGTATTTATTAAGCCAATCTAGTGTACTCGCTGTTGTCTTAAACCAAGCTATAAATCAGTAAGCCTTAAACCTGTATCAGCAACCTATTTCAGAAAAGGCCAAAACCACACTCCCACTTGTCACCATGAATGCCTTTTCCTTTGTAATCTCATTTATCTCATTATGGTCTATTTTACTTTTATTTACTTTATATCGGATTTAATTACTTTAATTAATTCAGTTTTGAAGTTATATTGAAATACCCTAGTTACATATACCATTTAATTACTCAATTTCTATTACACATACTTTTACTTAATTATGTGAGTAAGGATCATTTACTGGCTACACATACCTACAATGACATTTATGAAACAGGGTCGAAGTCTAGTTATCGTTCCCCGTTATGCATAAGTATTATCAAGTCAGAACACATTTATCAAGTCAGATGATATTTTTTTTAAGGACTCAAGGTACGTCCATTGTCTGTATCTTCAAAAAGCAGAACATGCTTATCAAGTTAAAACTCTTAATAAGTTTATCAATGAATCAGTTTATAAAAGGATTTTCCATTTAACTTGTGACCTTGTCACAGCCCATCGTTTACCCACGTGGCTTCAGGCGAACTCTTGATCGGATTAGTAGGTGTACACCTATGTATAGATCATATCATTGCAAGGGGTTGAAATCTAGGTAATAATGACCAATTTAGTTTCATATTACTTTCATTTTCATTGTTATTACGAACTAAATGAATTGTAAAGGCGGGTACCCATCAATAGTGTTTCTATGCTCATTTTACAATACAGGAATGCATGTACTGAGTTTTAGCTCACATTTTCGAATTGTTTCATGTTTTCCATTTTAGGTGATGAAGTATGACATGTTTCTCCATTTAGCAAGCTCTTTTGGAAGTCATCAGATGCTCACAGTGGATTGAGCATAGCATGAAGGTTGGGATCAACATCAGGGTCAAGTTGGGTCTATATTCAATATACTTGTGTAGCGTGGAGTATAAGTTAGCACATGGTATGATAAAGTCGATTGTGTTGAAGTTGAACTATTATGGACTATTGTCTTGGAGTGTTTTAATTTAATAGATATTGTGATTTGAACATGCGTTCCAAAATTAAATGGTTTCAGTGAGCCTTGTCCCTATCAGGACGGTGGTAGCACCTGCTATCGTTAAGTCTTCTGCTACAATTTTTCATAAATCATGTCATTAGCATTTTGGGGGTGTTACAGATTTGGTACTAGAGCTAAGGTTTTAAGGGCTATTTTGAGCTATCAAGTGTTTATGAGCTAGTTATCAAGGTGTGTATGAGTTATGTTGGACCAGTTAAATGAGCTATTGATTATAAGTTCGTATGTATCGACATATAAGGAGGAACCATTTCCATTTGGGCGGCTCAATCATTTGGTAATATCCTAAGATTCGCGCATTAGCAAAGTGAAGTGTGGAACCATTTGGATGATCTGTTAGTGGGGCATGCTCTGATTTATCTGGGAGTTGTATTGTATATTTCATTTCTCTCATTTACTTGAATTTTTGTGATTATGCACTCCGGGTGTGTGACCTGTTGAGTTATGAACTCCGACATTTGGCCGTTGAGCTATTGAAGTGTGATTTTTCATGATAAGTACATGTTGTAAGGCTTTAAGCCTGGGTTTTAGCCAGTTTTTAAGCAGAACTCTATCCGTTTTGCTCCAAAATTTGAGAGTTTCATTGAGGTGCATTAACATACATGATATTGAGTATGGTGATGTTTAAAACTTGTTGCGATAATGCCATTTGCAACTTGCTCTATCTTTGGGTTGAATCAGTAGTATGAGATGGAATTACTGTAGGGAATCATGTGACGGTAATTCTGTGGCTTGCGGTGTGCTACTTGGCACTATATGAGTGGTATAAGTAAGATTTAGTTGCCATGCATAGAAAGAGGTTGCTCTTGTCACTAAGATTTGACACCAGCAATGCTCCCATTACTTCTAGTCATTGATTTACTTTGGCCCTAATCACCTTGGATTGTTCAGGGGCATTGTTCCTTTGCTATTGACACTCACTTGGTCTATAACATCTCTTTATCTAGGCCATTTGTTTAAATGGCTTCAATTGTTATCTAAACCATACCAATGACAGCTTACCTTTTGCAAGGATGCCATTTTATAGTAATTCTTGAAATTGTTTGCTTATCTTGTCTTCAAAACTTGATACTATCCAATATTGTTTAATTTCCCTTCATTTCAACCTGATATTTCCTATTAGCGTGATCTTCAATGTCTTTGCAAACCCATTGTTAAATGTGCAATACATTTTTATTCGACCTTATATGGTTGTCAACATTCCAGTGCTATCGACCTTCACCATCTTTATTTCATGATCATGAGTTGCAGTTCATTCCATTGAGAGCCGATTCACACGTCTACCTTACATCTCATTTATTCATAATGATAAGCTCATATAACTTATTTTGAATTCGTAACATAATTCAACTCTCATTGGTGTGGGTGATTGTGATTGTCATAATTCCCTTACTCTCTTTATTTTGAACTTCAACTCCCACACATATCTCTTACATTCTGATAAATAAACATCTGCATTCTCTATTTAATCTTATTGTTGTATTTGAATTGGCTTCATATGAGCACAGGCATGTTCCTATTGTAACTTGCTCAATCTATTTATCTATCCATTAGCACTTTGCTCGTCCAATCCATTTATATATCCATTACACTTTCCTTGTCCAATCTATTTGTCTATCTATTGCACTTTACTTATCTAATCTATCTATCTATTTATTGCACATTGCTTGTCCCATCTATCTATTGCACTTATCTTGTTTGCTTATGGCTATAAAGTCACCTCATTGAAGCTCAGCCGCTTGTCATCTTGTTTCCAATTTATCAGTTAAACCCAAGTATAATCGGGTCATCTTTATCTTTGGTTGATTATTTATTGGACCCTTTATGAACCATATTTATAAATCACAATTCTTGTGGCATTATATTTCAGAATTCATGATACACCTATGGTTATCTTTATTCTAACCACCCCATGTTAATCCCCTTTTTAATCAATCTTTTCTAATCTCATTGTTTATTTCTTTTAGACTTAATGACTCGCTTGACTACCAATTTCCTCATTTTCATTCCTGGCAATATTCATTTTATTATCCGCTGTGGAATTGGAGCAGACCTTTGATTGGTCGGATGAGGAGAGAACGCCTTGAGAACACTAAATGAGGACATTTTAATAAGAGTATAATCTTAAGTAATGTCAAGTCTTATTGGAGCAAGCCAGAAGAAGCATTGGGTATAAGAATAGAGTTAATCGAAGCAAGTATTATGAAAGAAATTCAAGGCTATGTTAAGGTGGGACAAGGTTGACAAAAGAGTTATGTTGACAAAAGTATGAGACAATCACAGTTTTAGATGAGGCAAAAAGCACTTTGGACAAATCATACCTCCTTAAAAGTCACTTGGGGAAACCCAAAAAGAGATGAAAGCGAAATATCCACATTTATTTGTGATAGCAGTGTATATTTTCACAAAACTCATAAGTTTCGAAGACGAAACTCTTTAAGAGGGGAAGACTGTAATAACCCGATCCTAACTCATATTTATTTATTTAAATCATGTTTATTTATTTAATTAATCAGATTTATTCATTTAATTATCATCTTTATTGATTTAATCACTCATGGTTATTGGTCTAGCCAAATCATGTTTATTAATTCAATTACATTCAATTTATATATTTATCGAATTACCTTATGTCATCTAAATTTTCTACTTTCACTTCTCGTTTTTAATCATTTCGGTTAGGGGATATTTCATTTGGGTGCCACTTTACAATTCAAGTTTCATTGATTGGAAATTCAAGTTTTGTTGATTGATTAAATTTTAGGTGAATCGATAGTAGGCATCGACAATTATGATTGAGCGTTAAATTATTTTTCATAATGTCACAAAATTTTAAGTTTTAGCTACGCAAAACCTTGGGCCCGAATTCATTTATTTTGGCCCAATTCATTGGCCCAAATTATGACCCAATTCCATTGGGCTGAAATTTTGGCCCGAAACTTTTGGTGCAATTGAATTAAGTTAATTACTATAATTTGTGCCTAACTTTAATTAGCAAAAAGATATTTTTGGAGGCTTAAATATTAGTCGAGTATCAAAGATAAACATCCAACTCATTTACCACCAAGACAAGTCTAACCTCATCTTCTTACTCTCTCCTCCAACATCAACCACCACCTACATCCTCTAGCATCCAAGTTCAAAGTGAGTAAACACTCTAACTCTATCTTGATGTATTTTTGGTTATGGTGATTGTTTTAGTTATGATTTATGTTTTCATGATCAAAATAAATGTCATCACGCAAATTTTATTGATTTTGGGGATATTGATCATGGTGGAGTTGAGCTTAAAGCATGTTACGGTTAGGGTTTTGTCATGATTAAGTTAGCTTAAGTCAAGTGATGGATTTGTATTATTCTATATATGATTTTGTATTATTTAGTCTTATTGATGACTATGATGATGTTTTTGGTGATTTGGAATGATTTCAAGTGAGGATTTATGTGAAAAAAAGAGGAGAAAGCAAAAATAGTGAGGGCTGAAAATGACAGAAAACGGGGGTGGCTTTGAGATTGAATTAGTAATGCTTGGCCCACTGAAAAATTATGATTTTTGGTGGAACGATAGGTAAGTGTGTCATTTTTTAAATTCCTTTTGAATCTCCTTAATCCGAGTTCTGTGGACAAAGTTACGGTCATTTTACGAGAGTTGTGCAAGTTAGACCAAAACTAGCATACTTGTTTTCTAGCCCCATTTTGGGAACCCCATTTTGGAAATCAATGTTTTGTGTTGGGAATGAAAGTTTTTTAGGACTTCTTAATCTTTCCATATTGGGGTTTTAGGTTTCCATTTGAGGTCAAGGGTGAAAGTTATGAATTTTTGGAGTGAACTGACCTGCTTTTGTGCAAATTGGGTTGTTATTGCAATTTCTATGCAGCGTATACTTGGAGGAAAATTCTAAATTTTTTACTGTAGATTCTCCATATTATTTTCAATTTTCCTAGAAGATTTCATAAATTTTGGTTGAGTATTTGGAGTTTGGTGATTTTTGGAAGCATTTTGAGTAATTGTGTAAAGAGCAATAATAAAGATAGAGTAAGATTGATCATGCACTCACTTTTTGTATTTTGGGCCAAGTAAGGTCATTTAAGGGGAAAATGAATATTCATGGACTTTTATGAAGCTTTTAGCTTGATTAATGAGAAAGAAGAAGATAAGTATACAATTTGGGAGCTTAGGGCCTGTTCTTTTTGTGGGTCAATTCATTTTTACCCACTTCAACCTACTTGAACCTATTTCAACCTACTTTAACCCACTTGAAAAAAAAATACCAACTTCAACCCACTTCAACCTATCTCAACCTACTTCAACCCACTTCAATCAGTTTCAACCCACCCCCTTCATAATTTTAATAATTTGTAAAGTATCATGTGAGATTTACGACCTGTTGTTTTCATGGGTAAATTGGGTGTGTAAAATGGTGAAGTAGGTTGAAGTAGGTTGAGGTGAGTTAAGGTAGGTTGAAGTTGGTAATTTTTTTTGGAAGTGAGTTGAAATAGGTTGAAGTAGGTTGAAGTGAGTTGATATTGGTTGAAGTTGGTATAATTTTTATGTGGTGGGTTGAAATGGGTTAAAATAATGAGAATGTAATTAATGTGTAATAATTTATGAAATTATCCAAATTTTGTGAAAATTTTGTTTTTTATTTTTTTGATTTTTAATTTTTAGTTTTTAGTTTTTTATTTTCCATTTTTCATTTTTCATTTTTTTTGTTTTAATTTTTTTATTTTTTTATTTTTTTTATTTTTTTATTTCTTTATTTTTACACTTTCTATTTTTATATTCTCCATTTTTTTTATTTTCTATTTTTTTTAATTTGTTTCATTTATTATTTATTATTTATTTTTTTATTTTTCAGTTTCTTCTTGCTTCTTTCTTATTTTTTATTTTTTATTTTTTAAGTTTTTAATCTTTAATTTTTTTTAATTTTTTAATTTTAATTTTTAATTTTTAATTTTTAATTTTTAATTTTTAATTTTAATTTTTTTAATTTCTTATTTCTTATTTTTTTTCTTTTTTTTATGTTTTATTTTTTATTTTTAATTCTCAATTTTTAATTTGTAATTTTTTAAATTTCTTATTGTATACTTTTTTATTTTTTATTTTTTATTTCCTAATTTTTTTGGTTATTTTTTAATTTGTATTTTTTTATGTGTTTATTTTTTATTTTTTACGTGTTATGGTTTATGTTTTATTTTTTTACTTTTTTTTTAATTTTTCATTTTCATTTATTTTTTATTTTTTATGTTTATGTTTTTATATTTTTTTAATTTTTCAATTTCTTATTTTTAATTTTTAATTTTTTAATTTTATTTTTTCTTTCTTATTAGAAATACAAAATAAAACACATAAATTATAAAAAAATAAAAAATGAAAAATAAAAGATAAAATATAAAAATATGAAAAATAAAAAATAAAAAATAAACAATAAGAAATAAAAAAATAAACAATAAGAAATAGAAAAATAAAAACACAAAAGCATAAAAAACATAAAATTATAGAAAATTAATAAATAAAAAATAAAAAATAAAAAATAAAGAACTAAAAAACTAACAAAATAAACAGTACAAAGTAAAAAATTAAAATGTAAAAATAAACATAAAATTAAAATTTTTAAAAAAAAATAAAAAAATAAAAATAAAAACTAAACTTAAAAAAGAAAAAAGAAAAAATATATTTAAAAAATTAAAAATTAAAAATACGAAATTAGAAGAATAAAAAATAAAAAAATATAAACACAAAAAATAAAAAATAAAAAAGAAAAAATAAATGAAAATGAAAAAGTAAAAAAAAAATAAAACTAAAAAAATAAAACATAAACCATAAAACATAAAAAAATAAAAAAAACACATAAAAAAATAAAAATTTAAAAATAACCAAAAAAATTAGGAAATAAAAAATATACAGTAAAAAAGTATAAAATAAGAAATTTAAAAAATTACAAATTAAAAATTGAAAATTAAAAATTTTAAAAAAATAAAAAATAAGAAATAAGAAATAAGAAATTAAAAAAATAAAAATTACAAATTTCAAATTAAAAATAAAAATTAAAAAATTAAAAATAAAATTACAAATAAAAGATTAAAAACTTAAAAAATATGAAATAACAAATAAAGAATAGGAAAGAAGAAACTAAAAAAATAAAAAAATAAATAAAAAAATAAATAAATAAATAAATAGAAAATAGAAAATAAAAAATAAAAAATAAAAAACAAAATAAATAAATAAATAAATAAATAAATAAATAAAATGAAAAATAAGAAATAAAAATGAAAAATTAAAAAAAAAGAAAAAAAAGAAAAAAACAAAATAAAAAACAAAAAATAAAAAAAAGAAAAAAGAAAAGAAAAAAGTAAAAACAAAAAAAAAGAAAAGTGAAAAACAAAAAATAAAAAACTAAAAATTAAAATTAAAAATCAAAAAAAGAAAAAATAAAGAATAACAAACAAAAATTTCACAAAATTTGGATAACTTCATAAATTATCACACATTAATTACATTCTCATTATTTCAACCCATTTCAACCCACCACATAAAAAATATACCAACTTCAACCAACTTTAACCAATATCAACCCACTTCAACCTAGTTCAACCTATTTTAACCCATCTAAAAAAAAAATACCAACTTCAACCTATCTCAACCCACCTCAACCAACTTCAACCCACTTCACCATTTTGACCCATCCAATTTACCTACGAAAGAAACAGGCCCTTAATTATGAGTTTTGAATCACTTATAGATATTACAAAGAATGCATCAAGTTCCAGAACTTTAATAACTTTCATTGGGATCAATAATCTATTTGGGGTTAAAAACTGTAGTTAATGGACTTGTGAATGAAGTATGGGAAGTGGGGAGAATTGTTGACTCAGAAATCATATTTGTCAGATCAAGTTACTGCAGTTTATGCTATTTTGAACCAAGATATATCTCTGTTGGCTTCAAATCTCTATTACTTACTCAATTCAGAATGTATAAAATGTATTTATTAAGTTAATCTAGTGCCTTCGCTGTTATCTTGAACCAAGCTATACATCAGTGAGCCTTAAACCTGTATCAGCAATCTATTTCAGAAAAGGCCAAAACCACTCTCCCATTTGTCACCATCAAGACCTTTTCCTTCATATAATAACATTTATCTCGTTGTGGTCTATTTTACTTTCATTTACTTTATATCGAACTTAATTACTTTCATTAATTCAATTTTGAAGTTATACCAAAACACCTAAGTGATGTATACCATTTAATTACTCAATTTTTATTACACATACTTTTACTTATTCAATTATATGAGTAAAGATCATTTACTGACTACACACACCTACAATGACATTTATGAAACGGAGTCGAGATCTAGTTATTGTTCCATATTGTGCATGAGTGTTATCAAGTCAGAACACATTTATCAAGTCAGAACACATTTATTTTTAAAGACTCAACATACGTCCATTGCCTGTATCTTCAGATAGTAGAACATGTTTATCAAGTTACATCGCTTAATGAGTTTATCAATTAATCAATTTATACAATGATTTGCCATTCAACTTGTGACACCGTCAGTTATCATCTATAGGGCTTCAGCTCCTCATTTGCACGCATGGCTTCAGACCAACTCTTGATTGGATTGGCAGGTGTGCACCTATATATAGATCATATTATTGCAAGGGGTTCACATCCAGATAATAATGAGTAATTCAATTTCAGATTACTTTCATTTTCACTGTTATTGCGAACTAAATGAATTGTAAAGGCAGGTACGTATCAATAGTATTTCTACGTTCATTTTACAATATAAGAATGCATGTACTAAATTTTAGCTCACATTTTCAAATTGTTTTCATGTTTTTCGTTTTAGGTGATGAAGTATCATATGTTTCTCCATTTACCAAGCCCTTTTGGAAGTCATTAGATGCTCATAGTGGATTCAGCATAGGATGAATGTTGGGATCGACCTCAGTGTCAAGTTAGGTCTATATTCAATATACTTGTCTAGTGTGCAGTACGAGTTAGCTCATGGTATGATTAAGTCAATTGTATTGAAGTTGAACTATTATGGACTTTGGTCTTGGAGTGTTTCAGTTTAATAGATATTGTGATTTGAACATGCATTACAAGATCAATTGGTTTCAGTGAGCCTTGTCCTTATCAGGACGGCGGTAGCACCTTCTATCATTAAGTCTTCTACTGCAGTTTTCTGTAAATCATGTCATTAGCATTTTGGGGGCGTTACAACCAACCTACTTTATATAAGCATAGGTGACATCATACAAATAAAAACAAATGTAATATGGTAAAGACATTGGCTTAAATACTTGGAATGATTTATAAATATGTACTGCGAATTAAATAATAAATGTTAAATACAGTTAATAGCTAGAAAATAAATCACGAAACTTGCATGAACGAAGTAGCCGTTTGAACAATGTAACCCAATGTCCAGCCTGATCATTCTAAGATATTGATGACTTAAGCATAGAAAAAGTGATGTACATAGCCCCATATCTAGGGGTGGGCAGCGGGATTGGGCTAGACTAGGCAAATTTTATTAACGGGCTGGGTAGGGTTGTGAACAAAATGATCTCGCCCCACCCAAAAGTTAATAAAGTCACTTATCATTTGAAAGTTGAAACTTAAATAACCATTTTAAGATCACAGTTGAGAAGGTTCTGCAAATAAAAGCAACTCTTTCATCTAAAAGAAAACTAAAAAAACCCTTATGGTCCGTTCTTTTCGTTGGGACATATGGATTGGTACATGGGTGAAATTGGTTACGATTGGTGGAAATGGGTTGAAGTAGGTTGAAGTGGCTATTTTTTTGTTGAAGTGGGTTGAAGTTGATTGAAGTTGTTTAATTTTTTTCTTTTTGTATGATAAGTAGAAGTTGGTTAAAATAGTGGGAAGTGGGTTGAAGTTGGTTGAAATAGGTTGAAGTTAGTTTTTTTATTGAAGTTCGTGAACTAGGTTGATGTGCGTTGAAATTGGTTGAGGTTGGTAAATTTATATTTACCACTGAAAAGAATAAGGCCTTAACCCCTTCAAAATTGAGCACTAAAATAAATTAAACCACCTCAAAAGCCAAAATTGCTTTGGCCTTAGCATTCATCTCCCTTTGAAATCTCCAAACCCAACAAGCAACTTAGTAATGGCGACCTAGGTCTTCTCCTGATGTGCAAAATGGAATCAGCTATCCAAAGAAGGGGATAAGAAGGAATCAAAATGAGTAGTATTTGGAAATAAAAATCCAACCCAAAAATTTATGCCACCCAAAGAAGGAAGTAAGAACAGGGAACAAAAAACCTGAAATCGGAACCAACACTTCTGCAATATCAAGCCAAATCAGTAAAATCCAATCCAAAAATTTAGAAAATTTGGGATGAAATTTCTACCTTAAAAGATAAGCACAAGAAATTCAACCAAAATCTTAACTTAATCGAATTTGACCCATATAGAAGAACCCATTATCTAGTAATTTGAAAAAAAAGAGTTAAAAACCAACATAACTTGATCGAGAGTAATTAGCTGAAACTTTAATTTTCTTATCTCCTGAAGTTGAGTTTTTCTAGATGTAGAGACAGAAAGAAGAGAGAGAGAGAGAGAGAGAGAGAGAGAGAGAGAGAGAGAGAGAAAGGAGAAATGAGCAAAGTAGAAGCAAGGAGAAGAAATGGCCCTTGCCCAGGTTATGGTTTCTATTGAATTTTTACAGCCTGGTACCCAAACTACTCCTGACTTGCTAATTGCATATTAATGGCGGCCTGTCTAAGGCCCAGTCCATTTAGCAAATTAAATGGGCAAGACCCCTTTTTTCTCCAGCTTGCCACAACAGGCCCATTGGACACCATGTCTAATACTCGGGCCTACCGATATCCAACTCAATCTGCCATCCACACCTTAATCTTTCCAAGAAATGGTACAAGAAGTCCTATGTCAAGGACTAAGCCAAGCTGAATGGAAAAACATGTGCCTTAAGCATGCATTATATCATTGCATTTGCTGAAGCCCTGGTGCTTATTTTGGGGAATGATTGTCTTATTTGGGAGATCATATTATAGATTTTAGAGGATGTAAGTTGCTCTTATACTTTTTGATAGCCAAGAACCAGAAGTCAATGAGCCCAGTAAACTCATTACATATTGCAGCCGAATAGTGTCCGACTTTAGGAGTTATTTTATAATTCAATCTACAAATTGTGAAATTTTATAAATCAATTGGGTTTTCAACAATGGGGTCATGTATACAAGTTTAAATGAGGTTCTAACCCAACATCAATTGGTAATGGGTGGAGTAACTCACAAGCTTATATTTCTGCTCAAGCCTTTCAATTTATCAATATAGGACAACAACAACATTTATATTCTTTTTATTTTATGAATGTGGGACAATGTCTACTTTCATACTGCAGCACGTCACCTCACATATGGTCTACTAGCAAGGCCCAACACGTCTGATACCAATGTTAATTTTGTTGTATTAATTCGGTCTTCAACAAAGAGTTATGCATATAAACTCAAATAAGTTTCCAACCCAAAACCAATTGGCAATGTGTAGAGTAACTCATAAGCTTATATATATGCTCAAGCTCTTCAATTTATCAATGTGGAACAACACCCACTATCATATTCTTTTTATTTTATCAATGTGGGAATGCCCACTTTCATACTCCAACACAAATCATAACCCTGAACTTATGAAAATGAGCTAAACTGTCATCCTAGTTGACCATAAAGTCATAAATTAAGACCTCAAGGACCAGCCTTTAGTAGGAACTATTTGAGAGAAATTCCTTTTGTCAAGGGCGAAGCAACTTCTTCCTACTTGCAAATTGGCACCAGAATATCATCATTTTCTATTTCAAGTTACGTTGCTTGATTGGTACTAGCTTAACTTAGACGTCGTCTAAGCTTGACACCTCATTATTCGAGATTAACAACCAAGTCAACTGTCAAAGCTCTTTAGTACTTTGGTTAATTCTTTACTTTTATGTGTTTCTTAGCATTTCTATTTTAAGCTAAGCCTATGTAATTAGCTAGTCATTGTAAGGGAGAAAAGAGGAGTGTGTGAAACTTGAAAACTTAAGTTATGAACACTAAGAGCATGTTTGTTATGGGCAAACTATAAGGTTTGAGCAGTGAGCAGGGAGTAGTTTAAGTAGGTTTGAGCAGATTCGAGCGAGTTTGACAAGTAGAAAATTGGTTTTAGCATGGTAGAGTAGGTTTGAATAGTAGTTAGTAAGTTTTAGTATATTGAAGCATATTGGAGTAGGTTGGAGTATACAATAGGTTCAATATATGCATAATGAATATGCCCTAAGTTGTTGAAAATTTGTAAGTTGAGCTTGGATTTCTTTCTTCCAAACCTTTCTACCTTATCTCTTTCTCTGGCCAAAAAAAGTGATGACCTAGTTGAGTGTTAGTGCATTCTTTGGTGGTGCCACTTATCCTAAGACTAGCAAAAGGCCTTGTCATTCAGTTGATGGTGTGTCTTATCTAATTCAAGTTCAGTTTATCCTTTGTTTGCTTCATTATAGTCTTCATACTGATTTAGCTTAGGTTACTTGAATTGCCGCTCATACTGATCAATTTGTTAAGAGCATACATCATATTTAGTATTAGAGCCAATGCTAATCTCCTTGGGCTGATCTTAGCCTTAAACATAACACTTGACCTAAACATATCAGTCCGCAAAAGAACTATCAAGTCTTTCTTGAAGAGATAAGTGGTAGTCTGAGCTTAGAAGAGAAATTTGAGGCATTGGCATAGAATTATTAGTACTTAGAAGGACCAAATGAGTGCTTGCGGAAGCAGTTTGGATACTTTCTCAAGAAAAATAGTAGACCTTTCCATTCTCAATTAGATAAATCACCTAAGGCTTTTTGGGATGAATCTGACAACCAAGGCAATGATTTTAGAAGCTTAAGTGATGATAAGTCAGAACTAAGAACTAGGAGAAGCAGAAGGCATCATTATCAAGGTAGTGACTTTGAATTTGAGATGCTAGAGTTTGAAGGAAGATTATATTTAGATGAATTCATTGACTAACTTCACATACTTGTAAGGGTCTTTGATTGCAAACAATACCATAAGATAAGAAGGTAAAGCTAGTTGTCTCACAACTTATAAATGTGCTTCATTATGATGGACTAATCTGTGTACCATAAGAGCAAAGATAAGAAAATGGAAAATTAGAACTTGGGCCAAAATGTAGTTTAAACTCAAACATAGATTTCTACCCCCTTCTTGCCTTCAACACAATTACTCTAAACTCACAACCTCACCCTAGGTTCAATGTCAGATGAGGAATACATTATTAAATTTTAAAAACTTCTCATTAAGTGTGACTTACAAGAGCTTGAAGGCTGAACTATTGTGAGATACCTTAGTGGCATTGAACCTAGGTACTCCATCTGGTTAAGTTGCGATAATACGTCACTTTTGAGAATGTTTATGTCCTAGATCATAGAGTTGAGCAGCTAAATAAAGTCAAACTAGTCGAGAAAGATAATGAGAAAAACTAGTCAAGAAAGATCAATGAGAACCTTTTCTAAAGAGTCAACCTTTCAACAAGTAGAGCTCACACCTTGATCCCAAAGCTGCCAACTCCACTTTACATATTGCCCTAAGAACTCCATTCCTTCGAAACACCCCCTAGAGCAAACTCTAACAGAAGGTGCTATGAGTGTCAGGGACTAGGGCATATAGTCTTTGAATGTCCCAATATAAGGGCTACGACCTTGGTAGAATATCAAGCAATCCAAGAGGAGGGAATTTGAAGGCGACAGGAAAGCGTGTTTCATAGTAGTTAAAAGGAAAGAGAAGATAGTTGCAAAACCAGGTGAGGGAGAGCTATTAGAAATCATAAGGACTTTTAATAGTAAAAAAGGTTCAAAGAAGGGTCAAAGAGAAAATATCTTTCAAAGTAAGTATACCATATAAGAGAAGGTTTGCTCCTTAATCGTTGATAGAGGGAGTTGTTCTAATGTGGCATCTATAGGCTTAGTTAAGAAGCTTAGCTTACAAACTATAGTACGTCCTCACCCTGATAACTTTCTTTGGCTAAATTAAGGTCAAGGTCTCCAACCCAACTCCAGTGCTTGGTTTTCTTTTCAATTGCTAAGAATTACTTTGATGAGGTTAGGTGTGATATAATCTTAATGATGTCTGTTATGTGTTGTTAGGGAGACCATAGTTATTTGACAAGAAGCTTGTGAATGGTGGGTAATACCTAGATAGCTATTTCTTAACAAAGATCATAAAAAGATCATCTTGGCCCTCTATCACCATATCAATTGCCCAAACACAAGTCCCAAAAGAACGTGGACTAGACTGACCTATTGCTCACTTTGGAAAGCCTACCCTTAAGGCCTCTCAACATGAGTTAGAGCTTACAAAGAGTGGATTCTCAATGCCAAACCTGATTTGGAAACAAATCCTCTTCTCCATAGTATGAGCATGTTTTCTACAAGAGATACACCTAGCTTGCCCTTAAAGAGATTAATACAACACTTTGAGCTCTCCCAAGAGCTACCATTCCTAATGTGCCAGCCTACAAAATGAACCCCCAAAAGACACCCATGAAGTTTAAAGATAAGTTTAGGAGCTAGTAGCCAAGGGCATGGCCAGGGAAAGCCTTAATCATTATGGTGTCCCTACCTTGCATGTACTTAAGAAGGATGAAAGCATGAGATTTGTATAGATAGCAAAGAGCATCAACACGATAACCATCCAATGCATGAACCCTATCCTAAAAGTTAAAGATATGCTAGCTAGATGAACTATATAGATCAAGGTTTTTTCTACGAGAACTTGAGAAGTGGCTACTATCAAATCAACATTAAAAAGGTATATGAATAGAAGACTTCATTTAAGTCCAAAGAGGACCTCTATCATGCTATTTGGGCTCTCCAATGCATCCAGCACCTCCATGAGATTGATTAATCATGTCTTCATGCCCTTCATTGCAAAGATTGTGGTTGTTTACTTTTATTGCATTATGGTTTACGTTAAGATAGACGAAGAACATGTTAAGCACTTGTTGCAAATAGTCAAGGTTCTAGAGAATGATAAGCTATATGGCAACCTCAGGAAGGGTACCTTTCATGAGTTAGGTCATTTTCTTAGGGTATGTTGTCACCCCTTAAGTTATTCAAGTAGATGAGAGTAAAGTGGAAGGGTCAGCCCTTAAGGGCATTCATGATTTGAAAATCTTTCATGGTTTAGCTTCCTTTAACAGAAGATTGATAAAGAACTTAAGCACTATAATTGCATCTCTGATAGAGGTGATCAAAGAACCTGACTTCAATGGATTCCTTAAGCTCATAAGGCCTTTGAAGAAATCAAGATCAAGTTGATTCAAACTCTTGTAGTATTTCTATGTTTTGAGAAAGTGGTTAAAGTTAAGAGTAATGCCTCTAGAGTAGGCATTGGTAGGGTTCTTACTCAGGAGGGTAAACTGTTAGCCCTTTTTATTTAGAATCTACGTGACTCAAGAAGAAAATACTATACCTGTGATAAAGAGTTTTATGCAATCATAAGAAGTCTTAAGCATTAGAGACACTACCTAATTGCTAACAAGTTCTTCTATTCTGATCATGAAGCCTTGAAATATATGCAAGGGCAACAAAAGTTGAATGCAATACCTGCTAAATGGGTGCAGTACCTAGAATATATCAATCGTCAAGCACACATTAGGGGGGCTCAATCAAGGAGCTAATGCACTATCTAGGAGGCATTTGCTTCTGTTTCAACTTGAGACCTATGTTCTGGTTTTTGAGCGTGTTAAGGCTGTGTATGATCATAATGGAGGATTTAAAGAGCCATTAGAGCAGTGCTAACAAAAGCCTGAAGAAGTCCCTAGTAAATCAAGGATACTTGTTCATAAGAATTACATCATATACTCCTAAGTGTGGTACAACAGAGCTTCTAATCGAAGAGGTACATGAAGTAGTTCTAGCTAGTAACTATGGTGGGAAAAAGACAATTAGCATACTAAAATAGCACTATTACTAGCCAAGTATGTCCAAGGAACTCTAGGACATCATCAAAAGATGCGCTACCTATCAAGTAGCCAAGAGTCATTCCTTGCCCCAAGATCTCTATACTCAAGTGCCAACACCATTAGCTCTATGGATATATGTGAATGTGGATTTTGTCTTGGGATTGCCGAGAATATAAAGAGATAAAGATTCAGTATTTGTGTTAGCCAACATATTTTTAATTATGGCTTATTTTATGGCCTACAACAAGACCAATGATGCAACTTAAGTGGTTCATTTATACTTTGAGGAGGTCATAAGGCTACATAGGATTCCTAGATCCATTATGTCCAATAGGGATATAAAATTCTTAGGTCATTTCTAGATTTCTTTTTGAAGGGAAGTGGAAACTAAACTCAAGTGCAACACCACATGAAATCCCCAATAGATGGCCAGACTAAATTCGCCAATAGGTCCCTCAAAGCTCTCCTATGGTTGCTGATTAGGTAACATGCGAAGGCTTGGAATCTCTTACTACCCATGTGGAGTTCGTATACGATAGAGCCCTTACAAGGCCATTGGCCTTTCTCCCTTCAAGATAGTTTACGAAGTTGAACCTTAAACTCTAAGAGACTTGTTGTCAAGAGCCTTAGAAGAAAAGCGAAGTGTTGAGGATGAGAAGAGTGTCAAAGAGATCAAGAAGTTGCATGAGAAGGTCAAATACAAGATTTAGAAGAACAATGCCAACTATCAAGCTAACACCAACAAGCACAGGAAGAAGGTTGTCTTCCAACATAGTGATTTGGTGTGCCTTTACCTGAGAAATAAGAGATTCCCCCAGCAAAGAAAGTCCATGCTGAGTCCAAGAGTAGATACTCTTTTTAGGATCTTAGAAAGGATCAATAACAATGCATACAAGGTCTAACTGCTTGGGGATATTACCGAGTTTTAATCGCTTCCAATGCTGACTCGAACCTAGGGAAAGCAATAAATGTCACTAGTTATTTTTGGTCCCAACCCTAACCTAGTTATTTTTGTCGTCTTCTAGGACAGTGTGAAAATCAAGTCACTAGTTATTTTTAGTCCCAGCTCTAACCTAGGGAAAGCGATAAATGTCACTAAGCATGAATAATTAACTAATTACTCGGTAATCCTAGTCTAAACATGATTAATTAAACTAAAGTAAAACAAAGAATAATTAGCAAAATCAACCAAAAACACCATATTAACTAACAATAACTAGCAAAGCATCTAATTAACTAAGAAAGTATTAAATTTACTAATTAAAGGAAGAGAAAGAAAGGGAATTATCTCAAAAACTTGAAAATCCAACAATGGAGGTTGGCTCCATTGTTGGAGCAAGTGAATGATGATTGGAGGTGAATTCTCCACTTATTCTCACTAATCTAACTCAACTACTCCTAATCTAACCCATTGAGATCCAAACACTTAAACTTCTAAAAATGAGTGAAAACCCTATGATGAGGAGGGAGAAAGAGGTTAAAATTTGCGTTCTTAAAGAATGAGAATAAGAGATTAAGAATAAATTAGAGAATAGATAGATGATTAGGAGAGGGAGGCACTAATTTTAATCCATCAAGAAACAAAAGCATGTAAATCTAGGCATTAAACTAGTAAATAAAACTCCACAAGTAAGAACATGAATGGAAATGAAAACTAAAGAGAGAGAGAGAAAGCTAATTGCATCAAAACTTCACTACCCTTGAAATGTGGCTACAAAATAAAATTGAATCTACACTAATCTCTCCTAAACCCTAGGTGAGCCCAATTTCGAAAACCTAAAATTTAGCTCCTTACACAAATGGGTTTTAAATAGATCCGGATGCAATAGGTTTGGCATGGACAGACTGTGCCAAAGCCTCTTGAAGCCAACAACAAAAGCAGGGCAGGATAGGGGATGGTACGAACACTCCGTGCCAAGTTTCTGGAATTCTGCATAGAAATAGAGTAAAAACAAGATTTGACATGACCATGCCACTTGGCACTGGCAACTCTTGCCGCCTGGTGCTGGCTGCCCATGCTAAATTTTTGTAGTATCCTTCTTCCTTATTTCTCTTACAACTTTTGTGCTTGTTGACCCGACATTACTTTATGGTTATCCCAGCTTATCCTCCAATGTTTTTTGAGTTAACGTGCCTAACTTTTGGCAGGCTTTGCACGAATTATCCGTTATTTGCAGTATTTTCTTTATTACCTACAAAACCAACAAAACACAAATAAGTAACCTAATTTACCAATTATGTGAGCTAAATCTAAGTATAATAATGTGTAAAATTCATGCGCATTGCGCCTGAACAATCACCCCATATCCAACTCGGCTCAATTATCTAGACCTCAATCGATCCAAGCAGTGGTAGAAGAGTTCCTATGTAAAGGACTAAGTCAAGTTGAATGTATGAGCTTAATTATATCTTAAGCCTATGTTCTGCCACCTCATTCATTGAGGCCCTAGTGTTTAGTTGGGGAGTAATTTGTCTCATCTTCTAGCTGGTGCTATAGCTTTTAGATGACCTAAGTTACTCTCCCTCTTTTGGACAATAAGAAGTGAAGGCAGCTCGAACAATTAGCTTATTCCAGAGTCTAGCCTAGCAATCCCTAGTTTTGGGAGCTATTTTATAACATAGTTTACAACAACATTTTGGCAATTTTAAGGTCATGAAAATGTGTTGAAAGTTTTATCTTACCTGACCCTAAATTTGCATATAAAGACCATCAAGGACCAGTTTCTGTATCCAGTAGAAGTTTCAAGAAAATTCCTTTTGTACAAAGGAAAACTAGCTATTGCCTAGTTGTAAGTTGGGTCAGTATATATCAAGATTTCAAGCCACAAGTTACATTACTTGATCATTATTAGCTGAATTTAGATGATGTCTTAGCTTGAAACCTTATTACTTTAGAATGACAAGCAAGTGAGGTACTTTGGTTGTAAAAACTTAACTGTTGGATATATGAAAGTTAAGCTTGGCTTCTTCTCTCTTAAACCTCAGTAGCCTATCTCTTACTCTAGCCAGAAATAGCGGGTACCTAATTGAGTCTTAGTGCATTTTTTTGTAGTAACTCTTATTAAAAGAGTAGTTAAGAGCTCAATCCTGGCCTTGAGCTGGTAGTGTGCAATTCAAGTTCAGTTTACGCTTTGTTTGCTTGTTCTATGCCTCTCTCTTTCTAGTCTTGATGCTAGTGTAGGTTGTGTTGCTTGAATTGTCAATCAGACTCCTCAACTATTTAAGAAAATACATCAAAAAGGCATACTAGTAGCTAGCCATTAGTATGTTCAGTATGGGCATAGAGCAATTGTATGTGAATAGCCTGAAAAAGAGTTCTTACAATTGGAAAATATATGAAATAATCAAGTCCTCAAATTAAAAAACAAAATGAACAGAGAATATAGAAATGCAGGCATGTTTTTTAGGAAAAATCATGTCATCAACATCAAAAAAACAAAAAAGGCACGAAAACTCAAAAAAAGAACAAACATTAACAAAATTTAATTGCTTGAAACTGAAATGATGATATGAATAAACATTGCTAAAATGATGGGGCTAAAACCTGTTATGTTATGTTTTGTTAGCTGTGTTTAACTTTGTAATGCAAATAAATTTTTAATTATGTTTTCATTACCTTGTTTGATTATGTGAAAGTATTGTGACAAAAGAACTACCTTGCAATTATGATTAGTACAAACTAAGTAATTATGATTGCATTGCAAAATTGATTATATTATATTGCCATTACATTACATCCAACCAAACATGACATTAATGTCCCTAAATTGATCTCTTGATATGTCAACATATTTCATCTTAGCAATTTGGATGAACCATTTATTCAGCAAGTTTTACGTAAAATTCCTTATAAAGAATATGATTGTAATTCATCCAAGTTGGAACCAAATAAAGGACAAGGCGAATAGTTTGGGTTCTAACAATTAAATATTCTATCTCTATATCACCAACATTCACTTGTTCATGAAATCGATTAACCTCAGCTGACAAAACCATATGAAACCTCAAGTTCAAATGTAGACAGAGCTTAATAACCGTATCTGTTGGAAATCAAACTTTAGGCCAAAGTAGACATGACATGATGTCATGATGACTCCTAGCATGGATGGCGTAAATCAAGCAGAAAGAGATTGAGCCTAAGGCCCTATTATATTTCAAGATAGTGATAATTTAGGCTATAGTTTGCATTTCCTTACAACTCCTTACAACTTCTTATATTTTTAACAAAATATTTACAACTTGCTACATCTTCTTACATCTTCTTACATCTCTTTATTTAGGACCTATTCTATTTCGCATTTTAGATAGATAAATAGATGTAAGGAGATGTAAGGAGCTATAAGGAGCTGTAAAGAGCTGTAAGAAGTTGTAAGGAGCTGTAAGAAAATGTAAGGAGATGTAAGAAGCTGTAAGAAGCTGTAAGAAACTGTAATGAACTGTAAGGATACATGTAAGGAGTTGTTGAATTGTTAAAGAGTTGTATAGTATATTTTGTTTTACAATGAATTTTTTGGATGAAAAATAATAATATTAAAATAATATAATTATTGAAAATAAATAATTAATTAAGTTAATTACACAACAATAAAATATATTAATCCCCGTAAATTTGGTGAATAAAATTTCGTCCACTTGAGGTGATTTTTTATATGAACATTAGTTTGATCGAATAAGCAAAGTATAACAAAACAAAAATAATAAATTTTTTTGACAAAATTGAATACAACTCTTCAAATAAATTCCTATTTTAAGTAAATAATTTCGAATATAAATAAATGTATGGTCATCTATAATAAGATATATTTCATGTTGAAATTCAAATATAATTTACGTCATTATATTATGTTTTTATGTTTATGAAAATGTTGTGTTCATAAGATATTTATAAATTTTGTATATTGGTAGTATCATTAAAACAATATATATATTTCTGTAACTAAAATAAATGAATGTTATGGAAAATCTATGAGATGTAAGGAGATGTATGAAGATGTAAGGAGATGTAAGAAGATGTAAGAAGATGTAAGGATTATGTTAAGGATGTAAGAAGTTGTAAGGAGATGTAAAAAGCTGTAAGGATATGTAAGCTCTTAGCTAAATCCTAAAAAATACGAAATAGAACAAGGCTTTATTATTTATAACAGTCAACTTGTCAATTACTTTTTCTCATAAACTTTATAGAAATATGTATATTTTCTTTATACATTACTGATATAAAGAACCTATATATGTTTTTTGGAACATAATATTTCTATAAACTTAACACAAATTTTAATGATGTGAATTACATTTGAGTTTCGATGTGAATCATACATGCCATTATAAAGAAAATAAGTTAACATACTTTTAAAACTTATAATACAAATATTGCATTTATGTTTGAGTTTCGACATAATTCTTATATGAAAATAGTCAAATTGTAGGTTACGAAAGCATTTTAGCTGCTTTATCCCTAAGTTTGTCCGTGACAATTTGGTTGCTATCATCGTACAACTGAACATTGGGTGACGCATCCGCATGTGGATCGCTTACTGAAATCGTTGCAGCATTTCAACGCAGAATAATAAAATTACATTTTTTAAAATTTATTTATTGGGAGGTGGAAGTAATATTAATAAAAAAAACACCTCAAGTGTAGAACATGTTTGACTTTATAATTTGGGGGCTAAATTTATGTTATTATTATTAATTTAATTGTTTAAATATTTATTTTTATTAATTATGTTATTTTAGTATTATTTCTTCTTATCCAAAATGATCATTTTAGAAATAAAAATTTTGTTGGTATAATGTCAAAAAATGATCATTTTAGAAATTAATTTTATAAATATCACCGACATATTACATGTAATTTGCTTTCATGAAGTACTTTATTATACATTACATACCAACAACTATGCATATATATCTAAAAATATATTTTACAACTTTTTCATAATTCAACAACTGTTTACATTTATTGTTGTAATTTCATATACCTTCTTATATCTTTTTACAACTTGTTTATAGTTTCTACAGCTTTTTATGACTTCTTGGAACTTACAACGTCCTGCATTTTTCTTACATCTTGCAACTGTATCTTATTGTAGAAAAGAACAAACCCTAAGTCCAAAGCTACTAAGCCTATGAGACAAGTTAGGAAACTTACTAGAATCCACTCACATAATAAGGGATTTTTTTTTAAGGCTGAGTGACTAACATGTCAAGTGTTGAGAATGGAGACATTGTATGAACTTTCGCCACCACCCACATAGTTATACGCAATAGTTTAGACGGAAAACATTGTCTCAATAATGATAAGAGAAAACTTTATCATGCATAAATGAAAAGGCATAATACAATGTGTCGATCTATTTCCACTCCGTGTAAGATTTTTCTAATAAATATTTGAGTGGATGTCAATTATTTTTGTTTAACTCTCAACATCTTTTGTATAGCTAAAGTAATTATCAATCATCCTATCTACAACCCTCATACGATCTGGCCACAACCAAATTGGAGCCTTCCTCGATAGCACTTATTCCAAGATGACATTGCCACCCGGCCCATCACTCATGTGATTCAAGATGGCACTGTTTATACCCTCAGCATTTACGATAGCTTTTATTGCATAATAGAAGACTATACCAGGGTCTCAATATTGGTAGCCAGATTCCTTTCGATATTTATCTAAAAAGTCTTTCTCAGCTTTCGCTAGGAACTTTTAGTTCTGCAGTGAATGCGTCATGTTCCCTAGTGTGAAGCTCAAAGTTCATTGGATCTCTACGAATAGCCAACTGAGGCCCTGTCCTGAACACAATCCTGAGCATTTAGGCTATAGCTTACATTTCCTTACGACTTCTTGCAGCTCCGTACAACTCCTTACATTTTTAACAAACTTCTTACATATTCCTATATATTCTTATATATATCTTCTTGCATCTCCTTACATCTCAATATACATATTTTTTATATTATTCAACCAATTATTTATTTATTTCTCATATTTATAGAAATATGTATATATTTTTTTTATATCGTACTCCTATGAAAAAAACCTGCATATATTTTTATGAATATAATATTTTAAGGAGCTAAAAACAAAATTTAATGATACGAATTATATTTGAGTTTCGACGTGAATGATATACGATATTATAGAGAAAATAACTTAACATACTTCTAACATTATAATTCAAAAATTGCAGTTATATTTGAGTTTTGACATGATTCAATTGAAAATATTCAAATTATAGGTTGTTAAGTTGGTTATTTTCATGAAAGCCAAAAAGATGAATTGCTATGTTCAAAATGTGTTTGATGTTTAATATGTTGTTAATGCACAAGCTGTTACCTCTCAATGTATTTGACATTGTGATATATATCTTTTCTAGCCCAACCCACTTTGATAAGCATAGTTTTTATCTGAGTCAAAGTCATTCAGTAAGGTTTGTCCAAGTCTGTTGATCCAACTTTGGTGTGGTATCTTGTGTGTATGGCCAGCTTAGTGCATACATATATTGTACTGCATATATTAGAGTGGCTGATCTAACTTTTATGTACAACTTGTTGTGCCTTGATGTTATTGTATCAAAGTCAATTGATCTCACTTTGAAATCACATGTTTGAATGCATCCCTATCTAGGTCCGGTCGGAAAATTGATCGTCGAAAGGATTTTCTGATGGGTTTTTCCGATGGGATATGTCGAAAATTCCATCACCTGTCAAAAATAGCATGCATTTTTGTAGAATATATAATAGCATGTTTGCATATATGATTAAACATGGTAACTAAGACTTGTTATGTCATTACATTTGTGTGCTTGAACTATCTTGGTCATAATCTTCAATGTCATTATGTCAAAGTCAGAGAGTCTGACTTTGGAATTCGTGTTTGATCAGTACATGATCTTGTAAGCTGATGAACATAGTTAATATGCTAGAAATATTATGGGAATATTGTTCATATTCTTAGAAAAATTATTATGCTTTTTTTTTATTGTTAAATCATTGTCTAAATCATGATCCATTGAATTTGAAAACTTTCCTTTTGAATATTTTGATTGCATTTTTTGTGCATAAAGGTGAACAATATTTTATTACGATAATATGTTATTATTATCTTATTTTGTCCTGAAGATCTCAATAAAACATCTTGCCATTTGTGATATTTAATATTTTTGGAAAGAATCTAGAGATTGAGTGAATCATACCTTTGACGCAATGTATTTTCTCCCTAAACTAAGATCCATTAAATATGGTCCTATTTTGTTTATGGAAAGTATCATTAAATCAATCTTGGGTTTATTTATTAATTATTTTCATAGATTTTGGTGAGATATTTAATGTTCAAATCAAGCACTATCTAGCTCAAATCAGATCCCTTAAATTCGTCAATTAAGAGCCAATCTTGGAAAGACCAGGTCTGAATCGGAGATATTGAAATCTGGATCCAAGTACGTTGATGATTTGACAGAAGACATCCTCCACAATCATGAAGGTTTAAATTATATAAAAGGAGGAGCAGAAGAAGTGACAAGATACAAGAAGTGTTTACATCATAAAAAGTGCTCAAATGCATCATTCTCTAATGCTCTCTTTCGTACTTATTAGTGAATTGAACATTTGCAAGGGAGATTTTTTAACAAGTTAGAAAACTTATTTGGGTAGCTAGGTATTAAGAGGTTGATACTTAGTGAGTGTGCTAGCTCAGGTTGCCTAGTTGGGTGAGCTTTGAACTCGAGACAGTGTGCAAAGTCAAAGTTATTGGTGTGTACTTCTTAAACGAATAAGAAATGAAGGTGACTAAATCCCAAGGGAAGAAGAGCCTTACGGTGACTAGCACTATTTGAAAGAGTAAACATCATAAACATATCTTGTGTTTTGTCTCCTTTTATTTCTACAATTATTTTTGTTCAAAGTCTCAATTTCTAACTGATGTATCACCAAGGGAGAAAGTCAAGTGGGGAAAAATAAGAAAGTTAACACAAGATTGGAAAGGAAAAGCAAGCTTTGAAGTCACAAACTCAAACTAGGAAATTGAGGCAGAACCGAAACTAGCACAATTCTTGGATACAGATTCACCACCATGATGCTAGGGCCCTTAACAACCCCTTGGATATAGAAAACACCACCAAGAAGATGCTAATACTCTTGCTAGATCACCACCCTACCCAGCCAAAGGAAGAGATAAGCTAGAAGAAAGTTTGAGAGTTCAAAGGAGCTAAGGCTCAACTTCATTCAATTAATCATCAAAAGTGTTTATACAAGGCAACAAGAGGGCTTATATACTCCCTCACTAACTTTAAACATCATCTACAAATTCAAAATAGCAAGCTAATACTAGATACACTTCGGGTTCCAAAAACAAGCAACAAAAGGGAAGATGCAACCGTGGCTTGACACCTCTTCTTTGTTGATCTTGAGGCTTAGGTGTCGACCTTGGGTGCTTAGGGGACTTCAATCAGTAGCTTGGCTCTCTAATCAATCCATTTACAAGTGGATTAGACCTTGATAAGAGTAAAATACCTCAAAAAGAACGCCATTGCAGCCGGCTGCCTTTTACCCGGTTAAAGGGAATTTTAACCCTTAGTTTGCTGGTTAATAGCTTCACAAGTGTGTAACTTAGCTGGGTTTTTTTTATGGCCACTTGATAATATTTTTAAAGTAATTTCAAGCCATAAAAGTTGCAATTCAAGTAGAGGAGCTTTGGGTGTCCAAACGGCCTTATTTCCAGAACCGGTCAGAACTGTAGCAGATCAGAGTACTTGACTTCAATAGCTGTTTTGAGGTAGCAAATGACCTACAATTGGTCTTATTGGAAAGAGCACATATTGAACTTAAACCTAGGCCTTCTGCAACCCAATCATACCTTGACGAAGATCATGAAATAATGTGCACAAAATCGGGTTTGTGCACGGGCCTAAAACCGTGAGTGGGCAGAATGTGTTCTTGGCACGCTTGGTTGATTTCTTGTACTTTGCTCACGAAACTCGACCCCTTTGGGCTTCCTTGATGGCTTGTGATCATGTTCATGGATAGACCTCCTTCATCCTCCCCTTGTTAAGGAGAATTTGCCCTCAAATTGACTAGATGTTCATCTTCCAAGTAAGGACTTAAATCGGCTACATTGAAAGTGGCCGAGACACCATAGTCCCCGGGCAAATTGATCTTGTAGGCATTGTCATTGATCTTTTCTAGGACTTCAAAGGGGTCATCCGCCCTTGGCATCAACTTACTGTTACGTTTGGAAGGAAATCTCTCCTTCCTCAAGTGAACCCAAACTAGGTCCCCGGGATGGAATGCCACTTTCTTCTTATGCTTGTTGGCTTGTTCTTGGTAGGATGCATTGGCCTTCTCAATCTTGGACTTGACCAACTCATGGAACTTTTGGATCTCTTCCACTCTTTTGCTAGCTTCCACATTTGGCTTCTCATTCATCCCCCTTGGAACAAGATCAAGTGGCCTCAAAGGGTCAACTCCGTACACTACCTTGAAGGGAGACAAACCAGTTGTTTTGCTTGGGGACTTATTGTATGCAAATTCAGCTTGTGGCAATAGCAAATCCCAAGCGTTGACATTGGATTTCACCAAGACCCTCAGGAGAGTTCCCAAGGTTTGGTTGGTGACTTCGGTTTGGCCATCCGTTTGAGGATGACAAGTAGTGCTATACTTGAGCTTGGTACCCATCTTCTTCCAAAGTGTCACCCAAAAATGGCTAAGGAACTTAGTTTCACGTTTCGAGACTATGGACCTTGGAATTCCATGCAACCTCATTACCTCCTTGAAGTATAGCTCGACTATGTGGGTAAGCATCATTTGTCTTGGCACTAGGGATGAAATGTGCCATCTTGGAGAAGCGATCTACAACCACAAAGATGAAGTCCTTGCTTCTTTGTGTCCTTGGTAGCCCTAGCACAAAATCCATGCTCACATCCTCCCATGGAAGAGAGGGAACCGGTAAGGGCATGTAGAGACCGTGAGGTAGCAAGTGACTCTTAGCTACTTGGCAAGTACCACACCTCTTCACCATGTCTTGGACATCCTTACTCATTCTCGGCCAATAGTAGTGCTCTTTCAACATAAGAAGAGTCTTGTTCTCCCCAAAGTGTCCGGCCAAGGATCCGCCATGGACCTCCCGAATGAGTAGCTCTCTAGTTCTACACTTAGGAATGCGTAGCCGAGGGCGTTTGAAACGGAACCCATCTTGGATCAAGAAATCTCCCTTTGGGTGCCGTTTGCAATCCTTGTAGAGCTCTCCAAAATCTTCATCATCCTCATAAAGGGACTTCAAATGTTCAAAACCAAGGATGCATGCATCAAGTTGGAACAAAAGTAAATGCCTTCTAGACAAGGCATTGGCTCCTTGGTTTAACTTCCCGGACTTGTGCTTGATGGTGAAGTGGAAAGATTGGAGGAACTCCACCCACTTGTTATGCTGTAAGTTTAGTTTGTGTTGCCCTTGAATATACTTCAAGGCCTCATGGTCCGAATGCAAGATGAACTCACTAGCCACCAAAGAATGACTCCTATGTTCAAGACTCCTCACAATTGCATAGAATTCTTTATCATAGGTAGAATACTTTCTCCTTGAATCACAAAGTTGCTCACTAAAGAAGGCTAAGGGCTGCCCTTCTTGAGTGAGTACTCCTCCAATGCCAACCCCGGATGCATCACATTCAATTTCAAACACCTTGTCAAAGCATGGCAAGGCTAGGACCTGGGCTTGGGTGAGCTTAGACTTGATGGTGTCAAATGCCTCTTGAGCCTTGGGGCTCCACTTAAAGGTTATGCCCTTGATCACCTCGGTCATGGGGGCCATGATAGTGCTAAAATCTCTAATGAACCGCCTATAGAAGGAGGCAAGTCCATGGAAACATTGCACATCATGAATGCTCTTTGGAGTAGGCCATGTCCAAATGGCCTACACTTTACTATCATCTACGTTGATGCCGTGTCTAGAAACAATATAGCCAAGAAAGGTGACCTCACTAGTGAAGAATGTACACTTTTTGAGGTTACCATAAAGCTTTTCTCTTTCAAGGACCTCCATAACTTGAGTAAGGTGCTCGCAGTGCTCTTCTTCATTCTTGCTATAGATCAAGATGTCATCAAAGTACACCACCACAAACCTTCCAATGAATGGACGAAATACTTGATCCATGAGTCTCATGAAGGTGCTTGGAGCATTGGACAAACCGAATGGCATGACTAGCCACTCATATAAATCTCCCTTAGTCTTGAAAGTCGTCTTCCATTCATCCCCTTCTCTAATCCTTATTTGGTAGTAGCCACTCCTCAAATCGACCTTAGAAAACACACTTGAGCCATGTAACTCATTAAGCATATCCTCAAGCCGTGGGATAGGATACCTATACTTGATGGTTATCTTGTTTATGGCTCGGCTATCTACACACATCTGCATACTCCCATCCTTCTTTGGGACAAGCAAGGCCGGCACCACACAAGGACTAAGGCTTTCCCTCACCAAGCCTTTGGTTACCAACTCTTCTACTTGCCTTTGGACGTCCATGGTCTCTTTGGGATTCATTCTATAGGCCAGCTTGTTGGGAAGTATGGCTCTGGGAGTGAGGTCAATGAGGTGTTGGATGGACCTTTGTGGGGGTAAGCCAGAGGGTATCTCCTTGAGGAACACATGGGCAAATCGTTCAAGGAGTGAGATGGCTATGGGATGAGAGGGTAGGGGAGTTTTGGATTCCCCTAGTGAAGTGAGAATCCATTCTTTGAATGCTTTGAACTCATGATGGGAAGCTTTAAGAAGGGGTTCACCGAAAGTAAGAAGTAAGTCCGAGTGGTCTTGGTTCTTTTGTGGCTTACTTTTGTGGAGTTGGGAAGGGCTTAAAGGGGCAAGGGTGATCTTCTTCCTATCCTTATGAAAGGTGTAAATGTTCAAATGGCCATCATGCATCACCTTTCGGTCAAATAACCATGGTCTCCCTAATAAAAGTGACATGCATCCATGGGATAATGTCACACCACAACTCATCATGTTAACTTTTGCCAATGGAAAAGGAAATCAAGCATCTTGAATTGACTTGTAAACCTTTACCTTGGTTAAGCCATTGGATGTTGTAAGGATGAGGGTGGGCCGAAGCTTGGAGACCTAGCTTCTCCACCATGCTTGAAGAGGCAACATTGGCACAACTCCCTCCATCTGTGATGAGAGAGCAAACTTTGCTTTGGATAGTACATCTTGTATGAAAGATGTTCTCCCTTTGTTCTTCTAAGGCTCCCTTTTGGCTATTCAAGGCTCTTCTCAAGACAAGAAGTTCTCCTTCATCCGCTTTCTCTACGACCTCCTCTTGATCTTCCATGAAATACACCTCTTTTTCCTCCTTATATGCCTCCCATTCGGCCAAGGAGATAATCCTCCTATTAGGGCATTTCAAGGCTTTGTAACCCAGGCCTTGACATTTGAAACATCTCTTATCGTTCATAGGAGGGGGGTTAGGCCGATTTGAAGGGGGTTGGTTCTTTTGAGGATCTTGGCTTTTTTATGGAGGGGGTAGGTTAGAAACCAAGGGCTTAGGAGGGGGGGTAAGAGCTCCCCTTGTTAAAAGGTTGGCTCTTGGGAAAAGGCTTAGAAGGGTCTCTTTTATAGAGTTTGGCTTTTCTTTGTTGTTCCACCTTATGGGCTAGGACACACACCTCATCAAAGGTAGTGTATTGTTGCAATTCGACCACATTAGCATACCTAGGGTCAAGTCCCCCTAAGTACCTCACTATGGTTTTCTCTTCGGCCTTTCTAAGGTCACATTTGATTAATAACTTTTCAAATTCTCTAGTGTACTCTTCAACACTCATGTTACCTTGAGTTAGGGAATGGAGTTGAGAGTAGTTGTCTTGGAGATAGGAAGGTGGCAACAAACGGCCTATAAGTTTAGCTTTCATTTTCTCCCAAGTCCGAATCCTCCCTTTCCCTTGTCTTGCCCTTTTGGCACACAAATTGGACCACCAAAGGGAAGCATACTTACGGAGTCTAATAGCAACAACCTTCACCTTCTTGTCCTCGGGGATCTCCTTGTAATCAAAGATCCTCTCCACGATTTGTAGCCATTCCAAGACCCATCGGGGTCTAACCTTCCTTCAAATTCCAGGACCTCCACTTTGATGTATCTAAAGTTAGAAGCATTTCTCCCATTTCTTCTTGGCCTCCTAAAAGGCTCTTCCTCACTTGAAGAGTTCAAGTGAAGGCCTTCACCACCGTTATCCTCACCTTGCTTAGATTCGGATGAGTTGGAAGAACGAGAGCTCCTAATTTCCTTTCGCTTTTGCTTCAAGGATTCACCAAGTTGACGCTTCAAATAGTTATTGTGGCCTTTGATTTCTTCATTTTGCAACCTCATGGCTTCATAATTCCTCATGCGGGCTTCGAATTTCTCTTCCAAAGTCATACTTGCAGCGCTCATTTTGAAGGGTGACGGTTTTGTGTTTGAGAATGTGTTTGTGGATTGTGTTTGGGGAAGTGTGGGGCATGTACCAAGCCAAGGAGAAACCTTGCTCTGATACCAAATATGATGTATCACCAAGGGAGAAAGTCAAGTGTGGAAAGATCAGAAAGTTAACATGAGATTAGAAAGGAAAACCAAGCTTTGAAGTCACAAACTCAAACTAGGAAATTGAGGTAGAACTGAAACTAGCACAATTCTTGGATACAGATTCACCACCAAGGCTTGATGCTAGGACCCTTAACAACCCCTTGGATACAGAAAACACCACCAAGAAGATGCTAAGACTCTTGCTAGATCACCACCCTACCCGGCCAAAGGAAGAGATAAGCTAGAAGAGAGTTTGAGAGTTCAAAGGAGCTAAGGCTCAACTGCATTCAATTAATCATCAAAAGTGTTTATACAAGGCAGCAAGAGGGCTTATATACTCCCTCACTAACATTAAACATCAGCTACAAATTCAAAATAGCAAGCTAATACTAGATACACTTCGGGTTCCAAAAACAAGCAACAAAAGGGAAGATGCAACTGTGGCTTGACACCTCTTCTTTGTTGATCTTGAGGCTTAGGTGTAGACCTTGGGTGCTTAGGGGAATTCAATCAGCAGCTTGGCTCTCTAATCAAGCCATTTGCAAGTGTATTAGACCTTGATAAGAGTAAAATACCTCAAAAAGAACACCATTGCAGTCGGCTACCTTTTACCCGGTTAAAAGGAATTTTAACCCTTAGTTTGCTGGTTAACAGCTCCACAAGTGTGTAACTTAGCTGGGTTTTTTTATGGCCACTTGATAATATTTTTAAATTACTTTCAAGCCATAAAATTTTCAATTGAAATAGAGGAGCTTTGGGCATCCAAACGGCCTTATTTCCAGAACCGGTCAGAATTGCAGCAGATTAGAGTACTTGACTTCAATGGCTGTTTTGAGGTAGTAAATGACATCCAAATGACCTGCAATTGGTCTTATTGGAAAGAGCACATCTTGAAATTAAACCTAGGCCTCTTGGAACCCAATCATACCCTGAGGAAGATCATGAAATAATGTGCACAAAACCAGGTTTGTGCACGGGCCTAAAACCGTGAGTGGGGAAAATGTGTTCTTGGCATGCTTGGCTGATTTCTTGTACTTTGCTCATGAAACTTGACCCCTTTGGGCTCCCTTGATGGCTTGTGATCATGTTCATGGATGGACCTCCATCACTAACATTGTTGACTAACCTTCAAGATTGCTTTTTATGACATTGACAGCTCACATTTAATGTAAATTGGAATTTCTTTAAGACTTA
This sequence comes from Selenicereus undatus, assembly GCA_017589665.1. Lineage (NCBI taxonomy): Eukaryota > Viridiplantae > Streptophyta > Magnoliopsida > Caryophyllales > Cactaceae > Selenicereus > Selenicereus undatus. Next base: position 45,097,663 of record JACYFF010031952.1, read on the forward strand.
ATTTTTTAGGTTTCACCCCTTGCCGGGTGACATAAAATTTAACTTTGAGGACTTCATAGATGACAAAAGTGTTTTAGCTATTTCATGTTTAAATTTATCAATGACAATTTGGTTGGCTAATCGTATAATTCAATATTTGGTGGCCCATCCACACTTAGTTCTTTTGTTCAAATGGATGCACCGTTTTTATATAGAATAATATATACATAATAATAAAATTCTTATTTTATTATTTATTTATCATGAGGTGAAACTAATATTTAAAAAAAAAACCACCTCAAGTGTATAATATCGTCATTTCTATAAATTTATGTGCTTGATTTATTTTATTGTTGTTAATTAACTTGTTTAAAGGTCTATTTTCATTAGTTATGTAATTTCGATACTATTTCTTCTTATCCAAAATTATAATTGTTGGAGAACAAAATTTGTTTGTATAACATTAAAAGATAATTTGTTTAGTGATGGTATAAAATTAATTTCATAAATATCATTCACATACACGTAATTTACTTTTATGAAATAATTTATTTCATAAATCTCACATTACAAACCAGCAATAATGCATATATATTGATGCATCTCTGGGCAAGAACATAAAGGAGCAAACAACTTAGCAGATGCACCAAGCAACATAAATCCCAACTAAAACAAAAATTAATAAAATGGATTGAAGAACGAGATATGCCGGGGCTGAGAAATATAAGGCACACCACCTATTCAGATTTTAGGACCCTTGGAGGCAAATGTGGATAAGACACACCACTTCTTAATCTAGCCAAGACTTATTGGATCCCCACCCAATCTAACCAAAGAATGTGATAAGCTAGAGAGAGTTTGAGGGCAAGGAGCTTAGCTCCATTTTCATTCTCATTCAATTGAGTATTACCACCCCAAAATAGGCTTTTAAACCATGCCTTACAACCTCTCACAATGACAAGCTGAAGTACAAAACCAACTTAAACAGAAAAGCAATAACGTGTAAGATAGTACATAAAATATCAAAGTTACTAAAAGAGCTTTGACACTTATGTTGCTTGTTAGTTTAAACTAATGAGGTGTCGAGCCAAAACATCATCTTAGAGTCTCTAATGATGGCTAATCAATCATGTTGCTTTGAGGTTTGCCTAGCCAAAATGAAAGTGGTAGCAGCTAGTAATCTAGTGGTCTAAAGAATTCCTCTTATTCCAAAGCTGGATAAAAGCAAATGATAACTGAGCTAACTCTCCACTTTTATAGTCAATTAAGATAGTATTTTAGACAATTTTCATGACCTTAAGCTTGCCTAAAGAGAGTTTCATCATATAGCCAAACTTAACTCTCTCGAATTTTGGGCCAACTAGACTGGAATCTGGGTAGGCTCACTGTTCCAGCTTGGCATTAATGAGTAGGGTGTCCAAAAGGTGGGAGCCACTAACTTCATCTAATAGTTATAATGTTAGCTAAAAAAACAATGTAAGTTACTTCTCATGATAAGGCCTACGGCTTAAGTAAATGAGATAAAAAAATACAGGTTTGAAACATATGGTTATGCGTTCTAGTGGACTTTTTACTGGGCAAAGGATCTCTTGTAGACCTAGCAAATAGGTCATTCGGTTCGAGTACGGATCGGGTTAAGTTTGGGTTGGCTCAAGTTTGGGTCGGGTCATGTTCAGGTTAAATGAGATTTCGGGTCGTTTCGGTTTGGATCGGGTATAGTTCGGTTCGGGTCAATTTCGGGTAAACCAATTTTTGGTCAAATACGCTTGTCATGCCAAAACAAGCAACTTTGTAGAAAATTTCGGGTCGGGTATAATTCGGTTTGGGTCAATTCGAGTTTCGGATCCACTTTCGGGTGAGCATATTTCGGGTGTCAGGTCGGGAATGGGTTCGAATTGTTCGGTTCGAGTTTCGGGTCTCGAGTTAGTTTTGCCAGGTCTAATCTCTTGAACCATGGTTTGGCTTATTTGAGCTTTCTTAGGTTAGGTTGAGCTATCTATGTGTGATCTACACTATCCTCCCTAGTTGAAGAGAATTTGACATCAAATTCTAAAGGGGTTAATCTTCTAGGTAAGGGCACACATCAGCCACATTGAAAGTGGCTGAAATCCCATAATCTCTAGGGAGTTAAACTCTATAGGCGTTATCATTGATTTTCTACAGGATCTTAAAGGGACCATATGCTCTTAGATTCAACTTAGACTTCTTTTACTATGGAAATCTCTCCATTCTTAGCTGTATCGATATTATGTACCCTGGCTGAAAGCCAACCCTTTTTATGTGCTTGTTTGCATTAGATTGGTAGGCAGCATTAATCCTTTCCATATTTTCCCTAACTTTATCATGCGTCTCCTGGATCTCCTTGACTATCTTTTCAGCATCCACACTTGGCTTCCCTTCTAAAGCCTTAGGTGTTAAGTCTCTTGGAGTTGAGTGATCAATCCCATAAAGTACCTTGAATAGAGAAAGATTAGTGGTCTTATGAGGTGTGTGTTCTATTGTATGCAAACACCACATGAGGTAGCAAGAGATCCCAGGCCGTAGCATAGGACCTAATCAACACCTTCAAGGGGACCCTAAGAGTCCTATTTGTGACTTTAGTCAGCCATCTATTTGAGGATCGCAAATGGTGCTGAATTTGAGCTTAGTTCCTATCTTCTTTCACATGGTAAGCGGGACATGGCCAAAGAACTTACCATCCCTATCTCAAACAATTAATCTAGGGATACCATGCAACCTTATCACTTCCTTGAAGTATAACTCAGCAAACATGAGTGGTAGATTTGGTCTTGGCACAGGCTATGGAATAAGCCATTTTGGAGAACTTATCTACAATCGCAAAGGCTAAGTCCTTGCCCCTTTCAGTTCTAGGCAACCCCACTTGGGCTTATGTTTACATAGCTCATACAACTCTTCAAAGTCTTCATCTTGCTCATAATTCATAGTTTTTGTGTAAATTAAAGCCTTATTTTACCTCATTTTAAGTCTTTGAGATATATTTTATAGGAGAGTAGTGCATATTTCATATGATTTTTAGGTGGAAATAAATAAATGTATTTGAGCACGAAATTGACTAATTCGACTTGGTTTAACTCAAGGTCACATGCACGCAATGCTTACGAGCTCAGTCAAGAAGAAAAAAAGAAAGAAAAATAAAAGCTCCAACCCATTTGGTCCCGTTTTACGGCCCATTTGGCTCCAAGTCCAGTACCTTTGCTTCACTCCCTCTTCATCTCCTCCGAATAGGCCTACCCAGCAACCCGTCGATGCTCAAGTTCAGTGCCCCTCATCCCTCTCCTCCTCTTCTCCCTCACTTTCTCTCATCACCTTGGCCTGACCCAATAGCACCATGGCCCGATCCTGTCCCTTCCACAACTGCTTCTTTCCTCCCTCCGCTTGGGCCTACTTGTATGGCCCAGTCTGAGCCTTTCCCATATCTGTCTCCTCCTCACTCATTCTCAGCTTTCTCCCCATCATGTGGGCATGAGTAGGCAGCCATAAGACAGCCTCCCTCAATCGCTAACAGCATCAGCTCCCCCCGTCTCTCTTACCCAGCTCTGCTTGGGCATGTCTTCTTCAACCTCATGTAGCCCATCAAGTGCAATCAGCAAAGCCCAGTCAACTTGAGCACCCACATCACATCAGCGGCCGAATTTCTCTTCTTATGAGCAAAACTTAGTCAAAGCTAATTAATTTTGCTTAGTTTAGCTTAAGAATAGCCCTTTTCATACAATATAACAACTAAGTATTAATTGAAATTAATTGAAATTAATTTTTGGGCACTAAGAGGGGGTGAATTCCCATTATAAAAAGGGTCAATCTCGGGAAAAAATTGATTCATTCATCCAATCATCCGGTCACTCATCCAAACATCCAAGCACTTTTCACTCGTCCCATCTTCCATATTTCATTTTTCTAAAGAGTCTTTTATAAAACAAAATCATTTGGGTTGAGGAGTTTAGAAGGAAAACAATTTGTTAGCTATTTTTCTCTTTTCTTCTCATCTCATTTGTGCATGAAATTTGAGAGTTTACACTTAATTTTATCCTTTTGCTTAAATGAATACTAAAGTTCGGGCATAGGAAGTAAAATATACCAACTTCAATGTTGTTTTTACTAATGATGGCTGGCTAAACTACTCATATCTAGGATTAAAATGGATATCCTTGATAATAATATTCATAATAATTTTTTTGAGGTTATTTTTTGTCTCTTTAGTTGCATAATTTGAGTTTATACTTGAATGTAACCTATTTATAAATCTTAATACTACTGTTTATTCATTTTGATTACAATAATTTAGTTTACTATCTCAAATCAATATTAAACCTTGTAGGCTAATGTGATGATTATGTAATTGGGTTTAAAATTATAATGGTTGGAAGTAAATAATTTATACTAGAAATTAGATGAGTTTTGTCTAAAAAGAATGATTCATGCTAAATTACAATATAAACAACCTCATTTGATAATTATAATCATCTTTTTAATTTATGACCTAATACTTGTATCTTAGGTTGAACAACAGACAAATTAAACCCATATTTGAATTAATAATTCAATATTTGCATCAATGGTGAAATCCAAAATCCTCGATCTTTCTCCTCTTTGATTTCTCCTCCACTTTCTTAACTCATTTATTCTTCTTTTCTTCCTTTAATTCATATTGATAATCTAACTACTCAATTGAACTATTCTTTATAATCGGAAATGCTAAATTGAATATCGCTATTGTTCCTCATGGGATCGACACCCTATACTCGTTAGTCTACAATTAAGCTTGTGCACTTGCAAGTAAAATGATTTTTAAAACTGAACATAAAATCCACATCATGTTTTTGGTGCTGTTGTCGGGGAACGAATAGTGATTTTGTAATTTCCTCTTCATTTTATTCTTTTTATTTGGTTATTCCCCCCCCCCTTTTCCCTGTTAATCTAATAATTTTATTTATTTTCTTTATTCTCAACCTCCACCCCTTTTATTTCATTATTTCATTTTCTTTTCTTCCCTAATCCTTCCTAAGCTAGCCATTTTATTTTTGTTCTCCCCTCTCTTTTCCAATCTAATTATTTTCCCCATCCCTTCTAATCTAACCTAATCCAACTCCTTTATTTTTGATATTTTATTTGTTTTATCTAATCTAAGAATCCTCCTTCCTTTTGTTTCATTTATTTGCTTTTTATTTCATTTTATTTTCATTTTTCCCCCTTCCGTTGGATCTTTCTTTTATTTATTTTTTGACACTCTTCTCTTTTCCTTTTATTTCATTTGGTGGTTATTGTGGTGGTGATTTCACTTTCCTCTCTTGATTGCTTGTGGGTATATGCATGGAATATGTTCTGTATGCTTAGATCTTGAACAATACAATCCTAAAATTGAACGTTCTCTTCGTCAAATAAGAGCTAATAAATGTGAATCTAAGAAAACGATGGCTGAAGAACGAACCCCATCACCTAAGCAACGTAAAGAGTATTTTACTCCAACCACTTATGACTCACCTACAAGAACACATATGCCCACTGTTATGGGACCATTTGAGATTAAACATTCCCTTATCCAAATGATCCCATTGTTTTATGGGCTAGAGTCTAAAAACCCTTTCTATCATGTTGATGTATTTTTAGAGATTCATTCTACTGTGTTTTTGAGTAATATCTCTGATGATACTCTTCGCTTGCGACTTTTTTACCTTTCTTTTTGAAAGACCAAGCTAAAGCCTAGTTGGATACCAAGATAAACATCACCACTTGGGATAAAATGCAAAAGGAATTATTGAAAAAGTTTTTCTCTATTGGTAAACTAACTGCCCTATGACGTGCTATATCCACCTTCTTCAAACATAAAAATGAGTAATTATATGAAAGTTAGGAAAGGTTTAAAGATTTGTTACAAAGTTATCCTCACCACGAGATCCCTATGTGGCAACACGTCCGAGTTTTTATTCTAGTTTAGATGAGCACAATAGGCAAATGGTTGATGCATCTTGTGGTGGTAGTTTTTTTATACAAAACTCCCGAAGAAGCTTGTGAACTATTTGAACATTTGAGCAAAAGTTCACATTTGTATGCTACTCCCTCACATTCTGATTTGCCTAGGCAATTAGGAAGTAAAGGGGATTTATGAGGTTTCAGATTCAATTGACCTTTCTAGTAAAGTTAATGCTTTAACTAAGAAACGTGGTCAATTATTGTGCATGAACAAAGTGTCTAATGTTTCTTCTATGGAAGACGTGTGTTAGATTTGTGTTGCTCCCATGCATGCTTTTATTGAGTATCCTAGTGTAGGTAGGTCTGGCTGTGTGACTGAATAAGTAAATGCTATCCAATGACTTCCTCCATCCAACAATCCTTATTGTAATACATATAATCATGGGTGGAGGAATCATCCTAATTCTTTATGGAGGTCTCAAAATATTGAGAATCCTCAAGCCCAATCTAGTAGACCTACCCCTCCTAGTTTCTAAACTAGAGATATGTTCCTCCCTGTTCCCATCAAGCTCCTTCTGGGAGCTCCGATATAGACAAGGTAATTTCTATGCTTAGTACCTTGACTTCTGTTATGCAAAATGTTGATTCTAAAGTCCAAGGAATTGAGTCTAAAATACATCTTGTTTACTGTCACTCACAATCCATAGGCAAGTTAGACACCCAACTTCGACAACTAGCCACAACTATAGGTAAAAGGGAAGAAGGAAAACCTCCAAGTCATCAAATATAGAATCCTAAAGGCCGACTTGACAAATTGAAAGTTATAACGATTCTTAGGTGTCGTAAGAAAGTAGATAATAAGGTGAGTGAAAGGAAACATGACAAAGAGGAGAGACCTAATACCATGGGGAGTAACCTTGAATCTAAAAAAAAAATTGACCCATCCCCTTCTCCTGTTGTGTCATACCCCACTGTGACATATAAGTCAAGGGTTCCTTACCCTCAAGCTTTAGATGCACCATTCCCTTCCAAGAAAGGTAAGCAAAGAGATGACATCGTAGAGACCTTTAAGCAAGTTAAGGTTAATCGTCCCCTTTTGGAAGCAATTAGACAAATCTCGGCTTATTTAAGTTCCTTAAAGAAATTTGTAATTTAAAAGAAAATCTAAAAATGAAAAGTCTAAAAAGGTTCTTGTAAGTGAACAAGTGGCCTCAATTTTGAAATGTGACACTCCACCTAAGTTCAAAGATTCCGGTGTCCCTATCATTTCATGTTATATTGGCAATGAAAAAATTGAAATGACACTTTTGGATTTGGGTTCTAGTGTTAATGTGATTCCGTATTCTATTTACTTAGAGTTGGGATTGGATGAACTAAAACCTTCCAGCTATACTCTTTAGCTTGCTTATAGGTCAGTTAGGACTCTTAAGGGGCAGATAGATGATGTCTTGGTTCAAATTGAAAAATGATTTTTTTCCTATTGATTTTGTTGTGTTGCATATGGACCCCAGTCATGCTTCTAAGCAGATCCCTCTTATTTTAGGATGTCTTTTCCTAGCCGTAGCTAATGTCGCCATTAACTATAAGTTGGGAGATGAAGGTTAGGCTTAAAATTTTCAATGCTTATTCTCAACCTGTGTTTGAACAGGAATATGAATGCTTCTTTGTTGATGTGATTGATGAAATGGTTGAAGAAGCTTTGTCTTCTATCCTGAGTAATGATCACTTAGGAACCTAACTTACCTAAGGGGATTTGAGTTTGTTTGACTTAGAAAGGACAATAGTTGAGATGAAATTTAGTCTTGATTCTACTCCTCATCTTGAATCTTCCTATTGGGTGTCCATTTATAAACCTCTTCTCCTTTGGCTTGTTTACCTATGCCACCTTATATTGTGTCCTTGCCTAAGCTTGAGTTGAAACCTCTCTTTGATTCACTCGAGTATGTGTTTTTAGGCCTTAAACACTCTACTTGTCATTATATCTTCTCCTTTATCTTATGATCAAGAGAAAGAGTTGATTCATCTTTTGTCTGATCATAAGGATGCTATTGGGTGGTCAATTGTTGATTTGAATGGGATTAGTCCAACTATTTGCATGCACAAAATTCATTTAGAGGACGATGATAAGCCTGTTAGGTAAATGCAACGTAGATTGCACCCCCATATGAAAGAAATTATCTAGAAAGAGCTAATAAAACTTTTAGATGTAGGCATGATCTACCCTATTTCTAATAGTCAATGAATCAGTCCAGTTCAAGAGGTCCCTAAGCAATCTAGCATAACGATGGTTAAGAATAATGATGGTGAATTAATTCTTATTAAACAGACCACGGGGGTGTGTATTGCTCACAGTAAGCTGAATTATGTAACTAAATAGGATCATTTTCTTCTCCCATTCATTGATAAAATTTTGGACAAATTAGCTGGAGAAAGTTTTTATTACTTTCTAGATGGGTATTCTGGTAACGACCAAATACCGGTCTATCATGAGGACCAAGAGAAAACAACCTTTACAAGCCCATTAAGTAATTTCACCTATCAGAAGATGTCTTTTGGATTGTATTATGCACCTTCCACATTCCAAAGGTGCATGATGGCCATATTTTCTTACTATATTGACAATTGCATGGAAGTGTTTATGGATGATTTCTCTATCTTTGATTCTTCCTTTGATGTATATCTGGCTAATATATTCATTGTGCTGGCCATGGAAAGATGTGAAGACTTGAATCTGGTCTTAAGTTTGGAAAAGAGTCATTTCATGGTCCAAGAAGGGATTGTATTGGGTCATAAAGTGTCCAAAATGGGGATTAAGTTTTATAAAGTAAGGTTGATTTGATTTCTAATCTGCATGTGCCTTCTTATGTGAAGTAAGTTAGGTCATTCGTTAGCCATATTGGTTTCCATAGGAGATTATTAAGGATTTTAGTAAAGTAGCTAGCGCACTCACTACTATCCTTACTAAAGATGCTCCTTTTGTGATTGATGAGTCTTTTGTGAAAGCTTTTGAAAAGCTCTGATCTTTATTGACGTTGGCCGCTATTGTGTAGCCCCCTAATTTTTCTTTGTCATTTGAGATTATGTGTGATGTATCTGATTTTGCTATTGGGGCTGTTTTGGGTCAAAGGGTGAACAAAATGCCTCATGTCATATACCATAGTAGAACTCTAACTGATACTCAAAAGAATTATTCAACTGCTGAAAAAGAGTTGCTAGTTGTAGTATTTGCACTTTATGAATTCCATCCATATCTTTTGTGTACAAAAGTGATTGTGTTTACTGATCATGCTACTTTAAAACACTTATTGGCTAAGAATGACACCAAGTCGAGACTCACTAGATGGATTTTGTTGCTTTGAGAGCTTGACATTGAGATAAAAGGTAGGAAAGGATCTAAAAATTCAGTTGCAAATCACTTGTCTAGAATCTTTACTGAATATACTGATGACTTAGTTGGATTTTCTGACTATCTTTCTTATGAGCAACTGTTTGTTATGTCACAAGCCTCTCTCCCTTGGTTTGCTCACATTGTGAACTACCTTTCTACTAAGAAGATTCCTCCTTACTAGTCCAAACAAGAAACAAGGTGGTTCTTTTCACAGGTATTGGGAAGACCCTTGTCTGTCCAAAATATTGTTCAGACCAAGTAGTACGTAAGTGTGTCTACGAGAGTGAAATTCATAGTATTTTCACCTTTTGTCGCTCTTATGCTCATGGTGGTCACTTTGGAGATCGTAAGACAATTGCTAAAGTCCTACAAAGTGGGTTCTTTTGGTGCACTTTATTTCGTGATGCTCACCGTTTCTGTCTTTCATGTGAGCGTTGTCAACGTACGGGTGCCTTCTCCCATCGTGATATGATGCCCCTTTGTCTATTCTAGTTGTTGAGATATTTCATGTGTGAGACATTTATTTCATGGGTCGGTTTCCCCCATCCTTTCATTTTGTTTACATATTGGTCGTTGTTGATTATGTGTCAAAGTGGGTTGAAGCTCATGCTACCAGGACCAATGACCACAAGATTGTGGTCACGTTTGTGAAAGAGGCCATATTACGTTGACATGGGATCCCCATAACTCTTATTATTGGTGAAGGTAGTCACTTTTGTCACTAGTCTTTTGAGACATTACTTAGAAAATATTTTATGACTTATAAAGCAACTACCCCTTATCACCCTCAACCTATTGGTCACGTTGAGGTGTCTAATCGTGAGATAAAGTTTATACTTGAGAAAATGATTCAACGTAATAGGAAAGACTGGTCATTGAGATTGCAAGATGCTCTTTGGGCCTATCGTACTGCTTATAAGACTCCCATAGGGATGTCTCCTTACCGGCTTCTTTTTAGTAAGGCTTGACAGCAGCCAATTAAATTAGAACACTATACTTTTGGGCTATTAAATCTTTTAATTTTGATGTGAAACAAGTGGGTTCTAATCGTAGGCTTCAATTAAATGAATTGGATGAATTGTGTAGTGAAGCATATGAGAATGTTGAGATTTATAAATTCAAAACCAAAATTTTTCATGATAAAATAATTTCTCGTAAATCTTTTGAACCTAATCATAATGTTTGCCTTTTTAACTTTAAGCTTAAATTGTTTCCTAGCAAGTTGAGATCTAGTTGGGATGGTCCTTTTTTTCTCCAATAGGTGTTTCCCTCTGGGGCAGTGCAAATTTTGGATCCCTAAGATGGTCAAGTTCTTATTGTCAATGGCCAACGTTTGAAACCTGTTGTGACTCATGTATTAAGCTTGGTCTGATTGAATCTATCAATCTAGTAGAACTTGTTTACTATGATTAGTGGATGGGACCTTGTCTGGCAGAAGACATAAAACTTGGCGCTTGTTGGAAGGCAACCCAATCTTTTTAGGTAAGTTTGGGTCATTTGTTTTTATTTTTTCTATTTGATCAAGGTGTGTTTGTATGTTAGAGTGTAATTCTTCACTTGGTTTTTGACTTCTGTGGGTGGTGATGGTTGTGAAAGTACTTTTATCCATTTGTCTCTTTGTTATTGTTCTCCACATTGAGGACAATTAAAGGTTTAGGTGTGGGGGGAAGACAAAATGAAAATTTTGAGGATAATTTAAAATCTATGGGTGAATTTGATTTTGGGAAGAGATTTAGTGTTCTGATTATGCATGCTCATTATGTGGATTTGATTCATATGACACGTGCTCATTGGAGATGATTCCTAGCTTTGACCGGTTGATGGCCAAAAATTTGTGCTGTGCTAGTGTCACTATGTAGCCAATTTTGAGTCTAGATGTAACCCAATTTTCAATGTCCTTATGAGCATTTGATAAGAGTTCCCCATTGACTTTTAATCAATAAATGAAATAAATCAAATTAATTAAGTTCTGATTCCGGTACAAATATTCAAATTATGTATTTATCCATATTCTTAATTAGCTAAATATGTACTGAGTGTTTCTCTTGTGTTATCTTTATTTGTCTCTTTATCCTCTCGAGAAAGCACATGGGATCAAGTAACTTTTGAGAAAAGTTCAAAAAAACAAAAAAAAAAAATTTATAAATTGATTTGTCACTGAGGACTTGATTTTAAAGATGCTCTTGTGATTTCTATTATATGGGGTGCAATTTTTACTTATTATTTGCTACATGGTCTCATTATGTGCTTAATTCTCCTGAATCTTGGTATATTGACTTAGCAGAAATAGAAATGTTCAACGATGAGTAGTGGATTGGTAGTAAATTAATCTATATGATTTTGAGTAGACATGTGTGGTTCGGCACTTAATTTCGTCCCTAATATTATTCTACTTGAAAAGTTGAAGGAATATAGGCATTATTGTTATGATTTGCTTGAGGACTAGCAAAGTTTTGGTGGGGAGGAGTTGGTAATTTATAATTTATGTGTAAATTAACTCCTTATTTTACCTCATTTTAAGTCTTTGATATATGTTTTATGAGGGAATAATGCATATTTAATATGATTTTCAGGTGAAAATAAATAAATGAATTTGCGTACAAAATTAATCAATTTGACTCGGTTTGACTCAAGCTCACATGCGCACGATGCTTATAAGCTTAGTTCAGAGGAAAAAAGAAAGAAAGAAAAATAAATGCTCTAGCCCGTTTGGGCCTATTTTGCAACTTGTCTGGCTCCAAGTCCAGCATCTCTTCTTCACTCTCTCTTCATGTCCTCCGAGAGTGGGCCTACCCAGCAGCAGGCCAACACTCAAGCCCAACGCGCTTGTTCCCTCTCCTTTTTTTCTGCCTCTCTTTCTCTCATCGCCTGGTCCTGTCCTAAAAGGCTATTACCAGCCCCACAGCCCAGTCTTGTCCCCTCCACAGCTCCTTCTTTTGTTCCTTTGGCTAGGTCTGTTTGTGTGGCCCAGTATGAGCGTGCCCCCTATCCCTCTCCTCCTCACTCACCAACAGCATTAGCTCCGTCTTTCTCTGACCCAGCTTCGCCTAGGCCTATCTTCTTCAGTCTCACACAGCCTATCAGGCACAATCAGCAAGCCCAATCAGCTGGAGCACCCACATCACTTTACCAACCAAGTCTCTCCTCTTGTGAGCAAAACCTAGTCAAAGGTAATTAATTTTGATTAGTTTTAGCTTAAGACTAGCCCTTTTTTATGCAATATAATAGCTAAATATTCATTGAAATTAATTGTCATTAATTTTTGGGCACCAATAGGGGTGAATTGCCATTGTGGAAAAGGGTCAAGGTTGGGAAAAAATTGATTCATTAATCCAATTATCCACTCACTCATCCAAGCATTCAAGCACTCTTCACTCTACCATCTTCCATTTTTCATTTTGAAGGAGTCTTTTCTTGGAAAAAATCATTTGGGTTGAGGAATTTACAAGGAAAATAAGCTTTATTAGCTTTTTTTCTCTTCTCCTCTCGTCTCATTTGTGAGACAAATTTGAGAGTGTACACTTAATTTTATCATTTTATTTAATTGAGTACTATAGTCTGGGCATAGGATGCGAAGAATACCAATGTCAATGGTGTTTTTACTACCAAAGGCTGATTAAACTACTCATATCTAGGATTAAGATGGATCCCTAAAAATAATATTGTTACCAATTTCTTTTGGGGTTATTTCTGTCTCTTTAATTGCATAATTTGAGTTTATACTTGAACTTTACCTATTTATCCATCTTAATACTATTATGTATTCATGTTTATTACAGTTGTTTAATTTGCTATCTCAAATGAATATTGGACCTTGTAGGCTAATGAGATGATTATGTAATTGAGTTAAAAATTATAATTGTTGGAGGTGAATAGTTTATACTAGAAATTAGATGAGTTATGTCTAAGAAGGATGAATCATGCTAAATTACTATATAAATAACATCATTTGATAATTATAATCATCTTTTTAGTTTATGACCTAATGCTTGTTGCTCAGGTAGAATAAGAGACAAATTAAACCCCTATTTGAATTAGTAATTCAGTATTTGCATCAATGGTGAAATCCGAAATCCTCAATCTTTTTCCTATTTGATTTTTCTCCACTTTCTTAGCTCATTTATTCTTCTTTTGTTCCTTTAATTCATATTGATAATCGAACTACTCAATTGAACTATTCCTAATAATCGGAAAGGCTAAATTGAAAATCACTGTTGTTTCTTACGGGATTGATACCTTATACTCGCTAGTCTGCAATTGACCTTATGCACTTGGAAGTAAAAGGGTTTTTAAAACTGAATATAAAATCCACATCACTTGGTCATATAATGCCTTAAGGTGCTCAAAACCCAAGATATAGGTCTCAAGCTAAAATAGGAGTATATGTCTCCAAAATAATGCATCAGCTCCTTGGCTCAGTTTGCCCAACGTTGAGCTTGTGTTGTCCTTAAATATACGTCAGAGACTTATGATCTGCTAAAATGCAATGACAGAAGGTATTCCACCCGCATGGCATGCCTAGCATTGAGCTTGTCCTACCACTTAATATACTTTAGAGCCTCATGATCAGAATGAAGTATGAATTCATTGGCTATGAGGTAGTGAATTTGATGTTCCAAACATGCACTGATGCCATAGAACTCTTTGTCATAGGTTAAGTATTTCCTCTAGGAGTCATATAGCTTCTCGCTGAAAAAGGCCAAGGGCCTTCACTCTTGAGTAAGAGCTTCCTCAATTCGCACTCCTAATCTCTCACACTTAATTTTAAATACCTTTCTAAAGTATAGAAGGACAAAGATAAAATCTTGACTACTTGAGTGAACTTGCTCTTGTTTTTTTTTAAAAGCTTACTAACCTTTGGAGTTCCATGAAATGAGCTTCCTTTGATCACTTTAGTCATGGGAACCATTATGGTGCTGAAGTTCTTGATAAACCTCCTGCTGGATGAAGCTAACCCATGAAAACACCTAACATCATGGATGCTCCTGGGAACTGGCAAACGTTTTATAGCTTCCAAGTTTTTCTCCTCCACCTGGATACCTTCAGAAGTAACTATATACCCACAAATAGTGACCACACCAGTAAACAAGATACACTTGTTGAGATTGCCATGCAACTTCTCTTTCTTAACCACCAGAATCACTTACTTGAGATGGTTTGAATGCTCCTCGTCTATTTTACTATTGATCAAAACATCACTAAAGAATAGAATAATAAATTTTCCAATGAAGGGCCTAAATACATGGTTTATGAGCCTCATAAATGTATTCGGTGCATTTAAGAGGCCAAAGGGCATAACCAACCACTCATAGAGACCTCCCTTGGTCTTGAATTTAGTTTTCCATTGATTACCCTCTCCAATAAACTTCTCAGATTTTCCTTGGAGGACATCCTTAAGCCATATAACTCATCTAGCATGTTGCCTAGCCTTGGAGTTAGACGCCTATACTTGATGGTCATCTTGTTGGCAACCCCGCTTTTAGCACACATCCTCATGCTCCCATCTTTCTTAGTAACTAGCAATGTTGATGCAGCACAAAGACTAACGCTATCTCTGACCATTCCTTTGGCTAGCAACTCTTCAACTTGCCTTTGAATATATATAGGATTCATTCTATATGTTGGTTTATTGGGTTGAACAACCCCTAGGATAAGATCAATGTGATGTTGAATGGATCTTATAAAGGGTAGGCTAAGTTGTATTCCCTCTGGAACAAGTATGCTCAAACTAGCTAAAGATGACTTTAACTTTTGGGTTCAGGGATTGAGTCATGTCAGGGTTAGAAGTGGACTGCAAAATCCACTCTTTAAAGGGCTTAAACTCATGTTGATAGCCCTTAAGAGTTGGCTTAACCAAAGTAAGCAACAAGTTAGTTCGTTTAGGGTTCTTTTGTGGCTTGTGTTTGGGCAGTTGATGTGACGCTAACAAGGATAAGGTAATCTTTTTACCATCTTTAGTAAATGAATAGGTATTAAAGTATCCATTATGAATGACTCTTTTGTCAAATAATCATGACTTGTCTGTCACATAGTCAATGTCTCCCGAATAACACATGGCACACGTCCATGGTGGTATGGAATTTAAGTTTAGCTTTAAAACCCTTTTTACTTGTAAGTGCACAAGATCAATTGTAGACTGGCGAGCATAAAGTGTTGATCACATAAGGCATAGTAATAATTTTAAATTTAGTTTTTTCAATCAAAAAGAATAATTCAAGGGAGGAGTTCAATTATCAACATAAATTAAAGAAACAAAAGAAAAGCAAATGTGTCAAGAAAAAAGACAAAAATAAAATTCGAGAAAGACCTAGGACTATAGATTTCACCAATGGCACAAATATTGAATTACTAACACTTGTTCAACCTAGCTACAAGCATTAGGCTATGAATTACAAAGATGAATTATAATTATCAAATGATATTTTATCCATTAGTCAACATGAATTATTCTTTTTAGACATATATACTCATCTAATTTCTAGCAATAAATAGTCAACTTTAACAATTATAATTTTAAGCACAATTGCATAATTTCACACTAGCTTGCAAAGTCTAATATATGATTGAGATAGCAAATTAAACTATGGAAATCAACATGAATAAACAATAGCAATAGTATGCATAAATAGGTTACAATTAAGTATAAACTCAAAAAAAAAAATTAGTAATTAATTATTAATCAAGGATCCATCTGAATTCTAGAAGGGCAACTTACCCGGCCATCGTTTGTGGCATATTTCACCTCCTATGTTGAAGTTAGTATACTCATATTCCCAATTAGTGGTATATTTCACCTCCTATGTTGAAACCTTGGTGCTCAATTATGCAAAATTATATAATTAAGGACAATCTTTCTAATTTGACTCACAAATAAGGTAAGAAGAAAAGGAAAAAAATAGCTATTGAAGCTTATTTTCTTTGAAACTTCTCAACCAAAATGGTTGTCTTGCAAGTACACTCTAAAAAAATTGAAAGATGGAAAATAAGAGAATGTAAAAATGCTTAGATGTGAGATGATTGATTTTGTACTAGCCTTGATCGCTCTTTATACTAGTTCCACACCCCTCTTACAACCATAAATTATGAGAAAAACTAATTTAAATTAATTCTTTAGCTATTACAATGTTGACTTGCACGAAAAAAAGGCTAGTATTTAGCTAAAAATTAATCATGATGAATTGCATTTGACTAGGTCAACAGTTGAAAATTGACTCGTGTGAAAATTCTTAGAGCTGGGTATGTGAGGGAGAAAACTGAGGTACCAAGGGCATGCACATGTGGACTGAAGATAACTGCCCCAAATGAAGGGAGAGAGATAGAGCTTGGAGGCTGGGAAGGTTGCTAGCAAGGAAGCAAGTTTGGACCATGGGTTATGCAAAGGAACATACCCATGTGGGCGAGTTGCAGAGAGTGAGAGAAAGAAGGCTTGGAGCTTGGTCGCGGGCAGCGACATGGGGCACACTCATCAGGCCTGCAGGGAGAAGTAAGAGAGGAAAGACATTGGGTGTTGACTGGGAAGAGGGCTACTCGGCTTCTCACTGAAGAAGCCTGATGTGCTGGAGAGAGATGAAGTCAGGGGAGATAGTGAAGGCTGATTGGGCCACGCGAAGAAGAGCTCACTCGGAGGACTGGATGACAGAATCTAGGATGGATGACTCATAGCATCTCTAACAATCTAGCAAAAGTGGAGAACAAGGGGGGATGAACTATTAGGCCATATGTGGAAAAGAACTTGCCCAAGCATTGGAGTAATTAGGGAGATAGAGATAAAGCATTGAGGCTAGGGCACTGGCTTTTGTTGGGCTGTGAACTACTGAGCCACTCTCTTCCTGGATAGGCCCATGCATGAGATAATGAGGGAGAACTGGGCCTTGCCTGTCATTTGGGTTGTTTTATTTAGTTCAATCTATCTCCATTTGACAAATTTTGCATCTTATTTCATGTTATTACCATCACCTATGAAGACATAAAAATATGCAATATTGTTTACGTATAAATACACCCCAAAGACTTGAAAAAGGTGAAAAATGAGAGTAAAATTACATATACAATATGACTTATCAATTCCTCCACATCAAAACTTTGATAGTCCTCAAGCGAAAAATAACCATAATGCATATATTTATTCAACTCATAATATACAACGAGATTACGGAATAAATCGAATATCGAACTACACTTGTCCACTCAAAGTCATATGGATAAAATTAGTACCAACCCACGACCCACAACCCATCATTAAACTAAGTCAATAGGCCAAAACTCAAGCAAATTAAGCACAAATAAAACCATGTAGCAAATCATAAGTATAAAACTTCACCCCATATAGCAAAAATCATAAGAGCATCTTTAAAATTAAGTCCCCAATGCCAAATCAATTTATTAGTATTTTTTTCTTTTGATTTTTTTGAACTTTTTCAAAAGTTACTTGATTCCATGTGGTTTCTTGAGTGGATAAAGATATAAATAAAGATAAAACTCAGAGAAGCACTTAGTGCATATTCAGGCAATTAATGATATGAATAGAAATTAGAACCTAAACATTGGTGCCAAAATCAAAACTTAATTAATTCAATTTATTTTATTTATTGATTGAAAATAAATTGGTAACTCAATACTTATTAAATACTTATAATGACATTTAAAATGCAATTGCATCTTAAACTCAAAATCGGTTGCATAGAGGCATTAGCATAATAAAATTGCTTTACCTTCAACTAGTCAAAACTAAAAATAATCTTCAATACGCATGGGTCACCTGAATGAATCCACATAGCAAGAGTGAAATGTGTATAATCGGAAATGTCAAACTCTTTCCAAAAATCAAATTCACCAAAAGACTTTCAAGTTAAACTTCCTCAATTTTTTGTATTTTGCCTTCCCTGCACACCTAAACCTTATTGTCCTCAATGTAAAAGACAATAATAAAGTGAGAAATAGAGAAAAGAGCAATAAAACATTACCACCTGATGAAAGCTTTTTCACATAAGCGCAATAATCTAACTCTAAAAGCACCTTCAAAACCATCGCTAACCACAATTGCAAAAAATCAAGTAAAGCATCACACTCTAAAAACACAAGCAAACCTTTAGCAAAAAGAAAACAAAAACAAAAGACTTAAACTCGACTAAAAAGATTGGGTCATCTCCCAACTAGTGCCAAACTTTATATTTTTGGCTAGACAAGACCCCATCCACTAATCATACTAAACAAGCACTACTAGATTAATGGACTCAATTAAACCAGGCTGAATCACATTAGTGACAACTGGTTCCAAACATTTGTTGGACAACAAAAGGACCATCCTATCTATATCTCAACTTGCCAAGAAAGAGTTTAAGCTCATAATTAAAAAGGTAAACCTTCTAATTAGGTTCAAAAGATTTACGACAAATCATTTTATCATGAAAAGCTTTTGTTTTCGCATTATATATCTTACCATTCTCATAGGCTTCACTATAAAATTCATCTAATTCATTAATTGAAGCCTACAGTTAGAATCCGCTTGATTTTGATCAAAATTAAAGCTTTAGTTGCCTAAAAATTACGGTGTTCTAACTCAAAGGCAAGTAATGAGCCTTACCAAAAAGAAGTCGGTATGGAGACATCCCTATGGGAGTCTTATAAGTAGTAAGATAAGCATAAAGGGTATCATGAAAACTCAAAGACCAATCCTTCCTATCAGGTCGAACCATTTTCTCATGATTACACAGCTCAACTTGACCATTAGTCTCTGAGTGATAGGGGGTAGCTACTTCGTAAATCACAGAATATTTTCCACACAAAGCCTCAAAAAACTAGTGAGAAGAATAACTACCTTCATCACTAATAAGAGCTCTAGGATCCTATATTAAAAGAAAATGCGCTCTTTTACAAACTTTACCACAAGCTAGTGGTCATTGGTCCTAGCAGCTTTAGCTTCCACCTACTATGACACAT
The DNA here is from genome assembly GCA_017589665.1 of Selenicereus undatus. NCBI lineage: Eukaryota > Viridiplantae > Streptophyta > Magnoliopsida > Caryophyllales > Cactaceae > Selenicereus > Selenicereus undatus. The sequence goes on from JACYFF010031952.1 coordinate 45,116,897, forward strand.
AATCAATGGCAACCAATATCTATACAAAGCTAAAGGATGGGGGAAAGAGGCCCATCAAATCAATGCCCTACACATCAAATATCTCAACAATCACAATCGACAATAGGGGCATCATATCACGGTGGGATAGGGTACCCGTACATTGACAATGTTTACAAGATAGAAATGATGAGCATCTCAAAATAGAGTGGGCCAACAAAATCCACTTTCTAGGACCTTAGCAGCTATCCTATGACGTCTAAGATAACCACCAAAAGCATAAGAGTAACAAAAGGTCAAAATACCATGAATTTTACTCTCAGGGACATACCTAGGAGGCTACAAAATGCTTAGTCAGGACAATGTTTGAAAAGATAAGGCTCTTCCCAATAGTAATGCCTAACATATGAGAAGAACCTATCATTCTCAGCTTTGGACGAGTGGGAAGGAACCTTTTCAGTGGCAAGGTAATTCACAATATGAGCAAACCAAGTGAGAGAGGCATGTGACATAGCAAACAGTTGCTCATAGGAAAAATGGTCAGAAAATCCAACTAAGTCATCAGTACTCAACAAAGATTCTAGACAAGTGGTCTACAGCTGAATTTTCACAGCCTTTCCTAACCTTTATCTCAATACCAAATTCTTGGAGTAACAAATCCACCTAATGAGTCTAGGTTTGGTGTCATTCTTGGCCAACAAATGCTTTAATGCACCATGATCAGTGCACACAATTACTTTTTGAACACAAAAGGTATGAACAGAATTTATCAAGTGCAAATAGTACAGCTACCAACTCTTTTAAGTAGTGGAATAATTCTGTTGAGCATCAGTTAGAGTTTTACTAGCACCGTAAATGACATAAGGCATTCTATTTACCCATTGACCCAAAACAAACCCAATAGAAAAATTCGATGTGTCACACATAATCTCAAAAGGGAGAGAAAAATCAGAGGGCTACACAATAGGGGCTGACACCAACAAAGGCCAAAGCTTTTAATTAGCTTCCACACAAAGACTTATCAAACATAAAGGGCATACGTTCAATAAGGATATTAGTAAGCGATCATGACCACTTTAGCAAAATCCTTAAAAAATCTCCTATTAATCTAAGTTGCAGAAGAAGGAACAAGCAAATTAAAAATTAAATCAACTTTGGCTTTGTCAATCTTAATCTCCTTTTTAGACAATTTATGACCCAGCACAATCCCTTCTTGGACCATTAAATGACTCTTTTCCTAAGTCAAGACAAGATTCACTTCTTCACATTTGTTTAGCATATTCGATAAAGTAGTAAGACACACATCAAAGGAAGAGCCACAAACAAAGAAATCGTCCATATACCCTCCATGGAATTATCAGTACAATTAGAAAATATGGCCATCATGCATCTTTCAAATATGAAAGGTGCATTACACATCCCAAAAGGCATCCTTTAGTAACTGAATACAGCCGATGAACACGTAAAGGTTGTGTTCTCTTGGTCCTCGGCATAGATAGGTATTTGATTATAACCAGAATACCCATATAAGAAACAGTAGAAATTTTGTCTAACTAATTTTTCCTAAATTTGATGAATGAAGATGAGGAGAAATGGTCCTTTCTAGTGAAAGAGTTCAGTTTTCTGTAATTAACGCTAACCCTCCACCCTATGATCTATCTAGTAGGCATTAGTTCAACATCATTATTCTTTAAATAGTTATTCTAGATTTCTTAGGGACCACTTAAATAGGTTTGACCCATTGACTATAATAAATAGGTTAGATAATGCTTGCATCTAAAAGCTTTAGTGCCTCTTTCTGAACAAGTTCTTTCATATGGAGGTCCAATCTACATTGCATTTGCATAAACATTTGGCATTGTCTTTTAAGTGAATTAAATGCATGCAAATAGTTGGTCTAATCCCTTTCAAATTAGCAACCGACCATCCTTATGATTCGACAAAACACAAATCAATTCTTTCTCTTGATCACAAGACAAAGGAGAAGATATAGTGACATGTATGGTCTTTTTTGGGCCTAGATACGCATACTTGAGCGAGCTAGGAATAGGTTTCAAGTCAAGTTTAGTTGGGAAGACAACAGAAGTTGACATAGGAGAACTTGCCAAGGGTGGGAGGGTTTCATAAGAGCGCACTAAAGAGGAACAAAAGATGAGGAGTGAAATCTAGAGTAGAATCTATCTCAGCTATTGCACTTTCTACGTCAAACAATCTTAAGTCCCCATGGGAAAGACAAGTTCCCATGGGAACATTGCTCAGAATAGCCGGTAGGACCTCTTTATCATTTCGTCAATCAGATTAATAAAGAAGCATTCAGATTCATATTCAAACACGGGTTTAGAAGAAACTTTAAAAATATAAAGCCTGACCCTCATGTTCATGACTGAGACATCAATCACTCCAACCTATAGTTAACGGTGGCATTAGCTGTATCCAGGAAGGGATATCCTAAAATAAGATGAATTTCCTTAGAAGCATGACCGGGGTCCATTTCCAACACAAAAGGTTTGTGAATTTGAACTAAGAGATCATTTATTCGCTCCTTAGTAGTCGTAACTGACCTATCAGCAAGTTTAAGAGTACAGTTAAAAGGTTTCAATTCACCCAAATCCAAACTCAAAACAAACAGAATATGGTGTCAAATTAACACTAGAACCCAAATACAAAATTGCCCTTTCAATTTTGTAATTATTAATGTATCATAAAATACTAGGAGCATCAGGATCTTTGAACTTAGGTGAAGTGTCAAATTTCAAAATCAAGCTTACTTGTTCACTTAGAAGAACCTTTTTAGACTTGCCATCTTTAGATTTTCTTTTAAAAGTGCACATGTCTTTAAGGAAGTTAGTATAAGCATGTATCTGTTTAATTTCTTCCAAAAGGGAAAGATTGACCTTAACTTGCTTAAAGGTCTCTAAAATGTCATCTCTGTGCTTTTACCTTTTTTTAGAATGAAATAGTGGATCCACAACTTGAGGGTAAAGAACCTCTTGCTTATGTGTAGTAGTGGGGTCAGACATAATAGGGGAAAAGGATGCGTCATCTCTTTCTCAGTCTCGAGGTCACTTTCAACGGTCTTATGTCTTTCCTCTTTATCATGTTTCTTTTCACTCCCTTTGTCATCCACTTCTTTACCATGAAGAACTATTACAACTTTCAATTGCTCAAATTGTTAGCCTTTAGGGTATTGTATGGGATGGCTTAGAAGTTTTCCTTCTTTTCTTTTATTTACAGCTAGGGTTAGTTGCCCAAGTTGGGTTTTTAACTTAGCTATAGATTGTGACTGAGAGTTAATAATATGCATTTTATATTCAATTCCTTTGACCTTAGAATCACCATTTTGTACAACGAAAATCAAGGTTCTAAAAGCGAAAATTACCCTATCTACGTCAGAGCTCCCATGTGGAGGTTGATGAGAAGTAGGAGGGGCATATATCTAGTTTTGGAAACCATAAGGGGTAGGTCTGCTAAATTGGGCTTAAGGATTCGCAAAATTTTGAGACCTTCGTTGAAAATAAGGACGATTCCTCCAACTATGATTATATGTATTAGCATGTGGATTATTGGATAAAGGAAATCCTTGGGCAACATTAAGTTGTTCAGTCACACAATCAAAGTTATCAACACAAGAACAATCAATAGAAGCATACATGAGACTAGCATGAATCGAGCACACATCTTGCATAGAGGGGGCATTAGACACTTTAGTCATGCACAACAATTGATCAAATTTCTTAAAGCAGCAACTTTACTACAAAGATCAACTAAATGTGAAACCTCATAAATTACCCCTCTACTCCCTAATTATTTAGGCAAAGCAAAATGTGAGCAAGTAGAATGTAAGTGTGAATTTTCACTCGAATGTTCAAATAATTCCCAAGCTTGTCTAGATGTTTCATACTAGAAACTACCACCACAAGACGCATCAACCATCTACCGATTGTGCTTATCTAAGCTAGAAGAAAACTCTGGACGAGTTGCCACATAGGGATCTCGTGGTGAGGACAACGTCTCAACAACTTTTTAAACCTTTCCCAAATTTCATACAATTGTTCATTCTCATGTTTTGGGAATATGGTTATAACATGTCTTAAAGCAATCAATTTACCAATATAGAAATTTTTTTTTAAGAATTCCTTTTACATTTGATCCCAAGTGGTGATATTTGTCTTAGCATCTAACTAAGCTTTGGCTTCATTGTTCAAAAAGAAGGGAGAAGATGCAAAGAAAGAGCATCACTACCGACATTATTTAAGAAGACGGCAAAACATATCTCTATAAATGTATCAACACGATTGAAAGGAATTTTCATACTCTAGCCATGAAACAACGGAACCATTTGAGTGGAGGAATGCTTAATCTCAAATGTCCTTATAGCAATGGGCATACGGGTACTCGTAGGTGAATCATAAATGATGGGAGTGGAATACTTCAGAAGTTGCTTAGGTGGGATTTGTCCTTCCACCACATTTTTTGTAGATTTATGTTTTTTAGATCTTATCCTACTAAGAGAACATTGTATTTCAGGATTATATTCTTCAAGATCTATGAATAAAGAATGTTTATCATACATATAGCCCACAATCAATCAAGAGAATAATTTGAAATCACCATCATAATAACCACAAAACGAAATGAAAAGAAAAGAAAAGAAAAAAGAAAAAAGAAAAAAAGAAAAAATAGGAAACATCCAAGGAAAAAAATAAATAAATGAAATAAAAGAAAAGAACGAAGAATAAATGAAATATAATAGATGAAGATCGAACAAAACTAAAGGGACATAATTTAAATAAATAGAATAAACAAATTTTAAAAAATTGTTAGATTAGGAGGGGATGGTGAATAAAATAAAAAAATAATGAACAATAGTCTAAAAAATAAAAGGATGGGGGTTGAGAGGAAGAGGGAGCAAATGAAAATAAATAAATAAATAAACAAAGGGAATAAAAGGAAAACACTATTAGAAATCACTAATAGTTCCCTGACAACTGCGCCAAAAACTTGGTGTGGATTTTAGGTTGAGTTTTAAAATTATTTTTACTAGCAAGTGCACAAGTTCAATTGTAAACTAGCAGGTATAAGGTGTACATCCCATGAGAAATAATAGTAATTTTAAATTTAGCTTTTCTAATTAAAAAGAATAATTCATGGGAGAAGTTCAATTGCCAATTTAAATTAAAGAAACAAAAGAAAGCAAATGAGTTAAGAAAATAGAGAGAAATCAAGTTAGAGAATGATCTAGGACTTTGAACTTCACCAATGACACAAATACTGAATTACTAACTCAAATGGAGGTTCAATTAGTCTCATATTCAACCCACGATACAAACATTAGGCCCCGAATAAGAAAGATGAATTATAATTATTAAATGATATTATTTATCTGGTTAGCATGAATTATTCCTTTTGGGTATAACTCATCTAATTTCTAGCATCAAATATTCAAATTGAACAATTGTAATTTTAAGTGCAACTGCATAATATCATATTAGCTTACATGGTCTAATATATGATTGAGATAACAAATTAAACTATTGAAATCAACATGAATAAAAAATAACAATAATATGCATAAATAAGCTAGGATTAAGTATAAACTCAAAATTACGTAACATAAGAGCTAAACATAACTCCAAAAAAAAATTAGTAATTAATATTATCAATCGAAGATCTATCTTAATCCTAGATAAGCAACTAGCCGACCATTGTTTATGAAAACACCATTGAAGTTGGCCTAGATGTACTCCCAATTAGTGGTATATTTCATTTCCTTTGTCTAAACCTTGGTGCTCCATTACACAAAGTATAATTAAGCGCAACCTTTCTAATTTGACTCAAAAATGAGCTAAGAAGAAGAGAAAAAAAAAAGCTAGTAAAGCATATTTTCATCACAACTCCTCAACCCAAATGGTTGTCCTACAAAGACTCTCTAAAAACATTGAACAATGGAAGATGATAAAAGGGAAGAATGCTTGGATAAGTGATGGATGATTTTACACTAGTCTTGACCACCTTTAATACGAGTTCCACAACCATGTTACAACCCCAAATTTATGAGAAAAAATAATTTAAATTAATTCTTTAGCTGTTATAATTTTGACTTCCAAGAGGAAATGCTAGTTTTTAGCCAAAAATTATTCTTGATTAACTACATTTGACTAGGTCAACAGCTGAAAATTGACTCATGTGAAAATTCTCAAACCTAGGCGTATGGGGGACAAAAGTGAGGTGCCTGGTTGGAAGGCACGTGGGCCGTGGGGGATAGGCCTGATGAATGTCATGAAACGTTTATGTGCTTAGGATTCATTTTAAGGGATTAATATGCTTAATGGTATGATTTACCCCATGTTTCTACTATTATCCTTAGTCTCGCTTGTTTGCGACGTGTTTGTAGATTTTGACCTTGTGATGTAACGCCCCCTAATTAAACATGTTTCACTATTTGCAATCATTATTCTGATTCCCTCAATTATAACTGATAAACCCAATTATTGGGGCATTACTGCCGTCCCAAAAGGACAAGGCCTATTGCCCGTGTACTAGAGATAACATAGTCAAGCATAACTTCAACCATATGCATACACTCATTAACCAACATAAGGTTTATACGCTACAGTAAAGCAATTCACCACAAAGTTTACACTTTCATACACTAAAGATTACAAAATATGGCTCCAAAGTATGCATAGCCTATATCATGGTTATTTCATCCATGTTTCCCTTGTTTACTTATTCTCTTCGACTGACTCGTTAGCATGCTTTTCAACTGACTTGCTAGCATGAGGGCGATTCATTCAGCATTTGCCTAAAGAAAAAGATGAAAACATTTCGAACTGTGAGTTGAAGCTTAGTACATGCATTCATGTATTGTTAAATGATCACTGCATAAATTCATTGGGTGTCCGCTTCGAAATTCATTTCAAGTTAAAACCGTGAATAAGATGAATTTAAAACTACATGGCTAGTTATTATCTGACAGTGAACCCCTTGTAACTGTTACGATCTATGGATATGTGTACACCTGCGAAGCCAATCAGGACCTGGCTTAAGGCCGCATTGGTAACTGAAGGGCTATGCCATGCAACTGATAACTGATGGGGTCACTAATTATGTAATAAATAACTAATTAAACTGATTCATTGGTGTACTTACCAAAACATTATAATTTTGATATATATGTGCTGATTTCTAAAGATAAAGACAATGAACGTAGCTGAAGTCTTTAAAATGCAATCTCATTTGATAATACTTATGCACAATGGGAAACGATAGATTAGGCCTCAATTTCAGTTTAAGAAATATAATTATAGGTATATATAATTAGTGAACAACGTTGACTTACAAATTTGTGATTGTAATAGAAATTCATTAAAAGGCATCCATAACTCAAATAATTCAATAGAACATAAGTTTTGCCAATATGATTTGAAAGCTAAATGAATTAGGGTAATTTAACTCAAAGTGAAATAATGTTGGCGTAAAACTGGTCAAGGTAGAATAATTAAGTTCATAAAAGAAAGGCTTTGATGGTTATAATTGATCAAGGGTTTTTGATATTTCTGAGACGGATAACAAAGGTTTGAATGCAATTGGACTGGTGTAGGTTCAGAATAACTTTAAACACGCCAGTTTGGACCAATAAACACTGATCATGAGTTATCAATCTCCTCACTTCTCCAATTTCGTAGGACATACCATACAGCTTAGTTCTCCAAAGAAACAAAGCTTCTAAGTGCAATCAAAATTGTTATGGATTCAAGGTTCACCTTAGAAAATTAATAACTTTCACCCTTGACCTCTAATTGAGCTACACAACCCCAATATCAAAAGATCAAGAAGTCCCGCAACACTTTAATTTACAGCCCATAACACAATCACCACCACACAAATCCCAAAATTGAGCTAAAACACCACCCTGCACAGTTTTGGTCCAACCCGCGCAGGCGGAGTAAAGCGGCCATAGCGTTTTCAACAGAACTCGGATTAAGGTGATTCAAAATCCATTTGAAAGATAATTCATTAATCTAGCTCCCCACCAAAATTCATGAGTTTTCAACAAGCCACACAATACCAATTTTTCCCGGAACAGACCCCTGTTCTCGAGCACTTCACGGCTTCTTACCTACTTTATTATTCTCCTTTTTTCACATAATTACCCTCTAAAATCACTTGTTGAAATTACCAAACCATGACGTGACCCCCAACATCACTTTAGACAGCCATATTTCACAATTTTTGATTAATAATCATCAAGGATTCATTTTGCACCAAGGTTCATACAAATAACATGCTTGATCCAAGAGTAAGTTAAACCATAAATAATCATTAAAACCCTAGCTTATGACCAACTTAAATTCACCTTTAACCCATCCAAAACCAACATAAACATCATCATGATCATGAATAGGATTAAAGACTAAGAAGTCAAACCCAAAAAAAAAAAAAAAACAATCTAAATCCATCATTTTAACCTAAGCTTGTATGATCATGAACAACCTCAACGCTTGCATGCTTTCAAGCTTAACTAACAATTAAAACATCAAAATAACACTTGTTTATATCAATATAACATGATCCATAATCAAATTCAATGTAAAAACCAAAAGTTAAACATGATTAAGTTAGGATTTACCTCACTTTAAATTTGGATTTTAAGAGATGGAGGCGATGTTTGGTGTTTGTGAGGGTGGTGGCTAGTGGCTGACGGGGTGGTGGCTAGTGGCTAATAGTGGCTACCGGCAGCAACAGGTGCCGGCCGTAGGTGGTGGTGGTGGTGGTTTCAGCAGCAGGCCGTGGGAATAGCTGAAGGGGAAGAGAGAGAGTGTTGATATTTCGATAGTTTACTTGGTGGAAAATGATCTAAATTACTTGGTTGAGTTTATATCGATCAAGTGTATCCTTAGAGTAATGATAATTAGGCACATCTCATGGTGATTAGCTAAGTAAAATGAAGTAAAGCTTGTTAGGCCGAAATTGGGCGGGAATGAGTTTAGGCTCGAAAGAAAATTACGCTTAATGCGATCAAAAATTTTCGTAGCTTGAAATTAAATTTTTGTGATGCTATGAAAAATAATTTAACCTCTTAAATCATATTTATCAGGGCCTACTATTGATTCACTCGAAATTTTACGATAATTAAAACACGAATTTCCAAGTGTGGCCCAAAATGAATTCTTCCAACCGGGATGATTAAATGAGATAAATAAATGTAAAAAATTAATAGCATGGCTTAATTAAATAAATAAACATGGTTTAGAGTTGGGCTATTACAGTCTTCCCCCCTTAAAGTGTTTCGTCCTCAAAACTTATGAACTTTGCCAAAACATGCAAGTTTATCTTAAATAGATGTGCATACTTAGGTTGCATCTCATCCTCGGTTTCCCTAACTAGATTCTGAGGAGGTATGATTTTTCAATGTACTTTGATTAAAGGTATCTGCTTGATGTGTAGCTACTTATTCCTATGATCTAATATATGAATTGGGTGCTCTTTAAACGCGAGACCATCAATGACCGCAATGGGTCTAGTTAAGAGAGCATGGTCAGGATCTGGAATGTACTGCCTAAGTTATAAGGTAAGAAACACGTTATGCATGTGTTTGAGTTATATAGGCAGACCTAGTCAACAAGCTATGGGATTAAAGGTGTATACGTATTGTACAACTGCTTAATCCCATGTTTCAATTGCAAATCCGGATACTTCTCACAAACTAGCTTCAATGAACCCAATTACTTGGGTTCAAAATTGATATTTTCTTCTAAAGAAAACAACCTTGTTACTAGTGATGGGGTGCTCACTACTAGTTCATCGCCTTATCCACTAATGGAAACAGTTGTATACCCTGATAAGTACTCTGGTACTATTACGAGTTATAAAACATGTTAAGTACGTGTATGGGTTCAACAGGTAGGTGCAGTCAACAAGTTACAAGATCTAACCTTTCATTGAATCATAAGGCTCATTGTAACTAGTCCCTAATTGTCCTTAGATAGTCAGTCTTTTACTACCTTTAACTAGAAAAGCCTTTTGAAATATATATAACCCATCTGAGGCTTTGGTTGTTTCCTTGTTTTGCCAGCACAACTTTGTTGCCGACCTTGTATCACCACGACATGTACTTGAATTTTTCCCTCTTAATGCTTGCTTGGGTTAGCTATGGCCTTATACTCAATGTTTCATCTAGCTTACTCAAATATAATTAGACAGTGCGTGAGACTATGCCCTTATCAAAAAGTTATCGTCTGATATTCTTAATGCATCGCATGATCTCCCCTCATTAGACCACTCAAGGATCTGCTCCCTGTTGAGGGTGATGAAATGACCGTGATTAAGGATGTGAGCGATGGGATTGTTAGCCAAACGAATCATTGTATACAAAAGAAATGAACAATGAGACTAGAAAAGGGTAATAAAGGAGAGATTATCATGGGGTGGTTAGAATAAAGATAACCATGAGTGTATCCAGAATTTTGAACCATAATACCACAAGAATCATGGTTTATAAATATTAATTATAAAGGATCCAATACATAGCTATATCCAAGAAGATAGATGGCTTGGTTATCTTCGAGTTTAGATGATGATTTGAAAACAAGATGGCCAGCAACAAAGTTCCAACAGGGTGACTTTCTAGATACTGTTGACAAGATAAATGCAATCGAGGGAGTGGCCAAGCAAAATACAACAAATAGAGAAATAGATTGGATAAACAAGGTACAATGGATAAATAAATAGCTTGAGCAAGCAAGGTCTAATGAATAGATAAATGGATTGAAAAGGCAGCAGTGGGAACATGCCTTTGCTCATATGGAGCCAAGTCAAGTATGATAATAAAATTAAATAAGGATTACTAAAGTTTACTTATGATCATATAATATATAGGTGTGAGAATTGCAAGTGCAATAAATAGATCAATAGATTGAACCAGTAAAGTACAATGGATAGATCAATAGATTGGACGAGCAAAGTACCAATGGATAAGTAAATAGATTGAAGAAGTGACATTAGAAATGTGCCTTTGCTCCTATGAAATCAATTCAAGTCCAGTAATAAGATTGAACAAAAAAGCTGGAGTTTACTTATGAGTATGTAAGTTATATGAGTTGGAGTTGAAGTTCAAAAGAAGGAGAGTAAGGGGATTATGACAATCGCAATCACCCACACCAATGAGAGCTAAATTACATTATAAATTCAGAACAAGTTATATGAGCTTATCATTATGAATAAATGAGATGTAAGGTAGATGTGTGAATCGGCTCTCAATGGAATGAACTAGAAATCATGATCATGAAATGAAGATGCTGAAGGTCGAGAGCACTAGAATGTTGGCAACTATATAAGGTCGAACAAAAATGTATTGCACATTTAACAATGGGTTTGCAAAGACGTGGAAGATCATGCTAATAGGAAATATCGAGTTGAAATGTAAGGGAGATCAAACAATATTGGATAGTATCAAGTTTTGAGGATGAGACAAGCAAACAATTACAAGAATTACTATAAAAGGGCTTTCTTGCAAAAGATAAACTGTGGTTGCATGGTCTAGGTGGATATCTGAACCTCAAATCACTCCTGAAAAGACTTCTGTTGTTTGCAGTTAATCCCATAAATCATTTATTCAAGGTATAGGGAACTTGTTTTTGTTAGTGATCTTGTTCAACTCTCTATATGCTGTACAGAACCATAAGGTTCTGCCTTCATTCTTCACACATATAAAACTAGGGTTTCCCACGGTGACACACTTGGTTAAATAACTCCCTTCAGTAACAACTCATCTTACTAAATCTTTAGTTCTTTGAACTTTGCTGTAGGTCATATGATAGGGCTCTGAAAATGCATTGAGCACCTTGAACTAGGTTGATCTGAAAATCAATATTTCTTGGGGGAAAACAGTCTTGAAAGTCCTGAGATGAAACATCTCTAAATTCACAAACTGTAATCATGGATATATATATACCGAGTGTGGTTGCATATCACTAATATTCAATGCATTACTGACACCAGAACTCACTTGCTTGCATAGTATAATTAGGGCGGAAATAGGGTTTTTCTTCCTTTGGTCCATAGAAACACACGTCTAGTCTTTCCTCATTCCTCAAGCTAACCTGAAGATCTTTACAAGTCATCTTCTATAAGTACACAGTCAGTTTATCCCCATAATGATAACAAGGTCTGCCAATCAAACTAGATTGAATGCCCAATGAATATGTTCCGTCAATACTAATAGAGGCATATTAATAAAATATAACACATTCAACTGCATATGGTCTTAGTAAATTTAAATAGCAGGGGGACAATCTAAAGTGTAAAGAGATGTAGCCACACCATGAACTCTTACAAAGATATTTCTTCATTGGTTATAAAGGACTGGCATGTAAGCTGAATGAATGAAAGGACGAAGATTCGTAATGAAAGGACGAAGATTCGTAATGAAAGAGGTAATGCACGTAAATAACCTGCACATTCAAGACATGTGGTTTATTCATTATGGACATGATAGTAAAGTAAATGAACGATGTTATTAAGTTGAGAGGGAGTATTAAGTACTAAAGGTGAAGAAATCTAACAGATTACCAAAGAGGCATTTGAAAAGACATACGGTACCCGTAGGTAAGTAAAATGACGAATATGAGGGTCAACACCACTAGAAGGGAAATTTTATTCATCTGGTGTTTGAAAGGCCAATATGTCAAGATGAAGAAGTCAGTCTTATGACTAAACGTGATCGCATCGGCATCCATCAATAACACATTCTGCAGTAAATGGAAGTCTTAGGTAGCCATATAAACTCCAAAATTGTTGGCGGATGGAAATAACACAAATCATTGTTTATCATTAATAAGATAGGCTGTACTAGTAAAGAATGGACTGTCAAAATAACTTGAGTAACGACATGCAATCACAACCATAGAGTAGTGTGCTAACATGACGTTACGGTGCTATACGAACGCGAACAATATGGATCCATTTAATTACTGAAAGGGCGCTCAATGATTAGGTCTGAAGCAAACAAAGGCTTTGCAAGCAATAAATGAGTAGTGCCCAAATGGACGCAAGGAGTTAAAGTAGGTGACAGTAAAAATATGAACATACTGATGACTGAACTGTATGTAGAATGGGTCAAATATGCTTAGGAAGAACTACAAATTACATAGTAACGCACACTGAGGGTCATTATAGGCTCCACTATGAAAACAGAGAATTAAACTATTATGATTGTCAGGGTTTGAATTGCCTATAAGAAAGGTTGCTCATATGTGTTTAAAGGACTCCCCATAGACCACATACGCGATTTTTTTTCATAAACACTCTGTTACAAATCAAGAGAGTATTAGTGGCAAAGAAACGATGCCTCTGAACAATTCAAGGTAACTAGGGCATAAATAAGTCAATGACAAGAAGTAATAGGAGCATTGCTGATGTAAGGTCTTAGAGTCAAGACCAGATAATTCCTATACACGACAGCTTAATCTTACTCGTACCACCTATATAATGCCAAGTAGCACACCATAAGCTACTAACTGTTATCACCGGACATAAGCACTCATTGTAATATTCATTTCATACTAGTTCACCTTAAAGAGATTGCCACACAAGGCATTTCCTCGTTTACATCTAACTTCGCACTATATTAATCCCTTAAGAAGTTGCAAATGGCATCCCTACATCAGGTTTCAACCATCACTGTACCCAAGATCAGGTATATTAACACACCTCAATAAAACTCTCAAATCCTAGGGCAAAACAGACATAGTTATGCCTAAAACTTGACTAAAAACCAGCTTAAAGCCTTACAATAGATACCTTAAATGAAAACAAATGAGAGAAATGAAACATACAATACAACTCCCAGATAAATGAGAGCATGCCTTACTAACAGGTCACCCAAATGGTTCCACACTCCACTTTGCTAATTCTTGAATCTCAGGATATTACCAAATGATTGAATCACCCAAATGGAAATGGTTTCTCCTTTTATGCCCATACATATGAACTGACAGTCAATAGCTCATTTAACTGGTCCAACATAACTCATATACACCTTAACAGCTAACTCATAAACACTTGATAGCTCACAGTGGCCCTTAAAACCTTAGCTCTGATACCAAATCTGTAACGCCCCCTAATTAAGCATGTTCCAGTGTTTGCAATCATTATTCTGATTCCCTCAATTACAACAGATAAACCCCATAATCAGGGCATTACCGTTGTCCCAAAAGGACAAGGCTCGTTGCAAGTATACTAGAGATAACATAGTCAGACATAACTTCAACCATATGCATTCACTCATTAACCGACATAAGATTTATACACCACAGTAAAGCAATTCACTACAAAGCTTACACTTCCATACACTGAAGATTAGAAAACACGGCTCCAAAGTATGCATGGTCTATATCACTATTGATTCATCCAAGTTTCCCTTTCTTACTTATTCTCTTCGGCTAACTCGCTAGCAGCATGCTTTTCGGCTGACTTGCTAGCATGAGGGTGATTCGCTGAGCGTTTTCCTAAAACAAAACATGAAAACATTTTGAACTGTAAGCCGAAGCTCAGTGCATGAATTCCTGTATTGTTAAATGATCACTACATGAATTGGTTGGATGCCCGCTTTACAATTCATTTTAAGTTAGAATAGTGAAAAAGAAGAATGTTAAATTGCATTACTATTTATTATCTGACAGTGAACCCCTTGTAATTATTACGATCTATGGATAAGTGTACACCTGCCAAGTCACGTGGGTAACTGAAGGCCCATGCCCTGTAACTGGTAACTGATGGGGTCACTAATTTTGTGATAAATCACTTATTAAACTGATTCATTGATGTAGTTACCAAAACATTATAATTTTGATAAATACGTATTGATTTCTAAAGATACAGACAATGAACGAACCTGAAGTCTTTAAAATGCAATCTCACTTGATAATACTTATGCACAATGGGAAACAATACATTAGGCCTCGATTTCTATTTAAGAAATGTAATTATAGGTATATGTAATTAGTAAACAATGTTGACTTAATAATTTGTGATTGTAATAGAAATTCATTAAAAGGCATCTATAAATTAAATAGTTTAATAGAGGATAAGTTCCGCCAACATGATTTGAAAGCTAAATGAATTAGGATAATTTAACTCAAAGTGAAATAATATTGGCGTAAAACTGATTAAGTTAGAATAATTGAGATCATAAAAGAAAGACTTTGATGGTTATAATTGATCACGGGGTTTTTGATATTTCTGAGATGGATAACAAAGGTTTGAATGCAATGAGACTGGTGGTAGGTTCATAGCATCTTTAAACACACCAGTTTGGACCAATAAACACTTATCTTGAGTTATCAATCTCCCCACTTCTTCAATTTCGTAGCACATACCATACAGCTTAGTTTTTCAAACCAAACAAGCCTCTAAGTGCAATCAAAATTGTTACAGATTCAAGGTCTACGTTAGAAAATTCATAACTTTCACCCCTGACCTCTAATTGAGCTATAAAACCCCAATATGAAAAGCTCAAGAAGTCCTGCAACACTTTCATTTACAGCCTATAACACAATCACCTCCACACAAATCCCAAAATTGAGCTAAAACACCACCATGCATAGTTTTGGTCCAATCTGTGCAGTCGGAGTAAAATGCTCATAACCTTTCCACAGAACTCGGATTAAGGTGATTGAAAATCCATTTGAAAGGTGACTCATTAGTCTAGGTCCTCACCAAAATTCATAAGTTTTTCACAAATCACGTATTACCAGTTTTTTCCGAAATGGACCCCTATTTTGGGGCCCTTCACAGCTTGCTACCTAATTTATTATCCTCGTTTTTCACATAATTACCCCCTAAAATCACTTGTTCAAATTACCAAACCATGGGGTGACCCTCAGCATCACTTTAGACAATCATAATTCACAATTTTTGCTTCATAATCATCCAAGATTCATTTTGAACCAAGGTTCATACAAATAACATGCTTGATCCAAGAGTAAGCTTAACCATGAATAATCACTAAAATCCTAGCTTATGACCAACTTAAATTCACCTTCAACTCATCCAAAACCAACATGAACATCATCATGACCATCAATGGCATTAAAAACTACAAAATTAAACACAAAAAAAAAGACAATCCAAATCCATCATTTTATGTTAAGCTTGCATGATCATGAACAACCTCAACCCTTGCATGCTTTCAAGCTTAACTAATAATTAAAACATCCAAATAACACTTGTTTATATCAAGATAACATGATCTATAATCAAATCTAACATAAAAATCCAAAGTTAAATATAATTAGGTTTGGATTTACCTCACTTTAAGCTTGGATTTTGAGAGATGGAGGTGATGTTGGTGTTTATGAGAGTTGTGGGTGGTGGCTGGTGGCTGATGAGGTGGTGGTTGCTGGCTGCTGGTAGCAACAGGTGCTGGCAATAGGTGGTAGTGGTGGTGGCGGCGACAGGCCGTGGGAATGGGTGAAGGGGAAGAGAGAGAGTGTTGATATTTTGATAGTTTACTTGGTGGAAAAAGATCTAAATTTACTTGGTTGAGTTTATATCCACCAAGACTAACCTTAGACCAATAATAATTAGGCACATCTCATGGTGATTAGCTAAGTAAAATGTAGTAAAGCTTGTTGGGTCGAAATTAGGCCGAAATCAGTTTGGGCCCGGAAGAAAATTACGCTTAATGAAATTAAAATTTTTCGTACCTTGAAATTAATTTTTTGTGATGCTGTGAAAAATAATTTGACCTCTTAAATCATATTTATCATGGCCTACTATCGATTCACTCGAAATTTTACGATAATTAAAACCCCAATTGCCAAGTGGTGCCTAAAATGAATTCTCCCAACCATGACGATTAAATGAGACAAATAAGTGTGAAAAATTAATAACATGGCTTGATTAAATAAATAAACATGATTTAGGGTCGGCCTATTACATATGAGCCCAAAGCGTGCAAGTAGGATAATGATTTTAAGGGCTTGTTGATCAAACAGGATAGCATGAGAGGCTCAAAGGAACATAGCATGGTGCATTGTGGTTTGTACCATGGTCGAAAAGGTTCCAGGAGGAAGCAATAGGTAAATCAAGTGAGAAAGACACTGGCAGTACGCACCATGGTCTAGCCATGGTGGGGGCCATGGTCAAACCATGGTGGCCACTGGTCCTGCAAATATGCTAGTTTTGTTTGCGACTTTTCGTGTTTCAGATGCTCTGGACATTGTAGCTTTGATTTTTATGATAAAAGCACGGTTTTAATGCCTTCTTCAGCCATCTATTCAATTCCATCGTAATCCATCACCTAAGTTAGGTTTTACATTAGGTCATAGTTAGAGGGAGTGAATTAAAGTAGAGATCTTGTGAAGACTCCATATTAGGATTGCAATCGACGGATTCAAGCGTATTCTTTGGTTGGGCATTTCTCTTCTCTTTTCTTCTCTTTTCTCATGTTGGGATTTAAGTTTTGTAATTTGGATTTGCTTTTGTTGTTTTGAGCTTGAATTTATGCAAATACTCATTAATTTACCCAATCTAATTAGAAGGTGAATGCTTTTCAAAAAAGTATGAGACTAGTAGCAGGATGTCAAACTTGATCATCCCCTAAGAACAATAAAACACAACATGGAAGCACGTGAAATTGGCTAGAGCTAAAATCGGTAGAGGCTCGCCTTTGGGGTGGCATATATGTTTGAAATATATCTTAAGTTCACTTAAGACTTATTCTAGAGATGCAATCTACCATATGCTTGCCAAGACTCTCAAATTCTCCACCATTAAGAATGCAACATACATATGATAATCAAGGGGCTTTACATGGGTTGTAACGTAGGCTAATGGGTTAAGCGGAAGAAGTGGACTAATGAATTTGGGTGATATGGAGACATTTGGCCAAGTAACTATGGAGCAGCCAACAAGGCACCAAGTAACCATGAAGTTCACCAATACTCCAAATCCTAACAATACAATGAACTTCCCCTACTAGTCAAATTAGAAGGGAGTCGACAAAGAAAGGAGCTAAAATTATTTACATATCCAATGCCAATCACTTATTTCTTTTTTTCCTTTATTTTCTTTCTTTTCTTTCTTTTTTGCTTATTTTTTCTCTTTTGGGAAATGAAATGAGAATTTCAATTATTGAAAGGCATATGATCAATAAATGTCAACTCACATCCTAATTTATATAGATATATACAACCCGAATAAGAGGGGAACTAAACCAAATGCTCAATGTCGTCAACCCTGCAACAAACTACTATACCAAAGTCACCTTAAACTCAATTGCCCCCAAAACTTCTCACCACATAAATGAAAAGTAATGCTCCACAGAATTACTTTAAATGTAAGAATATGAGTATATAGCCCAGGGCTAATGTGAAGTGGTTACAACAAGGAAAGCATCATAGCTCAAAGAGGCTAGCAAAGGGGATAAACATGTAACCCAAGGCTAGGGTACTTGGCTATGCGGCTAAAATGACTAAAGAAAACATGCCTCTATCATATCATCAACTGTGTAAATGCTAATGTGATTTCGAACAAGAATCAAGACAAGTTTTAGAGATGCAATATGGAAAAGCCACACGTTTGAAAAAAAAACATAAGACTACATATAACGAAGTAGTCGAAATAAGGTTCATAATCTCACGGGATATCTACCATAGTCTCATTCCTAGCTTATAAAATGAAGCACATGTATCAACAATAGTGCTAAAGACTCCAAGGGGACAATAAAATTCACAATCAAGACATAGGCCAAAATAAGAGACATTCACAAATCCTTTAAAAGTAGTTGGCACCAAAGGGATTATACATCAACAGTCGATCAAGCTCATGAAGACCAACATACCTAGCAAAGCATCGTCGAAGGTATCATAATTCAATCAACACCATTCTTACATACAATCCTACATGCAAAGCTAAATATAACTAAATGCAACGTACTGGTGCAAACAAGAAGAAACCTAAAGCTATAAGTTTTAACTAGTATGCAAATTAAAAACCAAAATGGAAAGTATAAAATTACCTATCCCTTATTCTTAGACAAAGAATTATTCAATTCAGAGGAAATAAATGATGAGAAGGTAAAGGGAAAACAAAATAGAACAATCTCACTAGGTTAGATGCTGGTTGAACCTAAGTCAAGGCCTCTAATAGCCATGGCACATACAACATCATCCACTCCATTATATCTTCAAGACTTTGCTCTTACATCAGACATCGTCAATGCATGCAAAAGCTCGTCAAATGCCACAACATGGGATTCACAAGCATACTAGTAAGGAAGGAACAATATAATCATAGAAATTAAAGTTAGCAACCTTCTTAACAAAATAAGTGCCTTACAAAAATCAAGAGAGAAATCAAAGAAAGCATTCCATATGATTTTGCTAGCTTGCTAGGCTCATCCACTACGTACATATAATATGGATCAAGAGAGACACTATACCCACCAAAGCAACCTAGGTGCACAAAATTATTAACACTCCCACAAGCATACCGTAAATGTTGTCCTCATAGCCCAAATCAATATTAGCATCACAAATTATAGGATTATCAATGCCCATATTAAGATAATACTAAAAGGAAGGAGAGGGTAGTGAAGAAAGAGGGGAAGCATATGAATTATCAAGGGTATTGGGGGAGAATACTATAATCTAAATAAAGGCTAGGAGATTCCTCATGCACAAATATATCACATGACCCCTCCAATGGAATCTCAGCTCAATCATGCACCATATCAAAAATATCTTCTGATTTAAAAGATGGGTTAATAATACCAAACATAGAAACAAACCCAAACAGCTCACCCACCTCAAGCCCCATGCACTAAGCTAAAGGAAATGATGAATTAGGTAAAGTAATGACAACGTCAGTATTGTCATTGGCTGATGCATAGTTAGGTTGTGCATGATATGCATAATAAGGACATGAACTAATATTGTGGTCAGATGAATGATACATATCACTCCAAAAAGGAACATAATCAGATTTAGCATAGAATGCACTAGGATCATGAATAGAATATTCATAAACACTATTAGCCTTCTCAAGTTCAATTGAATCCCCTGTAATCCACTGAAGCAAATACCATGCCTCATCCACACTTTTATGATGAAAACCCCAATATTCCTGAAGAGCACAAATTTTACTATTCATATCCTCATCAAGACTATCTAAAGTTTTTCATGAACCTACACAACAACCACATTGAGCAAGAAAAATATACAAACACTTAAAATACTTCCAAAATAATTTATGCTTGAGTTGTGGGAAGTGGAAAATTACCATTATTTTGTTAGGTTTTTTTTTTAATTTTCAATTTCTTACGGATTTTTTCTTTCAAAGACAAACAAAATACTTAACAAACCTACCAGGAAAAACCCAATATTCAACATTAGTCCCCGACAATAGCGCAAAAAACTTTATAGGTCTGCAAGTGCATGATGGTGTTCCAGCAAATCAATGTCGTCTCCCACAAGGACTAGCTCAATCTACCGGTCTTTATTCCCTCAAAATAAGTTAAGCGGATCAAAATTTGATATTGAGATTAAATTACCAAACTATCTAATATAATGGATAAATAATCAAGGAATTAAACAAAGTAAGCAATCCCTTAATCTATACATCAATCAAGCACTTCTGACTTCTTCCTCAATTGGTTGTTTTAAAATCGATAATCAAAGTATTACAACCCTTTTCAAGGTGAATTCAAATACCTAAATCTAACCAATTGTCATCTCTCAAGGCTCTTAATTCATTTAGGTTTATGAAGCATGTGATTGTCAAATTAGTGGCTTCTCCACTGGTGTGACTTTCTCAAGGCTCTATACAATCAAGTTAAATACTGGGGTTCTAGTATCGAATTTAATCTTTTAGTTCTCCACCAATACCCAAAACATGCAACAAGATTATCATATTTCTCACAAGAAGTAAACATTTAGGATTCAATAAAACAAGTCAATAGATTCCAAAATACCTAGGAGATCAACAATTTTGAAACGTCTTGTACACCATATAGGGTTCTCCATTTATTGATATTTTTGCCTATGGTGTGCTATGAGCTGACTAGCTTAATGAGGTTGTTGTGTTTTTCTTTTAAGTAATTGATGCGTCACCCCCTATCGGTTTGCCTTGAGCGTAGCTTTGCTTGGGGACAAGTACAGGTTTAAGCATGGGCGAGTGATGAATGTGACATTTGTATGGAATATTCACATGTAGGAGTTATTTTAGGGGATTAATATGCTTAATAGTGTGATTTATAACCCTCTTTCTACTATTATGCTTGGTTTTGTCTATTTGAGAAGTATTTATAGATTTAGACCTCGTGAGCCAAAACCATGTGAGTAGCGTGGTCCGGAAGGTCCTTGGAAGAAGCTGGAGATGATCAAGTGAGAATGACACTAGCAGTGAGCACCGTGGTCCGTGGGAGCCCCCATAATTAAATCATGGCGACCACTAGTCCCACAACTATGCTAGTTTGTTTGCAACTTTTTGTGTGCCAGGCATTTTGGATGTGAGTAGCTTTGATTTCTATAATAATAGCTCGCTTTTACTGCCTTCCTTAGCCATCTATTCCACTCCACCATAATCCATCATCTAGGTCAGGTTTTATATTAGATTAGATGAAGAGAAAGTGAATTAAAGTGAAGATCTTGCAAGAATTCCGTGCCGGCATTGCAATGAATGGATTCAAGTGCTTTCTTTAGCTAAGCATTTCTCCTCTCTTCTTTTCTCTTTTTCTCATTTTAACATTTATGTTTTGGAATTTGGATTAGCGTTTGCTGTTTTGAACTTGGATTTATGTAAGTATGTGTTATTTTTCCTAAGCTTGTGTTGTTCTCCTTGGTTTTGGAATCTATTGATTTGTTTTGTTGAATACTAAATGTTTATTGTCTTGTGAGAAATCTAATCGCTTTCTAAGATGCTTTGGGTATTGGTGAAAAACTAAACGGTGAAATTCGATATTGGAACTCCGGGATTTAACTTGAATCTGTGGAGTCTTGATAAAGTTGCACCAATTGAGAAGTCACTAATTTGATAACAACATGCTTAATGAATCTAAATGAATCGAGAGTCCTTCAGAGATGATAATTGGTTAGATTTAGGTATTTCACTTCAGCGTAAAAGTAGGATGTGATACTTCAATTATTGATTCTAAAACAACCAATTGAGGAAAAAGTGTTTCATTAATACATGGACTGAGAGATTGCTTGTTCTGTTTAAATCCTTGATTATCTATGATTAGATTATGTAGTTGATTAATTTAATTTCAATCGAAAATTTTGATATGCTTAGCTTATGTTGGGGGAATAAAGATTAGTAAATTAATCTTGTTCTTAGAGGAGATGACCTTGATTTACTACAATGCCACCATGCGCTTTCAGCCCTATTAGGCCCCAAACGAAGGGTGAGAGATGGACTGGGAGGTTGTGCGCTAGGCTTGAAAAGTGTATGAACTGCTGGGCCACTCTCTTCCATGGCAAGCCTATGCGTGAGATAAAGAGGAAGAGTTGGCCATTGCTTGTCATATGGGTGCTATACTCAGTTCAATGCATCTCTATTTACAAATTTTACATCCTATTCTATGGTACCACCATCACCTATAATGACATAAAAATATGCATTACTATTTATGTAGAAATATATCTTAAAGACTTAAAAAAGGTGAAAAACAAGAGTAAAATTACATATATAATATGACTTGTCACATGGGGATGATGTCACATGAAACCTCATCAAGGTAACTTTTACCCATAGAGAAGGCAACTGAACACCTTGAATTGAGTTGTAAACATTTACCTTGATTAAGTCACTAAATGTTGAAGGGTGAGGATGTACTAAGGTTTGCAAGTCAAGCTTCTCAACCTGAATAATAGAAGGTACATTAGAACAAATTTCACTATTAATGATTAATGAACAAACCTTTCCCTCGATACAACATCAGTTGTTTAAGATGCTTTCCATTTTCCCATCCTTAGAACCTTTCTAGCTATGGAGAGATCTCATGATTACTAAAAGCTTTCCCTCATTTGGTTCAAGCAACAACCATCTCTTCCCTTTGCTTCTCAATCAAACAAACTTCCCTTCTCCCCCAGCTCCTCCTCCTGAACTGCTTGATACTCTACTAGACTTATCATGCTTCCATTTGGACACTCTAAGGCAATAAGTTATAGTCCTTAGCATTTGTAGCACCTCATCCTGGAGTTGAACCTTGGTGGAGTTTATTTTGAGGTGTAGGAGTTCATAGAGCAACCTAAGATGAGTTGCCAGTGGGTTTAGGGGTTAACTGTAGCACCCCCTTATTGAAGGGTTAACCTTTAGGGAAGGATTTAGGTAGTTCCTTCTTGATTGGCTTTGATTTCTTGTGTTACTCCACTCTATGAGCTAGCGCGCACACATCTTCAAAGGTAGTGTATTGTTGCAATTCTACAATGTATGAGTACCTAAGGTCTAGACCACTGAGGTGCCTAACAATAGTTTGATCTTCTAATTCTTAGAAGTTAAACTTAATGAAGAGATTTTGAAACTCTCTTTTGTACTCTTCAACTAACGTAGAGCCTTCAGTCAAGCTATGTAACTAAGCATAGTTTTCTTGAAGGTAAGAAGGGGCTAATAACCTAACTTCAGCTTGGACTTCATCTAAGCCCAAGTTCTGGTTTTTCTCTTCTTTTTCTTGGCTTGCTTGGCACACAGATTGGTCCACCAGAGAGAGGCATACTTCTTTAGCCTTAAAGCCACCAGTTTGACCTTCTTGTCTTAAGGAATGTCTTAATAGTCATAGACTTTCTCTATTATATACAACCAATCAATGAAATCATCTAGATCAAGCCTTTCTTCAAACCCATAGACCTTCACCTTGATGTTATGGCATTGCTGATGATGCATCCTACTTCTTCTAGCCCTTGGTTTTAATTTATCTTCACTTAAACTGCCAAAGGCCAAAGGGATTTTCTCTGCTTTCTTATTCACCTTGAGATATTTTAGGTGAACTAACAGTGTTAGATTGCAAGTCTCTTCTCTAATTGTTGAGGTATTCCCCAAGTTGCTTTATGACATTTTTCTTTTCCAAATACCCATAGTTTCCCATCAAGACCTGACAACTTTCGTCCAATCATCCTCACACTTTTCCTCCAATGACATACTGTCGCTCATCCTACCTATTCTGACAAATCTGGTTCTTTGTAGCCATGTCTTTATGTCAAAGGTTGTGTTTAAGATAGATTTCATGCTAATGACAGTAGCCTTAGCTTTATACCAAATATGACGTATCTAAAGGCAAGAGCAAAGGGGAGTAAGTAGCTTAACAGAAACACCTAGCAACACAAATCACAACCGAAACTCAAGTTAATGACATGTACTGAAGAATGAGATATGCTGGGGCTAAGAAGGATAAGCCACACCACCTACTTAGATTACAGGGCTCTTAGTAGTAAAAATGGATAAGACACGCCACTACTTTATCAAGCCAGGACTAACTATATCACTCCCCAATCTGGTCAGAATGGGGTAAGGTATAGAGAGTTTGAGGAGAAAGAGCTTTGCTTTACTTTCATTCACATTCAACTAAGTATTACAACAAGAAAATAGGCTTTTAAAAAATTCCTTACACCCTCTCACAACTTCTTGCTGATGTGTGAAGCCAGCCTCAAAAAGCAAAGCAAGAAAATGTAAGATAGTACATAAAATAGCAAACTTACTTAAAGTGCTTTGACACCTATCTTGCTTGTTAGCTTAGACTAATGAGGTGTTGAGCCAAAGCATCATATTAGAGTCTCCAACTGTGGCTAATCAGGCAAGTTGCAACTCATTCATTTAGGTTTCCCAGCTCAAAGGCAAGTGGCCAGCTACTAGGAATCCACTGGTCCAAACAATTCCTCCTATTTTGAAGCTATAAGAAAGCAAATGATAACTAAGTTGACTATGGCCTTTTAAGGTCAATTGATATTATATTTTTAGGCACATTTTCACGATCTTAAGCCTGCCAAAAGAGAGCTGCATCAAAGAGTCAAAGTTCGTTCTCTCATGATAAGCCTTAAGGCTTCAATATATGAGATAACAGAATGCAATTTGGAAATCAGGGTCATGCATTATGCTATACTTGTTGCTTTGCAAAGGATCTCCTAAACCATGGTTTTGATTGTTTTATATTTATGGGGTTGCGTTGAGCTATCAATGGTATGATCTACATCATATATCTAAAAATAAATTTATACAACTTTTTTAACAATTCAACAACTATTTACATCCATTCTAATAGCTTATTACAGCTTCTTAGAGTTCAAACAACTTCTTACATCTTCTGATAGTTCCTTACAACTCCGTACAATTATTCACAACTCATTATACTTTCGTACAACTTGCAATTGCATCTTGTCATGAAAAAGAACATACCTTGAATCTCTTGCAACTTGTGCAAACCCTTAGCGATTCTATTCTAAATGTTACTAAATTTATTTTAATTTATCTCCTTGAGGGGATTCTTCTTAGCCTTGAGCTTGGACACAAGATGGAAACTTTTGTAGGATATGAAGGGCTAATGTACATCTCAAATCACTTATAATCTCCCCTTTTTCTCCATATGTCACTTATGCGTGATGAGCATTGTATTTCATTTCATAAATATTTATCTTTCATATTATAATGTTTAATAAATGTGAAAAAAATGAAACAAGTTACTAGCACATGACTGTCGGTGTACATATCAATTCTCACTTATGAAGATTTTTTAAAGTTATGTGATGGACTTACATCATTTGCATCTCAAATACAGCTAAATGAAATAATAAAAAATATACAAATGAAGTATAAAAATGAATTAACATATTGACGCATTGTATATTATGTTTCATTCATAAGCACACTTGGTATATTACGTTGCTACATCATTTTCGTCCTGAGTATTTGTAAATGAGAATGGAAACTACAAATAAACTACACAAACTCCCCTCCCCCCCAGACATAAGAAAATAATGGTCATGCCCATGAGAATTCGTATTTAAGGCCTATGTGTTATGGGCATATTGAACCTGCTACTTGCTCCAACATGCTCCAATACGTTCCAACCTGCTTAAGTATACCAATTGCTAGTCTAGCCTGTTTCAATGTGCTCTAACCTACTCAAACATACTAACTGCTAGTCAAATCTATTACAATGCACTTACTGACCTGCTTCCAAACTTCTGCAACCTGCTCAAACCTACTGAAACATGCTCCAACCTACTACATGCTCATCTAATATGCTCATAATGATTAACAAGTAGGCTCATAATGTACAAAGATGGTTAATTCTTACGAAAAAGTAGTTGCATTATAATGATAATAAGTTTTTATTTATTTTATATACAAAATCAAGAAGAACTCATCATACCTATTACTTCCATGGATATGAGAGAAGACTATTACGGTTAACATTGTGTGGTTATTGGAGACATTATTAAGTTATGATAAAAAGAAATGCAAAAGAATTATCAAGTAATTTGAGTCTCTCCCCCCGGCTTCCTCTCTCTCACGTTTATCTATTTGCCTCCCTTGTGTACACTTTCTATCCCCCTCACCATCTCTCATTTCTCTCTCTCTCTCTCTCTCTCTCTCTCTTTCTCTCTTTCTGTCTCTCTCTCTCTACACTAGAATGGCATCAAACACCAATGTTCCACCCCCTTCGTCTGTGCAATCATAAAACTCTCAAAAAGAAAGATATGGGAATAACAAAGCTCGCATCCAATCAACCTAAGTTTTTGCCTAGTTCCAACATTTGCATCCTACACTTTGTAGGTGACCCCTTCCTTTTCTTCATCTTCTTTCTCCTAAGTTTGAAATTCTTCCTCTAGTTCTCTTTTTGGAATTGAAATTCTATCAAAGCAATTGCTACCTGTGTTTCTAGTTTGCTTACATTGTACATGCCAAGTGAAGAAAAACAAAAAATACATCAAGATTAATGGTTGGGAGAGTAGAAAGATAAATGCCATCAATATGTTTAATTGAAGAACAAAGAAAACCTAAAAATGATGCCATTATCCAAACTGATGTTCGATGGTCAAACACTTTGACAGGCAGAGAATGCAAAGAGTAGAAATTGGGTATAAGATAGGAGGAAGGAGATTTGCAAGGAATTTTTAGGAAACTTAAGTATTTATTTTTAAGTTTTTCATTCCACATTTCTTAGAGCAGTAGTAGCCCAGTGGAATGCATGGCATATGTGGGACCCGTATTCCACACAAGTTCCACTAGTTTACTACCAACACTCAAAATGGGGCCCTTAATATGCATGGCGTATGCATGTGCATTCCATCCCTCGAATTATATAATTTTTTTTTGTCTATAGCAGCGGTGAAAGATAACTTTTGGCCTAAGAAGAATGAAGCATACAACACGTTTTGCGGTAGGCCAAAAAAAGAGGACAAAGCTGAGTAGATCGTTGGACTAGGCAAGATGCACCTTGGGCTTTGGGTCAAATGTAGCCGTTGGAATTGGTACATTTTATTTTTTTTGCTTGTTAAAGTTGTCTGTGCATACCAAACATCAAATGTGAAAAATTCATCCCAAATTAAGTCTCACTCTCTATTTGAAATTCTCTCATTAATTGTTGTTGTAATGTTGATTGTTGTAGGATTTGAAAGGAAGTTCAGAGGGAAAAAGTTTAATAAGTAAGCAATAATTATTATATAGTTATGTTTATGTTTTGAATTTAAATTAATATTTTAAGTTATATATTTGAACTCATAATTTTTGTTTTATGGCTTTGTTGTTAGAGATATTTTGGTGGCGTAAAGTTGAAGAATCAAGATAAAAGTGAAGTAAAGTGAAGTGAAGGAATTTGAGAGAAATTCCTAATTTTCAATTTAGATATTTACTATTAATCATATTTTATGCTTACTATGAAATTATTTGAATATTTTTTAAATTTGTAGAATTTAAAATATTTAAAAATGAGTATGTTTAAGTTAATTATTGAAATTAATATGTTTGATTCAATAATGTGTTTGATTGTATGTTTCAATTATGATGTTGAATTTAATTGTTGGATACATGTGACTCATGTTTATATGTTTAATTAACAATTTCTTCATGTTTTCGAAGTTAATACAATTTGTAAAAATTTGCATGTATAACTAGAAAAGATGTTGGAAGTTTATGTTTATAATCTTAGGTAATATGTTCATACGTGCGTAGCTTAAATTAAACCTAAAAATTAAATATGTGAAATTTACAATTTTGAACGTTGAATAAGTGTAATGTAAATTCATTCATTACAAGAGTGCAATGTTTTCTGATTTACATGTTTAATTTAAAAAGAAGTTAGAAATTTATCTTTATAGTCTTATGTAATATATTTATTTGGTTACCAATATATGTCATAAACGTGTAATTTAAAATGAACTTAGAAATTAAATGTGTGAAATTTAGAATTTTAAAATTTGAATAAGTTGAAATTTAATTATATGCACAAAATATGAATATGTTATAATGGGAAAGTGGAATACTGTGAATTCCTTAAATTATAATTTATAGTATTTATGAGTTGGAATTTAATTTAAATGTGTATATTAAATTTAACTTATAATATAAATATTTGAAATTGAAAATTTGTAAATATGAATTTTACGTATTTAATTTATAAGTTCAATTTAAAAAAGTTATAATTACAATTGTTAAATTGTTTTGAGCTTAATTTAAATTGTTAGAACATACTATGCTTGAGTTAAAATAAAAAAGTAATTACTAGTTTACATGTGAAATTACATGCTTAGTTTAAGGTGAAGTTAGAAATTTGATTTAGTTAAAAAATTTTAAACGGAAAATTCGACATATAAATGAAGTTAGTTTAAAATTTAATGAATGTAGTTGTAATTTCAGTATGACTTAAATATGTGGAATTTAGTTAGAATTAATAAATATTAGAATTTCAAATCCGCATTATTTTGAACTGCAGTTAAGTTATTAGAATTTAATTGGTTGTTTTCTTGAGATATTACAAGGTTAATTTGTGAATTTAATTGGAATTTAAGTGTGATTTAAATTTGTAAAGGATAGTTAGAATTTGTTAAATTAGTTGATATACATGTTGTATGTTGATATGATTGCACTAATTTGATCGTGTTCATTGGAAACTACATGTTGGATTTAAAATTAATCGCATATGACTTAAACTTGGTATGTCCATGTTGAATTGCATGTTAAATTAGTATGTTTTGGTTAATATGATCAGAATAGCGTGAGCATGTCTATTTGAAATCATGTGGTTAATATAGACTAATTTAAACATTACTTTAACTTTATATCGATTTTACAAATTACAATTTAATATAAAACTTGTTGATTACATGTGGGCATGACCATAAAAAAGATCTTACTGACGACAATCGTTCATACACTTACTAACCAGGGACGATTCACAGCAAGAACATGAAAATAGTTCAAACCTTTCCCTGCACCCCCCAAATTGGCAACATTATCCATCACCCCAAAACCATCCACATTATTGCCAACAATATCCACCACAATACACCCCATATTATTCCCAACATTACCCACCACTACCACAAAACACCCCACCAATTGTAGCACTCCGACCTATCCTGTGACGGGACAGTTATCATGAATGGCTTCAAGGATCGTTGATTGGCCCCATAGAACACCACAATCCTTTCTGGTATACTTCATTCTCGCTCACAGGTTGCTTAGGAGACTTCCTAGGAGGTCACACATCATAAGATTTCTCTACAACAAGCAAGCTTAACTGTGAAGTTCTTAAGAGTGGGCTCCTTGAAAAGACAGGTGCACCTTTGCTAATATAAGCAGTCACATCAAATCCTTCAAGCCACTTACAGGGTGTTACAATCACCCCACTTCAAGCACACAACGTCCTCGTTGTGTCTCACTAACCGGGCGACTTATAAGTCTCTTGACCGGCAGTCTATCACAGTATTTTTGCCCTGCTAGGTGACTGCCTCGGGTTGTCTTGTCCACTAGCACAGCTCACAGTCGTAGGTTGGCTCTGATACCATCTATAGCACCCTGACCGCTCCTGCGATGAGACAATTGCTATGAATGGCTTCAAGGAACGTCGACTGGCCCTTCTTCATCCTCGCTCACACACTGCCCGGGAGACTTCCTAGGAGGTCACCCATCATAAGATTTCTCCACAACAAGCACGCTTAACTGTGAAGTTCTTAAAATTGGGATCCCCAAAAAGAAACATGCACCTTTGGTGATATAAATAGTCACATGAAATCCTTTAAGCCAATTACGGGGTGCTATACCACCACCACAAAATGCCCCACCACAAAGCCACAATAACCCTTAGAAGCTTAAGGTTTAGCTACCAGTACATCAATGCCCACTCCATATCACTCACCACAGTGTCATCGTGCAGCTTCATTAGCTCCTCCTTGTCCACCCAGAAATAACCCCACCAATAATGAGGGTGGTGTAGTGGCCGCTTAGTGGAGAATGGAGGAGGATCGCCGCTTGGTGAAGTCATGGATAAATGTCAGCACAAAACCTCTCACGGGATAGATAAAAAAAGGGGGGGTTTTGGATTAAGTTTGTCTATGCCAACAACCTACAAGCTCCTGCTAGAGCTTAAAAGAGAACAGAAAAGGTTCTCAACTCCTGTTGGAACCAAGCAACCCCATTTATGTCCAAATGGTGTGCTTGTGTAGCTAAGGCAAACCGGGAGAAGCCAAGTGGTACGAATGAGGAAACCATTATTCAGAATGTGCAGGATCTATATGTTGTAATGATGGGAAAACCCTTCAACCTCATACATTGATGGGTACTACCAAAGGACCAACCTAAATGGGGTACCTTCTGCTATCAATCTGTAGAAGCACCTTCTAAATGGTTGAGAATAAATGAGGTGGAGGCATACTCTGAGAGTGTCACACTTGGCACCCCTAGCACCCTGCAAACCCCCACCTTTGAAGATGCACCAATTGAGGAAGTTAGGGAGCTTATCTTCCGTATTGGAGGAAAAGCTGCCAAGAGAAAGGGAATGGAGAAACTGCAGGATCCAGTGCTGGATCTAATGACTAAAGAGCTGTGAACCTTAGGGATAACAAATTTAAAGAATAGTACTATGTTTGAACGATATGTCCTAGCACAAGAAAAGATAGCGGAAGCAGCTTTGCAAGCCGTTGCACTGAGAGATCGACATCAGACCTTGAAATAAATGGAACACCATCTTAAGGAGATGAAATATGAGGATAGGATTTTGACAACGACCATTGCTAAGATGTGTACTGAGGATCAAGCTCGATATGGTCCCAATTCAAGAAGAAATTAGGAGTCGTTACCGCTAAACACCATCCTCATCTAATTTTTCCACCTTTGTAGATTGAAACCTTTGTTGTCCTTTAAGAAAATGTTTCCTATGTTATGCTTATGTTTTTTTAATTTTATAGAAATGTTTATTATAATGGAACCCCTTTAGTTTGTTTAAGGAAATATTTGTTTTTAAGTTCATGCATTCAATGTTATTATAATTACGTGTGCGATTTACAGGATGTTTATATATATCATTCTAAATTTTACTTTCATTTGCCAATTATATTTTTATATGCATAGATATTCCACAAAGAGTGAGATACACCACTGTTCAAAACTGTGCTAAACTGATCTAATGACATTGGTGTTAGTTATGAAGATTATAGGGCTTCATCACCATCGCAAAGGCCAAGAAAGAACAAAATATTTATAAGGAAAAATCGAGAAGAAGCATATGATCTCTTCTACAACAACTACTTCGTCGAAGACTCAATCCACAATGAAACCCATTTTTTGCGTAGATTTCAGATGTGAAAGCACTTGTTCCTTCACATAGCTAACGTCCTTGGGAGTT
>JACYFF010031952.1:45157085-45171069 GCA_017589665.1 Selenicereus undatus
AAAACAAAAAAAATGAAAAATGAAAAATGAAAAATAAAAACTAAAAATTAAAAATTAAAAATCAAAAAATTGTAAATTAAAAAATAACAAACAAAAATTTCACAAAATTTGGATAACTTCATAAATTATCACACGTTAATGACGTTCTCATTATTTTCATCCATTTCAACCCACCACATAAAAAATATACCAAATTCAACCAACATTAACTCATTTCAGCCTACTTCAACCTATTTCAACTCACTTTCAAAAAAAAAATACCAACTTCAACCTACCTTAACCCACTTCAACCAACTCCAACCTACTTCACCCTTTTACCTACCTAATTTACCCACGAAATCAACAGGCCCTAAATCTCACATGATACTTTACAAATTATTAAAATTATGAAGGGGTGGGTTGAAGTGGGTTGAAGTTGGTTGAAGTGGGTTGAAGTAGGTTGAAATGGGTTGAAGTGGGTTGAAGTTGGTATTTTTTTTTCAAGTGGGTTGAAGTAGGTTGAAATGGGTTGAAGTAGGTTGAAGTAGGTTGAAGTGGGTAAAAGTGGATTGACCCACGAAAAGAGCAGGCCCTAAGTAAAAACCCTTCAAAAAATTCATAAAGCATACTAATTTTGACCTAATATAACTTTGTCGGAGACAATGAGCTCCCAAACTTTAAATTAAACTAAATTAGGAGATTAATTAACGGCGACCGACCTTGAATTGTAATTTCCACAAAAAATGAATACAAACCCCTTAACAAAGTTAACAAAGCATATTGTTGGACTTAAATCATGATTGGTAGGGCCGCAAACGCACAGTGGCATTGTAACAAACCAAGGTCTTTTCCCACATGAACTAGTTTGATCTATTGGGCTTTATGCCTTTAAGATAGACTACGAAATCGAAATTTGATATTGAAATTAAACTAGTCTGCTATCTAATCCAATGGATAAATAATCAAGGGATTATATAAAACAAGCAATTTGTCAATGCCTGTATCAATAAAGCACTTTTTCCTCAATGGGTTGTCTTAAAACCAATAACCGAAGTATCACAACCACCTTTCAAGGTGAAGTGAAATACCTAAATCTAACCAAATACTATTTCTCAAGGGCTCTCGATTTGTTTAGATTTGTTAAGCATACAGTTATCAAATTTGTGGTTTCTCACTTGGTGTGACTTTCTCAAGCTTCCACATAATCAAGTCAAATCCTATGGTTCTAGTATCGAATTTCACATTTCAGTTCTTCGTCTAATACGCAAAATATGTAAGAAAGTGATCACGTTCCTCACAAGACAACAAACGCCTAGGATGCGATAAAATAATCCAACAATTCAAAAATACTCAAAATGATGAACAACAAATCAAGAACTTGACTAATATTTGCATAAAACCAAACACAAACAACAAAAGATTATCAAAATTACAAATTGTAAATCCAAAAATGAGAAATGAGGCGAGAAGAGAAGAAAAGAAAAGAGAAATGCCCAGCCAAAGAACGCGCTTGAATTATTGTTGAAAACCTGAGATGGAATCCTTACAAATCTTCACTTTAATTTACTCTCTCTTCCTTTAATCTAATCTAAATCCTAATCTAAATGATGGACGTTAAAGAGTGGAATAGAATGATGGATGAAATGAGGCTGAAAACAACCCTCTTTTATCGTGAAAATGCTGTAGCTAAGTTTAAAAACAACCTGAAGTTGAACAACTGTAAGAAAACATGATGACCTTGGAGAAAGAAGGGCACCACAGACCATAGGCACCACCACAGACAGACCATGGTGGCCACTAGTCATGCTGGTTCTCCTATTTTGTTAAGCTACTTCTCCTAGGACCTTCTAGGTCGTGGTACTGACCATGGTTGGTTCGTGTTGGATGTGTTTGGTCTTCTTTTGCTATCTTCTTTGATCCAAAAGGCCTCAAAATCTTTATTCTACTCACATAACTTGGCTAACAACGTCAAAATCTACAAAATTTCTCAAAATAAGTGAAAGCAAGCATAATAGTAGAAATAGGGGTATAAATCATACAATTGAGCATATTAATCCCCAAACACTCATAAACTACTATACAAATATGGCATTCATCACTCCTCCATGCTTAGGCCTTTGCTTGTCCTCAAGAAAACAGTAGATAACACCAATAAGAGGAGATGCATCTAGAATGCAAAATGGAACAACCTCTTTAAAATAGGCAAGTTATAGCATATCATGAGCAAGAATAACAATCAATGGCAATCCCAAATAGCGTACAAAAGGCATTTCAAAATTAGTGGGAGGAGAAGATTTTCAAAAATGTACGAGACCATAAGCTTGATATCAAACTTAATCACCCCCAAAGAACCACAAAGCCATTATGTAAGTATAGGGAATTGCAAAGCTAAATAGACTAGTAGAACCTCACTTTTGGAAAATGTGTATAACTCCACTCATGTGTTTAAAAATGTAGTATAGGTTCACTCAAGACTCATTCCAAAGATATAATCTACCGTATGCTTGCCAAGACTCTCAAATTCTCTTCCACTAAAAATGCAATGTGCATGCAACAATCAAGAGGAGTTCCCTTGGGTTGTAATGTGGGGTAAAAGGGTTAAAGGAAAGGAATTGACAAATGAATTTGGACAATGTGGAGCTATTTAGCCAAACAACTAGGGAGCAAGCAACAAACCACCTAAAACCATGAAGTTTACCAACACTCAAAACCCCAACAAGACATTGAACATACTCCAATGAATCAAATAGGAAATGAACTGACAAAGAAGGAACACAAGCTATTTACATATCCAATGTTAATCACGCATTCAATTTTTTTGCTTATCTTTTTTTCTTCTTTGTTTTCTTTTTTTTTAACATGATTTTCTCTTTTTTTTTTCCTTTTTTTTCTTTGGGAAATGAAATCAAAATTTCAATCAGTGAAAGGCATAGCGTAACACCCTGACCCCTCCCGGGTCGTAAGCTGTTACCAGGAACAGCTTTAAGGATCATCGACTATCCTTACAAATCACCACAAGTCTTTCTGACGTGCTTCGTCCTCCCTCACATGCTACTTGAAAAACTTCTCAAGCGGTCATCCATCATAAGATTTCTCAACCGCAAGCACGCTTAACTATGGAGTTCTTAAGAGTAGGCTTCCTAAAAAGAAAGGTACACATTTGGTGATATAGGTAATCACTTCGATCTTTTTAAGCCACACTCGGGGTATTACTATCACCCCTAATTAAAGCACACAACGTCCTTGTTATGCCTCACAAACCGACCAACTTACACGTCGTCTTGACCGACATCCATCTCAGTTTCTTTGCCCCGCTAGGTGACTGCCCATCGCTCTCCCGTTCGCTCATGCAACTCACAGTCGTGGCTCGGCTTTGATACTATCTGTAACGCCCCGACCCTCTCGGGTGGTGAGCAGTTACCAGGAACGACTTTAAGGATCATCGACTGGCCCCACAAATTATCACACGTCTTTCCGGCATGCTTCGTCCTCGCTCGAACGCTGCCTAAGAAATTTCCTAGGAGATCACCCATCAAAAAATTTCTCAAGCCCGCTTAACTCTGGAGTTCTTAAGAGTGGGCTTCTCGAAAAGAAATGTGCAGCTTTGGTGATATAGGTAGTCACTTAGATCTTTTTAAGTCACACTTGGGGTATTACATATAGTAACTAGAATTATCAACTCAAAGCCCAATACGTATATACACAACCCAAACAAGAGGGAAACACAAGTAAATCTCAATTTCATCAACCCTCAATAAACCAACATACTAATGCCACCTTAAACATAATTACCCCCAAAAGCCACCCATTACATAGAAGAAGTGATGCTCCATAGACTTGGCTTCAAGGTAGGAATATGTTTAAGCAAGGGTTAATATGAAGTGTTCATAACAAAGATAAATATAGGCTCAAAGCGGCTAGCAAAGGGAAAAACATGCAACACAAGGGTAGGCTATTTGGCTATGTGCCTAAAATTACTAAAGAAAAAAAAACTCCTCTATCATATCATCTACCACGTACATGCGAATGTGGTTTTCAACAAGAATCCATGCAAGTTCTAGAAATGTAATATGGAAGAGTCACACACATGAAAAAAACATGAGGCTAAATATAATTATTAGTTCAAAAAAGACTCAAAGTCTCACAGAACATCTACCAAGATCTCAATTAGCTCACAAAATGAAGCTCATATACAAACATTAGTGCTAAGGACTCCAAGGGATAACAAAGTTCTCAACCAAATCAAGCGTCAAAACAAGAAATATTCTCAAAACCTGCACAAATAGTACACAAAAATGGATTGCACATTAAACAATACTCAAGCTTATGAAAGCTACTTTTCCTAGCAAAAGCATCATCTCAGCATTTCAAACCAATCCACACCATCCCTACCTATAATCACATATGCAATACGTAAAATGCAGCTAAATACAACACACTAGTAAACAAAAAGAAACCTAAAATTATATGCTCTAACTAGTATGCAAACCAAAAAGCAAAAATAGAAAACATGAAACTTTCCCTCCCCCATGCTTAGATAAAGCATTACTGTTCAAAGAAAATAAATGAGGAGAAGGGAAGGGATAACAAAAGAGAACAATCTCATTACGTTAGCTGCTGAGCACACCTAAACTAAGGCCTCCTCCCAACTGGGACACACGGAGCATCAGTGACTCTATCACAACTTCAAATCACAACCCATCAATCAGATGTTGTCAAAGCACACAGGAGCTGATCAAACGCCTGGGACAACAATTTAGAAAATACATGGTACGAGCCAATAACCAAAATCACGCCAAAGACGACAAGTATCCTCTTAAGCTTGTCAAAGCCTATAGAAAAATCACAGGAAGAATTAAAGCAAGTAGTCCACATGACTTTCCTAGGTAAGTCCTCTAGGCATACACAACAAAGGTCAATGGAAGGATCATACCCTTTAAAGTAACCTCAAGGGACACTTAATCATCAACATTCTCACCAAGCACATCAAACATGTTATCGTCATAGTCCAAATCAACATTAGCATCATAAATCATAGGATTATCAATGGGCACGTCCATGTACTACTTTGAGGAATGAGAAGGATGTTAGCACATAGAGGAAACATGGGAATGTTCAAGGGAACTAGGGAGAACAATATCGTCAAGACCAAGGCAAGGAGACTCCACATGCACAAACACATAACATGACCCCTCCAAAAGAGTCATATCTAGATCATGCACCTCATCTAAAGTAGCTTCCGACTCAAAGCATGCATCAA
The DNA here is from genome assembly GCA_017589665.1 of Selenicereus undatus. NCBI lineage: Eukaryota > Viridiplantae > Streptophyta > Magnoliopsida > Caryophyllales > Cactaceae > Selenicereus > Selenicereus undatus. Next base: position 45,162,325 of record JACYFF010031952.1, read on the forward strand.
CAACATTAACGTAGATACAAGCCTAAAAGGCTCACCCACCTCGACCCCTGTGCACTGAGCTAAAGGGAAGGATGAATTAGGTAAGTTGAGGACAACATAAGTATTATCGCTAGGTGATGCAAAGTCAAGTTGAGCATAACATTTATAATAAGAACACGAATTTATATCATGGTCAGAGGAGTTACAGAAGTTACAACAAAAAGGGGCATAATAAGATCTAGCATAGAATTTACAAGGATCACGGTATGTATATCTAGAAGCACAACCAGCCTTCTCAAACTCAAATCCACTCAAGCAAATACCATGGCTCATAAACATTTTTACCAAGAAAACCTTAATACATTGAAAGAATATGGGTTTTACTATTCATATCCTCATTAACAATGTCTAAAATTTTCCATTTACCCACGTAACAACCACTTTGAGCAACAAAAGAATTCAATTGTTTAAAATACCTCCAAATTCACACTCGAATTGGGGGGAATGGAAAATCGCTATTGTTTTTTTTTTCCTCATTTTTTTTATAAAAAATTTAGTTTCCAATTCTTTTGGTTTTCTTTTTTCAAATAAAACCAAAATGCTTAATCAAACATATTGAGAAAAACCCAATATTTGACACTACTCCCGACAATGGCACCTAAACTTTACAGAGCCATAAGCGCATAGTCGAGTTGTAGCAAATCAAAGTCATCTACCATGAGAACTAGGTTGATCTACTGGGCTTTATCCCCTTAAGATAGGCTAAGCGATGAAAATTTGACATTGAAATTAAACTAATCTGCTATCCACTATAATGGATAAATAATCAAGGAATTATACAAAACAAGGAATCTCTTAATGCATCTATCAATGAAGCACTTCTTTCTCAATCGGTTATCCTATAACCAATAATCGAAGTATCACAACCCTCATTTAGGGTGAACTGAAGTACCTAAATCTAACCAATTACTATTTCTCAAGGGCTCTCAATTTGTTTAGATTCATTAAGCATACAATTATCAAATCTGTGGTTCCTCAATTGGCGTGACTTTCTTAAGCATCCACATAATCACATCAAATCCCAGGGTTTTAGTATCAAAATTTACCTTTTAGTTCTTCTTCCAATATGCAAGACATGGAAGAAAGTGACCAAGTTCCTGGCAAGACATTGAACATCTACGATTTGATAAGACAGCTCAACAATTCCAAAATACTCAAAAATATGAACATCAAATCAAGAAATTAACTAGTGTTTGCATAAAACCAAAATCAAATAGCAAAAGACAACGACAATTACAAAACATAAATCTAAAAATGGGAAAAGAGAAGAGAAGATAAGAGAAAAGAAACGCTTAGCCAAAGAACGGGTTTGTACCGTCGTTGTAAACACGGGATGAAATCCTTGTAAATCTTCACTTTAGTTCACTCTCTTTTTCTCTAGTCTAATCTAAATCCTAATCTAGATGATGAACATTGAAGACTAGAATGGAATGATGGATGAAATGAGGCTGAAAACATCCATCTTTTATCACGAAAATACTGCAGATAAGTGTAAAAACTGCCTGGAAGTCGAACAATCGTGAAAACATGACGATCTAGGGGAAAAGGGGCCACCACGGACCGCGGGCACCACCTTGGATAGACCGTGGTGGCCACTGGTAATGCTAGTTCTCCTCTTTTGTTAAGCTGCTTTTCCTAAAAGCTTCTAGGTCATGGTATTGACCATGGTTGGTTCGTGTTGGGCGTCTCTGGACCTCTTCTGCTATCTTCTTTAATCTACGAGGCCCCAAAATCTTCATTCTACTCACACAACTTTGCTCATAAAGTCAAAATCTGCAAAATATCTCAAACAAGTGAATCCAAGCAAAATAGTAGAAATAGGGGCATAAATCATACAATTAAGCATATTCATCCCTTAAAAGGACTCCTAAACACCCATAAACTCCTATACTAATACAACATTCATTAGTGATCCATCCATAAAGGGTGCTAACATTAGTAGCACAACGTACTAAAATGCCATAAGGGCATACTTGTAATTTTCACTTAAAACCTTAGAGTGTCTTACTGACCACTTTATTATGAACAATGATTCAGTTTAAAATGTAAACTTGATAGTGTGTGATTGACAATTTCTGCACAAACCTTAGAATATTTAGGCGATTGGATTGTGAATGATCATCCACCTAGTGATATCCTTCTCCACCAGTGATCTAAGTCTAGTGTTTAATCATCTTCCGCTCCAGAATTAAGGTAATCTGGTTTAGGATTAATGTTTGACCAAGTTTCCTTTGTTGGTATTAGGGTAAAGTTGGCTTGTCTCCTGTTGAATTATCTTTGGAGTTCATTATGATTCATGTTGTATAGAAATTGCTACAACACCCCTTTTTTTAATTGCACTTCTTTATATGCTCGAAACTTCAAGGCCTAAATTTTTATGTAATTTCTCGGTAGAATCACATGAAATTATGCATCCATGTGAAGCTTTATGAGGCCTTTGATTTGAGGCAATATTTGCTGGATTTGATAATGTAACTTATGAGTAATTAGATTTCAAAATTCTAGTGTTTAGAGTATAAAAAGCCCAAATGAATTCCATTGATCATGGAATTCATTCAATATTCTTTGAAATTGATGCTTGAATGTCCCCCTTGATTTCAATCAAAATCCCTCTACTAACTACCTAATTTGATATAAAACTTGTTTCAATTTTGACAAACCATTAGTTGCTAATTCTAGGGTTTTATTCGGGTAATGAACGTGACTTTTTGATGATTTTGGATCATTGCTTTTTGAAATTGCTTTATGCATTTTTTTGTTCAACTCCTTGTGAGTAAAAGCACTCAAACACAATCCAATTTTTTGTCGAAATTTAGCTACAATTCGTGGACTTCACATCCAACACTTGGGGTTAAGGCTAGATTTTTCAGAACCCTCTTTTGATCAATTTTTAGGCGAGTTTTGCTTCACATTTGATGTGATTTTCGTATTACTCGTAAAATTCTAATCAATAGCCCTCTATTTCCAATAAAAGTTGATTGGATTATGGCCGAAAAAATTACAAGAAACATCGTTAGTGGTGACTTGGGTTATTCGAGTTGGAGAACTTGATTCTTTTACTCTTTTCGGCCAAAGTTTCACAGGGGATTGTTAAAATCAACCTAAACTATGTTCAGGATGTGATCAATTTATGCAGCAATTGGTATATTGAGACCATTTGTTCCATCGAGTTGTGAAGACCTGATTTGTGCTAGCCAGGTCAATTAATGTAGGTTGGATGGGAAAGAAGAGCCCACTTGCAAGACACGTAACCAACTAGGTCACGCTGTTTTGTGTTTCCGTTAAAAAACCCTCTTACCCCAAATTTCTTCTGGAGTTGACCATAACGGTTGACCATGCACAAATTTTTATTGCTGGAAGTTTAATCTTGGCTCTCTTATTTATTTATATTTTGGGCATTTTTGAATTTATTTGATTTCATTGAAAATTTTATTTTAAATTCCCTAATACTGTTTTTATGACCATATGTTTATATATGATCTTTGATATCAATTTTTTTGTGTCCAATATCATGTGATTCTTTTTGAGAATCTTTTATGTTCTTCTATTTGAGCATACTTCATTCCTATTGAACTTCATGAAAATCTTAACATGTTTATGTGATATCATTGAGGTTAATTTACATGAGCACATTATATGAAATCTCTGTGTTATTTTTGGCTTGTTTGATATATAATGAGTACATATTTGAATTAATTTACATGTCATGTGTTGTAACCTCCTTAATTGAATGTCAAAGTCATATACTCCACCTGAATCTGTTAGGTTGAGGACATTAAAATTTCTTAAACTATATATATTTTGAGAATTTTCTTGAATATGCAAAATTTGCTAGAAATCTTCAAATCCACTTACAAATATTTGTGGATATATGTTGGATTTTCTTTAATATTTTTGAGGTTGACGTATCCACTTTGATAAAAAATTTGAGAATATCTTTTGGAACATTTGAAAGTGAATTAAGTTCTGTAGTGAGTTGGAACAAAGACGATAAAATTAATTATATTGAAAAATTCATTTCTATGACAATGATTGGGAACTATATGTGAACTTTGGACTCTAGGATGTATGTTTATTTATATTAACTCTTTTAGTTACTCTCATTGTGAAACATTTGTGTTTTACAAGCATTATGTTAGCTACTGCAATTACAAGACTTAGGTCTCTCGCTATTAGGTTTAACACTTATAAGAATAGCTCATACGTCTTCTTTAGGGAGCACTTGAGGCAAATGCCAACATGTTTGGTGAATTAGCCAATATGTGCAACACCTCACCTTAGGTATGGAGGGGTGTCATGATCATACAAGGCCATCTGAGTCTCTTTGTAATGTTGCACCTTTAAGTAAGTACTGCAATATTTTAAGAAAAACTTTTGGTTTGAGATCAATAAGGTAAATCTAAAACATGCATTCTTACTCATATTCATATCGTATCTACAGAGTCTTGTATATTTATGAGCAAAATACATCCATTTGTCCTAATAAAATATATAGGATAACAAAACACAAAGTGACTGGGGTATACTTTTCAACCTTGATTCTCTAAAATGGATATACAATCCTTTGCCCTCTTACATGCTTCTTGAAGTCCTCCAATTTTGAAATCTAGAAAATAGTGAGATCATGAACTCCCTGAGTGAATGACCCTTACCTTCTTCAACATTACACTTTGCACATTATTCGGTTAACCTATACAAGAGGCAAGTAGCAACAAATGACATGTGATTTGCAGAGGCAAACACACAAATACAATCTTATATCCATATGTTGAATTGTATCATTTATGTGTTGTACATATGCACTTAAAGATTCATAACATAAGCCAACAAATCAAGTAAAATATATGCATGTCACAAGTCAGACAACTAAATTAACTTAGCAGCACATGTCCCACACCAAGTATGATTTAGGGACTTAAGGGAAAACAAACTCTACCATTAGTCTTCTCACTTAGATAACCATGGTTATCACATATCAACCATATCCTTTGTGCTTCTAGTCCTCAGTAGAGTCCAAAAAATATCAAAAGTCTGTCAGTTTAGAGTAATTGTCTGACTATAATAACAATTCACATAGGTACAGTTTTCAAAATTCTTACATAATAAGAGACATATTTTATTTAGATATACATAATTCTTTCCCAAACATATTGTACCTCACTTATTTTATTCAATTGGACAATACATAAGGGCCACAAAAATATCCTAGTAGACTGGGCAAAGCTCACTCAAGTTACTAACTAGGGACCTATCACTCTAGAAACATAGTTTTCCTTAATTCATGAAGTATGAAGTCACATTCATATCCTGGTGGATCAGGGAGAACCCAATTAGGATACTGTTAAGTACTTTTTTATGAGTAGGGTATAAAATTTGTTGTCCTCTATAATGGTTTTAAAGTGAAGTCACTTATCATTCTAGCGCCAATTCTAAGCTAAGCAAAGGGATAAATGTGATTAACCATAGTTCATTAAACTAATTACTCACTAATTCTAATATAAACATAATTAGTCATAGTAACCTAAAATATAGCACAACCAGCACAATCAACACAAAACATCATTATTACACACACTAAACTTGCAAAACATCTAATTTAAGTAGGAAAGCCTTAAATTTACTAGTGAAGAGAAGAAAGAGAAAGTTGAATATTTCAAATGCTAAAAATCCAACAATGGAGTATAGCTCACGTTGTTGGAGGAAGTGGATGAAACTTGTGGCTTGACTTCAACTTATTCTCACTAACATATCCTAAGAAATTCTAATTTAACCCATAACTAACCAAATGCTCGACTTTTGAAACCCTAACTTGAATGACGAAAGGCAGAGTGAAAATGGAGATTTGACATAAGAAAGAGAAAGATTAAAAGTAGACAAAAAAAGAAAACAACATTCAAGAGTAAACAACATCAATAACACATGAAAGCAACTCAAAGCAAGAAGATTTGAATGCTAAAAAAGTAAAGGAGAAAGATTAAACAAACTTACCATTCAATAAAAGAGCTTGAAGAGTAAATAACATTGAAACATAAACAAATATTTGAAATTAACACATAAATAACTCGAGATGTGACCACATTAGCAAAATTAAACACTAATCTACTTTTTTGTACCATCTTGAGAACCCTAAAAAGTAAGCTAATAATACTTTAAATCTACCTTATTGCAAATGTTGGATAAGGCGTTTATATCGGCCTTGAAACAATTGGTTTGGTATGATGGTTCCATGTGGCACGGGTAGGCCATGTCAACTCTTTAGAAGAGGGAAAGAATCCCAAAATTAGGGGTGGCAGAGGAAGTTGGCATGGCCATGCTAATTTCGACGCTAGTAGTTGGCATGGGCCTGCCAAAATTGGCATTGGCAGCTAGTGTGGCCCAGCCAAAACTGGCAGTAGTGGTACCAATTGGTACAACCAGCTTTTATTTTCCTCCCAGCCTTCTTAATGTTGAATCTTGAGCCTCTTTTTTGCGTGTTTTAATTCCATTAAGTCTCAAAAGCTCCAACATTGCTCACTCTAGCTTATTTCATATACAAGAAACACAAATATAAATAAAAACCTTAAATTCACCATTATAAGATAACCAATGTCTACGTAAATTGAAGTGTAAGATGTCACTTTGTGAGCCCATACAAAGTGAAGCTACTACAACTTAACTAATTTCATAGGAATTATGGTTATATTTAGCATAATTAATAAGTCATTTAAACCCCTCGGTTCCCTAAGTGGACGAGTGAGGTCTGGTGGGGGTTTTTAAAATATACACTAACAAAATCTTTTCAGAAACAAAGAAAAATATTTTTGGTTTTTTTTTGAAACATGATCATATGTACAGGTGATAGGTAGATTATGTACACAACTTGGGCAATTGCATCACCCTAGTGACCAAGTCAACAAATTATATACAAATAGAATCCACAATCAAAAGACATCTAAGTTACAAAATGCAATAATTTCCATTTTTCACCCACCAAAATTATGCAATAATGTGTATACCTTAGTGCATATGCAAATGTGTATCAATCCTTAGAAATCAAGTTACTTATTTTTATATGATCCCCATTTCCTTTCCTAATTGACTTTTTCAATCCTTTTTTTCCTTCTTTTTTTTTGGTCCTTTACATGTTTAAAAATGCAAGCACTCGAAACCCACTTAAATTCGGGCCTCCTTAGAAAGGAAATTTTATTAGATTGTGCAAAAAACTTATTTCATTGCCCAAATAGATGTTTAATCAGGTAAGGTAACACATGTTCAAGGCACTTAAAGATGTGAATTAACATATTGGCTTTGAACATTGGTGCTAGGTTTTTATTCGCCCATTTTTTCCTTTCTTTTTTTTAATAATTTTTACAAAAGCTTAGAAGGCAACTTAACTAACAAAAAGTTCACATGCCAATTTAGCAACTAGGTTCGAAAAATTGATGGTAAAGAGGGCATAGTAAGCGTAAAATCACGCTTCTAAAACGGCATTACGAAGTACTGAACTACATCCTAAACTAGACATCTCATCATGCAAATTTTGTTTACATAAAACTTAGCATCCTAGGAATATAGGATCACAATCACCTAAAAAGGCGCACAAATCATCAAAGCAAAATAATTTTTCTTTGGATCTATCAAAATTTTTAAAAAATATATACAACTGGGTAGCTCACCCCAACATTAAAACTCCACAATGTCCTCATTATGAGAACTAAGGCACCAAAAAAGTAATATAACCTAAAAACCAATAGAAGCCCAACAAATATAACCAAACCTATGACACCACCAAATAAAACACAAAATCAAAAATATTAACAAAAAGATACACCACCACCAACCACACATAAAACAAAACATATAAGACAAACATGCTTGACAATAGCCATCTCGGCTCAACAAATGTCAAATATCTTCTCAAAATCAATCACCTATAGAAACTCGCAGTACTAGATCTCCATAACTATGTACAAAAGAGAATGAAACAAATGAAAAAGGAGAAGAGAAGAGAGTTGTAACAATAATACAAGGTTGAGTAAAACATATACCCAAACTACGCCTGACTATAATGGTATCATTATGACATTCGAGGAGCATGAACCACCACTCTAAAGTCAACATTATGGCACCTACTCACATGTTGTCAAAGCTCAAAGAAACTTATCGAATGTTTAAGCACACTACTCAGAAGCATGTAACTAGGAGAACCTAAGAATATTTGTATCAATGATATTTTACGTTCTCTTAAACTTATTAGAAGCCCTAGAGAAATTAATAGAATGATGAATCATGGATGGCCACATGACTCCTAGGAATCTCCTCTAGATAAGCACGATAGGGGTCAAGGAAAGGGTCATATATGCGTACGGACCAACAACATATTCCCTTAAGCAAAATCAAGCACATCATCCACATGACCCAAACCCAATCTACAATTATATATCAGATGATACTCAATTGGTGTCACAAAGTCATGCTTAGGGGAAGGGGAAGGGGAAGGTGATGAACATGTAAGAGAAATCGGGATCAAGTTAAAGGGCTTGGGGGATATTCAACACCCTAAAATAAGGAGGAGGAACCTCATGCACAAGCACCCCACATAACTACCCTAAAGGAATCTCCTCAACAAAATGCTCATCATCACAAAAATATTTTGAAGCAACAAGTGTCCCACTCATCAAAACTAGACTCAATCTTAAAACTCAACAAAATGCTCATCCTTAGGGA
>JACYFF010031952.1:45186139-45196691 GCA_017589665.1 Selenicereus undatus
TATATATGATTAGTGTTTAAAGTTTCTAGGGCTTTTAATTTAAGTTGTTAAATTTTTATATCAGAAGTTTTAGTTGGTTAATTAATTACTGTTGACAAAAACATGCTAACCCCATCAAGATCTCCTCTTCTCTCTTTTTCATCCAACTGTGTTTTAATGACAAAAAGGATATGGTATTTTTTTTTTTAAAAAAAAATCTCCAAAACAAACATCATAGACGGTAGAAGAAAACAGTGGTAGGTCATTATCTCTCTTTGGGATCTGGCAGCAGTCCACTACGGAGGTCTCAAAATTCTCAATCAGGAGTGCAGCATGACATCTGTGAGGAACTGATTAAAGTCGGTAAGGCATGCTGAGGCATTGTCAATCATTCCAGTAATTTTGTTTGTTTAATTTACTAGATTGTTTGTCTAATTTAATAGATTGCACAAGTTATATTAACATTATGCCTGTAAACAATAATCAAATTCATCCAATTAACTGTAAATTGCAGTTGTTATATACATCTACATCAAAAGAGAATTGTCTCATGTGCTACCGTTGTCATCTCTTGATCTATGATTCTTAATCTCTTGTTTCTCACAAAGCAGTGATAGAGGGAGGAGGATATGAGTTTCTCTTTCTGATGGTAGTGAAACTTGACTTCAATTTTAGAGATTTGTACATATCTTTTTTTTTAGGGAAAGAAAAAACTAAGTTAGTTGTTTTTAAGGAAAAGTATGAAAAGGATATTAGATTATTGTTAACGAATTTTCTGCTAGATATCTATCAGTATTAGGTCAACCAACTTAAACTTGTGACGTAAAACATTAAACAATTAAAATTAAAAACTCTAGATAATTTGAACACTAATTAGCTAAATCTGCAATGGAAAATATTTCAGACAAAAGAAAAAAAAAACCAGAAATATGAGTTAGATGGAGAATATACAGAAATGGGAGGGGTAGATTTGGTCAAATTGAGGGGCGGGTCGGTTCATGAGGGTTGGCAGATAGGATTTTCTCGACCCTGACCCTACTCGACCCTCATGAGGGTCAGCATACCCCTCACTCTGGCTTTGACCCTGCGGGTACCCTCGGGTCATCGGGTCCGACCCGACCCTCAAACCTTCTGATATAGAAAATGAAATTTTTCACTAAGTTTTTTTTTTTATTAGAAAGGTTAACATTAAACATCTTACAAAATAAAAAGTCAAACGATAATATAATGCTCCGATGAAGCATACCGCAACTACAAACACTCAAATGTGTAATTTAGTCATTAAACCAATAGACCAATTAGTTCACTAAAATGACTACTCAGTCTACTCCAAACACTAGAGAGGGAGCGTTAGAAGGTTATGAATTAGTGAGATTTGGTGAGGTGAATGGGGGGGGGGGGGGGAAGATGCAAAAGGGAGATGGGAATGTGAAAGTGAAAAGTTTTAAACAACTGAAACCGAAAGTATCTTATTTTTATTTTTATTTTTATTTTTATTTTTTTAAAAAGTGAAGGTCAGCGGGTCAAAACCTTTACCCAAGCCCGACCCTCATCATAGTCGCTACCCTCAATTTGAGGGTCGGAGCCAAAAAAAGTTGACCCTGACCCTCATTTTTGAGGGTTGGGTCGAGGCAAGGAGGGTGGGTCCCTGATTCGTAGATCACGTCTAGGGAGGAGCAAAGCCAATGTTGGGCTAGCCCATTAAGGCATATCAAAGGGCTGGACCGGGCTGGCCCATTAACGTCCCATTTAGTAACCCGTTATTTTTTTCAACGTACTTGACACACTAATTTACATGTTCCAATTAGTTAAGCTTATTACCAATACTTTGTATATAACAGTAATTATTATACACTGTTTTGTTTTGCGCAAGTTTGTTCCATATTTAAACAGACCCAAAGTGGGCCGCCCATGGGTGACTCAACCCGACCTGCTTATTAGCTTGGTTGTACACTCTCTAACTTTAAATATAGACTGGTTTAGTTTGGTTGGAAAATTACAGAAACGTGAATTGAAAAATTAATTCACCAAAAACACTCCTTAGGTAGTGATAGGCGAGCCATGGGCGGCCGGGTTCATTTAGCCCATAACCCAGCCCAACCCATTCACAAATATGCTTGGCCCGGCCCAACCCGATTAGTTAATGGGCTGGCCCATTTCGGCCCAACCCAGTCCGTTGTCCATCACTAAAGGCAATTATAGACAAAAGTCTATGTCGTAAGAGGAAGGCTATAGTGTCATGGTTAGAAGATGCCACGCCGTTTAACAAAACTCAAGTCGTTGGTCAAGGATGCAATAGTGGGGTTTGTACTAGAGGATGTTATAATACACTTAGGTTTTCTAGCATAACGACGTAGATGTGAATATAAGTTAGATAACTGATTCTATTGTATCACTCTTTTTTGTTCTTTAATATAATATACATTATCTTACTGATGAAAAAAAAAAAACCCCTCCCTTAGTATCTAGAGAAATATTCAATTTCCTTTGATGGCTTGTGCCTTTGCATCGGCACATTGGGTTGACACTGAGCCTAGTCTGTGAACTCAAACAATCCAACCTAAAAACAGAGCCCTAGTTGTTCTTTTTGCTTAATTATAAACCCTTCACAATTACTCCGGACAAAAATTCAAATATCTCTTGATTGGTTGGGTTGGCGTAGTGAAACATGGCTAAAAAAATCATTACTACTGACACGTACGTCCATGAAGGTTTTGGCTACTATTCCAACTATCCAAATCTTGCCTGATTCCCGGTTAAAGCAAAAGACAACGGTTTACTTGAATGTATGACCGACTAAAACTTGCTCTTGTATTGAACTAGTGAAACTGAAAGCAAAAGAGAACAAAATGTTTGCATAAGGCACATACTTGTAACTTCTGAGTATCCGGCACTCATCAGCATGCAATTATTTGTGACATAGGCTTGTAAGAGCTAGGAACCCAGCGTGATTGCAAACATTTTTGCTTTGTAGCAGCAAAGCTAAAGAGCCTAAGCTGCGACATCGTGAATTGGTTGCATTTGAATGACATTAAACCTACTGCCCAATGCCTGTGTATTCTTTGTCGAACTTTGTTAAGGCTTGGTTGGATGTAAACAACTTTGTAATGCAAACAAGTTTATAATTGTGTTTCCATTATCTTATTTAGTTGTATGAGAACATTGTAAATAATAACTACTTCATAATTGTGATTACCATAAATTAAACCACATAATTATAATTGCGTTACTAGCCTAATTGTATTATGTTATATCCAGCTGAACACCACATTAGGGGTTACAGGCACCTCATTTGCCTTCATCATTCACCAAATGGTTCGAAATCTTGTTCCATTAACTTCATAGATGTCGTAAGTTTTAATCATGTCGGCTTATCCTAATTGGGTTAATCGAAGTTGCACTTGTTACTTAGTTTACCATACTGTGTTCTTGTTGCATGTTGCTTGTGCCTGGTAATGTTTTGTTACTTATTAATATCACTTCAAAACTCCCGAAAAATTCATGGGATCTTTTCAATTATTAACGAATGGGTCCAACTTTCACTGGTCCCGCATGTCACAAAACAATTTACATAGAGGCGTAAATATGTAAATTGTCGCACTTATACATGTAGAATAAATTTTGCTTTTGTAGGATGCTCTTGGTTTACTTGCTATATATTATGTTATAAAATTTGTATGCAAATCTCTTAAATTTGTTAACAAAGTCTTCGTTCATTGTAAAAAAAATCTCTTAAAATTTGTCAATAAATTCTTGGTTTAATTGTTAAAATGCGCCAAGTCCAACTCTCTTAGTTTTATCTATGTTATTGGAGTATATATATCGCGTGTTAAGTATTAATACTTCTGTAAGGAGTTACACACATACGGTTATATTCATGCATATAAATTTCTCATAACGATCATCATCATTTACAACTTCACAAATCTGATGTACATGAATAATTTAGATGGTGATGAGTGTCAATTTATACCTATGTGGATTTTTGGGGATCCAGGTATGAGCAGTGACCACATCTTCAATGACCCAATTTTCCCTACAAATTAAATGTGAAGGATATGCAGAGCTTTGAGGGTCCATTGTTTGTGACCACATTTTCTAATTTTGTCATCTTCGCACACCATACATGTCTTTTCCTATTCGTTCTCTTTCACGTATTTGATTATCTCACTACAACCACAACCAATGCTAAGTGTTTTATGTTCCAATAACTGCCTACCAGTGCTGCCCAGTATCCTCTAGGCTTGGCCTTAGTTTCTTCTTGGCTCATCATCAATGGCGGAATTTATTAGGAAACAACTATCACATCTTTGTATATATTTGAATTGTATTAGGAAACAAACTGTAATTGTAAATTAGTTTCCTATTTGTGCTATGCCTTTGCGGCTGCTTAGGCAATAAGTTAGGGATAGACTCTTGTATATATATATATGATACCGGTATGGCATGTAATAGAGAACCGAATTTTCGTCCCATAAATCTTTAGCTTGTTCTTCCCTTTATGCTTGTAATTTTTCATGGTATTAGAGCACTAATATAATATACATAAATGGCTGGGAAGAACAAATTTAGTATCGAATCACACTCACTTTATTACCTACATCCATCAGAAGGTCCGAGAGTGTTGATAATAGCGGTAGTATTTGACGGAAAAATTATGATTTATGGGAAAGAGCTGTTTGTACCGCTTTAAGAGCCAAAAACAAATTAGAGTTCGTTGAAGGAACCCTAAGGCGGCTAGAAGAAGCGAAAGATCAAGAATTTACTAAAGCGGATGCATGAAACATGGTGAATTCCATGCTATGTTCATGGTTGTTAAACATAATAGACCCAAAGCTGCGTATGAGCATAGCTTATACAAATATAGCCTTCGACATGTGGAAAGACCTTAAGAAAAGGTATTCCGTGGTGAATGCACCAAAAATACACCAACTGAAGGACGAAATTGCAAACTGCAAACAAGGGACGCTTGACATTGGAGAATTCTACAATAAATTGGTGAACTTGTGGAATGGACTAAATAACCACATCAAAGTCCTGTATTGCACCTATAAAGGGTGTAAGTGTGGGGCAACAACAAAAATTGTGCAGATGTACGAAGGGGACTAGTCTTATCAGTTTCTGATGGGGCTAAATGATGACGAATTTTCTAATATTTGGAGTCAGATTCTTGCACAAGAGCAGCTCCCTAAGCTCGATAAAAAATTTTATATGGTGATACAAGAAGAGAATCACAAACACATAATGGTACAGTGAGAAAGCAGGTCAGACATGGCTGCGACTTTTGCTGTCAACACGTCCAAGATGGGACGAAACTCGGAACGTCCCATCTGTATGCACTGCTGCAAAACTGGACATGAGGCAGTAGCGTTCTTCGAGCTCATTGGCTATCTAGAAGGATGGGTAGTTCGAGGAGGCAGTCGTGGACGTGGAAGAGGCCGAGGATGTCGTGGCGCAGCTGGCTGAGGACGTGAAGGGGCAGCAGCATATGCTGCTCAAGCGACCGTCGAAGAATCGAGGCATGATGGGCATGCAGCACGTCCTGTTGTTCCAAACCTCTCACCCGATCAAGTGGAGAAGCTTCTAAGCCTCATCGAGGCTCCTAAATCAGGTCATGATAAGTTGTTAGGTAAAGGTGATTGGTTGTTAGACAGTGGGGCGTCATATCATATAATAGGAGATCTTGGTAAATTGACAAATGTTTATGACACGCACCCAGTTATGGTGGGGATGCCCAATGGTCAAAGCAGTGTGGCTAGTAAGCGTGGAAAGGTGAAGTTAAGCCCAACGATAATACTTTATGATGTGCTTTATGTGCCAGAATTAAACTGCAGTTTAATTTCTGTTGTGCAGCTTGTAAACGAATTATTTTGCACAATTATCTTTTCTGATAAGCTATGTGTGATACAGGACCATTCTATGAGGAGGCCGATTGGAGTGGGTGAACAAAGAAGTGGGGTCTTCTTCTTCAGCGATGATCAACCGGAGAAGGCTCTTGTCAATCGAGCCATCACAAGAGAAGTGTGGCACCAAAGACTCGGGCATTCATTTGACCAAGTTATGTCGTTGCTTTCTGGTAGTATCGGTAGTTACAATAAAGAAGGTAGTGAACTATGTGATGTATGTTTTAGAGCAAAATAGACTCATTCAGTTTTTCCTATTAGTGACAATCAAGTTACAAATTGTTTTCATTTAATCCATTGTGATATATGGGGTGCTTATCAAATTGAGTCTTTTACTAAGGCACATTATTTCCTGTCAATTTTTCATGATACTAGTAGGGGTACATGGGTGTATTTAATGAAGGAGAAAAGTGAAGCCTCCCAGTTAGTTAAGAATTTTTGCCTTATCGTGATAACTCAATTTGGCACTCATTTTAAAATAATACGAAGTGACAATGGAAGTGAATTCACTTAAGGACTCATGAAGAAATTTTATGAGGAGCAAGGCATAATACACCAAACAAGTTGTGTAGATACCCCACAACAGAATGGTAGAGTTGAAAGGAAACACCGACACATTCTTAATGTGGCTAGGGCTCTCCGTTTTCAAGCTAATCTTCCTTTGGAGTTTTGGGCAAAGTGTCCATTGACAGTTGCCTATTTAATCAATAGAACCTGCACCTCAGTCCTACAAGGAAAAATCCCATATGAAATATTGTATAAAGTCAGGCCTACTTATGATAATGTGAAGGTTTTTGGATGCTTGTGCTATGTTCATCAACGTTTGAGAAAGAAGGATAAATTTGATTCACATAGCAAGAAGTGTATCTCTGTAGGTTATCCTTTTGGTAAGAAGGTTGGAAGGTATATGATATGGAAACTAGGGAAATATGTGTTAGTAGAGATGTGGTGTTTTGTGATAAAATTTTTCCTTATCTCTCATATGAGGAGCCGAAAAGCAGGACTAGAGAAGAATTAAAAATTATGGATGGAATAAATGGCTATGATGAGTTAATAGATCATACTGAACGCATTACTGATCCACCATCTGTTCAGCCTAGAACAAAGGCCTGAAATGATGATGATCTAGAGTCACAAGGATCAGCCCCTGAGGCAGATGGGCCAACATTTACAAGGCCTGAGCCCACGACTGAGCAGACCGGTTTGAGGCTAGTTAGAGGGGCTGATAGTTCAACTAGGCCCAGTGGAGAATGCCCATCTGGATCAGCAAATGTATCCACAGAGAGGGGGAGTAGGTCAAGCCTGATCGAAGAGCAATTAGGCCGAGGAAATAGGGAGAGAAAACCTCCAACCCATCTTCAAGATTATGTGTGTTACATAGCATCAGCTCAGCCCAAATATCCCACTTCTTCCAATCCATTGCAAAAGGTCTCCTCAGGTAAGCCTTATCCCATAGCTAATTATGTTACTTGTGCAAATTTTTCTAATGCGCATAGGAACTATCTTACTGCTATCACCAAGATTGTTGAGCCTAGATATTTCTACGAGACGGTTAAAGATGAACATTGGAGAGAGGCAATGGCAAAGGAGATTGCGGCGTTAGAGCTTAATAAAACATGGACTATTGCTGATCTACCTCCAGGGAAGAATCCCATAAATTGTAAATGGGTTTACAAGGTAAAGTATAATTCAGATGGCTCCATAGAACACTATAAGGCGCGACTAGTGATATGTGGAGATAAGCAGGTTGAAGGGTTCAATTATCATGAGACATTCACACCGGTGGCGAAAATGGTCAATGTGAGATGTTTCCTTGCAGTTGCAATTGCAAGAGGTTGGAAACTACATCAGATGGATGTGCACAACGCATTTCTTCACGGTGATTTAGAAAAATAAGTCTATATGACTATGCCTCCTGGATTCAAATCTCCTAGTCCCAATAAGGTATGTCAGCTTCATAAGTCTCTATATAGACTTAAATAGGCCTCTCGGCAATGGTTTGTAAAATTATCATCCAAGTTATTCAAATATGGATTTTTTAGATCCTACGCAGACTATTCCGTATTCACTTATAGAAAAGGTGATGTTTATATGGCTTTACTAGTCTACGTAGATGACTTGCTACTTATGGGAAATAATATCCAAGCTTACACTATCTTCAAAGAATATCTGAACAATTGCTTTCATCTTAAGAACTTGGGACCCTTGAAATATTTTCTAGGAATTGAGGTAGCAAGGAACCCGCAAGGTCTATTCTTTTGTCAAAGGAAGTATGTGTTGGAAATTATTCAAGGATGTGGATTACTTGGTTCCAAGCTCGTAGAATTTCCAATGGAAGTGAATCACAAGCTCGCACTCACCAATGGGCTGAAACTTGATGATCCTACAAGATATAGGCGTTTGATTGGACACCTAATATACCTCATGATCACTCATGCCGAACTATGTTATGTAATACATGTGTTGTCACAATTTATGCAGGAACCTAAGAAAGAGCATATGGAAGCTGCACGACATGTTTTGAGATATTTAAAAGGAAATCCGGGACAAGGATTACTACTGCATGGTGATTTAGATCTACGGGTTTATGCCTATTGTGATTCAGATTGGGGGGCATGTCCTCTCACTAGAAGATCGCTAACAAGATACTTTGTTACTATTGGAGGTTCTTTTGTATCGTGGAAAGCAAAGAAGCAAAGTACTGTGTCCAGATCATCAGCTGAAGTTGAGTACTGTGATATGGCCACAGTGACTAGCGAGTTAATCTGGATCAAATCTTTTCTTGCGGCTCTTGGCGTTTTTCAAGATTAGCCTATGAAGCTCTATTGTGACAATCAGGCAGCTCTTTATATCACTCACAATCTAGTTTTTCACGAAAGGACCAAGCACATAGAGATTGATTGTCGTTTTGTTCAAGAACGATTACTATGTAGAGACCTTGAAACTAATTATCTTCCTTCAACGCAACAGTTAGCTGACATTTTTACTAAACCTTTGGGAAAACAATGGTTTCAGTTTCTTCAGTGCAAGTTGGACATTTCGTGAATCCACATGCTCCACCTTGAGGGGGAGTATTAGGAAACAACTATCACATCTTTGTATATATTCAATTGTATTAGGAAACAAACTATAATTGTAAATTAGTTTCCTATTTGTGCTATGCCTTTACAGCTGCTTAGGTAAGAAGTTAGGGATAGACTCTTGTATATATATGATGCTGGTATGGCGTGGAATAGAGAACTGAATTTTCCTCTTATAAATCTTCAACCTGTTCTTCCCTTTATGCTTGTAATTTATAGAATTCCACTAGTTTCTAATGGCCATGGAACGACTTTGGTTTCACTATGTCATACTTTTGTCCAAAACCATTTCGATTATTTAGTCTAAAGGCATCGTAGCTCTCCAACATGTTCACAGTCTTCTTTGTTAGGTAATGGCAGAAGAATTTCTGTTCATTATATATTTAAAAAGTTCTTTCTTTCTGTTATAAATGACTAATATATGCATTGGGCTCTTATTCAGCTTAACGTACTTACTTGTCCTAAACTCTTAATGATTGCTTCTTATTTGTTACATAATCTTGGCTTTATACCTCATTTGGCCAATGTCTACTAAACTCGTACACATAATCCTTTATCTGGTTAAAGATGCTAAGCTAAGCCAAGTGTGATGGCAGGATAGACAACAAAACAACACTAGTAGAATTCAATGAATCAATTAAAACATTTGATTTGAGTTAGTTTCATATATTGGCCTGTTGGCTAAATTTCAGCAATTGGTGAACCTTTTGATTAAATTTTTTGATTGATGATTTCTTGTTTGATTGCCATTATGTTCATTGGTTTTTTCCCCTTCCCCCACTTTTTTTTTGGTTTGGGGGCTCCCAGTTGCATTGTGGAGGCCCTTGCCAGAATGCCAACTTCTTGGCTTCGTGTATCATGTGGAGTACAGCTTATGTGCACATTAAACAAAGGGCTAAAATATAATTTCATCAATTTGGTTGCTTCAGTCCTTCAACTTGCGCTGTCCTCAGTATTCTAATCATGTGCTATATAAATTTGACAATGCAAGGCTGATTGCAACAAAAAAGTAGAAGACGAAGAACGTAGAGCAACCATCAATGAAACAAAGTGGCCAACACGTAAAAATGAAAATCAAATTATCAAGAAAGGCAAATCCCAACTACCATGTTGCATATTTCATAGACATTGTAGGAGCCTAAACTATTACCATTATATCCAGAGGTCCTTAAAGATGCCTAAATCCGTAAGTTGTAGGACATTCTATGACTTGAGCAACAAGGGGTACAAGGGGTTCATGGACTTAGGGTTCCAATTTGAAAAAGACCAACTTACCCCTAGGATAATGAGTGTGATTTAGGGCTTATAAATGCTGGGTGGATGGCAAGAAAACTCTTTCATTGACACTTAGTATGTAGCATCCCCCATGGAGGGCAAAGAATGAGAAAAGGAAGAGGAGAAGAGAGGATTACTTGTGAGGCTAAAGAATTTGGGAATATGATCAAGAAATTTGCATTGAAGGTTTTGTGTTTTCCTTGATGAAATTACAAGCTATGCAACATCACATATATATATATATATATATATATATATATATATATATATGTGATGTTGCATAGCTTGTAATTTCATCAAGGAAAACACAAAACC
>JACYFF010031952.1:45211308-45283926 GCA_017589665.1 Selenicereus undatus
CCTATGAATAACCACGCTGAGCAAATTGAGCAAGAGAAGCATTTAAATGATTCCAATAATGGAACACAATTCTAGCTGAATTTGAGGAAATTGAAAATTGCCATTTAAAAAAAAAATTAGGTTATTTCCGATTTTTATGAATTTTTGGCTTTTAAACACAAATGACTAATCTAACACACAAACTTCACGAAACTAAACACACAGAGCTAAGAAAACACATAGGGGCCTAATTTCGTGCTATCGTGCACGGCAATGTGCCAATTGGTTGAGGTGGTTTTACAAGTAAGGTGGAAAATTATCGTCTATCTTCCAAGACACAATTGAAATCAAGTCACTTATTATTCTAACCCCAATTGCATCATAAGAAAAGCAGTAAATGTGACTAAACATAGTTAATTAAACATTCATTTATCCTAATCTAAACATACATAGATAAAGTAATCTAAAACAAACCACAATTGACAGAATCAATACAAAACATTATTCTACAAACAATAAACTAAAAAAACATCTAATCTAACTAAGAAAACAATAAATATAATACCCGAGACAAGAGAGAGAAAATGGAGTACCTCAAAATAATAAGAGCCAATAATGGAGTTCGGCCTCCGTGATTACATCAAGCGCATGGAATTTCTATTTTAACTTCCACTTATTCTGACTAATAGATCATAGCTCATTCTAATCTAAAACATAACTAACCAAATGTTCAACTTTTGAAAATGGGTTTTTAAACCTTATGTTGAAGGATTTTGAGGGGGGCGGAAAATTAAAGACAAAAGGAAAAGAAACCTTAAATACTCGATTGTCAGTCGTAGTACTTAAGGGTCGGTCCACAGAGAAGACGTTGAGATTACGGTCATTTAAAACAAAACAATTAAACTAATTACGCTAAACTAAGTGAAATTATTTAAGGCAATCTAATGACCTAATTTAACTTAACTCATCCAAACGACTAAATCAACTAAGTGCTTTTAATTGAGAATTTAAACGATTTAATGAACTAAGTAAACTAAACCTAAACTAAACCTTATGTCAATTACCCCACCTAAACCAAGTTAAGCTTGAATTAAGTAGGATTCAAAACCGAAGCAACTAACTAACATTATTCCAAAACTGATCCAAAATTTGAACATGGTTTCAATTCAACACAATAAACTAAACAGAACCTAGAGATTGAAACAAAGCAAGCAACAGGGGAAGGGATTAACAGAAACCAAGCAGAACACGAAAAAGCAGCAGCTTCAAATGAAAGCAACCCAGAAACAGGGGAAATCAAGCCAACAACAGATCATGAACATGGCAACAGAGACAATCGTATTGAACCAGAACGCAAAGAAAACAGCAGCAACATGAATGAATTGAACACAATCGAGGCAACCGGGGAGGGGATTAACAAAAATAACTAAGGAAGTTGGGGCAATGAAGCAATACCAGAGCAACTCAGGGTCTGAATTCACCATTCATGACCCAAAAGCAGCTTCACAACACCAAACGCAATTCGAACGATCCAAAAATAGAAGAAATCGACTGAAACTCACAAACTAACATTCGATTCTTTTCTCAAAATCCAACCCAAAAGCGTTAATTACAACTAAAAAGCTTCGAAATTGCAGGGAATTCAAACCCTAAACCAAATCTAAAACCTAACCCTAATCTGAAATTCGAAAACAAGAGAACGAAATTTAAACTCGAAATTTAAACTAAAATTAAACCTAAAACTGAAATTAAAATCCTAATCTAACCTAAAATTACTAACCTAAAACTAACTCTAACCTACGCTATGCTACAGTGGCGTCCTCCGAGCTCTTAAATACCTGAACCAGCTTCAATTCTTCACCGTTCGATTTGTGGTGCCGTGGTTGGTGCCGATGAAGCCAGAACAGGTGGGTACGTGGCTGGTGGATGAAGGGGACAACAAGGGTGGTTTGCTGGTGTTCTGGGTTTCGTGGTTTGGTGTTTCGGTGGGCTGGGGTGGTTTTGGGTTACTGTGGGCGAGGGTGGTTTTGGGCGAGGGTGTGCTGGAAGAGAGAGAGATGACGAGGTAGAGAGAGAGTGGAGCGAGATGGAGATGGAACGACATGGAGGATTTCTGGGTCGAGGGATGAAGGGTCGAAGACAGAGAAGAAGAAGCAGGGGTCGAATGAGGAGAGAGAAAAACGCGAGAAGAGGAGGGGGGTTTTAGTGGAAACCGGTTCAGTTGAACCGATTTAGGCGAACCGGACGGTCCGGTTCAACTGGACCGGTCTGGTTTTTTTATTTTTCTTCCTTCTTTTTTTGGCTGGTTTTTTCTGGAATTTGGCCCGGTTCTTCAACCTCCAACATTTCCTCTATTTTTCTCACTTTTTCCGCCATTTAAGCCCTTTTTTCGCATTTATTCAAAATCTGCAAAATAAAATAAAATCAATTAAAAACCTAAAAAATATTATTAAAACGAGCATAAAACCGGTGAAAAAGTACATTAAAAATAGATCATTTTTGGTTCAAACAAATACTCCCACACCAAGATTTTGCTCGTCCTCGAGTAAAATAAACCTAACTAACTAAAAGAAAATGAAAATAAAAGAAGAAAATCCTAACTCACTGTCGTAGGAATCACTATTGCATTTAGTGTATGCAACAAGCCCTTTAAAGCCCTTGGACTCCCAAGTGGACGAGTGAGGTCTCGTGAGGGTTTCCAAATGAAAATACCCACAAATTTATTCAAAAATAAAAGAAAATCTTTTTGGGTTTTTCTCAAAACAAATATGTACAAAACTCGGTAAAAATATGCACAAATCCTAATCAGTTAAATCACTCATGTACTCAATTATTAACTTGTATATACATAAAACGTACTTCAGAGCCTTCTAGCCCCTAAATGACATCAAAGTACTGATTTTTCACTCCATTGAACATCAAGATCTGAATCCATCCCGGTGTTCGTGTGCAAGTGTATCATCATCCCAGGGCTCAGATATACCAGAATAGACTCAATCCCACTTAGCCAACACAACTACATTATTATTGTACTGACTTTGGAAGCAAGCTTTCCCAGTAGCAATATTGCCTCAAAGGGTAACACCCAATAACACGTGCCTCAAAGGGTAACGCCCAGTAGCGCATGCCTCAAAGGGATACTTGTCATTCCAAATTTTATTCTTTTTCTTTATTTATAATACAATTTTTTTTCAAATTTTTTCCAAAGTAATCATGTCACAAACTAGTATCATTCATGGAAACCTAAGACCTAAAGATAATGATGAAAGAATAAACAAGGACTGGATTACACAATCCATAATGAACAACTGGAGTTAGAATCAGGGCTTAGAATATCACATTCGAAGTTAAAGACTTATCACGCACATCCTACTTTTATACAAGCTAACAACTAAAGCATAGGGGATTTCAAACTAATCAGAAAAGGTACAAACGTCCCCAAAAACAAAAATTTTAAAAAATTTTGAAAAAAAAGGTGGCACCTCACCCCCACACCAAAACTTCACAATGTCCTCATTGTGGGAACTAAGGCACTAAAAAGCAAGCACATAAACTATACAACCGTAAAACCTAAAATATATACAACTAAAACACAACCAAAAACAGAAACAAAACCAAATAAAACAAAACAAAACACACATATGTACAAAAGTCAAGAAAAACAAAATCACAAAAGAAAGCCAAAATCGAAACTAAAACCAAACAAAACCAAAATGAAAATAAAAAATCAAAACTAAAATCAAAGGAAACACACATATTTACAAAACCAAAACAAAAAATCAAAGACCTACTAAATTGCAAACTAAACCAAAAGAAATCTAAAACAGAATAAAAGAAAAGAAAAACAAAAAGAAATCAAAAATGAAATCACTAAACAAAAATGAAACAAAAGGAAAAACTAAAACATGCTAGGCTAAAGAAACAAAATGAAACAGCCCTAAATATTCACAATAAGCAAGTATTAACAAAATCCTAATATAGACAACTAAGTATGAAAAAGAAGAAAAGAAAATAAAAAAAAGAAAAGAAGAGTGGAACGATCATACCAGGTTGGATACAGGTTGTACCCAAATTAAAAAGCTTATGGAGCATCAGCCACTCCATATTAAGCTGAAAAAGTGCTATTCAAATCAAAACACGTTAAAGCACGTAACAGCTTATCAAATAAAGATGCCTAACTCTCAATAGCATAACGACTATGAAGAACAAAGAGTTGGAACCAGATTGAGTACATCCATATAGTCAATAAAGCACAGATAAGGGCTTGTTTCAATTTATCAGACAGTTGGGCCCAATTAGGAATGAAATAATCATACTCACAAGAAGCCAGAACAGAGGTCATGGGCCTAGAAATTGGATCAACATGAACGAACTGTCTAGGCAAGGCAAAGGGTTCTAAATCCACAAGTCCTTTAAGGTCAATATGCATATGAGTCTGGTCAAACGTCTCAGTGGTCATGTTCTCAGACTCAATATAATCAGACTTGCAAGATTCAAAAAGGAGGTCAGTTTGAATAGGATCAACAGAAAATGATTCATACTCAACACAAGAATCCTTACTCAAACTCATATCAACATCATGTAACTCCTGTAAAACATCTTTCGAATCATCCGAATCATGAAACTCTAATATAGGTATCATGCTAATTTATAACTCACTATCAGAATCAGATTGTTCATCAGTGACATGTTCAAGTGAGCTAGTACAGGGTGCAAGATCTGTGGATAGAGACTTAGGGAGGTCACTTTCTTGTTCTAAACTAGGTAAACACATGTTTTCATTCAAATAAGACCTAGTAGAATAAGAAGGTTCAAAAACATCACAGAGATCAATATCAGGTTTAAGAGATCCTAAACTATAATCAATCTCAGTATAAGTCTTTCTATTTTGATTAAAACATTGAGAATATTCAGCAATTCTCAATTTCATAATCTCTATTATTTGATCAGTCATATCATTAATTTTCTTTTCAAGTCTTGCACAGGTAGCACGATAAGAACACGTAGAAACATCATGATAAGGAGATTCACAATAATCACACAGCACAAGAGGCATATAAGAATAAGATGAGTCATATGAGTTTTGAAAATGATATGGGGCGGAAGGATTAGCATAAAAAGCATACTCATCGGAAGTTGGGTATCCAGAAAACTGATTAGCTTGTTCAAACTCGTAAGTATCCCAACCTAATTTTTCAAAGAAATCCCAAACTTCATCTTGAGTTTTAGATAACAATCCTAGCAAACCCCCTGGGCACATGAACTCAACATGACCACAAAATTCAGAATTTAGACCCAAAACAATGACCTCACAGATTTCCCATTTTTGAAAGGTTTGAGGCAATTGAGCACGATAATCATTAAGTCGCGATAAATATCTCCAAAAGGGTTCATGCTCATATTGTGGGAAACTGAAAACTGACATTTTGATTTTTTTTTTGATTTTTTTTAAAGTTTTTAAAATTTTTCAATTTTTTTTGGATTTTTGAAATTTATAATTTTTTGTGATTTTTGGAATTTTCTAATGTTTTTGAATTTTTAAGCATTTTTCATTTTTTTGGATTTTTAAGCATTTTTCATTTTTTTGGATTTTTGAAGGTTTTTCAAATGTTTTTGGATTTTTGGTTTTATTCAAAAAGGGCTAAACTAACGAAAACGAAAACGATACCAAAAAGAAAAATTAAAAATCGATTCGAAAAGAAAGTTACGAAATGACTAAGCAAAACACGACTAAGTAAATAAAAACTAAACAAACTAAACAAATCAAATACGAAAGCAACTAAAAAAATATGACCAAATCTCTTGCCGTCCTCCCCGGCAACGGCGCCAAAATTGTTGAAGGATTTTGAGGGGGGGGGGCGGAAAATTAAAGACAAAAGGAAAAGAAACCTCAAATACTCGATTGTCAGTCGTAGTACTTAAGGGTCGGTCCACAGAGAAGACGTTGAGATTACGGTCATTTAAAACAAAACAATTAAACCAGTTACGCTAAACTAAGTGAAATTATTTAAGGCAATCTAATGACCTAATTTAACTTAACTCATCCAAACCACTAAATTAACTAATTGCTTTTAATTGAGAATTTAAACGATTTAATGAACTAAGTAAACTAAACCTAAACTAAACGTTATGTCAATTACCCCACCTAAACCAAGTTAAGCTTGAATTAAGTAGGATTCAAAACCGAAGCAACTAAATAACATTATTCCAAAACTGATCCAAAATTTGAACATGGTTTCAATTCAACACAATAAACTAAACAGAACCTAGAGATTGAAACAAAGCAAGCAACAGGGGAAGGGATTAACAGAAACCAAACAGAACACGAAAAAGCAGCAGCTTCAAATGAAAACAACCCAGAAACAGGGGAAAACAAGCCAACAATAGATCATGAACATGGCAACAGAGACAATCGTATTGAACCAGAACGCAAAGAAAACAGCAGCAACATGAATGAATTGCACACCATCGAGGCAACAGGGGAGGGGATTAACAAAAACAACTAAGGAAGTTGGGGCAATGAAGCAATACCAGAGCAACTCAGGGTCTGAATTCACCATTCACGACCCAGAAGCAACTTCACAACACCAAACGCAATTCGAACGATCCAAAAACAGGAGAAATCGACTGAAACTCACAAACTAACATTCGATTCTTTTCTCAAAATCCAACCCAAAAGCGTTAATTACAACTAAAAATCTTCGAAATTGCAGGGAATTCAAACCCTAAACCGAATCTAAAACCTAACCCTAATCTGAAATTCAAAAACAAGAGAACGAAATTTAAACTCGAAATTGAAACTAAAATTAAACCTAAAACTGAAATTAAAATCCTAATCTAACCTAAAATTACTAACCTAAAACTAACTCTGACCTACGCTATGCTACAATGGCGTCCTCCGAGCTCTTAAATACCCGAACCAGCTTCAATTCTTCACCGTTCGATTTGTGGTGTCGTGGTTGGTGCCGATGAAGCCAGCACAGGGGGGTACGTGGCTGGTGGATGAAGGGGCAACGAGGGTGGTTTGCTGGTGTTCTGGGTTTCGTGGTTTGGTGTTTCGGTGGGCTGGGGTGGTTTTGGGTTACTGTGGGCGAGGGTGGTTTTGGGCGAGGGTGTGCTGGAAGAGAGAGAGATGACGAGGTAGAGAGAGAGTGGAGCGAGATGGAGATGGAACGACATGGAGGATTTCTGGGTCGAGGGATGAAGGGTCGAAGACAGAGAAGAAGAAGCAGGGGTCGAATGAGGAGAGAGAAAAATGCGAGAAGAGGAGGGGGGTTTTAGTGGGAACCGGTTCAGCTGAACCGGTTTAGGCGAACCGGCCGATTCGGTTCAACTGGACTGCTCTGGTTTTTTTTATTTTTCTTCCTTATTTCTTTGGCCGGTTTTTTCTAGAATTTGGCCCGGTTCTTCAACCTCCAACATTTCCTCTATTTTCTCACCTTTTCCGTCATTTAAGCCCTTTTTCCGCATTTATTCAAAATCTGCAAAATAAAATAAAATCAATTAAAAACCTAAAAAATATTATTAAAACGAGCATAAAACTGGTGAAAAAGTACCTTAAAAATAGATCATTTTTGGTTCAAACACCTTAACTTGAATGGAGAAAGGTCGAGTTGAAACTGAAGATTTGAGATAAGAAAGAGAAAGCTTGAAAAAAGAGAAAAGGAAAAAAAAGATTTAGAAGTAAACATCATTAAAGTTCAAAATTAAAAGCAAGGAGATTGGTGCTAAAAGAGAATAGTAGCAGAGAAAGATTGAGCAAACTAACCATTCAATTGAAGAGCTTGAAGAGTAAATGACATTGAGAATGGAGTACTTAAAATTAACACTTAATTAACTTAAAATGTGGTTACCTTAGCAAAACTAAGCACTAATATAATTCTAAGCACTTTCTTCAGAATTGTAAAAACTATGCTAACCTTACTTTAAATCTACCTCATTACAAATCAGGGAGAAGGTGTTTTTATAGGCCCCGAATAGTGGCATGGTGGTTCCATGTGGCAGGGGCAGACCATGCCAACTCTATGGAAGAAGAAAGAATGCCAAAATTGGAGATGTCAAGGGCAGTTGCATGGTCATCTCAAATTTGGCACTAGAAGTAAACATAGGCTTGCAAATCTGGCAGTAGCAGTTAACATGAGCTTGCCAAAATTGGCACTGGCAGCTTTTATCTTCCTTTCGGCCTCTTTGAGCTTGAATCCCAAGCTTGCCTTAATTAGCTTATTTCATACCCAAGAAATACAGAATATAAATAAAAGTCCTAAATTAACCATATTAAAAATTAATGTCTAAGTAAAATAGGGCATTAAATACCAATTTTTATGCACCAAACAAGTACCCGCTAGGGACCCAAACACAAAGACAAATACCACTATGGTCATAACTCTAGAACGTAACATATAAGCAATAATCGTAAGCAAGACATTAACTTCAGTCCTTTAAAACATCACATAGATATACTGTATCTTTTACCTTTGCAAAAATTAAGTCTTATAATTGTATATTTGCTTAAGTCAACTTATAATAATGTACAAATACTCAAATTAAGGGACGAATAAAATTTTAGTATTCCAAATTATATTGTTTAAGTATATAACACTTTCAAGTATGCTATTATTTTCATTCCTCTATAATAAGCCATCCAATCAGACTTTTCAACATTAAGTGTATAAATAATCTATAAATAACCAAAATTGTGTAATTCGCTTAAATGTTTCATGAAAAAAAATCCACCTACCTAAAATTTACAAACAGTCATAGAAATTTATCAAATAATATCATAAACCAACTGTGTGAGTTTTGGAATTTCTTAGTTAGATAGTGTGAAGACACTTCTAAAATCTGAAAATAAAAATAATTTGTCATCATGTTTCTGCTTATAAGTTAAGTTTAAGGCTTTAAGCTATAACCTTTTATGATATGCAGTGATGTTATAGTTCCAACGCTCGAATAGCAATATAAACTAATTTAACATGATTATTCAACAATTTCCTAAATTGGAGATTTTACTTGTAAATTTGTAACTCATGATATATACATCCAAAATTCATGAAAGTTTAGAGAATGCTTATGAATATTCTATATAATGTATAGTAAAATGTTCAGAATGTTATCCAACTATATAATTCACACAAAATCATACAATACAGAAGATAAACAAATTTTCAAAAATAATGTGTAAAAGCCTTATCAAACTTGTTCCATTAACCAATTTCATAGAATTTTCATCATACAAGGGTTGAAAAATTCACAAATCACCTTGAAATTATCAATCATATACAACAAAGTTCATCCAAACATGTACATAATTCAAGAATGACAAACACACAAATTTTAAGGTGAGTTTTTAAAAATTGAAATTAGGTTTATAATCTTTCAAATTAAACCTAAATTTCATTTTCATGCATAAAGTTTTCCCTTTTTATATCTTACCCAAAACATTTTTAGATTAAAGAGAAGAGTAAGGGCTACTCACCTTAAACACCCGACTTCTTTGCTTTCTCTCTTTCTTTGCTCCTTGAAAGCTTCAAGTATTTTTATTTTTTTTTAACTTTCCTTTCTTTGCCCTTACGGTGGATGGATGCAAAAGAATTTTCTTCGGGGGAGAGGGTATTCATTTTTCCATTTACGGTATAAATTTATCAAGTAGTTTAATTGGATACGATTGATGTTCAATCAACTTAATTGCATCCTTATCTTGCCATTTATTCCTTTTTCTTCTTTTTTTGGGTTTTGCTTCATCATTAAGAATTTGACTTTTTTAATGTGCTCAAGCAACTTGTTTTTTTTAACACACTAATTATATTTTGGGTATTTAATGCTAATTTCAATAATATTATGGCCACATGGCAATAACTTGGTTCCCATAATAAAGTATTTCATCACAAAGGAAGATCACACATGACACATAAAATGCAAGTTAGTAGCTACAAATTGAAGGTGTCACAAAATGGATCATATTAACCAATGAGTAACAAGTTTGTGTCATGATATGTTGTCTGCTTAATGATTGGGGTTGTCTTAAGATATATCATTATTTTTTTAGGATAGTAGGCAATGTTTTGACAAGGGGAAAAGTAGCAAGACGCACTAAAATGACTACTGCAGAAGTGCAAGTGTCAACCTGTAACTTGAGGAATGGTTCTCAGAGAGATAACCAAGGGAAGTAGACTGACAAGACAATGATAAATGATAGAAACCTGGGCATGACCAATGAGGCATAGAACAACGTGGAAGAAAAAAGAGTTTTGTATAAGTTAAATGCTTTCACTATGACCAAATGGGTCACTATGCTCATGATAGCATAGAGCTGAAGCTCATGGTTAGCCATGCCTCCTAACAATATAGTTAAGGATCATGAAGCTTTATTACGCTTGTGATGGGTTCCTACATAGTTTGATGTGCAGATGTGGAGAAATAAGGATAACATCGTTGTTAGTGAAATTGGAACATGCAAGCTAGCCCTATGTCGTGGCCAATACTTTATTCTATATAATGTCCTACTTCCCGTTGATATTTGTTGAAATATTGTTTTCCATGTTGGTTTTATTAATTTTAGGTTATGTTTTAACTATTTTATAAAATTGAAGCTATGTTGTTTTTAGAAAGAACTTATTTTAGTTCTAGTTTTTGTCAGAGGTGGTTTGCTTATTGTAGAACAGGACATTAGTTTCATTGATCCATGTGTTTTTTTTCATATTTACTTGTTCACATTGTTGCACTTGTGTGAAAGACTTATCTTGGTAGCTTAGGCTATATGAACCAGCATCATATACATAAAAAGCTATCAAAAGAAGGTTTGTTAGATTCAAGTGGATTAGCTCAGTTGTAAGCTTTGGCTAGCAAGAACAATAATAAGATGCCCATTTAGAAATATTATGCGAGCTGAATTTCTATTATAGTTTATTCATTTGGACATTTGTGGCCCAATAAGTGTGATAACAAAGCACATGGCTTCTATTTTTCAACACCTTTTTCATTTGATAGGGTCAAGTCCACATAACTTGATTTGAATCTTAGACGATATGTGAGTTTGATTGAAAATCAATTAGACCCAAGAGAACAAGACCTTAGGGACTAGTTAGTGCCAAATAATTGTTAGAATTATTAAGTGGATGTTATGATGAAAAGGGAATAGTTTATTAGCTCACTATTCCTATGGGCCCACCACGAAATGATATTATGGAAAAAAGAAATGGAATGCTACTTGAGAGGATATAATCAATGATTGTGCAGATGAAAATTGTTTCCTCCTATGGAGGAGTTGCTTATTCTATTGCAATCTATGATCTTGATCTTGTGTTTATCATGTCACTTATAACATCTTCGAATGAGTTATGGATTGGTGGCAGCCGTAACCTGAGAATTTTACGTCCTTAGTGTTACGCATCTAATGTACACAACCCTCCTATCGTAGTGCCAAAGAAAAGGAAAAGAGTGCCTTTATGGGGTACTCTAACACCTTAAAAGGTGTAGACTACAAGAAAGTAGGATTGCAATTGAAGCCAAATAAGTGGATATCACTTTGTACAAAATCCCTTATGAATGAAGGCTGAGATAAGGTAAGAATTATGTTCATTATTTTTCAAGACAAACCAAATCCTTTCATTTCTACGCAAGGATTTTAACAAATGAAGAATAAGTCTATCATCAAGATCCATCTTCATCGTCAAGAGCAAATTTAAGTGATCCTATTCTTACTACAAGTGAGAGTGTGATAATTAGCTTTGATCTTATGGAGTGAAATTGATTCCAAGAGGAATTATTTGAGATTGTATAAATCTTTATTAAGACAGACATAAATCATTCTTTCTTTCCTTTTGAGCTATTAGATAAATGAATATTTTATGACACTCTTACAAGATGGAAATGGGCGAAAATGCTCTTTCCATCCCTTCTAAAGATAAGTGGATTAACGCAATGAAAAAAAGATGGAGTTAATAAAGGGTACAAAGTGTAGGAGCTAGTTAACCTTATACAAGGACACAACGTTATTTTAGAATAAGGGGGTTCACAAACAATAAGGTTGATCGCATAGTTGACATTAGGTTCAACTACAAGAGCTTTTCCGTTATATCATGTGCTTTGCCTTGACCCACCTTAACCTAGCTATTGGTTCTAGCTTAGATGTAAAATTACATCATATTAATGTATAATATCAATCTCAAAGGAGAAGTTAGTCAAAAATCTTGAATGGGAAACTTAAACGTTCTATTCAAAAGTGTCACACACATGACATTTTTAGACCTGTGAGGTCATTTTATGGCCTTTATAGTATCTTAGCCACATTGATGTATTTGCTTTTTCATGGTGTTGTTGTCTTTGCTGGTCATCTTTAGTGATCGACTATGATTGATGAATATCATTGTGTTTATCTGAAATGGCCCACAGGTAAATTTGTAGCCTAAATCATCATATGTGGATGACTTACTAATCGTTAGAGATGATGTAGAGTTACTAAGTAAGTCAAAAGGCCTTGACATCATCCAACATTGAGATGCTTCATATAGGTAAGATAGCTTATGCTCTGAAATACAGTTTTTAAGAAAGTATTCAAGGAGGTTTTCTCTTTCCTAAAAACAATGACATCAAAAGGCCCTTAAATAACTTTAATTGTATAACTATTGGCCTATTGATACTTTTATGAATAAAGATGAGATCTTGAACATTAGAATATGTCCAAGCTCCATTAGAAAATATGTGAGTGAGTAGAACATATTTTACGAATATGAATTGAACTCTAATGCATGATTTGGTGTATAGTAGACTTCACATCTTTAAGTAGATATCAATTGGAGTCGATACTAGCACAATGGAAAGTAGTTAAGACATGGGGTATCTAAAAGGAACCTGTGATTGTGCGCTTTGGAACATAGGCTGAAACCTGCAACAAAGGGGGGTGGACTAGTGCTGATTGTGGGAGGTTTAGATATGTGTTCCTACATAGAGGTGTTAAAGTGGCAAGAACTAGTCACAGTTAGCCTCATCTATATGATAAAGATGAATTTATGGCTTTTTTTTGGAAAGCTCAAAATTTTGTTTGCTTAAAAAGGTACACGGATTATTTGGTTGGTGGAGCAAATAATACTATTTTGTAATGGTATTTTGTTATAAGTTGTGATCACTTGTACTAAGAACCTTAAGTATCATTGTAAGACCAAACAAACTATACATGAACTTTTGTTTTGCGAATGACATAGTGGCACACAAAGTATGAACATAAAGTATTTTCCTACAAAGATTATGGTTGAAGAGCCATTGCTCGAGGCCTAGTAAGACGATGTCCTTGTTAATCACATAAGTGCTTATGGGTTATCGTAGTTCGTAGACAGTAATTGAGATGCTTTGGAATGTTGTTCATAATTTGTTTTTGCTATCATTCACAAATAAGTGTTCAATATTATGAAATTCAAGTAAGTTATTTTGCATACACTTACTATGGGAATATTTTAATGTACATTCTTTATAATGGATGCTTTCTATGCATTGTTCAATGTAAAAAGTATGTCGTGTAGGCTTGATGTTAGCCCTCTCAAATGGGTAACCTCCTTTATTATTAAGTGCATTAATAAGAGATTAAATTAGATTTTAAGTAAAATGATCACAATGCAAGGATAATTTTTAGAAGCTATTAACCTAAAATTATGAATGTTGCCTTGATAATGATAGAAGGTCCTCACAACATATGGGTAAAAAATGACCTAGTCTACCTTAAAGAGACTAGACATAAGCTCGAGTGGTTCAGTAGTTTTGGTAACTAAGTTTGGACAATAAGGTGTCCACGCATTCTATGCATAGCATTATGACCGAAGGACCCAAAAATTTATGCTCCATGTCAAAGAAAAGAATGCTATAGCACATGTTTCATACTGTATGCAAGAGACCACTAATCGTATTAATATAAGTTACATCTCAATTCATATTTGTGTAACACCTCTTAAGGTTTTGGTCTTATATGTGTACGGTCACAACTCCGATATTTAGTCACTACAAACTCGATTTAATGTTCATTATGTTATTCTATTGCCAAATGATCATGAATGATTCAGTATGGTGGGATATGTCTAGAAAAACAATTTGCATTTAGTCAACAGACTGATGGGAAAAGGAAGATCATTCATGGAATCTTATTAGTTTCTATTCATAGATGTACCAGTGATGACATATGAGTCATAATTGTGAATATCAAATAAGATGATTTGATGAAATAAGTGCAAGACATCTTATTGAGATTTAAATTATTTAGAGTACTTGCATCTTTCTAACTAATCATGTGTGGTTTTCAGCGAGAGGCTTTATATTACTAACATATGTGTAGCGAAAAACTATCACCAATATACTAGTTGCATGACCTATTTGCGTGGTATGAAGAACGTGCGAAATAAATACAAAAAATAAGTTTTTGTTTGGTGGAAAATAAACATTCTCTTATGTGTAAGTGGGAGATGCTGGACTTAAATGCGTAATCTACCTATAAGGCACACTAGCCGAGTTGCATTAAGTATTGAAAACCCATAAAGGCATAATTGTAAGTTCCTCCTAAAGTGCTACAACTTTTGACTAGGCTTTATCATACTAAGGGCGTAATCTAAGAAGCACACATAATGGTGGTGTCATAAAGTTTCAGCACATTCCCTAGAATACTTAGTGTGGGATTGTAGAGGAAAATCTACTTGGTGGTATCCTTCCTGATAAATAGTTCAAGTATGGTTTTCTATCCTCTTCTACTATAGGATTATGGTAACCTTATTTACGATTAGTCCATGATGTATTTTCCTTCCCTTACCAAATCTTGATTGAAACATATTGATTAAGTAAACAATGATGGTGACAAAATTGATGTGTTATAAACTCATTATGTAAATGAATGTTAATACTTGTAGATAATGAAGAGTATGGAAAAGCTATTTTAAACATATAGATATTTAAAATTTGCTGATGCAATTATTTTAGTTGATACTTCCAATGAAACAAATTTACCTCTTAACATAGTGATGATCATAGTTTTTTTTTTGGGGGGGGGTTTCAATTGGTGCAAATTTGATTCTAAATGATCACATATTGAAAAAAAAAATTGTGACAGGTAATATTTGTGATTCCTTTATGGATGTGATACAATTTTGCAACTCTTTCAAACTACGAAGAAATAAGTCAATTTCCTAATTTACATCATACGTGCCTTTGTTGTGTTTTTAATTACATAAGAGTGCCTAATGATATGACCAAGTGCAGTTTGATTGCAATGTAGGATACAAATAAGATAACAAAAGAGTTTGAAAAGAAAAACAAAACACTAATATAATGAAATACAGTATATAGGCTTTAAAAAGCAAATGTGTATTAGCTATATATTAACTATTGTCTACCTACAAAAGTGATAAATGGATGCTTGGCTATATTTAGATTAAATTTGTATGTTATTTTGCATGGTTGGAAGCCAGTCTACCATGTTTATTTTTAGCTTTTGAGAGTGCAAAGTTCAATCTTATGCCAACTTGTAAGTTACACCATTGGTCACATTCCTTTCTAGTGGTTTTTACTATCATTAGATAATGACTAAATTATTCAAATTCTCTTGTTAAATATCTCTCTATATAAGCTTCACACCTTCCAACCTATCAAACCTAAGACATCAAAGAATTAGAACACCTTCTCCTCTCAAACCAAAAGTTTTTAAGGGCATTACCCTCCTCTCATTGAATTCTTTAAAACACACAATATTCAATTACTGTAAAGTTTTAGAAGCCCCTTAAAGAATGGTAAAAGGAAGCTACTTTGAGGTTGCACCTTCAACACTTGTCACTCATAGAAAATTGAAATTTCGTAAATTAGAGACAATCCTTGAAGAAGGAACTCATAGCCATGATGTGATTGTTCCCAAACGGATCGTTATTGTGCTTCCTGTACTATTATCGATGATTTTGTACTTTTTAGTGTACAAGAATATTTTTTAAAATTAGGAAATGTTTCATAAGAACCAATGTGAGAGATGTGGTTATTTTGCTAGTGAAGGGTTCAAAGAGGAGAGGAAACATATCATGCTTAGATGTAATGCTATTAAAATCGTTTATCATGGGAGCTTTCTTTCAAGAACTTCCC
Source organism: Selenicereus undatus (assembly GCA_017589665.1). NCBI lineage: Eukaryota > Viridiplantae > Streptophyta > Magnoliopsida > Caryophyllales > Cactaceae > Selenicereus > Selenicereus undatus. The sequence continues at coordinate 45,227,386 of JACYFF010031952.1, forward strand.
TATGTTGTAATAGTTTTGCACAAGTTTTACACTTCATCTATGAATCATGTGGACCTTGTCTCATTTGATCACTTCTTGCATCGTTCTTTGAACATTATTTTCATAATCCAATTCGTCCTTGTTAAGAATTCACTTTTTTGTCTTCGCGAGGTCACGCTATGCAAGAAACCCAACACTAATTAAAAGAAAATAATAAAATTACCAAAGAAAAAAAAATAAGAATGATGATACTTGTGTTGAATTGGCACATTCATGAGAAGTGAGTTCCATAATTATAGTTAACTCTGTTTGAGTTTTCTATTTGGCTGTTATAATTATATTAAAAAATTGAGAAACAAATCAGAAGTGGTTTTTCATGAGTATTTTCATTCACCCTATTGAGATTTTAGTGAAGATTTTTTATGCCATTGACCTTTAAATTATTATTTAGCCCTATTCGCTTTTACATTCAAGTATCATAAACCTAAAATAAAAAAAAAGCCCTTCATACCCTAAAATTGGTTTGATTAGTTAGTTGCGTAGAAAAACCATACTTTGACGAGATTAATTGCCCTATTAATACTATTTGAAATGAAACCCCTAGTCATCACAAGGCCATAGAACTATAAATGGAGGTTGGTACCTACAACAATTAATGAACTCAATAACGATAAGGCTGTTACAAGTCCTAATATGCACATACTCGAAGTGACCAAACCGTTTGTTGTGCATCGATACTGATTATAATAAAAATAATAATGGGTCCACTACTTATGCGATAAAACACAATAAAACTCCATATAAAACATGTCTTGTGCTTGATTTCGATAGGTTGAATTTGAATATAGATACACAATAGTATAGGTAAAATCATTGAAGTATACCTTGAATTTCTTAAGATTATAGGAACTACTTTCTTGGTCTCCACATAATATGTAAAAGTCTTTAAATTGGCCGAATATATGGCCTAACAGTGTTTAGTTAGTAAACAATTGTGAATATCACATATCAACTTATAAAGGCTAAATAATTAAGAAGGAAATAAGGTTACTATACGAACGTAAAAATGACGAAGTTTTCAACTCCGTGAATATATACTAGAGGAAGCAGCTACATTTTGAGGAAACTAATAATGTAAGTTTTGATCATGCATTGTATAGGACATGAACACCATTGTGTGAGGTTAGTTTTGTGGCTAGATATGGAGAAATAATATCTCAAACATGACTAGTTGGATATATTTTTCTATAGAAAATGAAGTGGTCATGATGATCAAGTGACTACTTTAAAGACTCGTGTAAGGAAACATGGTATGTTTTCAGGCAGCCAACTTCGCAAGCCTATATGCATTGTGTAAACTGGACTGGGAAACAATAGGTTGATGGGAAGACAAAAAATCTTGAACATGGCCTTTTCACCTTGTTTTTGTACAACAAATAAGGTGGAAAGGATGGTCGACTAGCCAACTATAAGAAGTTGAACAGAAAGTTCAGGCGAAGCACTGGGCAAACCGAAAATTCAAGGCCATGTTATGCGTTTTAAATAGCACACCAATATGGTTTAAGGGTCATACAATGAAGTGGTAGCTCAAGGCACAACCCTGAACAGGAAGTGTTAGCCACTTCATTGCAGGGTAGAGAGAGGGGTTTTTTTTATGGTGGTTGTTATAGTGGTTTTTTTGCCATAAAGTGGTTGGTATATGTTGGTGCAACCTTCAGAGGGCCTTAGGTGGTCATGGATGCCAAAGACGTCACTAGAATTTGGTGGCTCAAGTGTAAATCCAAGTGCAAAGAAAATGGGAAAGAGAGGTTTATAGCCACCAGAGCTTTTTTCCGACTGGTTATAGGTGTGACATAAAACAAGGGAGATGGAAAAGACACCTTGGCTGTGGTTATGTGCTTCTCTCAGAGATGCAGAGACGCCAGCATCGACTTCTTTATGCATAACAGATGACAAAGGGTGGCTAGATTAGTAACTAAAGTACTGGCAATATAATATTTCTGATAGCTAAATGCTTCTTCCTAATGAAGAGCACATTTCGGCAGAGGAAAACAGCACGTAAAGGCTATGTTTATCTTTGAGGTTAAGGACTAGCCATTATTTCAACTTAATAGTAGAATATAGAGAAGAGGTGCTGTGATGTTATTAAAAAGCCATAACTGAGGGGTATTCATGGTTGGAATTTATATGGCTTCTGTCTTCTACCTTCTTCTACCTCATACATTAATAAATGAAACTTTCATTGGCGTTAAGAGCCACGTAAGATCTTCATGTCAATGTTTCTGATATAGACACATCCTTAATCTTTTATCATCATTCAATTGTAATGGATTCAAGAGAAGCATAGAACGAGAGAAAAGCAGAGAAAAATGTAGGAATTTGGTTTATTCCATTGTATTGAACCAATCTATTACAAGTAATGAACTATGCCTTATATACAGAGACGAATTGGAATCTTTGGGTTGCTTTTAACTAAATGCTAACTGACTCATAACAAACTCACCAGCTTAGCAAGACAAACTTTGATGTTGATTGTGTTATTGCTCTTTTATTTTCTGCTGCGAAGGTGATCTCCAACAAGCCCCCTCAAGCTTGGGATGTTGAGGCAACATGCCAAGCTTCTCTAATAGGGTCCAATGCTACTGTGAAGGTAGGATTTTGGTTAGAACCTCTACCAGATGTGACTGTGTAGAAAGATAGCCAGCTGGATTAACCTTCTATGACTTTGTCCCTTGTGAAATAACAGTCAATCTCAATGTATTTAGTACGTTCATGGAAGATGGGGTTGTGAGCAATGTGCAAGGCTGATTGATTATCACAGTGTAAAGTGACAGGCTTAAGCTTGGAAACACCTAACTCTTGAAAGAGATTAACTAGCCAAGTAACTTTAGCAGCTGCCTGTGCCATAGCTCTATATTCAGCATCTGCTGATGAGCTAGCAATTGTTCCTTATTTCTTGGATTTGCAACTGATGGGAGATTTATCCAGAAGAACCACATAACTAGTCACCAATCTTCTGCTCATTAGACAGGAGGCCCAGTCTGAATCAAAATAAGCAATGAGTTGGAGGGAATCAGTTCTTTTAAGTAGGATTCCTTGTCATGTAGTCCTAGATACATATCTGAGAAGTTGATCTAAAGCTATCATGTGAGATGATGTGGGCTGCTGCATCAATTGGCTTAAAGTCTGAACTACAAATGAGAAATCTAGGCATGTATTGGAAAGGAAATTCAGCTTTCCAATATAGGTTCTGCACAAGGTTGGATCCTCCATAGGAACCCCAGTGTCAGGGGCAAGTTTGTAATTAAGAGAAAGTGGTGTGGCAGTAGGCTTAGCATGTAAGTGGCCAGATTCTTTTAACAAATCTTGAGTGAACTTTATTTGAGTAAGATTGACAGCATCATGATGGTAACCTAGGAAATAATGAAGCAATCCCAAGTGTTTTATACCAAAAACACCATGTAAACTTCGCTTAAGGACTTGGATGTCTGTTGGTTTTGAACCTGTCAATAGAATATCATCAGCATACACTGCTACTATGGTAAGATGTTGATCTAAGTGTTTCAGAATAAGGCTATAATCATTTTTGGACTATTTATAGCCATGAGCTTTGAGAAAATCAGTAAGTTTAGTATGCCATTGTCTAGCTGCTTGCTTGAGTCCATATAAAGACTTTTGTAATCTGCACACTTTATTAGTAGGATTAGGAATATCTTTTTGGCATATTCATCTATACCTCTTCATGTAAATCCTTATGCAAAATTGCATTGTTAACATCAAGTTGATAGAGAGGTCGTTTCCTGACTGCCACTAGAGCTATGATTGTTCTAATAGTAGCGATTTTTACCACTGGAGAAAATGTTTCAGTGTAATCAATCCCCTCATTTTGTATATTGCCCTTGATAACCAACCTTGCTTTGTACCTTTCTAATGATCTGTCAGCCTTTAGTTTAAGTTTTTAGACCCATTTTTAAGAGGTAGATCAATCTCAGTCCAAGTATGATTGGCCTATAATGCACCAATTTCAACATGCATTACTTGTACCCAGTGAGGTGATAAAACAGCTTCTTTGTATGTGGTTGGCTCATGTAAATGATGAAGCTGAGTTATTTGTTGTTGCTGGACAGGTGTTAGAGCAGAAAATGTGACCAAATTACACCAATGCTGTGTGGTAGAAGGTTCAAACTTGGACTTGTGAGAGCAGACATAATCTTGCAAATATGAGGGGGGTTTAGAAGTCCTAGTGGATCTTCTAGTCTCTGGTTGAGAAGAAGCTAAGTGTTGTGAAACTGAAGGATGAGGTGGTGACGATTAATGATGACAAGAAACAGAAGAAATTGAAGACTGTATTTGTGGAGAATGATGGGGTGAAATTTTAGTGGAAGTTCTATCATTTGATGATGCAATAGGAATATTACGCTGATAAAGAGAGGCATCAGGTGTAAAAAAAATTCCGTTGGGTAACACTGTATCAAAACAAGAGAGGTGTGAATAAGGGAAGTGATGTTCATGAAATGACACATCCATACTGTAATGAACCCCTTTAGTCACAAGACTGTATACATAGTATGCTTTCTTGGTCATAGGATAACCCAGAAGAATACAGGGATGTGCTCTTGGCTCAAATTTGGTTCTCTCATTCTTCAAGGTAGAGATGAAACAAAGGCGACCAAAAGTTCTTAGATGATCAAAAGTAGGTTGCTTGTTGTATAGTAGCTCATATGGTGTTTTAAAACCAAGATCATAATTTGGCAATCTGTTGACTAAATATGCAGCTGTCAAGACACAATCACCCTAGAATTTAGATGGAAACTTAGATGGAAACAATGAAGCCTTGGCAATCTCTAACAATTGCTTGTGTTTCCTTTCCACTATTTCATTTTGCTACGGAGTTTGCACATAAGAAGTTTCATGTATGATGCCTTTGCGACTGTAAGATGCTAAAGCATGTCGATCACCAAACTCTTGACCATTTTCAGATCTAACAATCTTCACTTCAACATGAAACTAAGTACCAACAAATGCAATGAAAGATTCCAACAAATGGAAGGCACTGCTTTTATTTGACATTGTAAATGTCCAAGTAGCTCTAGTATAGTCATTAGTAATGGACAAAAACAACTTGTAACCATCACAGGTAGTAACCCTATAAGGACCTTAAATGTCTACATGTAGATGCTCAAAGGCTTTATTTGCTCTAGTATTACTCAAAAGAAAATAAACTCTATGCTGCTTTGCCTGTGGACGTACGTTGTAAATAGTAGTAGGTGCTTTGTGAGGCAATGCATGTATGTGTGCCATGTGTTGAGAAGAAGGATGACCTAATCTGCAGGGCTGGAACTTTGAAACAGAAAGGCAAGTGGTAGATTGAATTTGTTGTTGTTGTAATGATCTACCAGAAGAAGTTGTAGTAGTTGGTTTGACCAAGTTTAAACTCCCAGTTTGTTTACCAAGAACCACCCTCTTGTTCCTCAAATGGTCCTGTATATAACACAAATCAGGAGTAAAAGCCATGCTAGTAGCCAAGTGCTTATCTAGCTCGCTGCTTGAAAGAAGATTAAATTGAAAATCTAGTACATGCAACACATCTTGTAAAATAAGACTTGTATTCAAAACAAGACTGTCAATGTGCTTAATTTCGACTTTCCTCCCATTTTGCATTGTTATGAAACATGCCTGCCTCGTTGGAGTATAAGACTTAAACAAATGCAAATGTGAAGTTATGTGGTTAGTGGCTCCACTATCTACTATCCAATAATTGCAGCAAAAATAGGCTACTCTCCAAGGTTAAGTTAGAGAGCTCCAAACAGCCAACTTATAACACAAAGCGAAAATTGAGCGAATGAAATCTGAAGCAATAGAGAGAGATAATAAACTCAAGTAGGAATTGATAGAGAGACAGTGTAAACATAAGAACGAAGCAATACAGACAGAAACGAAAATTAGGGCAGAGGTCATGGAGATGCTGCGTAATCTGAACCATGGCATATCAATCACTCAGGTACATTACTTTTTCAGTTTTTCTGAATTTATTTCAATTTCTCCTCTCTCTCTCTCTCTCTCTCTCTCTCTTTCTCTCTCAATTTGAGTTGGGTTGTTGTTTGCGTTTTTGTTGTCTGGATGTCATTTTCCTATTGGGTTGCTATATGCCAAGTCATGTTGCTAGGCTATTGAATATTTGTGGCTGCTTGGTCAGTGTTGGTGGTTGCTGGATATTTGTGGCTGCTTGGTCAGTGTTGGTGGTTGCTGGATATTTGTGGCTGCTTGGTCAGTGTTGGTGGTGTGCTATGATTTTAGGTCCCTATTCATGGACTTGTAATTGTTTAAGGTTTTTTGTTGTAATTATTGTGAAATTTGATAACTATACACGAAATTGTTTCACATAGGTCTTGTCCCATTCAATCATTAAGAATTATGACTTCTCACAGCGTTCTTACTTCTCCTGAAGTAGTTACTCCTAGATCGAAGTATTCAAATGATAATCTGAGGCAAGAAGTTTTTGAATTAAAATCAGAGGTAAATTTATTTAGAAAGCTAGCAATAAAGTATCCTCGTATCAATTGTACATGTGATGTGTATTCATTCGTGAGTATATTTTCCTTTTTTTCTGTTTGAGATGAGAAAATAATCACACGAAAAGAAATAAGGGAGCATCATGAAAGCATGAAGAATGGCTTTTTTTTTGTGGTGGTGGTTGGGGGGTTTCTAAAGATCATATTCCAATTATACGACCATAACCTTAGTCACTTTCTTTCATTTTCTAACGACCATAATCTTGGAATCTCAACAATGTTGGGATAAGGGATGAAGAAATAGGGCTGATTAGGTTGGCCTTTTTGAAGAATCTCATACCTATTACCTTTTTTTTCATATCAAAAAGCATTCAAGATGAATGAATAATTCCTTAATTCATCCAGCATGAGGCCTCTATTTTCATAGAAAACGTTAAAATCAGTGAATCCTTGGTTCACATTGCTTTAAGCCTCAAGTTATCCATAGCACGGTGTGGACGGTCTGGTGAGTTACCCTTATTCCCTTGCCTAAAATGTAAATTACAAAGAGATCGGTTCTGTTAGACTCTAGATTTAAAAATCATTCATTGTCTACTACCCCAGACAAAATTAGGATAGGACAACTTAGAAAAACATTTTGCTTCAGTCCTATGCAATCTAAGCTAAACAAATTGCCCAACTTCAGCTATTTCAGTTGTCCAAAAAGTGGTCGCCCAGGTCTCTTTCTTTTTGCTCATGAAAAATATAAGCTTATTCCACCTTTTATGTCCTTCACAAAGATATCAATCCAAAGTCATATATGCCGTTTGAACTCGTTTAGATATTTCTTCCTTCAAGCAAGTTAGTATCTTCTATTTTGAAAGTTGTGCTTCGGGTGAATTACCCTTCAGATTCATGGCTATCTTTTCTCATATCTTTGGGAGAGATGTTTTTCATTTTTCTTTTTCTTTTGTTTTTCTTTTTTCTCGGTACTATATGCATTTTGCAATAACCCCGCCAGTAGTATTTGTTAATTTGAGATGTTTGAAAGGCAAAAACACTAGTATCCAGTAATGTATAAAACTGATATTGTAATGACTAAGATGTGTAAAAGTCTAAATCCTGCCTAGAAATTGGTATGCTTAATATCCTATAACAGTAAGCTCAAAATTTAGTGGAACTCTTGTTCCAATGAAATAGTAATCCAACTCCCTCTTGAACTCTCGCATGAAAATGAAAGTGGTGCACCTCCTCTTCCATTTCTTCCTATAGAATTTTGGTTATTAAACTCTTTTCTTTATTTTGAAAGTTTTATGGAGCAAGTGGAATACTAATATGGCCCATCTAGAATAAGATATATGGGCACCTTCTCAAAGGTTCTATTTAATTGATTCTTCTCTCCAGCTATGTCATGATGCTTCATAGTTTAACTTTCCCATTTATATGTGTCACTATAAGTTGCCCTGTCATCACCTTAAGCACTGGTTTATGTATACATATTTCTATCAAGATTCAATATTATAGTCTTACTTTCCTTTCCAAGTGCTAATTTGTTCTTCATTAGTACCAACCTTGTCTCCAGTGTCAACAAAAACAAAAGGCATGTTTTCTAGGTGTGTGTACATATTATTGAATCCAAGATAGGTATAGTTATTGTTTGGTCAATCTATTCCCTAAATTTTGTGTATGAAGTCCTCCTAAACCATATGATTTTCAAAAGAAAGATTAATGACAGATTTGCTAGGCAACTTTGTTTTCCCACTATTGAAAATTAGTTTTTGTAACATTTCCCTTTTTATTAATGACAGATTTGATAGGCTGTTTTATGGAGAGCTATGGACATCAATTTTTTGGTTATATGGAACAAGGCATGGTAGCAAGGAGTAGATATATGTTCTTCTTAAAAAATGCAACAGGTCAATGGGGGGCCTTGGAGACAAGTGGATTACCATTTTGCACATATCACATTATAATATGTACAGTTCCTATATTTCTCTTGTCTAGTATGTATCTGCTTCCGATTTCCTTTTTTGGACAGAAAACTATCATTGCTTATTCCATTTCCATATTTTGGGCATTGTAAAAAGTATATACATGTATGAATGTTTCCATGGTAATTAGTAGCAAGCAAAGTACATGAATTTTGTTAATATATATTGATGCTTTACTGAACATGTTTGTATAGTTCAGATTGTGATGTATTGAATAACCTAGGAAATCACACATTTGGTTATACAACAAAAAAATTCAATGCCCAAAACTTTGAACAACCCAGGTAATGTTGTGGTCCTCTGCCCAAGAAAAAAAAATCAATCCCCAAATCACACATTGGGCCATAAAAACAGCAAATTGAGGCCCACTGCACAAAGGGTGACAAAAAAATCATGGTCCTCTACGGAAACAAGGCCAGAAAACTAAAAACTGAATCCCACGAAAAAGACGGGCCACAAAAATTTTTGAGGTCCTGCACATAGTAAGGGCCACAAAAATTGAAAAGTGAGGCCCCGTACACAAATGGGCCGCAAAAATTTTTGTGGTCCTATGAGATATGTAGGCCACAAATCTGAAAGCGAGGCCGTATGCAACAGAGGGCGACAAAAAATCTCGTGGCCCATATCCTGCATATGCGCATCAAACAAGCTATTTCGTCACCCTTGTTGTGGGTCACGACATTCAGACGTCGAACTCGCGACGAAATTCATTTTGTTGCCCAAAGGAAAGGGCATCGAATATTTCATATTGGGTGATGAAATTGCCCCTCGCCCAAAACCAATTTTCTTGTAGTGTTATCAAACACCAAATATGAGAATATGATGGGGGGAAAGGTATATAAATACCTAAAACAAGGTGAATTAGTTGATACATTAGTCAAACTAGCGGACTAATGAAAGCCATATAAATTATCTTCTACGAATGTTCTAAAAGAATTGTATTCATCCAATGGGAGTGCAATCACTTGGAGCTTCTTCCTTATTGTATGTAGATTCATTCCATATATGAAAATTCTAAAGTTTACTGTTGGTTTTCGTAAATGGAGCCAAATCCAGATTGCTCTAAAAATGAACTTTCTGTACATTCCATGTAATCTTGACCATTACTCTCTCAAGTGGAATCTAATCCCAATTTTTTAGCACATGGGGAAAAATAGATATTTTGAGAAGTAAATAAACTAAGGCTTGAATCAATTGGGCATCCTTAATCAAAATTTAACAAAACCACTGGGCAAGAGCCTACATCACAAAGGCTAAGTTTTCTCTAGTTTAGTGAATGGCAATATTTAAATATCACCAAGGTAAACTTAACTACCTTTCTAACGAGTCATAAACCATCAATTTCTTAGCCCATACTAGGAGATAATAAAATAGGTCTATGTACTGGATGTTGGTGTCAAGTGGCCTTTGGATAAATGGAAACATCCCCTTATCTTAGCATAATGTTAAGGGGCTTTTGATATGTATCAACCTCCCTTCTAGGATAAGGATTTGACCCAAAATTCTTTGGATTCAGATCCATGGGCACCACCTTGAGAGCTTGCTACCGCCTTTGTATTTGAAAATACCTAATGTGCTAGAGTTCCATCTCTCTTGAACATATAATAACTCTTGAAACCTCTTAGCAGCCTTTTTGTCAAAGCAATTGAATGCTTAAGATCTAGCATTGATAAACTATTTTAATATCCTGATGTATCATTGTAAGGACTCCCTCGAGGGTGCGATCCCTCACGAATGGCTCAACTTTCGTTTTGCTACGTGGTTTGTTATTTATTTATTTTTTTAAATTAACCGTTAATTATTTATTTTTTTTAGAACAGAAGTAGATTTGCTGGATTGGATCATGGAACTATCCCAGATCTTTCCAGGAACCCGATCAAATTCCTCGACTAGAATCAAGCCTAGTTGCTTGATCCCAATCCATGGTAGCCACCACTGCTTGTTCCAAGAATAGGGCAGCCTGCCTGATCTAGGAACCTAGTAGGGTCCCTCGCCAAGAGTAGGACCCAATCCCTAGTTCAGAAAACTTTACAGTGTTGGATCAGGACCATTCTTTTGAAGATAAAAAAAAATGAATGAAAAGCGAAAACAATTCTGTAATTAGTAAAGTTGCTAGTGAATTTTAGGAAAATTTACAAATTGTGTCACATTTCAAATCAAATCATACCAATAAGGACAACTGAAGAGAATTGATTTGCTTCAAAAAGGTTTTTTCTAAAGGCCCCTTAGCAATTCACAGTGTTGGCACCATCTCTATAATCTCAAACCAAGAAACTAGATTATGGGATGATGGTATGGTGACGCAATGGAATACATGACATCACCACCCATGATCACTGACAACCTTTATTATTCATTATAGGAAATTCTAACTTTTAATGACACTAGCACACAATCATGCAGATCATTAATATATAACACATTAAATCATGTAAAGATAATATCTTTAGTCCAACTATAGCAAATGCAAGGTAAATAATTTATAACGAGCAGGGACTACCTAAAGATTGCATCATTCTTGATTATTAAATCAAAATAAAAAGAGATTAATAAAAAGGGTAAGAAAAAGATAAAATTTTGCCCTTAGGACAACCCACTTGATTACCTTGGGAAGCCAATGAAGTGATTTCTTTGTAACGGTGAATAAGAAACTCAGAATTGGACCAAACAAATTTATAAAACCTCCTCACAATCCCTCAATTCTCACAATCATGGTCTCTAATTGGTCCTAATTTTTGGATGTGCAACTTATCACTCAATTCGAATTGACAATCCTAACCAAGGCAACCCCTTTTTATATTGCATAATTATACTGACTTAGCCTAGGAAAAGGATACAAACTCCTAGGCATATTAGACATAATCTTAATAGATTAATCAATTTCACTAAGAGTGGGATTTTAGTAAGCATGACATACTAATTAGCCGTAGGTTAAGACTAATTAGCTGACCAAATCTAACTCGAACTCAGTATGGGGAAAATATAAGCACTTGTCCGGGTTCCCCGTTGGTGAACTTATTGGCTTCCAGGTCCAGTAGGCCCTATTGACTTGTAAAGTCTCCCTTAATTGGACCTCTACTTCCTAAATTATTCTTGTTATTTTACTAATCACTTCATTGGGTGCCTAAATGGATAGTTGAGATAATTTTCTCTTCAATGGCCAATTTAAAAAAATGCAACTGTCATTTTTAGGTATTTATAGTTAGCTATCAATTTGATCAAGCCTAGGTGAGGCGATGATCAAAGTAACAGTCCTCACTTGTAGCTTCTTACCTGGCTGTGCTAATGTGATAGTCGAGCCTAGCTGCTAAGGGTCTCAAGACTCGGCACCTGCCTACCTTTGTTGTAATAGTGGCTGATGAACTTTATCATTTCATTGGATTAGTGGATTTCCCTGTTGCCAAAGGAGCAGTCCTCTCACCAGTCTAGTGGGTTTCTTTATCGCTGGAGAGCAAACCTCCTATCAGTCTAGCGGGTTTCCTTGTCACTCGAAGTAGTGGATTTTTTTCTGGTCTAGCAGACTTTCGCCAGATTAGTAGGTTTTCTTATCGTTGGAGTAGCGAACCTCTCGTTAGTCTAGCCGATTTCTTTATCGCCAGAGTAGCAGACCTTTTGTCAGTTTAGCAAACTGGTGATGGATTTATCCTTTCACTGCATCAGTGAATTTCGCTATGGTCAAAGCAGTGGACCTTTTACTGGTCTAGCTGACTTGTGGTGAATTTATCGTTTCACTAGATTAGTAAGTTCCCTTATCGCGGGAGCTGCAGACCTTTGCCATTCGAGCAGACTTATGATGAATTTATTCTTTTGCCAGATTAGTGGATTTCCTTATCACCGGATGCAGCGGACCTTTTGCTAGTGTAGCAGACTTTGATAATAAAATGTCCTATTGTGCGGGAGCCAACATGTTACTTGAATATCCCATTGTGCTGGGAGCCAGCGTGTTGCTAGAATATCCCATTGTGATAAGGGTCAGTGGTCTTGAAATGTCCCAGTATAATGGGGGCCAGTGGTACCCCATTGTGTTAGGAGCCATGTTAAGAGCTTAGTGGTGCGAATGCCTAAAGATTTGTGGCCAGATCCCTAAGAACTTGGTAGGGTCTAAGTCTAAAGACTTGTAGCTAGATCCCTATAAACTTGTTGGCATTTAAACCTGAAGATGGATCCATGAGGATTTTGTGGCATAAGATACTGAGATGTCGCATCTTTAAGCTTGACCTTTTGCCTTATGGTTGTTAAAGCCATCTCTTTCTAATGGGAGGCTCTTGAATGGATGTTGACGCGTCGTTTTATATTAAGATCAAGCGGATGTCCTCTGTAACTAAGCTCTCTTAAACTTGGATACCAAATAGGGTTGATGTCTTGGTTGATGAAGCTTGCACAAATCCTGCCTTGAGGTTCGAGACCCTATATTGACCGAGCCTGATTAAGTTGAGGGTAAAAGTAAAAATGTCCTCTATGACAATTGTGGATGCCATAAAGATTTATGGCTAAATAGGGTTATGTGCCCTTTGTGTAGGCCTGATCCAAAGGCTGATTGCACTCTTCTCCAATCTAGGGCTCCCAAGTGATCAAGGCAGAGGGTGGTCTAGTAAATGGGCTAAGGACCCTTTGTCTTGATGCATTTGCTATTGCTACCCTAGGTTAGACGATGCATATATGCTTAGTATGCAGACTCGATTATGCTAACCATATGGACATGTTTGTGATGACTATGTAGACATGATTATCCTGACTATTCAGATGTGATTACGCAGACTATGTAGACATCTGATACCTAACCTCATATGCAAGTAAGTCTCTTACTAAGTTTGGGGTTCATTAGATAAATCCTGATTAAGGTATAGAAGACTAATGGGTTAGGCACGCTGATATTCTATGGCTTAGAATGAGGGGTAAAAAGTTAGGTGACTACTGGGTTAGGCTAGGTCATGGGTCTTAAGTTGCCCAAGACAAAAAATATTTCTTTTCGAGGAAGGCGTATCTTTCAATTTTGCATTAAAGTGCTCTCGTTCTAGCGAAGCCCCCAATTTTTATTTACTGCAATAGAAGCTCCACTTATAAGGATAGTAATAGCCGACAATGTTATTGCTAATTTTAGTTGGCGTTGTCACCAATAGAGAAAAATAAATGTGATTCTTGCCATGTTAGAGAATATTTACTAGTTGGTAAACCCTAGCAGTTTATGGATGTGGCAAACAAAAATGCCTTTGTTAGTGCTGTCCAAAGTTACCTTTAGTTTAGTAAAAAGAACATGGTTATCCCCTTGTCTGGAAATGTTTACCATGATGGAAGTCGTAATTGTCTAAGAAGAAGTGGGGGAGCTTAAGGTCTTGTACAATGGGTGGGTGCTCACTTAGAAAGGCTGAGAATAAGGAATGAGTATTCACCCTTTAATTTGTAGCCCTGGTTGAGACCAAGGGTCCTAAATTTTGGAATAGAGGTGAGATTCGAGGCTATGATGATTAAGTAGTAGTAGTAAAGTGGGCGAATGGTTTGTCCAAGTCTTATTCGGAGGCAGTATTCAATAGAATGCTTCTTTGTTCTCAAAAACCAAGGTTTCATTTTATTATCCTCATGCCTAGTCTACCTTTTCATATTTTCAGGCCAACCACTCTTTATTCTCTCTCTTCTTCTTTTTTTGGAGACTAGAGGAATCCATTGAGATGTTTCGTTATGAAAAAATCCTCGTGGTCACGCCTCAAAGGAGTTGCCTAGTTATCCAATGTGGAATTACGCCAGTTCTAACTCGAGAGTAACAACATGTAGCTTGAAGAAGGGATGCCTAAATGACTCTTTAAAGTACGCTTCTAGTTTACTGTACCAAAGGAAGGGAATCAACGTGAAGGCTCAAATAACCCTTATAAAATCCCCAAGTGTCCATGGGTGATGAAGTTAGTGTGAATCACTAACTTCTTTCTTTCTTTATCCCTCTTATTTTCTTTGTTTTATCTTTTTTTCTCTTTGGATGTGATTGTTTGGTCCAAACTTTTCCTTTTTTTCTTTTTTGTCTGATTGCTGATTTTGATATTAATGCCAACAATGACACACTCCTACTCTGTAGTTAGGTCAGATGTGGTTATGAAAGAAATATGCTTATTTGAATTATCAAAATGGTTTCAAGTGGAAATTTATCAGGCTTAACAAAGGTGTTAATCCAGGTTGTGAAAAGACGCCCTTTATCCTAATCATGTCCTTATAGTTAAATTACTATTTAGCAAGAAATTTATTATCTTTTCCCGTTTTTAGATGATAGATTTAAATCCTTAGTATCATTTTATTCTATTTCTTTCCCTCTAGTTTTGGCTAGCTAACCCTATAAAGTTTTCAAGCTAGCCCCTCTTTTTTTTTTTTTCCAACCCTGGATTCGTCATAGGAGATAAGCATTCTAGAAAAGGGAGTGTATGGAAGAAGACATTTTATTAACCATCAAGGTTACATCAAACTTAGACTTAGGACTAAAAAAGAAAAGAATTTTTAAGACTAAAGGCATTGACGTATTCTCATGAATTGGACCGATTTTTTGCTCTCTTCTCTGGAGACCCTTCTTCTACAAGCATGCCAACATTCCTTAATAAAGTTTTTGAATGGCATCAACCTTTGATGGGTCCTGTATTTGGTTGTAGATTCCTAATAAACAACCTTACTTGATCAACCTCTAAGGGCCAGTTCACCATATGAGCGGCCTTTGCCCTCCATTGAGCCAGGAAGTTAGAAAAAAATTTCTTTACCTCCTACTTAGTTAATTGTATGCCTTTTGAGTGTATTTGGTAAGTCAGCATTATATGCATATTGACATAAGAATTCCTTAAGAATATCATCTGAATTTGTGAGCTTTTGTGGGTCTACAGTATTATACCACCTCATCACATGCTTGTCAAACGTCCAACGAAATATAATGTGGAAGATATCCTTGTCAGTTCCTCTTAAGCCATTGCACTAAGAAAATTCCTTACATGATGGTGAGGAATTTCAGTTTCATGGAACTTGATGTCTGGCATAGTGAATTTTTAGGGTAATTTCCCTTCTGGGATTGAAGTAAATCCCACACAGTCATTCAATTAATTATTGAACGCAGAATATTCCTTAAGTATTTTTCTATTTAATCTACTCATGGATCAGTTTTATGAGTGCTCTTTTCTCCCCTTTTCTTCCTTCTTTTTATCATCTTCCACTCCTCCTTGGCGAGGTTTCTCACATTTTTCCTTTGGGGCATTCTTGATAAGAGTTTCAAGTGTACTAGCCATCAATTCTATCTTTTTCTCACTCACTTCCAGTCTAGTTTGCCTTTTTTCAACCATCTTCATAACTTGAGTTAGTTCATTGCCTCCCGGCATCGAGATTCATGAAGTATTGGACATTGACCTGGATTTTGGCTTTAATTCGATGGGTGAGTTCCCTTGCACTTTTCTTGAAATAAAAGTCACACGTTTGTGGATTCTTCTCATATACCTTCTTAGTCTTCTTTTCTTGAGCAATAAAGTGGTGGTTTAGAGGAGTGAATAACAGAAGTGAAAGGTTAACAACATCGGCCATGAGGCTGAAGGAAATGGTTACTAACTTCCAACTGGGTGAGGAGATAAGGGCTTGAAGGTTTAGGCTAGATTAGAAAGGATAAGGTTAAGAAGTTGGATTGAGGCTGTTGGTCTTAAATGATATCGTAAGATTGGGTCCTACGTTGGGCTTAAAAAGTTAACCTATGGATCTTAGTTAGGCCTAAGTATAGCGCATATAACTCACGGTATAGACAGTGCCTAAGCATGACTATAGTTTTGTTTGCTTAGAATGGGCTAGTTTAAGCATATGGATGGATCTAGGTGGACACGTGCATAGATCCTAGACTTAGAGGATATGATGTATGGACCATGAACTTTTCTATGGGTAACATATGTAGGTCTTGATTGGACTTATACATTACAAATATTATGTGGCTTTAAGGATCTAAAAGGCACCACTGGGGACTTTGGACCTAGATGAACTCATGGACTGTGCATAACGAGGATAAATAATGCACGACTCTTTGGGTTTAACTATCCTACAATTGATGTTTTATGACTATAAATCGACCTTGTCGAGATAATATGCTGAGAGCCTAGGGTACTAACCGTATATCATGAATGCTAACTTAAAACAGACTCTGGGCAAATTGATTAGGCTAGGCATTCGTATAAGATATCGGTCCTTGTTGGGCACCCGAACTGATATCCTGACCTCTGCATTTTTTCCCTAGGTCCAGATAGAATCGGTGCAGGCAAGCCCCAGGGAAGCCAACCAAGTTCTTTATTAGGACTCTTAACTGGCATCTGGGTTTTTGGCCCTTTTTCTTAAGCTCAGACATAATCTAGTGCAGTCAACCCCTAAGCAAAGTCGGCTAAGTTTTTACTCAATCTAGAAAACTAACTATTAACCCTTTTCCTAGATCCAAACTAAGGCAATCATAGTTGAGTTTTCCTAAAACAGTCCCAGACTCCTGCCAGGATGCATACTCCCTCTTTTTTCAAACACCTAGTCATACTTATTCAGCCATAAATGAGTATCTCTTTTATTCCCTAAACAAGGGTTAGAGCTTAGTCGGGTCCTAGCTCAACAGTCCTTTAGAACTCAATTGGCCTTGTAGCTAACTTCGTCTTTAATTCTGGCCACTAAGTTTGACATTACCTAAAATGGGTTCCTTTAAGACCTAGAGCATTAACCCATAAAGGTGTTGTTATCCCAATTAGGGCAGCCCCTTTTAGTACAGGATGTCCAATGCAAGTGTAATTAAAACGTTTTCCCATATTGAATTTCAAATCTCACCCCGTTAAAGAAAATCTCCCTAGTAGACTCGCCACCATAAAGATCTACCTCCCCAAGGTTGTGATTCCCCATGAATGGTTCGACTTCTATTTGCTATGTGGTTTATTTTTTATTTATTTTTTAAAACTGACTATTAACTGGTAATTATTTTAGAAAAGTAGCAAATTTGCATAATTGAATCAAGGAATTGGCCTAGGTCTTGATCTAGGAACTCCACCAAGTTCTTAAGCTAGAATCAGGCTAATTGTCTAATCCTAATCCACTGCAACAACTTTTGCCTATTCTAAGAACAAAGCAACTTGCCTAATCCAGGAACCCGATCGGGTTCCTAGGCTAGAGCAGGGCCCAGTCCCTGGTCCAAACGGCTTCCCTGTCTTAGATCAAAACCATCTGCCAAAAATTAAAAAAAATAAAATAGAACGAAAAGGCAAAAACAATTACGTAACCAGTAGAGTTGCCAATGAGTTTTAGAAAAAAACTACAAACCATGTCACCCTTCGAAGAAAATCATATCAGTAGGGACAAATGAAGGTGTAATTCATTTAGCTCCTAAAAGGTTTTCTAGAAATGCCCCTGAACAATCATTAGAATGGGAACATCTTAACTATTTAGTCACAAGCTCAAGATTTGCATTTGGGAATGACGGTGGAGTGATGCAATGGAATGCATGCCCGTCATTACTAACAACCTCTACTATTCAAAATGAAAAATCGGAACTTTTATTTACGCTATCACACAATCATGCAAAACATAACTATATATCACATTAAATCATACAAGGATACAATCTTTGTCCAATTACAGTAAAAGCAAGGAAAATAAATTACAACGGGCGGGGACTACATAGACATTACATCTTTGCTGATTATGAAATCAAAATAAAAAGAGATTAGATAAAAAGTGTGAGAAAAAGATAAAAATTTTCCCTTAGCACAACCCACCTAATTGTTGGGGAACCCAATAAGGTGATTGCTTCTTAATGCTTAATGAGAAACTCGGGATTGGAACTCACAAATTTGTAAAAACACCTCCCAATGCCTCAGCTCTCATAATGACCATCTCTAATTGCTCTTAATTTTTGGATGTGTAACTGATCACTCAACTTGACTTGACATCCTTAACCCCAGGGGTAACCCCCTTTTTATACTGAACAATTATACTAACTCGACATAGCAAAAGGATATAGACTCCTAGTCATATTAGACTAATCTTAACAGGTTATCAATTTCACAAGGAGTTTTTTGAACTAATTATCCACGTGTTAGGCTAATTAATTGACCGAATTTGACTCAAACTCAGCATAGTGGAAAAGACAGGAACACGGCCAGGTACCCTGTAGGCGAACTAGCCAGCTTCGAAACACACTTGGTCGTCTCCCTTAATTGCACCTCTAATTCTTAAATTATTCTTTTTATTTTACTAATCACTTTATTGGGCCCCCAAATGTATAGTTGGGATAATTTTCTTATCATTAGGCAATTTAAAAAATACGATTGCCATTTTTAGGCTTCTACACTCATCATAAATCTAACTGAAAGATAATGGAAGCTCACATTTAAGTGGTAGATGACAATCATCTAGTGGCAACACACCATGAGAAACCCCATTCTAAATTCATTCAAGGGCCATTGAACTATGGAGTGTAGGTGTTTCGCTTCATACCTTATGTTTGACTCAACCAAGAGTGAGGTGAGTGGCGCTTGCTCATACTAATGATTCTATCTTCCCATATTTCGCTCATGAAGTGGATTTTCTCACATCCTTTCCCTAGCTTAATTTTAAAACGTTTGTGTGGAGGCAAAGAAGCCACTATTAGGCCTTGGCCTTTATGCTTGAGTGTGAGGATATTGGCCTGGTCAATATAACTGACATAACTATCCGATAATCCTAGTCCACCAAGCAAAACTTAACAAACATCCAAAGAAAACATTCCATACAAAGCCTCATCTCTAAATTTGCTTATTGACACTGAAAATAGAGCTTGTTTGGTGATGTTTACCGTAATTCCCAAATCAGGCTAATGGATAGTATAATAGTGGGGTTGAGAAACAATAGGGAGTACAACCTTAAGGTGAACCGTGGTTTAAAATTTTTTCTTCAGTATCCAAAATGATCTCATTTTCTTCATTTGCATTCTCTTGAAACAAAAGGGTTCTTCTTCTTTTAAGGGCTCTCTTTCATCCCATCTGATGAGTGTCACTTCTTCATGAATCTTGATCTCCTTTCAAGCAACAAAGGGCTCCTCTTTAAAATGCTCTTCTTCAAAGAGTTAATCTTGGTAGAATCTCACATCTATGCATAACTTGAGCCAACTCCAAGTTTTGATTCACCCTTGAAAGGCTATTTCTCTCTTGAGGCATTTAAACCAATAATGGGCAAAATGTTAGCTTTTGGAAATAGCTATCAAGAAACTCTCTTCACCATAACATCCTTTGTATCAAAGTAAACCTGAAGTGTTTGAATCATCTCAAGTAGATGGTAGAATCGAAACTAATACCATCAAATCAAGTAGGTTCTCTTATAGCCTTCTTCACTCATGTTGTTTGCTTTCTAAGCTTCCTTACTTAATCTTAAAGTCTAAGTATGGCATATCTCCCATGGCACAGGGACATAAAAGGTAAAATTAGGGAAAAGGGATTGAAAACATGATGGTGGTTAGACGAGAGACTATGATACGATCGGTGGAGGGGATTGAAATGCTTTCTCAAGCTTCGTTTTGAAGCTTTTCTATAGCCTTGTAAAGGATTTTTTCGGTGGTTTTTCAGGTGTGTTTTAGCTTGAGATTGTACCCGAGGCTATTTTGGGCTTCTTTGTCGGCTAAAAAGCATTACTTATGATGGATAAGTAGAAGAATTTAGTTAAATAAAAGTATGGGCATTTGGGGCAGATTTAAGGGTGAGGATGGGAGTTTTGCATGAACAATGAGGAAGAAGGCTTTGATTCGCCAACAAACTAGAGGAGGAGCCTCTAGATCTAATACCAATTTGATGATGATGATGATGATAAAATACTCAAGAGAAACACAAAACACTAGATGCTCCGCTTTGGATTCAGCCTCTAACAATCAACATGATTGTGAAATTAGAGCCCAAATTTCAAATCTGTAAAGAAGATAAATACTTTCAACGCAATCTCTCTCCTAAAGACTTAGAGCTACCAAAGGGAAATTTTAAAGGAAAGACTTTACATTACCAGTGAAAAAGAGATAAAAGGTAAGAGATTTTAGAGAGAGGAAATGAACTCTTGCCTTTCAATTCATTCACTTATAAAGTCTAAGAATACATTAGGGGAAGTGGGTCTAAATCTAAAAAAAAAAGGGGGAATCAACTAATACATTGATTGTCCAAGTGGACCAATGGGAATGCTACAATTATCTCAACAAATAAATAAAAAATTTAAAAGTAATGATAATTTCGATGAATTGGAACTTCTAGGATTCCTCTTTCACTTCCTAAAAAGGTTCAAGGGGTTGTACTTATTCAATAGAAGTGCCACCACTTCAAACTTATATCTTGATCGGCATATATTCATTAAATGTGCAGAAATTAC
Source organism: Selenicereus undatus (assembly GCA_017589665.1). NCBI lineage: Eukaryota > Viridiplantae > Streptophyta > Magnoliopsida > Caryophyllales > Cactaceae > Selenicereus > Selenicereus undatus. The sequence goes on from JACYFF010031952.1 coordinate 45,248,192, forward strand.
AAGGTTTATAGTTGCACTTTCCCTAAATTGAGCCCATATCCAAATTTCTCCAAAATTGATTTTTGTGCTTATTTAACATGGTATTCACCATTGATCTCTCAAGTTAAATCCCATGCTAGTTCTTGACTTGGCTGTATTTGTTATATTTTGGCGAAACCCAAAATGATAATTATGCATATTCTTGAATGAATTGATATGTTTAAAGTATGTTTTATATGTGTCTGATATACTAGGATATTTTCTATGTTACGAATATATAAGGTATTACATTTCAATGTATTAGACCATGTGATGCATATATAATGTCTTATCATACCCACTTTGACAAGTGTAGTTTTTGTTTGAGTCAAAGTCTTTGAGTAAGACTTTGAGTGTTCTTTGAGCAAGTTTTGTTAAAGTTACTTAATCTAACTTTGGTGAGGCATCAAGTAACTATGGCATGCTTCTTGCAATGCATGGAATCATTGCATATATCTTCTTAAGATATCATGATTGTAATTTTATCTACTTCGTTCAAAGTCCTATGCTTAAATTCCTTTGTTTAAACTCCTTTCTTTGATAGTTTTAAGTGAAAGCAAAATTTCATTTTGAGTGGCATATTATGTCAATGTATACGTGCAAATAAAGTATCTTGGTTACAAAGTTATACATATTCTATGGGCTTAAGTCTATTCCTCTCAAGGTCAGTTAAGCGTACTTTGGAATGCTTGTTCATTTAAGCTGACTTTGGAATTCTTATTTGTTGTATTTCATAATCCTTATGAGCAGTTTATACACAGTTAATATGCTAAGTTATTATCTCGATACTTGTGTTTAAAAGTTTTGCCTTTAATTATTTATTTTGATATGATTCTCAAATTCCTTTCCAAAGTAAGGTGACACTTACTAGGAAGGGATTTTCATAAAATATTTTGGTTATTCTCATTTGATATCTTTAAAGATCTCATGAGATTGTGTAGTAATTACTATTGTCATACTGTTTGAAAGATTGCATGTTGTTAAAGTTGTCTAAAGTTTGATTGCTATATTTTTAAAAAGTATCTTTCAAATGTCTGCAAATATAATGTGTGATTATCTTGATTGATATGGATTAATATTCTAATATTGAAATAAATATTATTTGTTGATACCTCCCCAAGGAAGCAAGGGCAACAATTAAGCAAAGATTTCATTGAGATTTATTTGTGGTGCTGCATATCTCAAATCCAGTTAAAGTCTTTCAAATAGACTATTGTATTATAATCAAAATATTCTAGATATTGCCCTATGTATTTTAACAGATACAAGATCTAGTACAATGGTATAAAAAAGACCAATTGCCAAGTGAAGATTTTCAATGATGAAATTAAGATTTACTTTAGGAGCTATTTTTGGAAGTTTCAAAGCTGGTGCTAATGACTTTAAAATCTTCTCAGCATCAAATTTGACATATATTAAACCTGCCAAGCTTGGACCAATGATGATGAAATTTTGAATGTTATATAAAGAGGAGCTGAAGCTAGAAGCAAGAGACAAGACTGGATCATATTATGATAATCATTTGATATATCGTCGTACTCTTAATTGTACTATGTTGTGAGCACCAAATCTTTGTATGGGAAACTTGTAACAAGTAACTTGGCTAACTTACATGGGTAGCTTCTTGTTGAGTGAAATAATGCTTAGTAAGTAGTTGAGTGGTAGATCTTCGAGAGCGTCTCTAGATCAAGTAGCTAGCCCTAGAAGTGCCCAAGGAAGCTTTGTGGAGTCGAGAACTCAACATTGTAACTTCTCAAGTGAATAAGAAGTGAGGCAGTTTAAATCCTAAAAAAGGAAGACCCTTAAGCAGTGACTAACCGTGTTTATAATGGCCAACATCATAAAAATATCGCGTGTCTTATGCCCTTTAGTTTTCTATATTTATAATTTTGTTCCAAATCTTTGATTAGTAACCGATTTTATAATGACCTTGGCATATCTACTTTCACAGTGCTTTGAAGTTTCATTTAGTTTTAATTTTTGTCAATCACCTTATTCCTCCTTAATTTTTGCCCACATATGGTGTGTTTGAAGCGAAAAGTGAAGAACATGATGGTGAGGAGGATGAGACCATAACTATGACAGGTAGAGGATATTTTAAAAACATCTAGAATTCCAAAGTCTTTGGGAAAGATTAAATTCAATGAGAAATAATTAAAACTCCGAAGCTTAAAATTTCTCTAAAGCTAATACTAACATGGGTATTCCTTTTGGTTGTGGACTTCTAGTTTATATGATCAAAGATTGTCAGGATACAAAGAAGACAAATGAAAAGAGGAAGTTCAAAGTCAAGAAGGAGAATAAAAAGGCAATGATTGCTGTATAGAGGGACAACAAAAGTAGTGAAAGTGGGGAAGAAGAAAGGGCAAACCTTTGTCTTAAGTCCAAAGGAGACCTTAAGGAAGAAGAAGATAAAAATTCTGAAGAGGTAACACTTGAACATCTTCTTTCTTTCATAACAGAATATCTAGCAGAAGGTTTGTTAAATTGTGTTAGATATGAAAAAGAGTATCTATGTAAGATTAAATCCCTTAGAAGGACTATGAAAGTCTTATAAGCGGAAAATGAGATTTTGTAAAACCGTTGTGAAACTCTATACACAAAAGTCAAAGCCCGTAAACTTGAAAAATCTAATTTATAAAACTAGTGCTATGACCCTCACAAGTTTCTTTTAAAACTTACTAAGGGACAAGAAAATCTATATGAACTACTTCATTCTCATTGTATGTCTTTTAACAAATATGGCATTGATTTCAACTCGAATAATTAAAGGAGTACTTATAAAAACCACTTTGATAGAGACACAACACATGAGACACCACAACGTCACTCTATCCCTTAAAATAAACAAAGTAACTTTTGATATAAATATCAAAGTCCTTTGTTCCACAAAGGAAACAAACCAACGTTAGTCATAGATATCAAAGTCATTACACTCATAAAAGAAGACAATACAACTTTGTTTATCCTAAATATCAAAGCTATTCGCATCCTAAAACTGTTCAAATTTGGGTACCTAAAGGAACGTGATCAATCAACATGGTGGTTATTAGCAATCCAGGCCTCCAATTTGATGTCCAACGTGCTTTAAGAAAGGTTGTTTGATTTTGTAGGCATTCAAGCAAAGTAATGGGCACTAAGAAGACAACGAAATTTGAAGTCCCCCTGAGAAACATGGCCCAAAAAGGCATACTAACTATATTGAAGCTTTATTTCGAAGACTTTACAAAGGGCCTGAAGTAAGGATAAATATAAAGTTCCATATTGTTTCTAAAAGGAAATGAAGATTATATATAAGTAACATGCGATGGGTATTTATATGGCTTTTTGTTTGAATGTTTCTAATCACTCTTGCCAATATTTGACATTTATCCTACTGTCACAAATTAAGGGAACACCCCATGCTTATTACTAATGACTTTATTGAGTGATTACATAATACCAACGGTTATATCTCTATGACACGAGCAAAGTGCTTATTCTAAAATCATTATTTGATGCTTAAAATGACATTGTCATTGAAAACGGGAGTGACACTATACTTCTAAAAGTCCCCATATTTACTCACTATTAGGGTCACATATATGATTAACTCACCTTTAACATACAATCTATTCTACTTATATTTTGATGGCATACTATAGCTTGATTATACATCCATGTTAGATATCCTTTTCAAATCTCTTTGTAATGCATGAATACCATCTTAGAATTCGGTCGTTTGTAGTTGTCCAAGGGTTCAAAATCTTGATTCATCTCTAGAAGCGTACATACATGTGCTACTGTAGCCAAGACTCAAATTGATAGCTTACATGTTAGACCTATTTTAGTCCATGCCTTGAACTTATCACATGTCCCATGCACATTTTGGTGTGATAATCTCATCATTTGTTGATTATGCTTATAACGCAACTTGAGATTTTTGTTACTTACTTACATGAGCATAAGACATTCATTAGAGGTTCTTTCCCGATAATTTTGCCTAACTTAAATTACCTTCTTTAGGGGGAGACAATGTGATGCATAAAATGATATCTTTCATATATGTTACTTCATAATTCATTATTCAAACTCCTATGGATATTCATATTCAATTTACTATTCTTCATAGTCATGAGGTTCTTAAATGCTCATTCTTTGCTTAGGACATTGAAATAAATTGTTTATTGCGTTAATCGAGGGGGATACCCTCACTTTCTACTAATATGTGTGCTAAGTAAATGGAGCATATCAAAACATAAATATGCTTCAAAGCTAGTATATAGAAGTCAAATTTGGAAGCTGCAATTGACATAGTTTTAAACAGTTTAAAATTTTAGGCTAGAATGATAAAATGTAGAGTTAGCCCAAATGTGTTATCATTGGCCCATCTCATTATGCTTGCTTGAAATCTGTCTCCATTTCTATATGTTTTGATGACATGATTGATCATTTGCTTCTAGATAATGATATTTGTCAAATGTTATAATGCGACTCTATCATCCTATATTTCCATGTGAATCGATACATGATTTCATTACATGCTCTTATGCACTTAGGCTTATAGATTTTATACCAAGGGGGAGCTATATGTGCTAATGTCATGTTCATGCTATCTTTATAGTTTCTCTTACCCAAATGACATTTTTGATGAAATCCAAAAAGAGAGAGAAATGGTAAGCTTACTATGTATTCATGGCTTTGGCTTTCATAAAAAAGAGGGAGATTACTGACTTGGTTGTAATAGATGTATCTTGATACGAAGCCAAAACGATAATTATATATGTACTTGAATGAATTCGTATCTTTAAATTATGTTTGATATGCGTTTGGTATATGTGGATATTTTATACATTATAAACATACAAGCTCTTACATTTCAATGTATTTGACCATATGATGCATACATATTACCTTCTTAGACCCACTTTGACAAGTGTACCTGTTATTTCAGTCAAAGTCCTTGATTAAAACTTTAAGAGTTCTTCGAGTAAGTTTTGTTAAAGACACTTAATCTAACTTTGGTGGGTGTCTTATAATTATAGCTTGCTTCTTGCAATTTATGGTATCATTGCATATATATTGTTAAAATACCATGATTATAAGTTTATCTAATTCATTCAAAGTACTATGTTTAATGTCCTTCATTCAAAGTTCTTTCTTTAATGTTTTAGGTGAAACCAAACTTACACTTCGAGTGCCTTGTTACATCAATGTATACGTGCAAACAACGTATCTTGGTTACAAAGTAATGCATATTATATGAGCTTGGGTCTATTCTTATGAAATTCAGTTAATCTAACTTTAGAATACGTGCTCGTTTAAGCTGACTTTAGAATTCTTCTTTATTATATTTCATAATTCTTCGGAGCAGTTCGTCCCTAGTCCATAGGCTGATATAGTATTTTGATCATTATGCTAAAAATCCTTGCCTTTAATTATTGATTTTAATATGATTCTCAAATTCCTTCCCAAAGGACGGTAAGCCTTATTAGGAAAGAATTTTCATACAATCTTTTGATAATTCTTAGTCAATATCTTTAAAGATCTCGTAAAACTATTTGGTAATTGTTATCATCATATTTTTCCAAATATTATGTTGTAACACCTTGACCCCCTCTCGGGTCGGGACAATTACAAATGGTATCAGAGCCAACCTACAACCGTGAGCTGCATTAGTAGACAGGAGAGCTGTGGGTAGTCACCTAGTGGGGAAAACATACTAGGATGGACTGTCGGTTAAAAGGATGTGTAGGTCGATCGGCCAGTGAGGCACAACGAGGACGTTGTGCGCTTCAAGTGAGGATGATTGTAACATCCCGAGTATGTGGCTTAAAAGGATTTGAAGTGACTATATATATCACCAAAGGTGCACCTTCTCTTTTGGCGAGCCCACTCTTAAGAACTCCACAATTAAGCATGCTTGCTCTGCAGAAATGCTAGGATGGGTGACCTCCTGAGAAGTTTCCCATACAGCATGTAAGGGAGGACAAAGCATGCCGAAAATGCTTGTGGTGATTTGTGAGATCAGTCAACGATCCTTGAAGCCATTCCTGATAATACTCGCGACCCAAGAGGGGTCAAGGCATTACATATGTGCTGATAAAGTTGTCTAAAGATTCAATGTTATATTTGTAGGAAGCATATTTGGAATGGCTTTATTAACATTAATATTATTTATTGATAACTCCCCAAGCAAGCAACGATTTCATCAAGATTTACTTATGGAGATTGCATATCTCAAACCCAATCAAAGCCTTTAAAATATACTTTGCTATGATAATTAGAATATTCTGGATCTTGTCTTATGTATTTTCATAGATACAAGATCTAGTACAATGGTATAAAGATCATCCATTTCCAAGTGAAGATTTCCAATGGTCAAATTGAGATTTCCTTTTAGAGTCATTTTCGGATGTTTCAAAGTTGGAGCCAATGACTTTAAAATCTACTCAGTGTCAAGTCTGAACTACATAAAGCCTACCAAGTTTGCACTAATGGTCAAGAAGATTGAATGATATATAAAGAGGAGCTGAAGTCAGAAGTAAGACAGAAGACTTGATCATAATGTGACAATCATTTGATATATCCTTGTACTCTTAATTGTACCCTCTTGTGAGGACTAAATCTTTGTAAGTGAAACTTGCAAAAAGTAAGTTGGGAAACCTACTTGGGTACCTAAGTTTTGAGTGAAACAATACCTAGTACGTAGCTCAACTTTAGGTGCCCAGTTGAGTGGTAGATCTAGGTGAGTGTCTCTAGATTCAGCGGCTGGCCTTGGAAGTTCTCAAAGAAGCTATTTTATGATAACTTTGGCATATCCGCTGTCAAAGTACTTTGAAGTTTCATTTAGGTTTAATTTTTATCAATCACCGTATTCACCCCATATAGGGTAATATACCCTAACGTTGGGACTTTCACTAATTTTTACAGCTTGGGGCTAAACTAGGTGTGTTAAGGAATTAAATAGGTTAGGACTTAACTCAATTAGGCACCTTACATAAGAGCCAAAATTCATCAAAATTCAACAAAATTACTGGGCAAAAAGCTACACCATACAGATTGCTCCTTTGCCTATTTAGCGAATGGAAACCCGAAAAAATATTGAAATTACTTATATATGCCTAAAGTTGACTCAACCACATTTCTAATGAGTCATAAATCTTTAGTTTTTGAGCTCTTGTACTAGATGAAACATCATGATAAAGTTGGCCTAAATGCCGGATTTTGGTGTCACATGACCTTTGGTAGATGAAATTATCCCGTTACCATGGTGTAAGGTTAAACGGGTCTTGCTATGTATCAGAGTATTTCACAATTGATATTGTTATTCTTTAAATTTGGCTCGGAACCTCAAGAACATAAACCCATAAAATAAAGAGTTATATCAAATTTCATAGCAAAGCATCTTATTGGAAAGAAAAAGAAAATATGATCTATCCAACAAAAATATCTTCTTTGCCAAAGACAAAATGTGGCGAGTGTATTTCGTCAGTACATCTAACCACAAAAGGTTACGCAATGGGAATTCTACTTATCTCACCTCAAGGGTAGCAATATGCCCATTTCAACAAAATTAGACTTTGGAGTTACAAAATGAACTTGTATATGAGGCCTATATCATTGGAATGTAGGCCAATTGAGCTCTTTAAATCAAGACTTAGAATGTATACGATGAATCAAGCTTAAATGTAAACCAGATAACTAGACAGAGGTAAAGGAATAGTAAAAATTTGACATTTTACCAAAGTCACTTAGAAATAAATAACATCCCATTTCAATGAACGTAGGTTCACATACATTTAAGAGAAAAAAAATCAATTCACAAATGCCTTAGCAAAATTACCATCCATGATTACCATATGGAATCAATCCAAAATGATAATCACAATTGATAGATGAAGCAAGCTAACAAACTATCTACAAATAAGAAAGAAGGACATAGGAACATCCCCGTACTACTCTAGGATACTCATCTACCACCACGGAAGGGAGTATCCTCTTAGCTCCTCAAAACGGGCTTAAAGATATCTGCAATATGATCTCCTAGTTTACGAAGTTCAATGACATACTCTATAAGAAACAAATTTACGGCATCAACGTGTGTTGTGTAAACCAGGAAGAGGTTAGCATCCTCATAGAGGATATCTATGGGCCTGATCGTGGAAGCCCCATGAATGGTCACTTATTATCTAAAAAAATTCAAAGACAATGCTACTATTGCATAACCATTTGCAAAAACACCACAAAGGATGACAAGATTATTTAAAACTCAAAAGTAAATATCCACAATATAAAGGTTGGAGGGTCATTCAGATGCCTGTCATAGACCCTCAAGGCAAGTTTAGACTTTATTGCACCTTTACCTATTATGTAAAAGAAATTCTGTTAAAGGAGCATATAGATGGTTATGAGTCTTCACAACTTACAAACTTCGAGCAGTAAAAAAATTTTGTTTCTAAGATGTGTAATGCATTAGGAATTAGACGTCATGAATGAGTCTATCGCTAGAATCTAGCAGCATGAGTAGCTTGTCATTAGGTCCTAAAAGCAATACCCTAGTGTTGCTGGGCCCCAGAATGCGCCCAAGCAACCCTTTTTCTCTGTCAAAGTTTTCCTATGAGAAATTTCAGTTAAAAAAATACAAATCATCTTCATGAGGGCATATCCTACTTAAGGATCCATTTCAACATCATGGCGGTAAATAAAATGAAAAATAATCAATGATAGCAATAATTACAAAACTTTATGAAACCAAGAAAAAATAATTAACTTTTCAAATCGTGCATATTGTAATCGTTAACTATTCCTAGAGGATTAAAAGTGAAAAAATAAAAATAAAAATTCAAACTGCACTAAAACATATCGGGCTCATTACAAAATTAGGAAAACAAAAAGGAAACTTGCCTAGACAAATGCTATAGACGACCTTATTTGATCACACTTTGGATTTTTCTAAGACATACAATAAACTCGTGGGAGTAATAACTGCTATCGATGTGCTTTTATTAGTGTTTTTCTTACATTCACTCTTCTTTGATGTGTCCACTAACATATGTTATGCTCTTGGGAGCTTTGGCAACATGTGAATTGGGTGATCTGAATCTTGAATGTGGAGGAGTGGGTGATGTTTCTTAAAGCCTCACCATGGAAACATCTTGTGAGGCTTAGTTTTTGTATTGTTTTGGGTGTAAGGCTACTGGTTTAGTTATGAACAAATTTTTAAGGAGAAAATTGGGATGTTGTTGATCGAAGAGTAGCTATGATCACTATTGCTTGCGTTGTACATTTATTTATGTTTGGTAAGTGGAGTCTTGGTTTTTGTTGGTTATGTTGTTAGTTTGTCAATATTTGTTAGTTATGTTATTGGAGTGCAACTCCAGGTACCAAGGTTTTACAAAACCATTTTAAAGGGACTACATTTTGAGAATGTATTTTCAGCTGCTTATTATTCTACGAAAACTAATTTAAAGGGTCAATTTTCAAAGAGAAAATAATTTGTTGGGTTTTTTCTTTCAAATTTGACTCATAACTTTCTAGAATTTGTATTTTTCCCAAAATGGACTCTAAGTTTAGGGTTCTTAAGAAAATATTTTTTATAATGTATAAAGCCTTTATAATGGCTTTATTATGACTAGTTAGTAAAATCTACCACTTATATCATAAATATTGTATTATCTCTACTTATAGGTCCACCATGGTTAGCAAAATATTAAAACTTAGTTAGAGAATTTTGAATGACTTTCCCAATCCTACCTATCAGAATCTACTGCTTTTATCATAAATACTATATTTTCAATGATTATAGGCCCACCTGATAAGAAGAATTCGAGTTTTAATATTTGCCACTTCAAGTGCAAGGTTATACTATTGAGTACTCGGAGTGTCATCCCCTGGGAGTTGGATTTCAAGTACCGGGATTAGCTAGAGGGACTCAATCTAGGCCAAGAAGGAAAGAAATGAAATCAAAGCTAAACTAAACTAATAAAAGCAAAAGAGGTGGCTTGAGACTATGATTTAACCAATTGACGAACCAAATAGTCAAGATGAGCCCTAACCTACCCGACCTCAACCAAAAAAAGAGATGGTCAGTTGCTCCATCAAAGATCACCCAAGCTCTCTCTCAAGGGTCATGACCTAGCCTAACTAGTCTAACTACCTATTTTCATGGGGTTAGCCCAATTAGGCCACAAAATTAGCAACCCTTAGACCTAGCTAGAATCGGGACTACTTTCATGTCCCGAACCCGGCTATCCCCTCTCCGACACTAGCTAATTGACATCACCTCTCGACAAAAGTCAATCGCCTAAAAATAAAGATAAAAGTTGTCACAAGCATTTCATCGAACACTTGATGGGCATAAAAGAAAACTCTATGTTCTATGCTTAAATAGGGTGTGGTTAGGTCTAATACAAGACTACTTAGCCATCAAAGGGCTAATCACAATCCAAGCCAACCGAAATTAATCACCAATCAATACAAAACATGAAAACCTTAACTAAACCTAAACAAGCAAATATGAAAGCAAAACATGAACTAGAAAGGAAAGAGAATGAAATTAATCTAATTAATCTAAGTAAACATGAAATAACAACGAAAACTAAACATTTAAACTAAACAAATCAAATACAAGAATTAAACTGGCAAAACCGAAACAAAAACAAGATATGAAAGAGAGAAAGAGAGAGAAGAGAAAACTTATGCTTGATTGATGGAATGAACTTGAAATCCACAGGCTTGAATCCAAAATTCAATCTAAAATCCGAATCTATTCCTCCTATTGATGTTTTTTTATTGGCTAAAACCTAACCTAAAACTATCTTTAAATTCGCCCAAAGACCCCCCAAAAAGTCCCGAAGACACCCCTTTTGAAGAGGAAACAAGACGGCAAAAGTAGCGTGCGAGGGACAAAAGGGGCAACAACTGTCGCCATCGCAACAACCGGCTATCGTGATAAGTGGCCATCGTGGCCCACTGCCCAACCACCTGCAGGGTGGCGATAGTGGGGGGTCGCGACCACGTCTCCCGCCATCTCTTGTTTTGCATTCTTCCGACTATTCTTGTTAAGTCTTCGTTCCTTTTTTGCAGGATTTGCTTGATTAATCTTATTACCTATAATAATAAACAAAACAAGTAAAAATTCTAAAGATTAACTTATTATACGAGCTAAAAATTAGGTGAAACGAGCACGTAAAATACGATAAATTAGCACCTAACAAATACCCCCACACCTATCTTTTGCTCGTCCTCGAGCAAAACAAAAGAAAGAAAACCTAACCTAGGAAGCTAACTCACTGTCGTAGGAATCACAGTTGCATTTAGTGTATGCAACAAGCCCTTTATACCGCTTGGTTCCCCCAAGTGGACGAGTGAGATCTCGTGAGGGTTTGCAGATGATATACCCACAAACTCTAGAAAAAGAAAATGAAAAAGGAAAAGAGAAATAGAAACAGAAAAACAATTTGGATTTATAAACAAAGCACATAAATCGACAAGGGAGAAGACTGTGCACATTCTAACTAACCAAATCACCCATGTAGCAAAGATATCGGCCCGCATATAAACAGAATGTACTCATCAGGGCTCTCTATCCCCATGGATGATATCAAAGCACTAACTTTTCATCCCACTGTACATTAAAACTTTCAATCCATCCCAGTGCTTGTGTGCAAATGCATCATCATCCTAGGACTTAGATTTATCAAAATCGAACTCAATCACACTTGCCTAACACAAACCACATTATTGAATTATTAACAAAGAAAGCAAGCCTTCCCAGTAGCAGTATTGCCTCAACGGGTAACACCCAGTAGCGGTATAGCCTCAAAGGGTAACGCCCAGTAGCACATGCCTCAAAGGGATATTTGTCATTACAAACTTTATTTTTTATTTTTTTATTCTATTTTTTTCATTTCTTTTGGGTTATTTTTTGGAACGCAAACAAAAACAAAAGTAACAGTGTACAAGACAAGTGGGAGAGCCAATCATGGAAGACCAAGACCCCAAGGCAATGATGATGGTACGAATAAGGATTGGATTACACATCGATAATGAAAAATTGGGGTTTAGAATAGGGGCCTAGAATGACACATTGAGGACAGAGATCTATCATGCACATCATGCTTATATACAAGCTAGTAGTTAAAGTACAAGGGACTTAAGCTGATCAGAATAGTACAAAGCTTCCCCAAAGCCAAAAAAAAGAAAAATTATACAAAAGCGATAAATTTTCGAAAAATTTTCACAAAAATATGCTAAAAAGGACATATGACTTCCACCTCCACTCCTAAATCTTACAATGTCCTCATTGGAAGCCGAGGAGTCACTACCACCACAAAAACACACAAAAACACGGAAAACGAAATCACACAAGAACACCAAACCTATGCACATATACACAAGCTAAAAGACTCCCCCAAAAACACAATCTCACCAAATCAACAACTAGACCACACATATATACCAAACTAGCACCACCAAAACAAATTTATACCAATCCAACAACACCACTAATGATAAAACACAAATATCCATAAAAACACAAAGACGGTGATCATAGCCATCAATGGCTCAAGAACATCTCAAATTTCACAACAACTTGATTATCAACAAAGACAAAACCTAATATCCACAACTAAACAAAAGAGAAAATGAAAGAAAATAAAAAGAAGGGAGAAGAGTTAGAATGGTTATACCAGGTCGGGCCCCGAATGTACCCAAACTATGCCACAGGGGCTTAAGCAGCATCATCATCCCTTGTCTCTCAAGACTCAAGCTTTCAACTCGGATACAGTCAAAGCTCATTAGAGCTTATCATGTGCCTGTGCATGCATCATGAATGATGTGAGTAATAGAGCACTAGTAAACATGGAGCAAACAAAGTTAGTGGCCTCTTAAACTCATCAAATACTATAGAAAAGCTAAAAGCATGAGCAAAGAAGGTACTCCACATGATTTTCCTAGGCACGTCCTCTAGGTATGCACAATATGGATCAAATAAGGGATGAGGCCCTCTAATGTCACCTAGAGATTCATGAAATGCATGCAATAGAGAGGGAAGGTTCGGAAGGTAAGGGGATGAAATGGGTCTCGAGCCAAGTAGCTCAATACAAATGGAGTTGATAAGTTGCATGCTAGGAGTGGCTCTACCTATCCAAACATCATCATGAAGCTCCTCAAAAGGAGCCTCCTCAAGGTGTGGCTCAACTAATGTAAGCCCTCTTGACCAAGAAAGTGAAACGTCCTTTATAGAACTAGCATCACGCTGAGAAGTCTTGCCCATCTCTAGCCCCGTACAGTGGGATAAGGGAAGGGCAGAAGCAAATAAGATCCGCTCACTAACACTAGTTTCCATTGGTGTGCTAGAAAAAGAGGTCAAGGGAAGGTCAAACGCTTCCCTTAGGTCAGTAAAAGGTGTATCATCAACAACATTAGACCCTAGGGGAAGGGAAGAATGACAATCATCAACCTCTAATCTAGAGCAAGGTAGACTAGTGTTAGTCTCATGCAATAAACCACACTCCCTCATCTCACAAACAAAGTGCTCATGTTGCCCATTCATTGTCCCTATCATGGCATCAAGTCTAGCATAACATTCATCATAAATATCATAATAAGGATAAGAACTCACATCATGGTCAAAAGATTGGCAATAAGAGCACACAAGAGGAGAATAAGCTTGAAAATCATAGGAAATGGGGGAAGGGCACACAAAAGACTCACTAGTAATCTCATGTTGCCATTGATGCCAAGCCAAAGACTCAAATAAGTCCCACATATCATCAACATCTAAAAACCATATACCACCATAACACATTGACTCAAGGGTTGCTTGGGTCTCATGTGTCATCCCCTCAAGCACAACACTGCATATTTCCCCTTTTTCATACATGAAATGCACATATTGGGCACGATAATCATTTAATCGAGACAAATATTGCCAAAAAGGTTCGTGCTCAAATCGAGGTAAATGCAAAATAGCCATTTCGGAAAAAAAAATTCAAATTTTTGATTTTTTTAAATTTTTTTTAGATTTTCTAAAAGCCCTCAAATGCTCAAGTAAACCCCGATATTGAAAAGCGCCAACTCTCTAACAATGGCGCCAAAAACTTGAAAGGAAGAATTCGAGTTTCAATATTTGCAACCCCAAGTGCAAGGTTCCGTCGTTGAGTATTCGGGGTATCGTCCACTGGGAGTAAGGTTTCAAGTATCGGGATTAGCTAGAGCGATGCAATCTATGCCAAGAAGGAAAGAAGTTAAATCAAAGCTAAACTAAACTAATAAAAGCAAAAGAGGTGGCTTCAGACTATGACTTGACCAATCGACTAGCCAAATAGTCAAGATGAGCCCTAACCTACCTAACCTCAACCAAAAACAAGATATGGTCGGTTGCACCATCAAAAATCACTCAGGCCCTCTCTTAAGGGTATGAGGTAGCCTAATTAGTCTAACCACCAATTTTCATGGGGTTAGCCCAATTGGTCCACAAAATTAGCAATCCTCAGACCTAGCTAGAATCAGGACTATTTTCATGTCTCGAACCCGGTTATCCCCTCTCTGACAATAGCTAATTGACCTAATCTCTCCGCATAAGTCAATCGCCTAAAAATAAAGACGAAAACTCTCTCACGCATTTCATCGAACACTTGGCAGGCATAAGGAAAAACTCTATATTCTAAGCTTAAATTGGGTGTGGTTAGGTCTAATACAAGACTACTAAGCCATCAAAGGGCTAATCACAATTTAAGCCAAACAAAATTAATCACTAATCAACATAAAACATGAAAACCTAAACTAAACCCAAACAAGTAAATATTAAAGCAAAACATGAACTAGAAAGAAAAGAGAATAAAATTAATCTAATCTTCTAATCTAATCAACCTAACTAAACATGAATTAACAATGAAAACTAAACATTTAAACTAAAGAAATCAAATACAAGAATTAAACTAGCAAAACCTATACAAGTACAGGATATGAAAGAGAGAAAGAGAGAGAATTCTTGATTGATGGAATGAACTTGAAATCCACAAGCTTGAATCCAAAATACAATCTAAAATCCTAATCTAATCATCCTATTAAGGTTTTTTTATTAGCTAAAACCTAACCTAAAAGTATCCTAAAAGTCGCCCAAAGACCCCCCAAAAAGTCCCCGAAGACACCCCTTTTAAAAAGGAAACAACACAGCCAAAGCAGCACGCAAGGAAGCAAAGGGGGCGACAGTCGTTGCTATCACGACAGCCGGCTATCGCGTTCATAGCAGGTTGTTGCGTTCGCGACAGGTGGCCATCATGGCCACCTTACTAGCCACCTGCAAGGTGGCGAAGGTGGGGGTTGCGACCACACCTCCCGTCGTCTCTTGTTTTGCGTTCTTTCGGCTGTTGTTGATGCGTCTTCGCTCCTTTTTGTAGGATTTGCTCGATTAATCTTATTACCTACAAAAATAGACAAGACAAGTAAAAATCCTAAAGATTTAGTTATTATAGGAGCTAAAAAATTAGGTGAAAGGGGCACGTAAATTACGACAAATTAGCGGCTAACAAATACCCTCACACTTATCTTTTACTCGTCCGCAAAAAAAAAACAAAAGAAAGAAAACCTAACCCCATAACCTAACTCATTGTCGTAGGAATCACGGTTGCATTTAGCATATACAACAAGCCCTTTCAACCCCTTGGTTTTCCCAAGTAGACGAGTGAAGTCTCGTGAGGGTTTGCAGACGATATACCCACAAAATCTAGAAAAAGAAAATGAAAAAGGAAAAGAGAAACAAAAACAAAAAAACAATTTGGATTTACAAACAAAGCAAACAAATATACAAGGGAGAAGACTGTGCACATTTTAATTAACCAAATCACCCATGTAGCAAAGATATTGGCTTGCATATAAACAGAATGTACTCATCAAGGCTCTCTATCCCCATGGATGATATCAAAATACTAACTTCTCTCCCCACTGTACATCAAAACTTTAAATCCATCCCAGTGCTTGTGTGCAAGTGCATCATCATCCTACGACTTAGATTTACCAAAATCAAACTCAATCCCACTTGACTGACAAAAATTACATTATTGAATTATTAACACAGAAAGCATGCCTTTCTAGTAGCAGTATTGCCTCAAAGGATAACACCTAGTAGCAGTGTTGTCTCAAAGGGTAACGCCCAGTAGCATGTGCCTCGAAGGGATACTTATCATTGCAAATTTTATTTTTTATTTTTTTCTTCTTTATTTTAAATTTGTTTTAGGCTATTTTTGGGAACACAAACAAAAACCAAATTAGTTGTGTACAAGACAAGTGGGAGAGCCAATTATGGAAGACCAAGACCCTAAGACAATGATGATGGTACGAATAAGGATTAGATTACACATCGATAATGAACAATAGGGGTTAGAATTAGGGCCTAGAATGACACAGTGAGGATGGACATCTATCACGCACATCATGCTTATACACAAGCCAATACTCAAAGTACACGGGGTTTGAGCTAATTAGAATACTACGAAGCTTCCCCAAAGCCCAAGAAAAGAAAAATTGTACAAAAGCGATATATTTTTTGAAAAATCTTCACAAAATTATGCAAAAAAGGGCCTATGACTTCCCACCTCCATACCTAAATCTGACAATGTCCTCATTGGGAGCCGAGGAGTCACTACCACTACAAAAACACACGAAAACAAGGAAAACAAAATCACACAAGAACGCCAAACCTATGCACATATACACAAGCAAATACTCCCCCAAAAACACAATCTCACCAAATCAACAACATGACCACATACACATATACAAAACTAACACCACCAAAAACAAATATATACCAATCCAACAACACCACCAATCATAAAACACAAATATCCACAAAATCACAAAGAAGGTGATCATAACCATCAATGGCTCAACAACATACCAAATTTCAGCTCAAAATGATCACCAATAAAAACACAACCTAATATCCACAACTAAACAAAAGAGAAAATGAAAGAAAATAAAAAGAAGGGAGAAGAGTTAGAACGATTATACCAGGTCGGGCCCCGAATGTACCCAAACTATGCCATAGGGGCTTAAGGAGCATCACCTTCCCTTATCTCTCAAGACTCGAGCTTTCAATTCGGATGCAGTCAAAGCTTGCAGGAGCTTAACATGTGTCTGTGCATGCATTTCAGAATGATATGAGTAATAAAGCACTAGTAAAGATGGAGCAAACAAAGTTAGTGGCCTCTTAAACTCTTCAAATGCCATAGAAAAATCATAAGCAATGGCAAAGAAGGTACTCCACGTGATTTTTCTAGACACGTCCTCTAGGTATGCACAATATGGATCAAATAAGAGATGAGGCCCTCTAATGTGACCTAGGGGCTCATGAAATGCATGCAAGGGAGAGGGAACGGTGGGAATGCAGGGGGATGAAATGGGCATCGAGTCAAGTTGCTTGGTACAAATGGAGTCGATAAGTCCCATGCTAGGAGTGGCTCTACCCATCTCAACATCATCATGAAGCTCCTTAAAAGGAGCGTCCTCAAGGTATAGCTCAACTAATGTAAGCCCTCCTAACCAAGAAAGTGAAATGTCCTCTATAAAACTAGCATTACCCTGAGAAGTCTCACCCATCTCTAGCACTATGCACCGGGCTAAAGGAAGGGGAAAAGCAAGTAAGATCCAATCACAAACACTAGTGTCCATAGGTGTGCTAGAAAAGGATAGAGCAACAAATGACAAGGAGGTCAAGGGATGGTCGAACGCTTCCCTTAGGTCAGTCAAAGGTGTATCAACAGCAACATCAGACTCTATGGAAGGAAAGACTCACAATCATCAACCTCTAGTCTATGGCAAGGAAAACTAGGGTCGGTCTCATGCAATAAACCACACTACCTCATCTCACGAACAAAGTGCTCATGTTGCCCATTCGTTGTCCCTATCATGGCATCAAGTATAGCATAACATTCATCAAAAAAATCATAATAAGGACAAGAATTCATATCATGGTCAAAAGATTGGCAATTAGAGCACACAAGAGGAGAATAAGCTTGAAAATCATACAAAATGGGGGAAAGGCACACAAAAGACTCACTAGCAATCTCATGGTGCCATTGATGCCAAGCCAAAGACTCAAATAAGTCCCACATATCATCAACATCTAAAAAGCACATACCACCATAACACTGACTCAAAGGTGGCTCGGGTCTCATGTGTCATCCCCTCAAGCACAACATTGCATATTTCCCATTTGTCATGTGTGAAATGCACATATTGGGCACGATAACCATTTAATCGAGACAAATATTGCGAAAAAGGTTCATGCTCAAATTTATTTATTTTTTTCAAATTTTTGATTTTTTTTTTTGGATTTTCTGAAAGCCTAGCCTCAAATGCTCAAGTAAACCTGATATTGAAAAGCGCCAACTCTCCAGTAACGACGGCAAAAACTTGATATGAAGAATTCGAGTTTTAATATTTGCAACCCCAAGTGCAAGGCTGCACCGTTGAGTACTTGGGGTGTCGTCCACTCGGAGTTGGGTTTCAAATGCCGAGATTCGCTAGAGCGACTCAATCTAGCCCAAGAAGGAAGGAAATGAAATCAAAGCTAAACTAAACTAATAAAAGCAAAAAAGGTTGCTTGAGACTATGATTTGACCAATCAACGAATCAAATAGCCAAGATAAGCCCTAACCTACCTGACCTCAACTAAAAACAAGAGATGGTCGGTTATTGCATCAAACATCACCTAAGCCCTCTCTCAAGGGTCATGAGGTAGCCTAATTAGTCTAACCACCTATTTTCATGGGGTTAGCCCAATCAGGCAACAAAATTAGCAACCCTCGGACCTAGCTAGAATCGGGATTATTTTCATATCCCAAACCCGACTATACCCTCTCTGACACTAGATAATTGACCTCACCTCTTAGCATAAGTCAATCGCCCAAAAATAAAGATGAAAACTCTCTCGAGCATTTCATCGAACACTTGGCGGGCATAAGGGAAAACTCTATGTTCTAAAATTAAATTGGGTGTGGTTAGGTCTAATGCAAGACTACTTAGCCATCAAAGGGCCAATCAAAATCCAAGCCAAACAAAATTCATCACTAATCAACACAAAATAAGAAGACCTAAACTAAACCAAAACAAGCAAATATGAAAGCAAAACATGAACTAGAAAGGAAAGAGAATGAAATTAATCTAATCTTCTAATCTAATCAACCTAACTAAACATGAACTAACAATGAAAACTAAACATTTAAACTAAAGAAATCAGATACAAGAATTAAACTAGCAAAACCTACACAAGAAGAGGATATAAAGAGAGAAAGGGAGAGAAGAGAAAACTTATACTTGATTGATGGAATGAACTTTAAATCCACAAGTTTGAATCCAAAATACAATCTAAAATCCTAATCTAATCCTCCTATTATGGTTTTTTTATTGGCTAAAGCCTAACCTAAAACTATCCTAAAATTTGCCCAAAGACCCCCCAAAATGTACCGAAGACACCCTTTTAAGAAGGAAACAAGACGGCCAAAACAACGCGCAGGGGAGCAAAGGGGGCAATAGTCATCGCCATTGCGACAGGTGGTGACAGTGGGGGGTCGCGACCACGCCTCTCGTCATCTCTTGTTTTGCGCTCTTCCTGCTATTGTTGATGCGTCTTTGCTCCTTTTTGCGGGATTTGCTCGATTAGTCTTATTACCTACTAAAATAAACAAGACAAGTAAAAATCCTAAAGATTAAGTTATGATACGAGCTAAAAATTTCTTAAAAGGGGCATGTAAAATACGACAAATTAGCACCTAACACCACCATACTTAACAAAATAGTAAAACTTAATTAGAAAGTTTTAACGTTCCCTAAACTTAATTAATGCTAGACTCTAGCGTTCCTCTAACTTCCAATTTATACATATTGTTAATCTTTCTAACCCCAACTGCACCTTTGAAGGGACAACACATATTTCAATTTGTTTCCTACCTCTGAACGGTAGCCGCTAATAAAGTTTTTATATTTTTAAGGACAGTAGAACTTTAGGCAAGAAATTATGTTGATTAAGACATAAGATTTGATTGAATAACATTCCCTACCAGGAAAATTCTTTTATTGAAAGCTTGAAAGTTGAAATATTAAAATGAAAATATTTGAGCAGAGAGTTAAACATCTAAAATCATCAGAGATGTCTGCTTATAGAAAAATAGAGAAATTTGACTTCATTTTTGCTCAAGTATGCTCAAATAATTGTGTCGCTTCACAACACTCAGCTTACCCTTTTATAGAGAATATACATAGGATGCTCGGGTGGCTATACAAGCTAGTACAGGACACATTACATGGCTACAATGACTACATTATTATACTGAATTAACATACTAACAAGACTATATATAATGGTACAAGTACTTTTATAGGGCACAAACTACTGATAAGACTAGACATCTGTATTGAAATTCTATAAGCCATCTTCTTCAATTCTGAAATTAAGTCTATCATATCTAGATTATCATGAAAATCATCTTTAACTTCAAGATGCTCCAAATCCCATTTGTTGAATTTGTAGATATCTCTTTCCTTTTCTAATAAGAATTTTCTAGACCCACTATCAAAGAGACATTCAAAACATCTTCTAAAACAACTCTTTCTACCTTCACATACTTGCTGGATTCACTATGACAAACAAAAGTAATGTTCCCAGAATGCCTTAGTAGTTTTCCTCATTCCACATTTGACTATGAATATTATAAAACTCAATGGCTCTTGCTAAAGTAGGATCACTACTATTCCTATCGCTATAGAAACATTCTTGTCATTGATCATCAGGGGTCGTTTAAATCAATTAAATGAATAAGATAATGAGCTAGTTTGGTCTTTTCATTTTCATAGTCAATCATTGTGCAATGTATCTCAATATGTAGACTTCTATTTTTTGGGGCTCTAGTTGGACCATCAAGAGATATGAAAACCAGTAGATTCTTTTAAGTATGAACTTTTGAAACTTAGTTAAATTTAAAAAGAATGGATATCCCATACTAGAGATCTCTATGAGGCAAGTTACCATCGCGAATGGTTAGATCACTTAGTGGGATTGAATTTTTTAGGAATTTAACATTACCAACTCTAGATTGATTAGAAAATAAGACCCAACACTCCACGATTTCCAAATATCATAGGTATAGTAGTTGCAATTGTCAATGCATGGTGCATACTAGTCATTGAACTATTTTTCTTGAGGATAAACACTAGTTTTTTCGAATCATAAGGACCCCCCATGTAATTTATTTGTAATTCATGCTAAATCTCTGCACTACTAGATAGGTAGAAGACAATAATAAAATGGTGATCTGGCCTTCGTATGAGATTCTAAAATATCCGTAAGAACTCTACAACAATGGGATAGCCGTCCCAGTAGTAGTGGCTTTGCATTGTGGATTTCCTCCCTTTTCGGCAAAAGTTCTACTTTGATGATCACCGTTGGCAAGCTCACAAGTAAAACTATCTACCAGTGAATTTTTCAAGCCTTGTATATGTTCAAAAAAGAAACAAACTAATTAATCTGTATTTGCCAATGCAACAGTCGCCCATGGGAATGCACATTTGATCAATTCTTTTTCACAAAACTATTTATTCCTTTGAATCAGTTTTAATAAGAAAAGGTTTAGGATCTTAATAGATAAAGAATTTTTCAAATCCCATTACAATTATAAGAATTTCCTTCTCCATCCAGATAGTCGCATTCTGATTTATTAAGACTACCACTACAATATCCATAGATTCTTTTTTCTCCTTCTTTGATATTGAGTGCTACACTCCAACGCTCATTTTTGGCATCTGTCTTAAGAATAAAATCATTTTATTAATTAGGTTAATTAAGTATATGAAGATTTTTGCACATTATCTTGAGGTTTTGGCCAATCTTTGAATGATAAGGGGGTACACGTTCAATTTACTTTTTCCTTGAGTTTTTCCTACAATAGTTTTCTCAATTTAGCTAGATCTTTAATGAACTTCTAAACATCGATAACATGTCTGAGGAATCTTTCTAGTTGATTCCTTTGTTCAACCCTTCTAGGAAAATTTTCTTCTCTCTTTTTTCCCTAAAATATGCTCTTGTAGCATGTTTCACCCAGCATTTATCTATAGACCTAAAAATTCTTTCTTGTTTAGCATAAATGCACTTGTCTTAAGTAAGGATGACACCATGAATAGTGTATCTTTGAATAATGGCTAGAACATTAACTTTGTGTTGTTCTATGATTTAGAAAAAATAAGAATATTATCAATGTAAACTACAAAATAGTGATTAAGATCTTTAAATATGTTACTCATCCTTCTTTGGAATATTCAATGTGCATTTTTAACACAAAATCGCATCATTATCCGCTCAAAATATACTTTAGTGGCACTAAAAGTGGTTATAGGGAGGCTTTCTTCATCCATTTTTATCTGCCAGTGTTTGCTTTTGCAATCCATTTTCAGGAAAGAAGAGATTTCTTGAATTCTATAAAACACAACAATCTTGTTAGAAATATAGTTGCCATCAAAGATAGTATTATCATTTAGTTTTTATAATTGATTAACATTCCAACTATTCCTCTTTGTTGTCAACATCGTTTCTCACCATGAATGTAGGACTAGTGTGAAGACTCTATTCCTAATTAGCCCTTCATCCAAAAACTCTGTGATTTGTTTATGAAATTCTTGAATATCCTAGTGTGTATACACCATGTCTTTAACTTGAATAATAGCATTGTGATTGAAAAAAGCAAGTTTAGCAAATGTTCTATCTTACTCCTGAAATTTTAGAGGATTATCATAGTAAGTTACTAGCATAATTCTTCATGTTATGTAGGGATTACATTCTCACCATGCTAGTTGAGTGTAAGCTCAATCTTTTCATGGTTGTATTCCTTGCTAAACTTATGTATAGGAACAAAATGACCATTTATAGTGAATATTATTTGGCTTATGCTTTGTGCACATAGAGAATACAACATTTGAAAATTATTTTCAATAATCATGTCCTAAGATGGTTCATCAATAGCCAATAAAGTTGGTATAATGCATTGGACTCCTCACATCTTAATGTATAATCCTTCCATAGTTTCATTGTAGCTCATTATGCTATTATTAGCTATTCTCACTAATAAAGAATTTTTTGCTTTTGTCCACATGAATTCTATGAATAGAGATCCTTTTCCACAGAATGTAGAATAAGCATTGTATGTGTAAGCACATAATTTATATTTATTATATCCCTCTTAACATATGTTTATTAGGATATACATGCGATTAGAATGAGTATTAATGACTTCATAATAAATTTTCATAGTCTTATACCCAATGATTTTTCATTCCAAATTCACAATTTGATCTACAATATGTTGTACATGTTCAAGACTCATTCTATTCATTTCATTGGTCACGTTAATTACACCATCTTCCTTAACATTTTTTTTACTAGCAAAGATCCATCTCTCCATTCTAATCATGCACTCATACCCCTTAATAATTGGGGCTTAACAGTGATTTTCCTATTTTCACTGATTTTTATTACATGTTTCTTATTGATTTTTACAGGGTTGTTAAAACTAGTTATACAACACGTATAAAATTTTATCTTATGTGGATGGATTTTATATGTACGATCTTTTGCATAGGATTTGAGCGTTCAAACTGTTCTTCCTCTCTCATCATTACTTAGTATTTGGATTTACAGTATTATCTAATTTGTAGATTGTATTTTGTGATATGCTTAATGAGTAGCCTCCTCTCTTCATATCCATCCTAACTATTTTTATCTTAAGAGACATAATATCCAGGTCAATAACTAAATCCTATTGAACCTTTTACACATATTGGTTTTAATTCTAGTGATGATTTGATTTTCAGACTAGGTATGCCAAACATCACAGAGCAAGGTATAAAGATCTATATCTTTTCAATAATACTGTAGTGGTGTGGTTTGAACTTGGACACTTCCAACAACGATACACTTATAAAACTCGATCCTTGTTATGCTTAAGGATATTTTCCCAAGCTTGAAAGATTCACTATTATCATATCAAATTCACAATCTTTTTTCTCTAAGTGTCCTTCCATCACTTTGCATGCACATTTACTTTTTACTTGAAAGATGGAATTTTTTTATCATATCTTTCTGTATGAAGGGAAGGACCCAATCTTCTTTTACCTCTTCATTTTCATTATCAGCCATAAACTTTTCTCGTTGAACGTCTCTGAGACTAACTGAGCTACTTTCGACCATATGTCTAGTTTCTTCATGATCAATTTCTTCGTATTCATCTTCTATTACTCTCTCAACAATTTCTTTGTTTTTTTTTTTAATGCAAATCTACTTCTTGTACACTAAGCTGAAAATAGTCTAAGCTACCTGAGTTTCAATAAGCTCGTTGTTCTTCTGATTTTTGCATTGATTTGCATAATGTCCTACTTCTCCACATATGTAACATTTACAACAATGTTTTCTCACTAGACAATAAGCAGTTTTTCTATGAAATCTTCGCATTTTAGTGCTTACCTTGTTAAAATACTTTGTTTTATATTTATTCCCCCTTTTGCTTGTTAAAGCGCTTCTTCTTATAATATTTTCTCTTTTTTTATTATTTCAAGTTCACTTCCCCTATTGATGAGGAGTATCCCAATAAGCTAGAAACTGCTTCTTAATTGTCTTTTTTTTAAATATCAAACCATTGATCATTCACCCATTTTGTTAAACAGGAAATTCTGGTACTAATGATGTCAATATTATATACGTTTTCAAGTCATGTAATGTATTTTACATTTTATGAAATTTATCGGATAAGGTAATTAATAATAAAATATTCTAACTTTGGTTTTGTCATGCTCAATTTTGTAGTAATATTGACTAAACTTAGCAATATAACTTTCTAATTATCTCATGTTCTAGAGCTCTATATTATTTGTGTTTCTTTGGGATTCTCTGGTTTTTTCTTCATAGTTAAGTTTACCTCCAATAAATCCATTTCGATTTCCTTACGTAGACATTGAACTGGTGTTTCTATCATTCTTAATACATGTTTACCTTCCATATTTAACTAGCTGTATTAGTAAGCTACAGTGCCAGAAAAGCTATGTGCAATATAATTTAGAAAATTTAGCTTCAATGTAGTATCTAATTGTAGAACGGTGTTTGTTTGCTTCTACCAATGTTCTGATTTTTCTTCTTCATTAGGAGCTCCATCTATGGTTAAAATGTTACCCATTGGGCTAATTAGGGTAAGATTAACTTCTTCAATAGATGTAATTTTCTTTGGGATGAACCAAAAGAAAATTTGGTCATTTGTCCTACGACAACATATCTAGGTCTTTTGAAATGAGTATTTGTTCTAAACAATTCATCTAACTCTCCAGATTTTGGAATTATATTGTCAACTAAATTGATTCAATTCATGGATATTGAGTTCTTCACCGTTTTCACCAATTTTAGTTTCAACCATCATTTCTCCATATTTTTTGTCCTATTTTCTCCTAACTTCTTCTAAAGGAACAACAACGAGATCTTTTGGTTAAATTACATTCATTTATTGATATATTTCTACCTCCAACTGTATACTATTTATCTCTTCATTATCATCACCCCTCGTTTACCTACTATGGCACCAATGGTTTTGCTTAGTTCTTTTGAACTTTGCGTTGTATTAAACATATTTTGTAACTCATCTAGATTATACTGCTTACATTCCATGCTCTTTCTCAAGTTCTTTTTCTAATTTTTCTTCCTTCTCTAACAAATATTTTAGACAATTTTTTATTTCTTTTTTATTTTTATATCCTATAAAGAAATGAATTTTTGTTTATTTAGATCTCGCAAAGGATACTTATGTTGAAACAGTGTACTGGAACCTAAATCTAATTTACCACTGTGTCTAACTTTCTTGATCAATGAAAGATGGATTGGCAACAATTGTTTCTTGACCTCCTCAACTTCGGTCTTATCTTTTGCTATTTCCACTTTTAAATCTAAAAACTATGTCATATAGTTTATCGAGATGCTACTAAAGTTCTTCCCTTTAGGTTGTGCACAATATGGGAATAATTTGGAGCTGGATAATTGGATGACGATTCAAACAATAAATGTAATTAATTAACTTAATAATTTCTTCCACACGTGACTCTAACACTAGTCAAAACCGATCTTCTAGAAGTGTCAAAACAAGTGACACTAACACACAAAATATAAATTCATAAAAGTAAGTTTTTGAGAATTATGAAAATATCAAATATGAAAATTTTAGGGCAATCAATATGAATGGAAATAATTAAATGTCCCCTCAAAATAGTTGCTATAGAAAATGCGACCTTTTTTTTCAAGTTTAAAGACATGATGCCCTGGAAATAGTTTCCGAAAACAAATGGTCCCTCTTAGCAATTATTCCAAATATTATTATTTTTAAGTGTTTGCAGATGTTATTCATTTTACGTATTTGGCTAATGTTACGGTTCTATTGGTTATGCAATTGCTTTTTGACACCTTACTTCCTATAATGGGGGCATAGTAGACTTTTGAGGTGGAGGTGATGCTCACTTGCACATATTTTTCAAAAAAATTTCAAAAAGCAAAACAAGTGTTTGTTTTGCTTTGTTGATATATGTTCCTTTTCATATTAAGATCCCAAGTTGCTAGGTTATGGGGATATGTATAAATAGAGTGCACATGATAACATGCCTAGTCTCGGGGTAGTTTCGACTTTCCATGATAAGCTCTCTCTCATGTGTGTGATTTTGTGCCTATATTGTTCACTAAACCATCATTCCTGGTGTTTAGTCTCTAACTTGGCACATGAACTTCTTATTTTTTTACTTGTCTTCAAAGCTAATATCCTATTGAAAAATGTGTGTGTGTGTGTGTGTGAGTGAGAGAGAGAGAGAGAGAGAAAGAGAAAGAGATAGAAAGAAAGTGTGAGAGAAATAGAGACAGGGAGGGAGAGAGAGAGCAATAAAACAATAATCCTAAAACGCATTTAAAACACAACAACATTGTTCCAAACCAATATTTTTATTTCTTATTTTTAATTGGCTTGAATATATGTTGTTATACTTGAGAGTAGCTCTATTTGGGCAATGAAATAAGTTCTTGGGACAACCAAATAATACCTCTTAAATAAGGGAAGGTCCAAATGTATGCATGATGAAAAAATAGGTTTGGGTGTGTGTGCTTGACCTTATTATATGCGAAGCTTCGAATACATTATCGAAGAAGCAAAATATCCTAATAAATGGGAATCTTATAAACATTAGCAACTAAATCACCAAGAGTTGATATCATTGCATAATGTGCTCTGCGGGCGTAAAATGGGACCTAAGGTCCATCCTTTGGCCTACATGTCTCCTGATTATGTGATGTACTTGTATACAGTTTGGTGACTTCATTGCTAGAGTGATTCTTTTCTTTGAATTGTGTACATAACATCCCCATTCCTTTCTGATGTGGAGCAAACCATAAGGCCTAACCTCCTTCTCAACATCAAGGCTTGGATTCAACTTGGGCCCTTAATCACTTGTGAGGGTGGCACCCAAGTACTTGGCTCTCCAAAGTCCTTGTTACTTTGGGGGCCTTAAGGGATCCCAAACTAAGCTTAGGCAAGGTGACATGGCACTTAGCAGCCGAAATAAGAAGCCAAGCTATTTTATCTCCGAGTCACTTGTTTTATTTCACTCCCTTGTACTATACAGAACATATGGTTTGACTTCTGGCTCATTTTTTGGAAGAGTAACTAGGCTCTATTTTGGGTGAATTTTTCATGGATGGATAGCTCCTGATGTCTATTTTCCAACAAGCCTAAGATAATCATCAAATTCCAAGAATCGAGCAAGTTATGGGGTTTTAACCGAGCCATGGTCAGTGTAGGTCTGGAGGTGCATGTTTTTACTCAATGAATTAATTGGGTTATCAAATGGGAGAATTAAGGGTCCAAATTGGTGGGTAGATGATAGACTCTTCGAGAAGGCTCCCATAAAAATCTTCACTTTAATATCCTCCATTTGGATAGGTGAATGACATCACCAATGGGAAGGAATGTGCTACCAAATTCCAGAACACCATTATCCCCTAGTGGTCCCCCTTTAATTGTACAATTAGCTTGAATATCATTGGAAAAAAAATCCTTGTAATTCTATTGGCTAGTACTAAACTTAGGGGAGGGGATATGTTGCTGTTTAATTTCCCATCTTTTGTATTACATGAAGCTTTTGATGATTTATGAATGAAAGAAAAGGCTAGAAGCTATTTTCCCTCTCAAGATCTCTTAATCTTTATCTCTTATTAGAGTGGTGATTTAGTGTCATCCCTTTATATTAATCCTTGATGCTTAGCCTTTAGGGGATTAATTGGTGGGTTGTTTATCTTGGTGTTCTTGCAAGAATCCTTTGGATTTGGGTGTTCCTCCATTGAAGTGTTCTGGAGGAGTTCCCCTTATTGGATCTTCATTGGATGATTATGCCTTTATTTGGCCAAATGGATTTCTTTTTACACTTCTAATTTGCTTCTGTTGGTATCAAAGCACGAGGATCCTTTAAGGGCAAGCATCAAATCCTCGCACTTTGTGATTGGAATTTGTTATTTGAGTTCTTGCTTTGTTATTTTAAGATTTGGGTACTCTGTACTCCACCTTCTTCTCTTATTCTCCTCAGAGAACCCATACACTCTTCCATGCTTCTTTTTCAATCTAAAACCCTAAAAACCACATTTGATTTCTCCATAAAACTCCTCTTTTAGTCCACAAAGAACCCCCAATATAGCCTAAACACCATCCCCAACCAAAACAACACCCAAAAACTCCACAAAAAGCCAAAACACTCACCCGCACCAAACCATAAATTTGGCACAGCTTGGTCATGCCCCCTAGCATGACCGCGTGCCATTTTATTGCCCATAAAAATTTTCTCCAATGATTTGGCACAACCACCCAGTGCTATAATGCACGATCGTGCCGCCCCAATTTTGGCCCGCGCTTCCTTTGGCACGACCGCGCCACCTTTTGTCAAACACTTAATCTTCTTCCTTCTGTTATCTACCTTCAACCATGTCCAATGACGCCGAACCTTCTCAACCTAGGGATGTCTCCCTAGAGTTAGCCCATGGAATGAGGAGAGATAAGGCCATAATTGGCCTTCAAGAACAAGTAAGAAAGATCACCATGGAGCCAGAGCGAGTTCAGGGATTCGAACGACGAGTTCCCTGATCTAGAGAGCTTGATGTCAACCCCATTGATATTTCCAACTCATCTTCTCATAGGGACCATGAGGATAGAGGCATTCAGGGAACAAGTCATCTTAGAGATGATCTTAGGAACCTCAAGGTTGAGGCACCAGAGTTTGATGGCAACGTCAAACCAGAAAACTACATTAATTGGGTGCAAGCTATTGAGAGGATCATTCAACTCAAGGAGTACAATGATGAAAAGGCCTTCAAGTTTATCATTGCCAAGTTAAAGGGGTATGCCTCCTTATGGTGTGAGACCTTGAAGAAGAATAGAGCTAGGGAAACTAAGTCTAAGATCAAGACTTAATCCAAGCCCAAGAAACACATGGAGAAGAGGTTCTTACCTCCCTCATACAAGCAAGAGCTCTATCTCAAGATTACCACCCTCAGCCAAGGGAATCTCCGGGTGGAGGAATACAGTTGAGAATTTGAGCAACTCCATACGAGAGTTAGCTAGAATGAAGACAATGAGCTTACTATTGCTAGGTTCATCAAAGGACTTTCTCCTAGCATAGCTCACAAGGTGGAACTACAACTGTGTTTATCTTTCAATGATGTTTGCCACCTCGCAATCAAGATCGAGAAACAACTTAAGGTTAGAAAGCCCTTCACAACGCCTTCCCCTCATCGGCCCCAAAGCACATAAAGGAGTTTCCCTTCCTACAACAATGGTGACACTACTCCTACACCTATCAAGGCTTTAGATAAAGGTAAAGGGGTTGCTATCGAACCTCCTAAGAGGTTGGAGGGAAAGAAATGCTTCAAATGCTATGGTTATGGACACTTCTAAGAGGATTGTCCTAATCGAAGGACCGTCTCTATTAGACAGGTGGATGATATGCAAGCTCTAAAGGAAGAGACTAGTGAAGAAGAGTTTGAAGCGGAAGATCACACCTTAGTCACTCCAGATGTTGGAGAGCTATTAGTGATCCGGAGAGCCCTCCTTGCCAAAGAGGTTCCCCTTGAACCTACCCAAGGAGAGCAAATCTTCCACACTCAATGTACCATTGGAGGTAAAGTGTGTGAGCTTATTATCGATGGAGGTATTTGCACCAATATGGCTTCCATGACTCTTGTTAGCAAGCTATAAATCCCCACTAAGGTGCATCCCACCCTTATACTCTTTAATGGCTCAAGCAAAGAAGCGACGTAACCGTTTCCCAACAAGCTCTTATCTCTTTTTTCGTTGGTCCTTATTGTGGTGCGGTCCTTTGTGATGTTCTTCCTATGGATGTTTGTAATATATTGCTTGGTCGAACTTAGTTATATGACAATCATGTGATGCATGATGGGCACGCCAACACATATGCCCTTACATTCAAGGGACGTAGCCTCACTTTGACCGCCCTTTCCACCACCCAAACCTCTCAAACTTAACCCGGGGAAGGGAAGTGAGAAAAGCCTCTATTTGAGTGAGACACAGGTAGAGAGAGCCATTAGTAAAAGTAAACCTTTTTATGCCTTACATATGTTTGATTCAAACACATATGAGGAAGTGAAGCCCTTACACCCTCTTTCTCCATCACTATTATGAGAGTTTGAGTTAAACACAAGTGGAAAAGAGAATGTGGATGCCAATGCCTTATCACGAAGGTATGCTCTTCTATCGGTCCTAGAGGCCAAGGTTCTTGGCTTCCATTCCATTAAGACCTTATACATAGAAGATGAAGACTTCAAGATGGTGGTTGAAGATCCCTCCAACTATGGGACTTCTACTTCACAAGAAGGTTTCCTCTTCAAGGAAACAAGTTATGCATCCCCAAGAGTCCTCTAAGAGACTTTATTGTTAAACAGGCTTATGGAGGAGCCTTAGCCGGGCATTTTGGTATCAACAACACCCTTGAGATCCTCAAGGA
Organism: Selenicereus undatus; assembly: GCA_017589665.1. NCBI lineage: Eukaryota > Viridiplantae > Streptophyta > Magnoliopsida > Caryophyllales > Cactaceae > Selenicereus > Selenicereus undatus. Next base: position 45,279,269 of record JACYFF010031952.1, read on the forward strand.
GCACTTCTATTGGCCCAAGATGAGTGGGGATGTCCACAAGGTAATCTCAATGTGTGCCATTTGTCATATAGCCAAGACTCACTTCCACCAAAGGCGTTCACACCCCTCTTCCAGTTCCTTTAAGGCTATGGGATGACCTTAGCATAGATTTCATTGTGGTCATTCCACGGAGCCCTTGAGGGGAGGATCCCATCATGGTAGTTGTTAATCGGTTCTCTAAGATGGCGCATTTTGCTGCTTCCCACAAGTGTGATGATGCTACATATATTGCAGATCTCTTCTTAAATTGTGAGGCTTCATGGGATCCTAAGGACTATTGTATCGGATAGAGATACCAAGTTCTTATCAGACTTTTGGAGAAGTCTATGGAGACTAGTTGGGACAAAACTACTTTTTAGCACCACTTGCCATCCCCAAACCGATAGACAAACGGAAGTGACCAACTACACACGCACTTCCTTGTTGAGAGGTATGGTGAGTAAGAGCTTAAGAGATTGGGGCACCAAGCTTCCCCATGCAAAATTTGCCTATAACCGGACTCCTTCCTATGCTACTTTTCACTCACCCTTTGAGGTATGGTATGGCCTCAACGCTCTCACTCCTCTTGATCTCATTCCTATTCCTCAAGAGTCCAAAGTGAGCTTTAAAGTCGAGGAAAGGGCTAAAGCTATGAAGAAACTGCTGAGCAAGTGAGAGGTTAAATTGAGAAGGTAAATGAGCAATATATGACCAAGGCCAACACGAATCGAACTCATCTTGAGTTTAAACTGGGAGATCTTGTATGGCTACATTTGAGAAAGGAGAGTTTCCATTCAAGGAGGAAAAGCAAGCTCATGGCAAAGGGAGATGGCCCCTACAAGATCGTGTAAAGAGTGGGAGACAATGCCTATAACTTAGAGCTTTCAGGTGACATGAACATCTCCGCCACTTTTAATGTTGGAGACCTTGATCCCTACATCAAAGATGATGATGAGGATATTGGAGATTTAAGGGCAAATCCTCTTCAAGGAGGGCAGGTTGATGCAGAGCAAACCATGAGGCCTGACCTCCTTCTTAACATCAAGGCTTGGATTCAACTTGGGCCCTTAATCAGCTATGAGGGTGGCACCCAAGTACTAGGCTCTCCAAAGTTCTTGTTAGTTTGGGATCCTTAAGGGATCCCAAGCTAAACTTAGGCAAGGAGGCATGGCACTTAGTAGCCTAAATAAGAAGCCTAGCTATTTTATCTCCAAGTCATTTGTCTTATTTCACTCCCTTGTACTATACAGAACATATGGTTTGACTTCTGGCTCATTTTTTGACTGAGTAACTAGGCTCCGTTTTTGGTGAATTTTTCATGGATGGATAGCTCCTGATGTCTATTTTCCAACAAGCCCAAGATCATCATTAAATTCCAAGAATCGAGCAAGTTATGGGGTTTTAACCGAGCCGTATTCCGTGCAGGTCTAGAAGTGCATGTTTTCACTCAAGGAATTAATTGAGTCATCAAATGGGAGAATTAAGGGTCCAAATGTGGTGGGTAGATGATAGATTCTTCTGGAAGGGTCCCATAAAAATTCCCACTTTAATCTCCTCCATTTGGATAGGTGAATGACATCACCAATGAGAAGGAATGTGCTACCAAATTCTAGCACACCACTATCAATAGCTTCAATATCATTGGAACAAAATCCTTATAATGCTATTGGCTAGTACTAAGCTTGAGGGAGGCGGTATCTTGCTATTTAATTCCCCATCTCTTGTATTACATGAAGCTTTTGAGGATTTATGAATGAATGAAAAGGCTAGAAGCCATTTTCTCTCTCAAAATCTCTTAATCTTTACCTCTAATTAGAGTGGTGATTTAGAGTCATCTCTTTATATTAATCCTTGGTGCTTAGCCTTTAGGGGATTAATTGGTGGGTTGTTTATCTTTGTGTTCTTGCAAGAATCCTTTGGATTTGGGTGTTCCTCCATTGAAGTGTTCTTGATGAGTTCATCTTATTGGATCTTCATTGGATGATTATGCCTTTATATGGCCAAATGGATTTCTTTTTGGACTTCTAATCCACTTCACTTTCATATAGGTCATTTTTTAAAAACCAAATAAGATTTTCTTTTGTTTTGAAAAGATTGTGTGGGTATATCTTCATTAAATTCTCACGAGACTCCCATCATCCACTTGGAGGTTCAAGGAGTTTAAATGGCTTATTACATACACTAAATGTAATCATGTTTCCTATAGGAGTGTCTTCAGTAGATTAGTTTATTTTAATTGAGGACAAGCAAAATCTTTGTATGGCGATATTTGTTCATTTTAAAAATCTTGTAAATTTTATATCGTTTCATATAGATTTTAGGTTTTAACCATTTTTAATTTAGAGTTTTTTATATATGTTGTGTGTTTTTATAGGAAATAATCTTGGAACTTTTGAGAATTAATGGAGTCAAAATGTTGAAAAGGAATCTTAGGAGTCAAGCACAAGCTGGCCTGGAAAGAAGATGCAGAAGACTCAGACAATGCATCGCATGACCATGCCACAATGTTGTACAGCTAGCCCATGCCAAATTAACATGGCATAGCCTCCACCTTACAATGTTTCTTGTTATTTTCTAGCAAAGTGGCATGGTCGTGTGAATTTCACTATTTCAAGGCTTGCAAATAGCCTATTTTTCCCGATCTATATTCTGTGTAATTTTTAAGTAGGTTCTATGATACACTAGGACCATGTTTAGTTTTCTATCTCTCATATAGGCAATCTAAACTCATTTAGATTTAATTAAAGCTCTGAATTTGTAGTTCTATTTGTATTCTTTCGTCAATTTCTGGAAATATCTATCAGCACATTCATTGTATGTCTTTATTTCACACATTAAAGTTGCTTAATTTCACTTGATTTACTCTTAAAAGTGGATACTTGGCAGCGTTTGATTCTTGTTTTTTCTACTATTTTCTACTTTAAATCTATCCTATTTCTCTTTTAAACATGAAAAGTTCGAACTCTTTGTCTCTTACATTCTATGGTTTCAAACCCATTTTGAAAGCTTAAGTTTTTGTTTTTCTATGGCTTCAATTCTTAGTGCAGGAGGTTAGATTAGTAGAATTAGTGGAAATCAAGTTATAAAATTGACCTCTTTTATGCAGATTCATAGCTTTGTTCTCCCCCTAGATTAGTTTTATGACTTTCATAGTTAATCATTAAATGTTTCCTTGTTGCTTGGTATATTGGATCATGTTTTGTGTTAATTATGTTAATTACTCTTTTTTGGCCTACAGTTTTCATTAAACATGTTTAGAGTAAGACTCGGATTTAATGAGTTGATTAATCTTGTTTTGACTATTTATTGTTGTTAGTTTAGATGAGTATGTGAGTTTAGTCTCTAGTGGCCTAAACTCACCCTGTCCTTGCAAAGATAACCTGGAATCTATAGCTATGGCTATATGCTTGGGACATATAATTATTCCCAATCAAAACCTAGCAGCCACTTTGACGCAAAAGCATTATATTTAAGGTTTGAACTTGGGATAATTTGATTAATTTGATGTCATTTTTAAGTCATAACATTTAAAGCATCCCAAATGGAGTCCCACTGAATGTACAACAGCCTGGAGGCCATAATGTTTTTAGTGACAACACTCTTTTAGCAAGTGCTTAGAAAAGGATTCAACTTAGTGAGCAAAATTTGCCAGCATAAGGTTCATTTTGGAAAGTATAGAAATCAATTTTGTATTAGAAAAATAAATTTAAAAAATAACCCCATATTCTGAATAGGGATACTTATGAATTCGTGAAGTCAACTTAAAGCTCCGCCCCAGGGCTTAAACTAAAGTGATTGGGGGACCCATCTTGAAGTCACTTAATTTGGTGGCCTCTACAAAGGACTCATAAAAGTAACCAGAGAAAATCTAAGCTACATACAATAATTATTGTTGACTTCTCCAAACTTAGATTTTTACGTTAAATATTATTATGTGATTTTAATGAAATCCAAAATTAAATGATAAGTAGTTCAAACATTAAAATTTGGGCTTAGATGACTAACATTATAGTGGGCTTCAAAATGGGCCAATTGAATGTGCACAACATTAACTAAGAGTTCATGCCGAAACCAAAGCAAAGGAAGCTTTATAGTCATGCGAGGAAATTACATATTAGATTATTATGATTTTAGCCTTTGATTTAGATGATCTTCATAAATCCCAGCTTGACTTTTATAAAACCTCCCATATTGTATCTGAATTGATGAAAGCTAGACTAAGACTTCTAAATAAGTCCAAGGAACATAGCAAACTAATCGTATAAGATAATATCTCAAAACATACAACAAAATATACTTTATTTTTTTGGATAAAATACATTCTTCACAAAAGAATTTGTTATCTGATTGAATATGGATATAGATTATTCTTGCCATGAATCAATATACACGTGTCAGTATTTATGTCTTGAATTGATATGCACTAAGGGCCTGTTCTTTTCGTGGATCAATCCACTTTAACCCACTTCAACCTACTTCAACCCATTTCAACCTACTTCAACCCACTTGAAAAAAAAATACCAACTTCAACCCACTTCAACCTATCTCAACCTACTTCAACCCACTTCAACCAACTTCAACCCACTTCAACCCACCCCTTCATAATTTTAATAATTTGTAAAGTATCATGTGAGATTTAG
>JACYFF010031952.1:45289980-45340867 GCA_017589665.1 Selenicereus undatus
AAAAATAAAAAAATGAAAAATGAAAAAAGAAAAAAGAAAAACAAAATACAAAAAATACAAAAAAAATAAAAATAATAAAAATAATAAAAATAATAAATATAATAATAAAATGAAAAAATAAAAATAAAAAGTAAAAACAAAAAAATAAAAAAGTAAAAACAAAAAAATTAAAATTAAAAAATTAAAAATTAAAAAATAAAAAATGAAAAAATAAAAAATGAAAAATAAAAAGCAAAAATTTAACAAAATTTGGATAACTTCATAAATTATCACACATTAATTATATTCTCATTATTTTAACCCATTTCAACCCACTGCATAAAAAATATACCCACTTCAACCTACTTCAACCAACATCAACCCACTTCAACCCACTTCAACCTACTTCAACCTATTTCAATCCACCTAAAAAAAAAAATACCAACTTCAACCTATCTCAACCCACCTCAACCAACTTCAACCCACTTCACCCTTTTGACCCACCCAATTTACCCACGAAAAGAACAGGCCCTTAATATCATACTTTCCATGCAAAGTGTTCCAAGATACACATCATGATAGATACCTTTCAGGGTAGTGACATAATACGGGTTTTGATTTGGAAAAAGCTGCCATTGATGTCACATGGACAAACGACTAGCTCATGGACCATAGAGCCTATAAATTCAAGTAGCAAAAGCTAGTTCAAGAAAGCAATCAGTTGATCAAGCAAAGTTGAGGTTACAATTGCAGTTACTTTTCACTTGAGCTTTTGCTTACTTAAGTTGTATTGAGGTTATACTATGTCAACGAAACAGAATTGTATTGGGGTGAGGACTTAGGAGTTAGGAGGTAAACTCCTCCTGAGCATAAATCAAGATGTCTATTTAAGAGTTGAGATATTGCATGTTCCAAGGCTCTAAGATCATATAATTTAGTCCATCCCAATAAGAAAAGAAAAGAGCTTAATCCTATAATTGAAGGTGGGGACTTTAGCCTGATTGAGGCCAAACCTCCTAAAAACATCATTGTGCATTGTCTATTTTTAATTTCTATATTTATTTTAGTATTTAGTTCAATGTTTGCGATCACCCTATTTACTTCTCCTCGAAGGTGATATAAACCTTCAATTGATGTCAAAGCTGGTCCCACATTTTATTTGAGTTAACCGTCAAGTGGGTGACGGTCATGACCGTCTCTAGAGATGTCAATATTGAGGGATGATCTACTATTAGACACCGCTTATTTAAAGGAACTTATTTTTCTTATTGGAAAAATGCTACGCATATTTTTGTTGAATCTGCGTATGGAGCTATGTGAGATTATGAACAATTAAGCTTATAGCCTTCCTAAAATCACATATGACAAGGTAGAAGAAGTGGATAAGCCAAAGGGTTAATCTCCTTGTGTTGATTGGGATAAACTCGCTAAGAACCTAGGAGCAAAACACATTCTTTGTTGCGGACTAGATGATATTGAACAAAATGGAATATCTACTTCTGAAGCAGCTAAATAGATTTGGAATAAACTAATCATGACCTATAAAGGGACAACCAAGTGTGAGAAAAAAAAATGAACATATATGTACATCAGTACGAGCTGTTCAAAATACAATCAAATGAATCCATCAAAGATATGTTCACTCACTTTATTAATGTCTCCAATAACTTGAAGTCTCTTAGGAAGACCTACTCTAATGAAGAACTCATAAGAAAGATCCTTTGGTGCCTCCTAAAGAACAAATCCGGGCCAAAACGTTACAATAATGAAGGGAGTACAAAATCTCAAGAAGCAAGAACTAAATGATCTTCAAGAAAAGCTTATAACATATGAGATCCGCCTAAAGAAGATGAGAGAGAAACCTCTAAGAAAGCAGTAGCACTAAAAGTCACAAAAGAAGATTGCACTTTAGATGAAAAAGAACTCATTGGCAATGATGAAGAAGCATTCTCATTGATTATACATTAACAAAAACAAGCTAAAGAAAAAGTTCAATCAAAGAGGATTCTACAAACGAGAAGTTACATTGAAAAGAAATGACAATTCCTCAAAAGGTAAGTTCTTCAATAAGGATGATACTAACATTAGTTCTTGTTATAGTTGCAGTATGCCAAATCATATGTTAGGGCTACTTTGTGATCCAAAAGACAGCAGAAAAACAGAGATTCAAATTAAAGAAAGACAATAAGAAAGCAATGGTCAATGCAAGGAATGATAAAGAGACGGGCAATATTGACGTCAATGAATAGCACATGACCAATATCTATCTAATGGCCAGAGAAGTACAAAATGATTAAAAAACTGAGAATCAAGCCTCAAATGAGATATACACCTTAGCTCTTTATGAACATTTTGAAGAGAGTTAATTGTTGCCTTAATTAATTGTGCCAATTTAGAACAAATACCCAAATATAAAGACATTAAGAAAATTATTCAAGAAAAAACAAAACAAAAAATCAATTTTTGAAAACTTAAATGGTGATCTTCATGATAGAATTGAAACACTAGAAGATAGAAATTGAGCATTCCAAAGTAATGTCATAATAATCACAAAATAATTTTAAAATTCATATAAGGGAAAGAAAATTTGAATGAATTACTTTGTACCCAAAAAGCAACTTTTAATAAAGAAGGAATTGGATATAATTTCTCCAACAAAAAGAAACTTATAAGAACTTCATTGTTAAGTATGCTTCATGAAAAAAGTACTTCAGCAATTATAATTATTGCATTAAGAATAGTCATATTGTATACTCATGTCCACATAGAAAACCAACTTTAGAGATTGTTTATATTTGGATTCCAAAGGCAGCAAGAGTTCCAAATATGGTAGCTAATGATTTTGAAACCAGAATTAATGTCGAAGGTAGAAGAAAGGTGATTTTTTGTTTTGCAGATATGATTAGAATCTAGACAAGATTTATGGTACCTTGATGCCGAATGTTTAAAACACATGAGTAATAACCCCTCTTTGTGCCTCGAAATCTAGAAAAAGGATATAGATGTGTTACTTTTATGGATAATGGCAAATGTAAATTAATTGGCATTGGAAGATTGGTAAAGATTCCTCAAGCTCCATTGATAATGTCTATTTTGTTAATGGCTTGAAATTTGGTCTTTTAAGCAATAAAGGAAACGATGTGACCTTTGACTCACCCTATTAGATAGTTCAAGATAAAAGTTCTAAATAAATTACCCTTTACTGCAATGGACTTGAAAATGTATATGCAATTGACATTTATAACATCCCTTCACATAATTTATCATGTTTTAAAGCTTCACATTATGATGATAAATGATTGTGGCATCATAGATTAAGGAATGCAATGCAAGCAAGCATACCATTAAAAATTGCTAAAAATGAGTTAGTATGTCGACTAGTAATGTACAACTTTAGATATGATCATTTGTGTGATGCATGCGCTAACGGAGAACAAGTAAATAGTAATTTTAAGCCAAAAAAATTGCATTAGTACAACTAGGCTATTAGAACACCTTTAAATGAATTATGTAGACCCATACCAATACAAAGCCTAAGACGAGCAAATACATTCTTATGATTGTAGATATTCACTATTCACAGGGATGTCCTTTCTAGTAGGAAACAATGATGCCTTTAAAGAATTTTCCAAAATTTACAGACAATTAGGAAGTTTTTAAAAAATCATCAATTGTTTTCATTAGATGTGATCACAGTAGAGAATTTGGTTTTAAAAAATGATTCATTAAATTTTGTAGTAGTCATGGAATTTCTCATAATTGTTTGGCGCCATGCACACCTCAAAAAAAGTGTGTAGTTGAAAGAAAGAATTGTACTTTAGAAGACAAGGCATGTACAATAATGTGTTCAAATGGTGTTCCTCAAAGTTTTTGGGCCAAAGCAGCGGATACTGCAAATCATGTTTTGAATCGTTGCCTAACTCATCCCATTTTCAGAAAGACTCCACAAGATCGATTTAAAAGTCATAAACCAGTTGTGTCTTACTTTCTTTCTTTTGGATGTTTGTTCATAATAACAGTACAAACAACTTAGGTAAAATTTGATGCTATAAATGATCAAGCAATTTTTGTGGGTTTTTCCATGCATAACAAAGCATATAGAATTCATAATAACACAACAACAACAACAACAACAATGCGACAACACCTCCTAATTTGGGCCCCATTCTCGTGGGGTCTGGGGAGATCCGGACGTATTCAACCTTACCTCTACAGGCATCTCTGTTCGTAGAGAAGATGATTTGGAGAGACCCCCAAAAAGGATTTTGTGAAAACATTTTAAAAAAGAAACTAAGTATAAGCAGCATGGAATAAATAAAGACATATAAATAAAACATGTGGCAAAAATTAAGTAAAACAGAAGTACAACATCGCGGGGGAAAGTACTATGCCTTAATAAACAGAGGAAGGCTAATAATATCTCTATCAACATGAAGCTACATAGAATTTTATAATATATAGTTTATAATAAATGTACTAGAAATATATAAGAAAGTGTTCATGTTATTTTTCAAGAATCTAACAATGGAAATTAAGTGATTCCTTGATTCGTAATGATGAAGAAGAAAAGCCAAGAGAAGCAAGTGTAACCAAAGAAAAATTACAAGAACAATCATCTAACTCAAATCAATAATAGGAAATTTCACTTCGAGAGGCAGAATAACCTACCAATGAGAGAAGTTTCCCATCTAATGAAACACAAGAAGAGGTAACTTAAGAACATCAAAGAGGTTATAGATATAAAACTTATAATCCTATGGAAAAAACTCTTAACACACATGTCTACGAGGGTAAGAGCTTGTTCATCCTTGCATATTTTTTGCAATTTCTTTTCACTTATGCCTCATATAAAACCAAAAATGATTAGATGCTCCTAATGACCCAAACTAGATAATCGCCATGCAAGAAGAACTTAATCAATTTGAAAGGAATCAAATATGGACCCTTACCACCTGACCAAAGGACCATCCTATAATATGAACAAAATGGGTATCTAGAAATAAATTGGCTGAAATTGGAAATGTTGTAAGAAATAAAGCTAGGTTAGTGGCTAAGGGATATAACCAAGAAGAAGATATTGATTTTGATGAAACTTTTGCCCCCCATTACACAATAAGAAGTTGTTCGTGTTATATTGGCATTTACATCATTATGAACATTAAGATATATCAAATAGATGCAAAATGTGTCTTTTTAAATAGATATTTGCAAGAAGGGGTTTATGTAGAACAACCTCCTAGTTTCAAAAATCCAAATTTTCCAAATCATATCTATATACGTCAAAAAATTGTTTATGGATTAAAACAAGCTACTAGAGTTTTGTATGAACACTGAGTAAAATCCTTTTTAAAAAAATGACTTTAAAAGATGTCACATTCATAAAACTCTTTCATTAAAACCAAAGGATGTGATCTTATAATTATACAAAATTATGTGGATGATATACTATTTGGAACAAGTATCAATTACCATTTTTCATTTTGAAGAATTTTCTATTCTCATCAGTAAAGAATTTGACTTGAGTACCATGTGAGAACTCTATTTCTTGCTTGGTCTCGAAATCAAACAATATCAAGATGAATTTTCATTAATCAAATTATGTACTTTAATGAACTATTAAAGAAATATAAAAATGGATCAAACTAAACATGTTAGAACACCAATGGCTACAAATGAAAAATTGGATATAGATAAAGATGGTAAACCTGTAAGTGAAAAAGGTTTATTGAGGAATGACAGAGTTTTTACTTTATTTTCTACTAGTCGAACTGATATCATGTTTAGCATATATTTTTTCCAGAGGCTTTCAAGCCTCCCCTACGAGCCTCACCTTAAAAGTATAAAAGAAAAAAAAATATTTAGATACATAGCATATACTAAAAATCTTGAATTATGGTACTCTCGAGGGGGAGATTGTTCTTTAATTAGATGTACTTACATTGACTTTGTAAGATATAAAGTAGATATACAAAGTAAATCCAGTGCTTGTTAATTTCTTGGGCAAAGTTTGAAATCATGGCACTCTAAAAAATAAAACTCCGTAGCACTTTCAATGGTGGAAGTCGAGTACATTACCAATAGTGAATATTGTACCTAACAACAATGCATTATGCAATAGATTTGTGATTCGTTTACAAATCAAAATGAAGTACCCATAAAATGTAGCAATAAAAGTGCTATTAATATCACAAAAAATCTTGTGCAACTTTTTCGGGCTAAACATATTGAGATATGTCATCATTTTATTCAAGATCATTTAGAAAAAGGATAGGTAATACTAGAAATTGTTTCTACCGATCTTTCATTAGCTGACATATTTACAAAACCACATAGTGGATATTGCTTTAAGTTTGTTTGTCAAGAACTTAGTATGTTAAATATTAATACATGAGTAGAGGAAGAGCCTTTCTTAAGATTAATTCAGTTCTGGAAGTAAATTATAGGAATCATACATCCAGCTTTTTACAAGACAATCAAAATTTCAAGGATTGAAAAATTGGGTCAAAGTCAACGGATAAATTTGACTGATATAATCAGTCAGGTACGAGATCTTCTGCCTAGATTCAGCTATAAGGTTTTAATATGTAATTTAAGTGCTTTTAAATGGATATAGAACAAATCAAAACTGAGTTGTTGCACCAGGGGAAATTAAATGAACTATTTTCATTCACTTGAATATGAAATAGGATTTTAGGGTTTTATTAGGTTTTTTTTTAAGCTTTAGACAGATTTCTGAAATCAAAAATTATTCTAGACAAATTCTAAATATGCAAAATCTACCATTTTATTTTCAAGAAACATTAAGTTAGCTTTTTTTTTTACCAAAGATATCTCACATATTTCCCTTTCACTTTGTTATTTTCCTTTTCCTCATTCTCACTCCCCACAACTCGTCCGCCATCCCAGCCCCCTAATTCAAGAACAGAAGAAATTATATTCTTCATATTCTATTTGAGCACCAAATCAACAAATCAATTGCCTTCTAAAAGCAAATTCCCAAACTTATCGAAATACTTTTCAAAACCAAGAACTAAGGGCTCGACAACCTCAAGTTTAAAACGTGCAACAATGGCATCTAAAACTGAAGGTGGAAAATTTATTGTGTGTAATGGCATTTACTAGCCCCTTCCTTCTTGTCCCACATAGGTGGTGTTTGGACTTGGAGTGTGGTTTATATTTACATTGCTTTTCTAGGCTTGTTGAGTAACATTGAGCCTGGTTTTTATAGTGGGGTGGGGAGAAAGTTACCACCACACACACATGAATGTTGCCCACCCACCCGATCCAATCCGGGTTTGGCACGGTGTGATCATGGTCATGGGCTGGGTTTGGATTTGGGTTTGGGCTTCGTCTGCTAATATTTTTGTTTAAAATAACTTATATTTTTGTCCATTGGTATTATCAGTCAAGCAAAGACTATTTTTAGCAGAAACTATTTTTAGCAGGCAGACAGCCAAAATTAGCAAAACAACATGAGGCTCCCCATCTTCCTCGCTCAACAGCCATATTTAGTCATATGGCTCTCCTTACTTTACTGCTAATTTCGCTCCACTCAAACAAGCCTTCTGCACCTATAAATATAGCATCTATCTTCTTTTTTGGGCAATAGATACACTGCATGCTCTAAGTCTCTGGCCTTGAGTGCACGTTTTGAGAGACTCACTCTGTTAACCTTTGGGGAGTGATTGCCAAAATTGATTTGCACCTCAGTTAGGCCAAAATCTTTTTCAAGCAGTGGCATACTAGGACAGTGCTCTTTCTTTCCTTCTGCCATTGATTTAGCCATAACTTTCCTACAATTTGAAAGAGATTTCTGATTTTCGTTAAATCAATGGCACTTACTGTCCACAAATCTCTTCCTAACCTCTCAAAATTTGAACCTTTAGATGGAACCAACTATAGATGTTGGTCCCAAAAATGGCTCATATTCTTTGAATAACTAGAGGTCAACTATGTATTGTTTTCTGACCTCACTAAAGAGAACAACACTTCCAAAACCACTGTTGCTTCTGCTGATGGAACTGTGAAAGACAAATCCAAAACCATTGATGTGGAAATGATGAAGAAATTTGAGAAAGATAACAAAACAGTCAGGGAGCATCTATTGAACCATATGACTAACCCTCTGTTCGATTTGTTTGTCTTCTTCAAATCAGCCAAAATTATTTGGGAGAAATTGAAGGTCAAGTGTGGGGCTGATGATGCTAGAAACAAGAAATATGTCTTCAATGAATAGCTGCATTTTCATATTAATGACGACATGCCAATTATAAAACAGGTTGATATTTATGAGAACCTATGTGCTGAAGTTCTAAGGGAGAACATGAAAATATGCAAGATTCTGCAGACGAATATGCTAATCAAGAAGTTTTCAACATCTTGGAGTGACTAAGAAACCATCTATAACATAAAAAGAAGGATCTTCCTCTGCAGGAACTGATCAGCCACATGAGAACAGAAAAAGCTAATCGCCTGAAAGATAAGATGGATTCTCTTTCTTTAAATTCTTCTAAAATTGACCTAGTTGAATATGATGTGCCAGCAAATAGAGACAGGTATAAAGGAAAAGGTAAGAAGAACCCGAATCTGAGCTATGCTACGCAGCAGAATAAGTTTAGCAACCAAATCCAGAAGCCAAAGGAGTTGTGTTATGTCTGCGGCAAGCTAGGACACAAAGCAATCCAATGTCCACTTCGCACGGGATAGTCATAGCCAAACCGGAAGCTGGTAGCCCAATCTAACCTCATCAAGGACACAGACGTCATCTGTGCAGTGTTTGAAGAGGCAAACTTGGTGGCAAACAGTGCTAAATGGATCTATGATAGTGGAACATCGAGGCACTTCTGCGCTAACAAAGAACTCATGCAGGACTTTGAAGATGTTGCATATGGTGAATGCGTCTACATGGAAAACTCTACGACTACTAGAGTTATGGGTAAAGGGAAGATTCTTCTTAAATTTACTTCTGGCAAATTACTGGTATGTGCCATCCCTTCGTAGAAACTTAGTTTCCGGTATACTTCTCAACAAAGCTACATTAAAAACTGTTATTGGAGATGACAAGTTTATTATCTCTCATAATGGGGTCTTTGTTAGGAACAGATACATGAATAGGAGTCTATTTGTACTTAATCTTGCTTCTGAAACCCTGAATGGAAATGCTTCTACTTTAACTTAAATTGTCGAGCCTGTTGATTTATAGCATGCTAGGCTAGGCCATGTTAACTTTGCATCCATTAAATGACTCAAACATATGAAATTTATATTTGCTGTGAATGTTGACAACTTCATTAAATGCTCTGTGTGTAGAAGCAAAATATATAAAAAATCCCTTTAAGTCGGTTACTAGCAGACATACACAACATCGCTAGAACTAGTACATTCAGACTTAGCTGACTTCAAAATCACAGCCAATAAAGGAGGAAAAAGGTATTACATCACCTTTGTAGATGACTGCTCTAGATACACCAGAGTTTACCTGCTTAGGTCCAAAAATGAGGCTGAGCAAATGTTTTTGAAATAGAAAGCAGAGATTGAAAACCAACTGAACTGAAAGATTAAGAGGCTCAGAACCAATAGAGGTGGAGAACATGAGACTAACTCTCTAACAGGCTTTTGTGGGAAGCATGGCATAATACATGAGGTTAGTGCACCCCGAACTCCACAACAAAATGGGATAGCTGAACGCAAAAAAAGAACTCTTAAAGAAACAATGAATGCCATACTTTTGAGTTTAAGACTTCCTGATAATATGTGGGGGAAAGCTGTTTTTTCTGCTTGTTATATTCTTAATAGGGTTTCCCATAAGAAGCTAAACCTAACCCCATATGAACTATGGAAAAAATATGCTCCAAATTTGAGTTTCTTAAGGGTGTAGGGATGTTTGGCTAAAGTTCCCTTACCTGATTTCAAATAGGAAAACATAGGTCCTAAAACCTTCAACTCTATGCTTATTGGTTATGCCCAAAATAATGCTGCACATAGATTCATGTTACTAGATCACTTTACCATTAGTGAGTCTAGGGATGCAGAATTCTTTGAGCATGTATTTCCCTTGAAAAAGAGTGACACTACTATGCATGAGCCCGTACCTCTGTATGTCAATGTGCCTTTGTCTGCTTCTAATTCTAGTTGTAGAATCTCAATTGATGAACCTAGGAGGAGTAAGACACCTAGAATTGAGAACGGCTTTGGTCCTGACTTCCTTACTAATTTTTTGATTTAAGACTTTGATGTTAAATTCTTGTCTTATGAACTAGTATCTGCCTTCTTTATTGACGAAGATCCAAAACCCTATGAAGAGTCTATGAGATCAATAGATATTAGTTTCTGGAAAGAAGCCCTTAAAGTAAATCAAATTCTATACTATCAAATCAAACTTAGGAATTACTTGAACGACCAAAAGGCTGTAAACCTATTCGTAGTAAATGGATCTTCAAAAAGAAGTTAAGACCTGATGGTTCTATTGACAAATATAAAGCTAGAATGATGATAAAGGGATTTAACCAGAAGAAGGGGATTAACTACCTTGACACATATTCTCTTGTGACTAAGATAGCCACCATTAGAACTCTAATCGTCTTAGCTACCATCCATGGTCTTATAGTGCATCAAATGGATGTGAAAATAGCATTCCTTAATAGTAACCTAGAGGAAGAGATTTATATGATTCAATCAGAGGGTTGTATAGTACTTGGACAGAAGAATAAAATATGAAGCTTAGGAAATCTCTTTATGGCCTTAAGCAAGCTCCTAAATAGTGGTTTGAAAAATTTGATAGCACAGTAGTACAAAATGGCTTTACTGTAAACACCTCTGATTCCTGTGTGTATTCTAAGGTAATTGGTTCAGATTGTGTAATAATATGTCTATATGTGGATGACATGTTGATATTTGGCACTAATGTGCATATTGTTAACGAGACTAACAAATTCTTGTCTTCTCATTTTGAAACGAACGACATGGGTGAAGTTGATATAATCCTAAAGATTAAAGTTAGAAAGACTAATGATGGTTTTTCTTTGTGTCAGTCTCATTGTATTGAGAAAGTGTTGAAGAAATTTAACTATTATGATGTGCTTCTAGTGAGAACTCCTTATGACCCTAGCATACATCTTAAAAAGAACAAAGGGCCTAGTTTCTCCCAAATTGAGTGTGCTAAACTCATAACAAATATGATGTTCCTTATGAGTTGTACTCGATCATACATTACTTATGTTGTGAGTCAACTGAGTCATTATACATATAACTCTAGAAAAGAGCATTGGGATGCACTATTTCGATTGCTTAAGTACGTGAGAGGTACAATGGACTAGTGTTTGCATTTCAATAAATTTCCTGCTATGTTAGAAAGATTTTTTATGCAAACTAGGTCTCTATTAACGGTGCAGTTAGTTCTACTAGTGATTATGTATTTACCTTATATAGAGGAGCTATATCGTATAAGTCTACCAAGCAAACCTGCATAACTCGATCCACCATGGAAGCTGAATTTATTGCTCTTGAGTTGGCAGGTCAAGAAGATGAATGGCTAAAAAGTCTACTAGCAGACATGTCACTATGGGGGAGGCAGCCTATGGCTATTTCCCTTCAATGTGACTCACAAGCAGCAATCAGAGTTGCACAGAACAACATGTATCATTGAAAGAAGAGACATATCTGCGTTAGACACAATGCTGTAAAACAGTTGCTAAAACACGGCATCATTTCCTTAGAATATGTGAGATCCAAGAAAAATCTAGCCGATCCAGTGACTAAGGGATTAACCAGGCAGGTTGTTCTTGATACGTCGAGGGGGATGAGACTCAAGCCCATGAATTGAGATAGTATGGTGGATACTCTCTTGTGGTCAAATGAAGCCATACTATCCTCAATACGCACTACATTCTCATCCTTATGACCTGCGGTAGTGCTTATGAGAGGTTGAGCTCCTATGCTCTTAATTGGTCCATAGCTCGCTACGATGGTGCTATTGAGAAGCACTTGATGGATTCACCACTTGATACATATAAGGTTGAGTAGCATTGTGCTCTTAATGATTCTATAGCCATGGTTATGGTGGTTCATGTTAAAATAGACTTGATGGAATTACCTACGTAAGTGTGAAAGTTTGGTCGCCTTCCATGAGATACTAAGGGTTGTCTCTGTAGAGCACTATGAGACCCAAGGTAAGTGCATGGTCCTAAAAGGTACGAGTTAGATATTGCTGAATATGCAGTGTCAATGAGGGTTGACATGTATAGTGGGGGTCTCAATCGAGGTCTATCAAGTTCAAGATTCATTCACTTGATAGACACAGTTGTTACCCTACTTTAGTACGTATCAATTCAATCGAAACATATTGCGCGCTGCACCTAGCCTACACTGGACTGGGCGGGCGGGCGACTCGCGCGTGTGTGTGGTGGTAACTCTCTGCCCACACCACTATAAAAACTAGGCCAATGTTACTTAACAGGCCCAAAGAAGGAATGAAAATATAAACCACACTCCAACTCCCAAAACCACCTATGTGCGACAAGAGGGAAGGGGCTATAGTAAGTGCAATTACGCACAACAATCCCCCACTAATGCGATACTAACAAAGAAATAGAAGATCTAGGAAAAGGAAGGAGTAGACACATGTCTACTGATACTTTTGTTGAAAATGGCTTCTATTTTTGTTCGTTGGTGTTATCCATTAAGAAAAGAATATTCTTAGGAGAAACTATTTTAGCAGGCACGCAGCCATATTTAGCAAAACAACATGAGGCTCTTCTTCTTCCTAGCTCAACAGTTATATTCAGTTATGTAGCTCTCCTTATTTTGTTGCTAATTTCTCTCCACTCAAACAAGCCTTCTGCACCTATAAATACAACCTCCCTTCAACACTAGAAAACACACCAATACATAATCTCTTCTTCTATTCTTATCGTCTACTATTCTCTCTTCTTTCTGGGCAACAGATACACTACATGTTCCAAGTCTCTGGCCTTGAGTGCACATGTTCAGAGACTCCCTGTGTCAGCCTTGAGGAGAGATCTGCAAAATTGGTTTGCACCTCGATCAGGTTGAAATCGCTTCCAAGGCAATGGTATATCACGACACAACGTGCTTCCCATCCTTCTGTCATTGATTTAGTCATAACTTTCCCGTAAAATTGCCCAATATTTCACCAAAATCTGCTTCTAGCATGTCCAAGGTTTGGAAATCTACCACAAAATCTCCCTATTCTGCTCCGCTAAGGCATAATGCCTGATTCTCTATCAAGCCAGTTTACGAGCACACTTGTGCCACCATTAGGAAATCTTAGATTTAGAGCCTGAAATGACCTCTTCTTCGCCACATGCACACAACACCTCATCCCCTCGACCCTCTACTCCACTGTCATTTGCCACCACAACATCACTATCCTTAATCCCTTTATCCGCTTGTCCCACAACCATCTCTGATGTAATTCGCATAGTCTGGTTCCATTCTACTTGGTAGAGCTAAATTTCTGAGCAAATTTTTCAATCGCCGTATTTCTATTGTGAGAGGGTTAATGTTCAATCTTTCTTGAATGAAAGTCTTTAGTCCACTGATAAATTTTTGAGGAATAATTGTGGTATGTTGCTAGACATAACAGATGAGGCCTCTCCTAATTAGTTATGTTGTTTTATGTGAATGTTAGGACTATTCCAATGGGGCTAAAATTTCTCTAGAAACTTAGGTCAAATGCATAAGATTCACCCTCATTTAGAATGTTCTTAATCAAAATCTCGGCTTACCAAGTGGTACACATGCCACCCTATTCAAACGAAAGCTCAATCTAGATGTATATCTAAATTTGTAAATTCTCAGTGTCGAGCTCAATGTTCTCACCGTCACTTGACCTATTTGCTCTTCAATCATGATCCTCGCTTGGTTTACTATGTTGTTGCTCAGACGTTCCTTCTTAAACTAAATTCTACTGATAACGTTAGTACCAAGCTTTGGAATCCATTTGCCTCATCATTATAGGGTAACCCATCAACTCCTATGGGCACAAAGGTATATCTAAAGTCAGCTCCATCCATCATCCTGCACCCATTTCCTATGCCAATATGTTAATATTGACATTTATGCACTTTGGTGTATCCTTGGAGTCCAAAATCCGAGAGTCTAAACTTAGCCCAATCATCACCCCTGACTGCCTCAACACATTAAACTTTATAAGGATGAGGTCGTGGAGTGAAAGCTTATTGATGAGATGATTAAGGAGGAACAAAGTTATGTGCTAAAACAATATAGCGTACATCTGAAATAACTATCTAAGCCACCTCAACCTATCCCACCTTGCCTGTTTACCGATCAATTTTAGGCACTTGAGGAACGAGTATTTGACTTATAAGAAATCGTAGACAACATCAAGTACATTCTACTAAAATAGAATGACATACTCGAACAGAATGACATGCTCGATAGAGTCTTTCATAATCAGGTTATTATAGACAAAAATATCATTGGCGTGTACACAACTTTCTTTATGACTAATTTTCTATGGTGAATTAAAAACTTAATGATCTTATCCAGATTGACAACCTCACTTACAAAAGTGCCCTCAAAGGTGTTCCCCCAACTGATGCAGAAAGAATTCAAAGCATTTCCTTGGCGGACAAAGTCATATCCACTGCCTGCAACCCGAGTAAGCTCGAGCATTGATCCTCTGTTGCTGGCTACGACTTCAAGTGTTTTAATAGTATCAATAAATTTTGAAAATGTTTTCTAGTTTTTTTTTCAAAGTCTCATTGACCTACTCAAATATTTTCTTTTTTGCTCCCTAATTTTTCCTTTTTGATGAAAAAGGGGGAGAAAGTGGTGATTTGGTGGTGCGTTTGCTATTATGCCTTTCTTGAATGAATTGTTGTCAAGCTTGGATACTTTGGCAAGCTGACATATTATTTTGGCAAGCTTTCTTATCATTCCCATAAATGTGCTAAGTATCTTGAACATTCCAACATAGTCTTAATCTATAGGACTGTCCCTCAATGGTTTGGTTGTCTTAGCACCTTCTTGTAAGACTTGTTTGCCCATTAATGATTTAATATGTCAATTTATATGGCTTGTTTTTCTTTCAAATGATCTAACACGCCTAATAGGCTTATTCACATATTCTGTCCAATTTAATTTTGTCTTTTCATCAAAAAGGGAGAAATTGTTGACCCCCTAAAGCTTGGATTTTTATGTTAACTATTATTATGTGATTTTGGTGAAACACAAAATTAAGTGATAAGTAGTTCAAAGATGATAAACTGGGCCAAAAAAATGTGCGTAATATTCAACTAAGAGTTCATGTCTAAAACAAAGAAAGGGATGCTTTATACTCATGAGTAAAGAAAATAAGTTTATTGGATGATTATGATTGTTTCTTTGATTCATATGATCTCTATAAATCACAAATTGGTTTTTATGAAATCTCACCTATTATATCCAAATTGATGAAGGCTTGGTCAAGACATCTAAATAAGTCAAGGATCATATCAAATCGATCATACAAGATAATATCTCAAAAGAAACCCCACAAATATTTTTACTTTGGTTTTATTGATAATCAGATCTTGATTGATTATACTAGAAAGTATACTTTATTTTCGGACTAAATAAATCCTTGAGAAAAGACATTGTTATTTGATTGAATATGGATACACATTATTCTTGCCATAAATCAATATACTCATGTCAACATTATGTCGTGAATTGATATGTACTTGTTAATGTTATTCTTGCCATGAAAAGTGCTCCAAGATGCATATCACCGTTCATACATTTCAAGGCAGTGAAATAATGTGGGATTTGATTTTGAGAAAGCTACCATTTATGTCATATGGTCAAACAGCTAACTCATCAAGGAAGACAAAATCCAAATTCAAATCCAATACCCAAAATTTCACCACCAAGCGTGGCATTGGGGGTCTGATGTGGTAGCACTATCCTGAATTGCAACATTATAGAGAGAATAGTTCTAATTGACCCTAGATGTAAAAATTGTAGCCTACTTACTACTCCATATAAATGGAGCAAAGAAAGTTTAGAGAGGTCTTTTGCATTAGTTCATACAATTCAAACTGAAAAAATAGTCCAAACTTGTGTGTTTTAGCTTTACAGATTTCGAACAAGCTCATCATGGAAGAAGAAGCCTATAAATACAAGCAGCAGAATCTAGTTCAAGATACGAATTAGTTGGTTGAGAAAAGTGGAGCTTACATTGCAATCCTTTTTCACTTGAGCTTTTGCTTGCTTAAGTTGTATTAAGGGATATAATGTGGTAAGAAAAAAAAAAGAACTGCATTAGGGTTAGGACTTAGGAGTTGAGAGGGCAACTCCTCCCAAACTTAAAATGAGAGATTAATTAGAGAGTTGGGATCTTAAGAATAGGAAGACCGGACGCTATGAGATCATAGAATCAAGTCCATCTTAATAACAAAAGAGGAGTGTTGAATCCAATAGTTAGAGAACTCTAGGTAAGGACTAAGTAAGGACTAACATCTCTAAAACATAATTATGCATTGTCTATCTTTAGATTTTGCATTTATTATTGTATTCAGTTTAATTATTGCAATCACTTTATTCACCTTATCTCTAGGAAGATTTGAACCTTCAATTATCTTACAATTGTGAAGCATTCAAACAATGAATTTTATGTTATCACTTATTTAAGGAATTTTAGTTTTATTCATTAAAAAGAAAATAAATGTGAAAAGATTTTGGAACTAATTTATTATTAGCATGGTGCTAATAAACAAATTAGGACAAATCAAATAAGAACATGATGTGTAGACAAAGTGCAAAATAAAGAAATAAATAGTTTCTTATCGTATTTGAAGCCCCTAGAACTCATTAGTTAAGTTTCACCAAGCAACAAATCAAGGCCCTTTGGAGCTCCACATCAAATGCAAAGAAGGTAGGAGGTGGCTCTTGATTTATTTTTAAAGAAAAGTGAGAAATGGTGTTTTCTAATTTTGAGGCTTTACTTTAGTGCTTTTACAAAGAAAAGCTTAATTGTAAACCTAAGAAGACATTTAGCGCGATGGATAGTATTCGATATAAAATTTTTGCATTTTAATACCCTTTTAACAACTTATTTTGCTCATAATAATTTTTAAACAAGGATCTTTAGGTGTGTTTATTTATTTTGTAAGAAAATATGCGAAATCATAAATAATATGAAAATAAGAATAAAAGATCACAAAGTTGATCCAAAATACGGTTGGACCTCAGAAGGAAGAAAAGAGATGTTGAATTAAATAGAAGCCAAGAAAAAAGAATAGGCCTACAACCTCCAAGATGCAGCATCCTATTTATCCTATCTCTCCCTCATGCAATATGCATGCTCTTTTGCTTTCCCATTACCTAATTGAGAATGGCCTCATCATCTTTGCCTTCTCAATCACCTTTTATTATCTTCTTTTCACAACTTTGACCACGACGTTTCACTCCCAACCCCTTCTTTTTACTTCATCTTCTTCCTCCTTTCCAATAAATGCAAGAAATATTCCCTCCCCCATTCATCTTCTTTTCTTTCTCCTGTTTCATTCACTTTCATAAAGTCAGCCATTTCAGCGTCACCAATTTAGCCACTACCATTTTCATCTCTTTTCTTGCTTTAATTTAGGTAATCAATTAGGCTACCTCCTCTCTTCCTTTCATCAATTTGAGACTCAATTGAAGCATTAAAGAGCGTGGGTGTGGGTTACATATAAGAAAAAGCAAGGAAATACATTCAAAGCTAAATCACAAGGCTAGGCTTGTAAATAGACGTAGGTTTGTTAATTTGATTGAAAATTTGGAATTTTGCTTCCACATTGCACAGCTTTTGGCTTGAATGTAAGTGTTATTGCCTTCCCCGGCTTTGCTTTTGGCTCTACTCTACTTTAGTTTATACCCAAATTCAGGTCTCTAGCTCTTGGTTGTGCTCTGTTGAATTTGGACAATCTGCTTGATCTTCAGTTGTGTTCCTTGCTTTCGTTGACGCCTTGTTTTAATTTGTGCTTTACCCATTTTCAAAATTCCAATTGTTCTTCTTATTGTTGTTTCAATTCCAAGCTCAAATCTGGGATTTTGTCTTAGGTTTGGGTCGAACAAGCCTAGGGTTGAGATTTTGATTTGATTCATCTTTGTTTCTTTGTTTAAACTTTTTATTAACATGCTCTTTGGCTTTTAGTTTGGTCAATTACTGATCTAAATAAGCATGTTTGAAATTATAGAATCTCTAGCTTTTGTTTTGTTTTCATCTTTCTGTCAGCCAAATATAATGGATTGGTGGGAAGTTAACTTTTAAGTGCCTTGACATGTGTCATTAATTTTTTCAAGCCTCACTATTTTAGCCTAATTTTTAATTACAATGAGACTTTACGCTGATTTTTTACTACCTCCTAAGCTATTTGTTTTTGCACTTTCGAATCAAAACTTTTTAAAAATTATGAAAAGATCCCACATTTTGGTGGAATATGCAATAAAACCGTTATTATGGTTTTTCAGGAAACACGCTTCTTCTAGATAGTTAAACATCATATAATGATTTTACTGGTACTACTTATCACAATCCATCACATATATCGTAAATATTATATTTTCTATGATTATGGGCCGACCATGCTTAACAACATAATAAAGCTTAATTAGAGTGTTTTGACCGTTACCTGAATTTCGTCCATGTTGGATCCTGACATTCCTCTAGCTTCCATTTTATAGAGATTGCTAATCTCAACCATGCCTTTCTTAGGTAAAGCACAGCACATATCTATTTCATTTTGTACCTTGGTAAACACGCAATAATCAAGTTTTTATATTTTTAAGAATGGTGAAACTTTAATAAAGAAATTATAATGTTTAAGACATAAGGTTTGATTGAATAATCCCTAATAGGAAACTTCCATCGTTGAAATCATAAAAGTGAAAATATTACAATGGAAAGATTGAAGAGAGACTTCAACAACTAAGATCATCAGATATGCTTGCTTATAAAAAATAAAGATACCCAATTTCTAGTTTGCTCAAGTATGCTTGAATAACTGTGTCCCTTTACGACACTCAACTTCTCCTTTTATAGAGGAGATAAACCACATTGGATGCCCCTAATGGGTATAGCATACTATTACAAGATGCTCTAACATGGCTACAGCAAACTGCATTATTTTAATGACTTCACACTTAACAAGATAACATATAATAGTGCAACAATTGTTCAGAGCTTTTAATCCTGACAAGCCTAGTCATCCATATTAAGATTCTGCATACCTTAATTTCCAATAATGTTTTCAAGCTGATCATTATCCAGCAATCATCAAAATCTTCATCAAGTTCAAGATGCTCTAAATCTCATGTCTCAAATAGATCATGTAGATATCTCTTTCCTTGTTTTAATAGAAATTTTCCAACTCCAACATTAAAGATATAATCAAAGACATCTTCTAAATTAGCTCCTTCTACCTTTACATGTTTGCTGAAATCACTATGATAAACGAAAGTAGTGTTCCTACAATGCAATAATATTTTTCCTCATTCAATCACTGGCTACATTGGATGATAAATGTTATAAAAACCAATGTCTCTCGCTAAAATAAGAGTACTAATAACTTCTTGTCAATCTACAAATCATTCCAGTCATTAATCATCAGGACTTTTTGGATCAATTAGTTAAACAAGATAATGGGCTAGTTTGACCTTTCTATCTCCATACTCAACCAATGTGCAATGTACCTCCATTTGCATAATTCTATTGTAAGGCGCTCTTGTTGCACCATCAGAAGACATAAGAATCCAATAGATCCTTTAAACGTACACTTTTCAAATTTAGGTAGGCTTAAGAAGAATGGGTACTTCGAACCAAGTATTTCCGTTCTAAAACTTGCTTTTATAGGGTGATTTCCCCAATTTTTTTTCTGGACCTAAAAACTCAATTTCTTGTTCAGCATGAATACGTTTGTTTTTATGAAGGATAATACCATGATCAATACATCTTTGAGTGACAATATAACGTTATCTTTGAGTTTTTCTATGATCTTTGAGAAAACTGAATATCAATCGATGCAAACTAGACAACAATTATTAAGATCTTTGAAGATGTTATGCATTCTTCTTCGGAATATTTGAGGCACATTTTTATAAATGGCATTACTATCCACTCATAATGGCCTTGAGAGGCACTAAAAGTAGTCAAAGGAATGCTTTCTTCATCCATTTTTATCTACCAATATCCCCTTTTACAATCCATTTTCAGGAACCAAGAGACTCCTTGAATTATAATGAAAAGAACTATTTTGGTATGAATACAATAATTGTCAAAGATAGTATTATTGTTAAGTGATGGATATGTCAATGAACTAAACTCACACTCAAGGAGGAACACAAGCTAAGCTAGAAGAAGTTGGATTCTAAGCTTACGTTCGATGGAATCTGGTTAGAATAAAGGAATGTAGATAGAACTAAACTTGATTCTTGGATACAGAAATCACCACCAAGATCAAGATTAGGGCCCTTAACGTTAATTAAGATACATAAACACCACTTCAACAAGTTTAAGACTTCACTTGAACACCACCTTACTCGGCCTAAGTAACGACAAGCAAGCTAACTATTTCAGTTTGATTGAAAGAGCAAAGCTCTTTTCTTATTCAAGTAATGTGCATTCTCTTTACAAAAGTGATTCCCTAGGCCCTTATACACATGTACACAAGCTGGTCTAGCAAGGGGGAGGAGGTTTCTTCAAGATTAGGAAACCTCCTAATCTAGCTTAAATCCGACCTAGCTTAATCCTACCAATCATCAAAGTACAAGCTTGCTTAATCACACTAATTACAACCCTTGAGTCTAATTATCCTTTATGTTTAAGCCTAAACTCAATATTAAGCAAGTAATTAAGGAAGGAAGGAGCTGGCTGCATGTGTAAGAAAAGGGAAAAAGTTGTTGCTTCCTTTATACTTTACGGCTAGCCAATGAGATTAACCTTGCCTTTTATTCTTCATTTCTCATTGGATCTTCATTTGGTTGAGTTTATATGCTTATGATTATGTTCCAGCTTCTTTTAACTATGAAATGATGCTACTACACTAGGATTGGATGCCAAAAAGAAGGCGAAACACCAAATGCACCAATCAGCTCTACCCGGGCAGTTTGCAAGTAATTTTTGTACGCCACATATCTCATGCAAAAAGTGACCATGATTTGGATTTCCTTCCATCGAGGGAATCCTTAAGATGTCTTCTAACTCCTCCAAGTGGAAATTCAGGTTTATCACCTCCTTTGCTTGCTAAATCCTTAGTTAAAGCAGACCGGATAGAAGCGAGCTCCAACCAGCACGGTTTGCAAAACGGAATTGGTTTATGGAAAATATAGCCTCTATAAATTATTTCCTATAATCATGTCATATGAGGGTTAGTTAACAGCCTATGGAGCTGGTATAATATATTAGACTCCTCCTATTTGTATAGATAGCCCTTTTAGGCTTGATTGTGGCTCATTATGCTATTATCAGCTATTCTTACTTGTATATGATTCTGTGCTTTTTTCCACACAAATTCTGAAAATACAGATCTTTTTCTAAAATAGACAAAACTATCGTTACCAATGTAAACACAGTACTCATATCTATTACATTCCTCTAAACAAATATTTATTCGGATATAAATGGTATTAAGGTTAATATTGGTGACTTCATAACATATCACCATAGTCATATTTTTAACTAATCCATCCTCATAAATGGGCCTACCAACAGTCTTCATTTTATACCCAATGACTTTTCTATCTAAACTCATACTTCGATCTACACGGTGTCTTGCAGGTTCAAAACTCATTCTACTCATTTCACTAGTCATACTAATTATATTATCGTTTTTAAGCTCTTCTTTAGTAGTTGATGATTCTTCTCCCCATTCTAATCTTGCACTCATGCTTCTTAGTAATTGGGGTTAGTGGTAATTTTGCCATTCTCATCAAATTTTTATTACATTTATCTTATTGAAGTTTGTGGGATTAGCAAAGCTAGATATCCAAGACATATCAATTTTTATCTCTTGTGAGTTAGATTTTATCCTTTGAATCTTTTGGATTGGGGTAGGACTTTCAAATTTTGTGTCTCTATCATTGTTATATTAGTCTTTGGATCTATAGTATTATCTAATTTGTACATCATTTTTTAAAATATCCTTAGCACGTAACCGCGTCCATTCATATCCATCCCAACTGTTTTTAACATAAGGCATATGAACTTTTTGGCAAATTCATCTTTTAGGCTCATATAATATCCAAGTCGACAATTGAATCCTACTAAACCATTGTACAAATTGGTTTGATCTCGGTGATACAACAACTCCTCCTAGTGTACCTCCTCAGGCATCTTTGCCCTCAGAGAGGTCGATTGCAAGGGAGTGACATAAATTAAAAATATATATATATTAACTTAAATAAGGATAGATAGTGTAAGGACCTACCTTCCCAAGGCTACAATCCCCCACGAATGGTCCGACTACCCTTTGGCTAGGGAGTTTTATTTAAATTTTTTTTTTAAAAAAGAGAGCTAACTTTTATGATTTTCTAAAAAAAAGCAGAAATAATAGACTGAACCAGCAGGCTGGTTCCTCGACTAAGATCACGTCCAGTTTTTCTGGTCCTAATCTAGGGTAGTGATGACTGCCTGATCTGGCAACCAGGTTTTCTTCTCAGTCCAAAAACCGGCCTATTCCTGCGTCATAGGAAAACTTACAAACCAAGTCTACTTTCGAAGTGAACCGTACCGATAGGGACAACCAAAGGAACAAACCAATTTAGCTTCAAAAAGCCCTTATACAATCCCTTGTATGGGGACTCATCTTGAATCCTTAGTCTTAAACCGAGGATCCAGATTCGAGAGCAAGGGTGCGATGATGTGATGGTGTCCCGCCATCACTGACGACCTCTACTATTCAATATAGGAAACCTAAAGCTTTAATTAAGCTAACATATAATCATGCAAGCATTATTAATATTGCATTTAGCAAAAAGGTACAATCTTTAATATAATGCAAAGATAGGTAAAATAAATAATTTACAGCAAGCGGTAAATACCTAAAAGATTACATCCTTATTGACTTATAAGAACACAATAAGCACAAAAAGAGAAAATGGAAAAAGAAATATGAAATTTTTGCCCCAGGTCAACCCATTTAATTACATAGGGGACTCAATGAAGTGATTATAGTGCTAATCTTGGATGAGAGACTTGGGATTGTCACTAACTAACAATAATTTCCGCATGATTTCTCAAGTGATCACTCAACAGCTCTGATCTAACAAATTATCTTGGTTCTCACTAATCGATTGATTTGTCATTCCCTCCTTTTTTCTTCCTCTCCTTTTTCCCCTTTTTCTTTTCCCCTCTTTTTTTCCTTAAGGCACCCCCCTTTTATAGGAGATAATTGGACGGACTATGCCTAGGAAAAGAATGGAGACCCCTAATCATATTAGGCTTAATCACTTTCCTAATGTTATGAAGAGTCTTCCTTTAAGTAGGCGCACCTGCAAAACTATCACTAATAACTGAGTTTGACGTGAACTCGGGAAAAAAGGGCACAAAAAGAAAAAAGGGGAAAACTGGCTAGCTACCAAGCCCAACGGGCCTTGCTAACACGCCACCTCTCCTTTAATTGGACTCTCATTATTTTATTTTGATTTTTGCCATTTTATTTTGAGCCTCTGGATTCATGATTGGGTTAATTTCCTCATCATCGGGCAATTAAAAATTCAACTGCCATTTTTAGGTATTTATAATAGGAAAGACACAAGATAATAAAAAGAAATACTTGAAACAGCATAATAGGAGAGGTAGACACCATGCCTTAAACAATTAGCATTGGGATGCTAATAACCCCATTGAGCTGGAGGTGATACTAACATGCACAATATTGCAAATGCAAGCTGGAAACCAAACAAACATAGCCATTACCACACATAACATATATCGTACCATTCATCAGCCAAAGTAATGCAAAGAAGCTCATTACATATGGTCCACAACCTTAATCCTTGACCTCCGTAGACTTTTATCTTAAGTTTTGTCCTCTATTAGCCACAAAGATTTCAAATCATGCTTAAGCACCTCGTTCTAACTTTTCGTAGGAAGTCCTCTATCTCCATTACATTCTTGGTAGTCACATCTTTTCACAGGCATCCACACTCCTCTTCCTAACATAATCAAATCACCTAAGTCTAGTCACTCTCATCTTATCGTCTATGGGTCTCACTTTCACTTTGTCTCTGATCACCTTATTCTTAATCCTATCCAATCTCGTGTAGTCCCACTTCCACCAAATCATCCTCATCTCTGTTACCAACAACCTCTAGACTTATGCCTTTTTTATTAGCCAACACTCGAAGACATGCAACAATGCGGGTAATCATATGATAAATTTTGCCTTTTAATCCTACTAGTATCCTTTTGTTACACAGCACTCCTGAAGCATTATTCCATTTTTACCATCCTACTTTCATATGGTGGTTAATGTCCTCATTAATATCACCTTTCTCTTTAATGATGGCCCTAAATATCTAAACTTCTCAACCTTTGGTATTTCTACTACATCAATAGCGACTTCTCATTGTCCTCTTATCCTCCAATGAAATTACACTGTAAATATTCAACTTGCGATCTACTTATTTTAAAACCTCTAGGGTTCGTCTCTATCGCTCCACATAATGTTAGCTCTATCTCTAGTCTTTTTAATAAGAATAACATCATTTATAAATCACATACACTATGGTACCTCATCTTGGATCCCTTTAGTCAGTTCATCCATTACACAATCGAAAAGAAAAGAAATTGGAGCTGCTCCCTGATGAAGTCCTATACCGACTGGAAATTCATTTTTGTTTCCTCAAGGGCTCCTAGCACTCATCTTAACCCCCTTGTACATATCCTTAATAACTTGGATATAAGTAACTGATAGTCCTTTCTTCTCTAGGCAACTCCATAACACTTTGTACAGTACTCCATCATTTGCTCTCTCTAAATCCATGAACACCATGTGAAGATCCCTTTTCCTATCCCTACAGAATTGCATGAGTCTTCTAAGGAGGTAAATTGCCTTGGGGTCGATCTACAGCAACGAAACTAAATTGATTCTCTAAGATTGAGATATCCTTCCTCAATCTATGCTCAATCACCCTTTCCCATAATTTCATAATATCGCTAAGTAACTTGATACCTATATAGTCATTGCAATTTTAGATATCACCATTGTTCTTGATCTCTGTGATAATTTGATTGTTAAATGTGGTATGCCTAATATCACAAAACAAAGCATAGAGAATGATATCTTTGCCATAATATTATAATGATGTAATTTGAACTTGGACAATTCCAACAAGGACATACCTACACTTTCTATCCTTGTTATGCTTGAGAATGTTTTCTCAATTAATGAGATTAACTTCTCCCACTTGAAACTCACAATCTTTTATCTCTAAATCCCCTTCCATCAGTTTTCATACGTACTCACTCTTTAATTGAAAGAAGGATTTTTTATAGGTCATGTCTTTCTGAATTATAGGAAGGATACAATCTCCTTTGATATCTTCATTCCCAGTATCTAATATAAATTCTTCTCCTTGATGGTCACCAACACTAATTGAGCTATCTTGCGTCATATAACTAGTTTCTTCATAATCATTTTTTTCATATTCATCTTCTCTTACTATCTCAACAATTCCCTGATTGTTTTTCAATGCAAGGTCCTGTGCTTCTTATGCGCTAAGCTCAAAATAGTTTAAATTGCCCAATGTTCAATAAGCATGTTGTTCTTCCTATTTTTAAATTGATTTGTCCAATGACCAACGTCATCTGGAACTTGGCTTGTTACAATATTTTCTTTTGTATTTTTCTCCCCTTGGCTTGTTAAATCTCTTTTTCTTATAGAGTTTTCTTTTTCTTCTCTTCACAGGTTCATTCTTACATTGATCAGGATTATCCCAATAGGCTAGAAATTTTTTTTTCTTTTTTGTTTCTTTTTGGAGATCAAGACATTGACCATTAACTCATTTTCTCAACTAAGATATTCTTTTAAGTATCAATGATGTCCACTCTTTCAAGTCATGTAATGTATTTTTTATTGATTATAGAGTTTATCAAATATGGCAATTTATCATAAAATAAACCAAGATTGGTTTCATTATGCCCAATTTTGTCGTAATAACAACAAAATTTTTCAAATATCTCATGTCCCACAACTCTATGCTATTAATCTTTCTTTTCCACTCTCTAGGCTTATATTCGGAATCAAGTTAGCTCCAATAGATTCAGTACCAATTTCAATACATACGTTTTTGGACATTGCAGCTAATGTTTCCATCGTTATTAATAAAACTTTACCTTCTACATCTAATTAGTCATACTAATTAGCTATAGTACTAGAATTACTATGCTCAATATAACTTAGGAAAATTCCAGTAGCATATGTGGTATTCAAGTTCAAGACAATATTGATAATTCACTTCCATTGTTCAAATATTTCTTCTCTATTACGAGCTCTACGATGTTGAGGATTTGGTTAATTAGGGTAAGGCTAATCTCTTCAAAAGATGTGGTTTTCATTGGGATAAATCCAAAAGAAAAGTTACTTGTTCATTCTTTTGGAACATACCTAGGCCTCATAAACTGGGCATTTCTTGTAGATGCTTCATCAAACTCTTTAGACTTTGGAATTACATTATTGGCTAAATTGGATTCAAATTCATCGACATTGAACCCTTCACCAATTTTAATGATTTCACTTTCAGCCATCAATTTTTTATATTTATTATCAAGTTTTCTCATAATTTCTTCTAAAAGAACAACATTAGGATTCTTTAGTTTAATTAAGTTCATTTGTTGGTATATTTGTCCTCCTAACTAGACATTATTTGTCATTTCATTATCATCATGTGGTACTTCTCATTTTTCTACTATTGTTTCAGTGATCTTGTTTAATTCTTCAAGATTTGTTCTCCATCAAAGATAATGTATAATTCCTAGTGATTAGGCAGATTATATTATATCCTCTTCTTCTTTCTCTACTATCTGCTCCTACTTCTTTTTTACTTTTATATCTTGTAAAGGAAATGATTTTTGTTTTTCATGTTTTGAAAAGGATATTTATGCTGAAACGGAATACTAATACCTAAATCAGATTTTAGACTACTTCTAACTTTGTTGCTTAAAGAAAGATGGATTACATACAACTACCATTTTATCTCCTTAGCATCAGTCTTAATTTTCGCAACTTCACCTTTAATTGTAAAAATATGTCAATAATATAGGCTAATTATAGTGCGACAGAAGAGGTTCCTGCTGGTGTCCACACAATATGTGAATAATTCAATGTAGGACATGACAATTCAAGCATTAAATACAATTAATTAGCCTAATTAACTCTTAAGTAGCTTAATTATAATAATTATTTTTGCCCATGTGAATCTGATACCAATTTCAAGAGCGCTTTGAGTAGTACTTATGAAAAGAATATTAAATCACTACGAAAAATAAGGTCATATAGTAACGGAATCAGCGATGGAAAAACCTAATCACCAATGAATTTTTAAAATTAATGACGGAAACGTTGTTTCGCTATTTTGCTCGTCTCTGTGAACCCAACGTTGCAATTTCAAATTCTTTCGCTAGCTGGGCGATGGACTACAAGTGATGGCGGGAAATGGAAGGGGCGCAAACTCAGTGATGGAAACTGAAATAGCGACCGAATCAGCGACCGAAATTCGCTAGTTGGCGACGGATTTCAATTTCCGTCACTAACTGGCATATTTTTAACAAAAAAATATAAATCATTGGGATGGATTTTCCGTCGCTGTTTCTGATAGTTTTTTCAACCAAAATGCTTGTTTTTGCGAGTATCACTTGTACAATAAATTTAATTCCTTGCAGAAAAAAACAAATAGGATATGTCCATTCGACACAAATGCTTCCTTTGAAACATTCTATACAATTCCCTAAGCACAAACAAGCTAAATATCACATACAAACCACATAGTTTTCATCACAACGTAAGTCACAAGTTTGCAAAAAATAATATGCAGTTCCTGAAAATGGTAGTGCACTTAACAACACTAAGACCAAGAGAGCATTGTCCTCAATCAAATGCACATATATATGAATGGATTAGGGGGAGAGAACCAAGCAATTCAAGAATCAATCTCCAAGGGTAGTAACATCATATTCTTCACCCCCATCCTCATTCTCATCTTCATCATGTTATGGAGGACTAATAAAGGGTGCTTGCATTCGCTGATAGATGCTAATCATTTGTTGGCTCACTTCCTTGTTGTTCTGGATTATCATTTGGTTGGATTCTTCTAATTGCTTATGTTTTTCCATAGGCATCTAGTAATTTTTAGTTTGTGAAGTTAGTTCACCCCCCAAGTTAGTTACCACACTTCTTAAATCATGCAACTCCTCTTGCGATAACACATAACCTGTACCTACTAAAAACCATTTATATGAAATATACATTAATAACAATAACTCAACTTATCCTGAGTAACGTTGTGCAAACTTTAATGTTAATGACCTAAGAACAGTGCTAAAATTAACTTTATTAGGTAGTTGAGAGTGACTAAAGTTAGATGATTCCCTTATCTTCACAATCTCACCGCCAATGTCGTAAATACGACCTTTTCTAGTCATATATGTCTTCACCCATAACTCATTTAGATTTAGAAACGATTGAGATGGATCTTAGGAACTGTCATCCGTTGGCCCTTGAGAGTTGATAACATTTTGAAATTCTTGCTCAAAGGATTCCTATGACATCACAACATCTACGAAAAATCAAATATATTACACTTAATAAAATTATATGAATCCATATTGAAGCACACTAATTAAGACTGACACATCGATAATAGCTTACATATATTTGTTGTGATTTTTTATCAACCCAAAATCCATCTTCTTTGCCATGAAGTTTGCTTGTGCGAGTGAATAGCTGAATAATTATGGAATTCATTCCAAGTTATTCTCCCTATGTGCAAAACAAATTTAGAAAACATGTGAAACACTGCAATCAAATAAATAACTATAAAAAGTTGTAAAAGGTAAAGTTAGTTACCAAACGCATCCTATAATCCTGCATAGGGATCGAGCCACACATGTTGAGAGATAGTCCAAGATTTTATGGATCACTAAGCCGATATTTTTGGGCTAGTTCACACAATTTCTTATATGCTTCATTCGCCCAATATTGAGTGAGTGCTTTCCAAGTGTTGTCAGTGAGTCGTAAAGGCTACTTGTTTACCTTTCTTGCTTTGCCAAAAGTCCCTCAAACATGCATTGCCTTTATTTTCAAAATTTCTCCTGATTCGGGCATCATGGATCAAGTGAACCACTTTTGCAATTCAGGAGACAATGAACAATTTAAATCATAACAAACAAATCAACTAAGACATAGAATTGAATATACAAACATATACACTAAATTACATGAAGCTTTTTTAAATATTGATGTTCCAATACTCACATTTTCTTAAATTATTAACCTGAATACTCACAATTTTACTTACCAAATAACTCCTAAGTAAAAACAAAAAGATCAAATCACATTAGCATACAAGCCACATTATAGCATCAAGTTTGTGCTTACAATCTCATTGACATACATCATCCAATATTTACAGTCACTACTTTTAAAGAATTCCAATTTAAAAAAATTTCACTTCAACTACCACTGACTTCATAATCTAAATATAAATTGTAAAAATTTTATACACTTCTATTTATAAGATTCTATAGATCTATTTCTACTCTTACAAATTTCACAAAACTAAAAATAGATTGAAACTTGAGCATTTCATTTCCACCAATATATCACATTTTAATTAAAATTACCAAAGCTAAACCGTAAGTTGCATTGAGGAAGAAGTTGAACCAAATTGTAGCAATTACTTCATGTTGGCCGGGCCTATTTAGTTAGGCCCGACGGCCATGAAGTGTTGCCTAGGGAAACAACCCTAGCTGCCCCCCATAACCTATAAAAGGAGGTTTGGGGGTCATCCACATGACACACACGCATAAGAACCAAATCACAGACTCTCTTCCCCCTCCCTCACGGCTGTCGTACCATCAACATTGGGCTTTCGGGTTTAGGACGTGGGCACTCATAAGGAGACTCTGGTAGCCGCCTCTCATCACTAATATGTGGACTAGCCCTGACAGTTGTTTCCGTATCCAGGTCTGTCCTATTTGTCTAACAGTTGTATCAAAGCCTAACTGATCGGATTAGTCCCGTTTTAAGTGTTTAAAGATCTGAGTTCTAAGCATGCTTGTTTTGAGACTATAACTATATGATTAATTGCCTAATTTTCGTAATTATGCAAGCTAATAGCATGCCTCTGTGACTTTAATCGATTAAAGTTTGAAAATTTAGTCATGAGAACTGATCAACATGTATACCCAGATCAAAAATTGATTCATGCCCAGATCGCCTAACATGTTTATATTCTACAAGCATGATTCTTTATGTGATTATATGTTAATCGAAGTTATGAAAAGATTAATCAAGTTCATGCTTAAATCCGCCTATGCCTTGTAAAATTAGCATGCCCAATTAAGTCATATATTACCAAAAGGGTCAATTTTTGACTGATAATTCATAATTTAACTGAATTATGATACAATCAAAAGGCATGACTATTTATACTACTAAGTACAATTGTGATAAATTGATTTCATGCATGTACTATTAATATGCGACTGTGTGTGCATATTAAACTCTGCTTGAATTAGTACGATTGCTTAACTATGATTCCTAAACCCTAATCTAAGAATTCTTGATATGTTTTGATTCATCGAATGTTCAATTAAAAATCTGATAAATGCCAGACCCAAATCCAAAAACCCTAACCCTTCTATGCCTAAAACTCGACCTCGGCCAAAAAGGAAAAAAAAAAGAAAGCAAAGAAAACGAGCAGAAGAGACTCGGATTCATGCCATACTCATCAAACGCCGGGGAGGGGTAGCGCATATAAGTCACGCGCAGCTGACAAAAATTGACCTTGACCGTTTTCTTCCTCCAATAGTCCTCAAACCTTGTCGATCTACTCGTTCCCGGCAGAAACACCACGAAAAAGATGCCCTAGGCCATGCGTGTGCGTCACGCGCCGTCACATAGCTGGCACGTTGAGAGCGTGGACGGCCTTGGTCGCTTCATCGATGGCCGATCTACACTGTGACGATGGTGTTTTTGTCGATTTTATGAGTAGACAAATTCGTGGGCCATGCAAGGTCAACGAGGGGCAGCGGTCGTTTCATCCATTGGGCTTTTCGAGGTACAGTGGCTACGGAGAAACCACCTTGGAAGACGGTTTTGGAGGGGAACAGTGAAAAAGAGCTCAGTGCTCCTCCCTTTCATGGCCATGGCGGTGCGAAGCCAAGAGGAGGAAAGAGTCCGAGACACTAGTAGAGAAGAAAAGAGAGGGGGCAGAGTAAAGTCGAGAGCTAGTGAGGGAGAGAGTTTTGGGTTAGTGAGTGAGTCACTTACCTTTAAAACCCCCCCTAGTTTGGGCTGATATCATCAAAGAAAAAAAGGAGGGGGTCCTCAAGTTATTATGGGCCACTTCGTTTGGCCCAGACGATTTTTTTTCTTTTTTTTTAATTTGGGCCGTTTTAATTTCTGGTTTTGATTTGGTCTATTGAATATTTGCTCCTATTATCATATAAATTTGCTTTATATGTTGAAAGTGGCCATAGGTTAGACACATATTTCTTTTTTGATGAGTTATATTCTCTTTACTTTTAAATTTTATTTCATATTATTATGGAATTTTGAAGTTGATGATATAACTTTGTGTTATATATATTAAAACAAAATAAAGCTATGTTAAATGAATTAGTTTCATAAAAAAAATTATGTAAATATATATTTATATGATTAAAAGTGAATATATTTGTGATAGTCACTGAATTAAAATGTTAATTAGTTTAACAAAAACCTCTAAGGAAATTCTATGAACTTAAGTTAATAATTAAATTAAAGAAGCTTAAAAGTTCGTATCTATACGTGACAATTATGAGTTTAGCAAAATTTTCGAATGTATATTATGAATAATGGGGTCTTCTTGATAATTTAATTATTAAAAAATATGTCTGACAAATAATATATACTTTCAGCTATGGCAGCCAAAAACATGATAGGTTGTATGCAATCTGATGATAAACTGAATGGTTAAAACTACGACGTCTGGCATTTGAAAGTCCTGCTCTACTTAAGTAATGATGATATGCTAGACCTCTTGACCTCCTCTATGCCTGCTCCGGCTGAAAAAGATGAACAAGGTAGGGATATTACTGCTATTGAGCAGTACTAAGAAAACCTAAAGGCGTACTAAGCATGGTGTTTGAGCTAAAAATGTGCTATTTTTAAGGTACTTTTACACCGGTTTTATGATTGTTTTAATAATATTTTTTAGGTTTTTAATTGATTTTATTTTATTTTGCAGATTTTTAATAAATGTGGAAAAATGGCTGAAAATGGAAAAAAAATACGACAAAAATGGGGAAAATGACGGGAATTCTAAAACCAGTCCAAAATTCCACAGAACCGGTCCAGATTTGAAGGAAAACAAAACCACACCAGTCCAGCATAAACCGGACTAGTCCGGTTCAGCAAAACCCGGTTCAGCAGAAAACCTGTTCAGCCTTTATTAACCCTTCCCCTTCGCGTCCCCTTTCTTCGTTCTTCTTCTTCCCCATTTCACTGAAACCTAGAACCCGATACCCCTGCTTTCGCCATGCCCACTCTCTCTCTACTTCGTCATCTCTCTCTCTCTCTCTTCCAGCACATCACCCTCACCTTCGAAACCCATCCCACCACCCTTCATTCACGCTGCCAACGCCACGATACACCCTTGTTATCCCCTTCATCCACCATCCACGTACCCACCTTCGCTGTTCACCATCTCAGCCATCCACGCATGCCATTCGAATCAACGGTTGAGGATCAAGATGGGGTCGGGTATAAAGGCTTGAAGAAGACGACGCCATGTCAGTTCGAGTTTTTACTAGGTATTTTAGGTAGATTTTACGAGTAGGATTAGGTTTAAATTTTAGTTTTAAGGTTTAGATTTAGTTTAATTTCGTTTTTAATGTCGATTTCATTTTTGCATTTCAAAAATTTCGCAATTTAGGGTTTCAATTTTAGAGTTCTTCCCCGCCTTTAATTTCGTGTAATTAACCTTCGAATTGTCGATTTTGAGTTGTTAATCAAGAATTTTGGGTTCATTTCATGCCTTTCCTTCGAATTTCCCCTCCCCTGATTCGCTTGCTATTTGGGTTCTTCACGGTGAATCTACACCGTGTCTGGGCTGATTCTGGTACCCCTTGGTGGCTAAAGAATGTTGAGTGAGCTAGGTTTGCAACCCCTCCCCTGTTTCGTGCTATCGTTCGTTCCCTTCCCCTGCTGCTTCGTTCATGTTCTGTTTAAGCAAATTTACTTAGGCTCAATTGAAGATGCTGCTGTTTTCTTTTCTGCTAGGATAGCTCTAGGTTGTCATTTGGAATGTTCTTGGTTCTGTTTATGCTTCGATTATTAGGTTTGGTTAATCCTGTTAAGTATGTTGCCTCGGTTCTGTGTTCTGTTCTGTGTCATAAGCTTAGCAGTTTTAGGATGTACCTTGAATTTTAGCTTGATTTGATTATGTCTGTCTGAGCTCCTTGTTTGGGTGGATGCTGGCTGGATGCATTTTGCCGTATTTTGGCTTGTTTTGATTGTTGGTAATTAGTTTTCGTAGGAGGTTGATTATCATAAACTTGCTATGCTTCAAAGTTCAGTTCAATTATGCAGTTCGTTTCTGATTTTGTTTTAGTTCTGAGTTAGTATTTCAACTTTGAAGTTTAAGTTGATTTAGTAGAAATAATTGGTTTAGTAGATGAGCTTAGTTATTTTGAGGTATTAGTACTCTTTGATTAATATCACTTGGCATAGTTAATATTAGGTTTAATCACTTTGTTTACATGACCATAATCTAAACGTCTTCCCTGTGGATCGGCCCTCAAAGTACTACAACTAACAATCGGGTGCTTGAGGTTTCTTTTTTTCTTTTTCTTTTCCTTTTGGCTTTAGTTTAGTTTTCACCACCTCAAGAAAACCATCAACACATGGTTCAAACGCGATCGTTCTGCACACTACACTATGTTGTCTTGCATGCAAGACGATCTCCTGGGTGAGTTTGAACGCTTCCCCACTGCAAAGAATATGTGGTCGCAGCTTAAGATTAGGTTCGGACAGACATCTGCTACAAGGTTCCATACCTTGCAGCTGAAATGGATGCAGTATATTATTCACTCCAGTCGTAGTATCTTCAAACACCTTCGAACTATGAGTGTTATGGTTCAAGATCTTAAGGCTACAAGGCACGAGGTTTCTTAGGAAGAACAGGTCCTAAATGTGATTAGGGTTGTTCCTAATGACAATGAACATTGGAAGAGTTTTAAGGTAATCATGACACACAGTGAGCACATCAAGACCTTCGAGGCAATCTCCAAACACCTCGAAATGAAGGAAGAACGTATAAAGATATATGCACCTCCTAGTGTGGCATTCATTGCCAAAGGATCGGGGCCTGGAGGCAGGAAACTTTACTGTGGTAAGAAACCTAAGAAGGGTCCCCATCCTCCTCAGAACTCTCGCTCCAATGGTGGTACTGCCAAGAAGCATAAGGTTAAGGGCAACGGAGCTGAGGATATTGCACGTGTGAAGTGTTGTAACTGTGGAAAGAATGACCATTTCACTCAGGATTATCCTGAGCCAGTCAATGTACCTCTTTCTACTAAAACTCCTAAATAATATGTTTGTTCCCATGCATTCGTTGCTAACTCTCTTCCTCAATGGATTGTAGACACGGGGGCAACAAAGCACATAGTTCAAGATAGGGCTGGATTCGGGGAGTTCCATCGCTACCTCGTGGGTTCACGAACTGTCGTACTGGGGAACGGCAGAGAAGAAGATGTCCTTGCAGTAGGAACATACCAACTCAAACTCCGTTGAGGAAACAATCTGCTTCTTCATGACGCTCTCTATGCACCTGGGGTGCGATGCTCCATAGTTTCTTATGTTTCTTTAGTAAGATTAGGTTTTACTTTTGGTTTTCGTCCAAACGGTTTAGATTTGTTCTATAATGGCAATTTCTTTGGCCAAGCAACTTTGAAAGGAGATTTCATTGTTTTGGATTTGGATGATAACTATAATAATACATCCTCTATTTTTGTTTCATACTTTGACTCCAATTCTGAATCTGTTAAGTGGCGTGCTAGATGTGGCCATGTTGGCTAAGATATAATAAATAGGCCAACTAAAGAAGGTCTTCTAGACCGACTCACTAGGGTTAAGTTGCTTAGATGTGAGTCATGTCTAGCTAGCAAGGCAACAATAAAGCCTTTTGGTAAGGCCTCGAGAGCATCTAGTCCCCTAGAATTAATCCACTCAAACGTATGCGAACCCATGAATGTTAAAGCACGACATGGAGCTATCTATTTCATTACTCTCATAGAAGATTATTCACGGTATGGGTATGTGTACCTACTATCTCATCGCTATGAGGCACTCGATGTGTTAAAATGGTTCGTAGCAGAAGTAGAGACTCAATTGGAACGTAAGGTTAACATCATTCGAACTGATCGAGGTCGTGAATACCTCTCTGATATATTCAACGAGTTCTGTGAGGAAAAAGGTATACAAAGACAGTTAATGTTTCCACGCACCCCACAACAGAATAGTGTTGCGAAACATAGGAACCGTACATTGCTTGACATGGTCAGGTCAATGATGGCACATGCTAACCTCCCAATTAGTTTTTGGGGGGATGTGCTGCTTACGGCAACTTACATCTTTAACCGTGTGCCAAGCAAAAGTGTACCTACCACACCATATGAGTTATGGTTTGGTAAGAAGCCATCTTTGGACCATTTACACTCGTGGGGTTCAGCCGGCTATATGCACAACCCAACCCACAAACATGGAAAACTTTGTCGAAGAGCCACCAAAATGGTATTCATTAGGTATCCCGCACAATCTAAAGAATATGTGATGTACGGGGAACACCCAAATGGTGGCATGAAAGAAATAGATTCCCGCAACGTCGATTTTCTCAAGGATGAGTTCCCGACCATTGGTGAAGTCAAGAAGGATGTCGAACTATTTGAGTTATAGCAAAACATCCAACCATCATTCAGTGAAGGGTGGAATTTGGACTCTAACCAAGTCATCGAAGATGGCATGCCTCCCTTACCCAAAAGGAATGGGGAGACTTGTTTGCTTAGGAGAGTGAGAATAGTCTTCAATCTCCCAGACATGAGGAAAGTCAATCCGTGAGTGAGGTCGGTCCTCAATCTTTTGTTCACGAACATACAATTGGTCCACATATTCGAGATCCCACACCCCAGAGAGATAGTGGGAGCAAATACATGCTCAGGGTCTCACACCTCTTAAAAAAATGGGGAGGGATGCCTCACCCAGGAAGACAAACAATGAAGGCCCTAAGCTGTGAAGGAGTGAGCGTGGAAGAATTCCTCGATGATATTTCTGTTAGATTTACTCACACAAGGACACAAGAGGGGGGTGAATTGTGTCCTCTGATTTTTCTGTTCGTTTCAAAACACTCATGAGAACTGTTTGGAGACGTGTTTGCAGTGAGGTAGAAAAGAAACTAATTGCGGAAATAATAAAGGAGACACAATATTTTTACGTGAAAAACCACCTCAAGCCCAATTGAGGTGTAAAAACCACGACCTACCTCAGTAGGATTTCAGCAACACTTTCACTAACACGGGCTGAATTTGTTACACTATGTAACACACATGACAACGTCACACACATAGCTTAGTCTCCCCTGAGACGCTAGTTACACACACGTAACTATTCTCCACCTGAGAATGAGTCACACAACACGTCCAAAGTCTCGCAAGACTTGGACACACTCTAGACTTAACTGATAACAGAAAAGAATAGAAAAACACCTTACTTTGAATGCTTCTAAATGAGCTGAATGTAAGGTACAATACAATCCCTATTATCCCAATATAGATGACTCAATTTAGCACACTTCTTGAAGGTTTTTCACTCAGAAAAATAAGCTCACAAAAACTCGATTTTTAGCCTTGAAAACCCTGTTTTGAAGAGATGAGAAGCGAGTGCTTATATACCCACAAAACACAAGGATTTGATTTCCATAATAACTCTTAAAATACTCAATAGATAATAGGAATAAAATTTCTCAATAATATCTTTTTAGGAAATCATATCTTAAAAGATAAGATGCAATCTTTTGAAAAATCTTTTTAGGAGACCAATATTATTTAGGAAATTATTCTTTCTAAAACACAATATTATCAGAAAATCGATCCTAATTATATTAGGAATTTTGGCAGTAGGAAAACTCTTGAAAATCTTTGAAAACCGATTTTTGCGCTCGCTGCCCACAGAGCACTACAGACCAATTTGCTCAATTGTTCTGAGTAGTGTTCTGAGCCAATTTAAATAATTCCTTCAAGGTGAGTGTTAAGTCAAGTTCTTCTTTGGCATATTAACAAGAATGTAGATAAATATAACCAGTACTTAGCCCTATGACTCTAAAGACTCTTGTACTCTGCTGATGATGTGCACATATATCCACTTTGATGATTTCAGCTTCTTCGACCTGTTCTTCAGGGTGTTTGCAACTTCTGTTGCTTTCAACATACAACTTTATCACATAACTTCAAGCATGGTATTTTGAACTGATCTCCAGGATGTTTGCAATCTGTCTTATCGCATAATTCTAGCACTCAACTCAAGCCAAGCATAATTAGCACATTTGGGTTGTAATCATCAAAACCTTATATAAGATTGATTCAACAAATTCCCCCTTTTTGATGATGATAAACCAAATGACCATTAAAAAATGAGACAAGGCAAAGGGCAAAATATTAGTGCCAAGACAGTTCAAGAAGCCAATTCACATAAGAGATAATAATAAGAATAAGAAGGCAGTTTAAAATAGGCAGACCAATCAAAGCATGGTCATACTTATCTTCCCCCTTTTGACATCATCGAAAAGGTTGAGGGAACTATCTGCATAAATTCAGTAGGGATGCACCCACCACCACGGGTAATGAGGGAAATAACCGCGATACACTCAAGTGTATAGTACAGTAATAATATTGGCCATCTGAGTCACGCACAAACAGGTAACACATGCAACAAGCTAAGTTATAGTATAAATGCAGATACTGTCCAAAAACAGCCATAAGCCGTTAGTAGGCACATACATAACCAAGTGTTTGAAAAATAGTGTTGGAAATAGGAGAAGAAACAGGTTCAGGTAGAGGAAGGTGGAGGAGGAAATTTGGGCAGTGAGGGCAAGAAGGGCACTTAGCAGATCCTCGTGATGCTTTGTATTAAGAGCCTTTTTCTCTGTAAGCGCTTGCTTCACTTCAGCTAACTCCCCCTTCAAAGTGATCAAATCCTACAACAGAGTGGCAATGGTAGGACCACTGGATGTGGAGGCATCACTGGGAATAGGGCCAAGAGGTGTTTGGAACCCCTGTTCTGAAGGTGCACTGCTGCCTTTTATAATCTTGAACCCACACCCAATCAATGTATTGTTGCCAATCTCATCACTAACATGAAGACCTACTCTCTTCCGCAATGGAATCCCAAGCTTCTCAAACACTGACGTCAGTAAGAACCAATACCCCATGTCATGAACATTGGTTGTGTTGGCAATTCTCCCAATATGGCTAATCATGATTGCGGGCAAGTTAATTTTCTCACCCTTATCCAACAAATCAGTGTAGCACATAGCCATGGGATCAGTAAGGTTACGTCTCGGACCTCATGGAGCAACATTTGTAATCACAAACCAAAACAACAACCGATGCAAGAGCATCATTTTCCCCTTTCTCACAGACCGGGACACAGTTAGATGGGGCTTTTGGGCCAGTCTTTGGGTCAACGCCAACAGTCGTTCTTCACCTAAGATGCTCTTGTCATCTCTCACATACACATCAAAACCTTCAGAGGACACCCTAAGCAACTCACCTAACTTCTTAGCATCAAACCGCACTTCATGACCATTAACTATACTTGGCACCACTCCATTGATGAAAACACAGTTTGCATAGAACTCAGCTAAATCTGGGACCGAACACCCTCTCTTAGGATCTGTGAACAATTCCAACCATCCCTAGGCTTCTAACGTCTCGACAAACACCCCAAGCCCCTATTCCTGAAAGTATGACACCTTAACTACCTTCCCCCGAACCACAGATTTATGTAGGAAATGCTCATGTCTCTCAGCAAGTGTCATATTCTTCTAATTTTATTCTTCTTGGGTACATTAGATTCTTCGACCAATTCAGATACATGTTCTAGGGCCGCCTGTTTTTACGCAGATTTCTTGGATGGAACTGGTTTGAAGAGTGTTTTGGTGGGTGTTTTGGGACTTGGTTGGAGCAATTCGTTTGAATCCGCAAAATTGGCTCATCCTCATCACTATCCTCAGCATCTTCAACAACAAATTCATTATCAACATGCTCAACGTCATAATCCTTTAACTCCCCAACTTATTCGGCCTCATTCCCTCCTAATCTAGACTCGGCCACAACCGGGTCATACATCACAATCTCTCAACCCGCAATTAGGTGTACCAAAGGTACCATAGCAGGGTTCAAGTCTACTGATCTTAAGTTCAGACTCTTCAAGAACCTAAAAATAGAGGGAGTAATTGAAAAAGAAGGTGAATGAGGGTTTCCCATACCAATCTAAATCATTTATGGCGATGAAGGTGCCAGTGATGTTCTCTCAAAACTCATCCCAATTCCGCCCCCTTTTCTTGCTAGTTGGTCTCATAGTGATCTTGGGTGAGAAGTCTTGTGCTTGGAGGATGCTTGACCGCCACGAGTTCTTGCCATTGAGGATTTGAGGATTTTAGGTGACTTAGGGTTTTGAAGGGGTTTAAGGAAAGAGAGTGAAATCGGGTTCTTGGTGGAGAGAGAGAGAGATGGATGGATGGGTTATGGAGAGAGAGTGTGTGTAGGGATTTAATGGTGCATGAGTGGCCCGAAAATCAAGAAAGTTTATGGGAGAGTTTATTTCGGCCCTTCTTGGAGAGAGAATATTTTGCATGCAGCACATCATTACACTAGGTATGGTATAAATTGTAGGTTAGGTGTAATGAAAAAGGAAATTTCGGTTTCCAACATTCCATTAATAATGCCACTTGGTCAGCACA
Organism: Selenicereus undatus; assembly: GCA_017589665.1. Classification (NCBI taxonomy): domain Eukaryota; kingdom Viridiplantae; phylum Streptophyta; class Magnoliopsida; order Caryophyllales; family Cactaceae; genus Selenicereus; species Selenicereus undatus. Next base: position 45,330,178 of record JACYFF010031952.1, read on the forward strand.
TGATACAAACAGTGGTCAGGTTTGTTCCTCAAGCCTGTTCTTACTGTTAAAAGCTCGGTGTCTCAAGAAACTAAGGGCAATATCATTACGAGTGTCAGCATATTACTTTTCACACATATGCCAGTAAAAGCACAAGAATTAAATGCATCCATTAGAACAATGTATTTGGCCTAACGACCCTTAACTAGTCAATCATTGGGGCTTAATTAAGCATACTCAAGTTCTTTTAATCAAACCCAATTCAAGCCTATTCCTTTCAAATTGATCTCTACTTAGTGCCTTGGTAAAAATATCAACAATTTGTTTATTAGGGGTACAAAAATTCATTGAAATCAAGCCATTTTCAACATTGTCTCTTAAAAAGTGATAACGTATGTAAATATGGTTAGTCCTTTTATGTTGACATGGGTTTTTGGCAATGTTAATTGCACTTGTCTTGTTACAAAATATGGGAATGTGTCAACACCAAAGTCCTTGAGTTGTTGCCGTATCCACAGCAATTGAACACAACAAGAAGCAGCCGCTACATACTCGACTTCTGTTGTGGACATGGCAACTGTGTGCTGTTTCTTTGTAGACCAAGAGACCAAACAGGGTCTAAGAAAATGATCCATACCTTCTCTTCTTGGTTGCAACCCTGAACCATCAACCTGGCCCTATTCCCAGTGACTGTTCCGAACTCATCCAGTTTGTTCTTGAACACTCACTTGGTGTCAATTATCGATCTGTCCTTAGGCCTTGGTTCAAGGTGCCATACCTTGTTCCTTTCAAACTGATGAAACTCTTCTTGCATAGCAATAAAACAGTTAGAATCTGCAAGGGCTTCATAAACATTCTTTGGCTCAACGTTAGATAAAAAGCATAGAAACCACATAAGTTTCTAAGTTTGGATCTGGTCTGCACCCATGTATTAATGTCAGACATGATCTAGTCAAGGGGTACGAGCTCTGGTGCTTTCAGAGTCATGGAGCAAATGAATCTACAGACATGTTTTTCCAATCTTTTCAGAACACTTGATGAAACAGGTTCTGGATCTGTTCTGGAGCCTGTTCCCACAACTGTTCAAGAAGGATCAGGTTGAGTGCTTCGGTTATGTCCCAAATCAGGTTCAGCAAAGCTTCCCCCTAACTGGCTTGCTCCCTGCCCCGCCTTCCACGTTTCCAAATCCAGGACTTCTTTCACCTTCAAGAGACTTACCATTATCCACCATGGAGTTTCGAGTAAGCGTGAGGTCTTTTCTTACAAGACCAAGTTTGAACTCTTCATCCTGCATATCATGCTCAATCATGGAGTTAGTTTCATCAAACAATACATACCTCTTCCCTCCTCTATCTTTGATCCTCATGGGACCACACAAGTCAACATGTAGTAGTTCAAGAGGTCGGGAAGTACTAACACCGTTCTTTGACTTGAAAGAAGCTCTAACTTACTTTCCTCTAGCACAAGCGTTGCACCCCTTGTCATCATTGTGCTTGATGGAAGGTAGTCCGACTACTAGGTCCTTAGAAACAAGTTTACTCAAGAGAGAAAGGCTTGCCTGACCTAGCCTCTTGTGCTAAAGCACAACATCATCATCAAGAGCATTTAAACAAGTCAAATGATTTTGGGGAAGTGAAAGATCACACACTTTATACACATTGTTGTGTTGCTTCCCCCTCAACACAACACTACCAGAATTGACATTGGTAATCAAGCATTGATCTGAAGAGAATTCAACATGATTACCTCTATCACACAATTTGAGACACACTTAGCAAATTATGTTGTAATTCATCAACCAAGTATACATTATCAATAAAGTGAGAGAGTGATTTACCTATCTTACCTACACCGGCAATTTTTCTGACTTGCTGTTTCCAATTGCCACTCTCCCTCCATCAAAGGCTGTAAGTGAGAGGAAGTTTCATCTATCTCCAGTCATGTGCCTCGAGCAACCACTATCCAAGAGCCATAGTTGGTTGCCTCCTCTCACTTTAGCCTGCAAAACAACTAAGTGTTTGTCTTGGGAACCCAGATCCACTTGGGTCTCATTTTCTTTGTCATGGAAATTAACTCATCCTTTTTAATCCACATTTGTTTAACATATAGTGAGTTTCTTTCCAAGGCCCTTTTTCTCAAAGGGGAAGTGTGCCGATAATGAGTAGTCTTTTCACAGTGAAAACAGATGATATTTTCTTTAAGTCCAACATACTTCTTGTTTACTGGCTTAGTGATAGATCTATTCACAAATCCTAGTCCTCTTTTATTTCTACTATGGTGAGTATTTAGCCAATTAAGCGCTTTTGAGGAACTGATCCTGTGCCTGTTCTGAACCAAGTCAGATTCGACCTTATGAGCATGTGCTTCTGAGGAACTATTCTAGCGCCTATTCTCAACGATGTCAGATTTAGTTTTATGAGCCTTTCCAAGAGTTTGTTATTTTCACTCACCAAGGATTCTAGCCTTAGTTTCAGGTCTACGGACTCACTTTCCAGTTTTGTAAGATCAGAGTTAAATTCTTTCTCTCTTGTGTTCATTAGGTCCTTAAGTGCATTAAGGTCATTACCTAAGGCAAGGTTCTTTTCTTCTACTTCAAATTTTTCACACATGAGAATTTCATTCACATGTTCAAGTTCTTTTAGTGTGTCAAGATCCTTGCTTAAGGGAAAAAGCTTTTTCATCCTTTTCAGAGGTAAGAATCTCATTTGCTTGCTCAAGTTTTTGTATGGTATTTTCAAGCATTCGAGTATCCCTTTTTAACTTGGAACAAGTTTCTTTAAGCATACAATTTTCAGTGCTTATTGCCTCACATTCATCCATTAATGAAAATAGTAATTTCAGAATTTTCCTTTTGCTAAAACCACTTACCTTTTCCATGAATTGAGATATGATTTCATCCGATTCTGAATCAGCTTCGGACTGGCTTTTGGCCATGAGTACCAGTGCTTCAGCTTCGTCTTGGGAGCTATCCTCTTCTTCTGAAGTTTCACCCCATGCTACCACCATAGCTTTAGTAAACCACTTGGCAAAACGACTCAGTTATGATTTCTTTCTGCGGTTTCGGAACTGTTCTGAGCCCTATTTTTCATTCTGCTTGGGAGAATTCTTCACCACGTGATCATGTTTCCCACATCTAAAACAACTCAAGGGTTGATCACGATCACTGCTTCTCGTCTTGCTGGTACTTCCCTTCTTGAAGGTCTCTTTAGCCTTCTTGACGAATTTCTTGAACATCCGGGTTATTATGGCCATTACTCCATCATCCAAATCAGAATCATGACTTTCCACTACCTTTAAAGCAAGGCCCTGGTCTTTCCTTGTTTCTTCCTTCACTTGGGAGTTCTTCCTCAATTCGTATGTCTGGAGATTCCCTATGAGCTCATCCAAAGAAAACTCATCCATCTTTTTTGCTTCCTAGATGGCTGTAACTTTCGCTTCCCATGATTGAGGTAAAAACCGTAGGATCTTCCTTACCAATTCTTCGGTGGTAAAGGATTTTCCCAAGGATTTCAGCGCATTAGTGATGTGGGTAAACCGAGTATACATGTCCATAACTGTCTCTTCATTGCTCATCTCGAATAGCTCATACTTCCTTACCAATAGCTCGATTCTGGATTGCTTAACTTGATTTGTTCCTTCGTGAGCTATCTGAAAAGCATTCCATATCTCCTTTGCGGATTCACACTCTGAGATGGGAGTGTACTCGTCAGGTCCGAGTCGAAAACACAGCAGTTTCTTGGCCTTGGCATTCTTCTCCATCTTCCTGAAGTCGTCTGAATTGAATTCCCTTGGCTCCTTAAGAACAGTCTTCCCATCAGTTGTGACTTTCACTGGAATGTAAGGGCCATTCACAATGAGCATCCACAACTCATAGTCCTCAGCTTGGATATAGTTCTTCATTCGGTTTTTCCACCAGTTGTAGTGTTGTCCATTGAAATATGGAGGTCTGGTCACAGATTGACCTTCTAAGATTCCTTGTGGAGCATTCATCTTTTCAGGATCTCTCAAGGTGTTAACCTAACTATGAGAACTCTGCTCTGATACCACTGGTTAGATTTACTCACACAAGGACACAAGTGGGGGGGTGAATTGTGTCCTCTGATTTTTTTGTTCGTTTCAAAACACTCGTGAGAACTGCTTGGAGACGTGTTTGCAATGAGGTAGAAACGAAACTAATAGCGCAAATAATAAAGGAGACACAATATTTTTACGTGGAAAACCACCTCTGACCCAATTGAGGTGTAAAAATCATGACCTTCCTCAGTAGGATTTCAGCAACACTTTCACTAACATAGGCCGAATTCGTTATACTATGTAACACACGTGACAACGTCACACACATAGCTTAGTCTCCCCCGAGACTCTAGTTACACACACGTAACTATTCTCCACCTGAGAATGAGTCACACAACATGTCCAAAGTCTCCCGAGACTTAGACACACTCTAGACTTAACTAATGACAGAAAAGAATAGAAAAACACCTTACTTTGAATGCTTCTAAATAAGCTGAATGTAAGGTACAATACAATCCCTATTATGCCAATATAGATGACTCAATTTAGCACACTTCTTGAAGGTTTTTCATTCAGAAAAATAAGCTCACAAAAACTCAATTGTTAGCCTTGAAAACCCTGTTTTGAAGAGATGAGAAGTGAGTGCTTATATACCCACAAAACACAAGGATTTGATTTCCATAATAACTCTTAAAATACTCAACAAATAATAGGAATAAAATTTCTCAACAATATCTTTTTAGGAAATCACATCTTAAAATATAAGATACAATCTTTTGAAAAATCTTTTTAGGAGACCAATATTGTTTAGGAAATTATTCTTTCTAAAACACAATATTATCAAAAAATCGATCCTAAATATATTAGGAATTTTGGCAGTAGGAAAACTCTTGAAAATCTTTGAAAATCGATTTTTGCACTTGCTGCCCTCAGAGCACTGCAGACCTGTTTGCTCAATTGTTCTGAGCAGTGCTCTAGGTCAATTTAAATAATTCCTTCAAGGTGAGTGTTAAGTCAAGTTCTTCTTTGGCATATTAACGAGAATGTAGACAAATATAACCAGTACTTAGGCCTATGACTCTAAAGACTCTTGTACTCTGCTGATGATGTGCACATATATCCACTTTGATGATTTCAGCTTCTTCGACCTGTTCTTCAGGGTGTTTGCAACTTCTGTTGCTTTCAACATACAACTTTATCACATAACTTCAAGCATGATATTTTGAACTGATCTCCAGGATGTTTGCAATCTGTCTTATCACATGATTCTAGCACTCAACCCAAGCCAAGCATAATTAGCACATTTGGGTTGTAATCATCAAAACCTTATATACGATTGATTCAACAATTTCCAAATCGAAGAGCAACTATTCCTATGCACTCCCTTGGAGGTTGAGGAGTCTACCTCTTGTCAAGAGGCAATTGACTCACCAAACTTCAAAGAGTGGATGGATGCCATGAGGGATGAAATAGACTCGATGGCGAGAAACAAGGTTTGGAAACTTGTTGATCTTCCACCACAGCGTAAGTCTATTGAAAACAAGTGTCTTTTCAAGATAAAACACCAAACAGATGGCTCGATCGACAAGTTTAAAGCCCATTTAGTGATGAAAGGGTTTACACAAATTGAGGGTGTAGCTTATGAAGAGACATTTTCTCCTGTGGTGAGATTTGCCTCTATTCGCCTACTCCTAGCCATAGTTGCCCATTTAGACTTAGAGTTGTTTCAAATGGACGTAAAAACTGCTTTCCTCAATGGTAGCCTTGAGGAAGATATCTATATGGACTAGGCCATTGGCTTTGTATCAAGGGGACAAGCGGACAAGGTGTGTCGTCTTAAAAGGTCCATATACGGTCTTAAGCAGTCTTCTAGATCTTGGTACTTAAGATTCCAAGAAGCTATAACTTCATTTGGCTTATCCGTAGTTTCAGAAGACCACTGTGTGTATGTCAAAAGGTCAACCGGGGGGATTATGTTCCTTAACCTATACGTTGATGACATATTACTGGCTGGGAACAATTTAGAGATGACCGAAGCCACTAAGAAGTGGTTGTCCTCCGTCTTTGAGATGACGGACATGGGTAAGGCCAGGTATGTCCTAAGCATGGAAACAATAAGGAATCATCCTAAGAAACTTCTAGGTATGAGCTAGAAGGCATATATCAAGAAAGTCTTAGAAGGATTCCGTATGCATTATTCCAAACCCGTAGACACTCTAGTTGAGAAGGGTTTAGCTTTAAGTCTCGACCAATGCCCAAAAACAGACAAGGAAAAGGAGGCCATGAGCAATGTCCGTTATGTTAGTGTCGTAGGAAGCTTAATGTACGCCATGTTATGTACAAGGCCGGACATTTGCTTTGCGATTGGATTGGTGAGTTGTTACCAAAGCAACCCAGGACAAGCTCATTGCCAAGCCGTCAAGAGAATCGTGCGCTACCTTCGTGGTACAACCGACTTGGCCCTATGCTATCAAGGTGAGGACCTTAATTTGAGACGATATTCGAATGCCGATTGCGGTGGTGACCCGCATGAGTCCAAGTCAACCTCAGGATATGTGTTCACTCTAGGTGGGGGAGCCATATCATGGTGTAAAAAGAAGCAAGGTTGCATAGCTCTATCGACCATGGAGGCAGAGTATGTCGCATGTAACCTAGCCACGAAGGAGGCAATGTGGCTTAGGAGTTTCCTCCAGGATCTTAACCTCACCCCTAGAGTTGATGATCCTGTAGAGATGTTATGTGACAACACAACCGCCATCTAGTTTGCTAAAGATCTGAAGTTCCATTGGAAGACCAAGCACATCAAGAGGCATTATCGCTTCGTGCGAGACGCCATAAAGACAAAGGAGGTTGCCATCAAGTATATACCCACTAACAAGATGATCGCTGATCCATTAACTAAGTCGATTCCTAGAGATGCTTTCAAAGCACATTCGTAGAGTCTAGGACTTCATAGAGTTTAATTTTTGGATATAATCTTGTTATGCATGACAGATACATTCTTTTTGTAATGAGCATTTATGAAATAAAGATTAAAGGTTCTTTTTCTAAATGCTTTGTGATTTATTTGTTAGACTTGTTGAAATGTCACAGGCTTCTGATTAGCGTAGTCGCACAGGCAATCGCCCTAACGCTTAAGTAGCGAGCATCATGAGACATAATCATATTGGCACTAGGTGTGCAATATTGATTACACATACTGGAAGTGTATGAATGAGAAATAGTCACCCTAGTAAGTCTAAGATGAGATTCGAGGGAGTCAAATATGAGACATGATTTCATATTGAAGCCTTAAAAGTCGAATCTTGAGTGTCAAGATTAGCGTTTAGTATGTTAATCTAGCAGCTCAGGGTAGATTTTTGGTGAAAATCTAGACTGGAGATTCGCATGGCATATAGAGTGATGATCCCAGGTAAGTGGGAGCTATGTCATGACACACATCTCATACTGTGTGTGCTTTAAAGACGACCATATACGGATTGACAATTGACCTCCCTATCTCTTGTCACTGTGTGACCCTATAGACAATGACCTTTTGACTTAAAGCTATGGTACGAAGTCAAAGCTTGATGTTGCCACTTTAATGTGTTTCTCAAGAACCACATTGTATACGGTTCAGTGAGAACACGTTAGGAAAGCAATTAAGCTAAGATGCAATATCATGAATGTTATCATGAATGTTTAAGGAAAAGACGATCCATCATCACCAACATCAGCCTGGGCGATTATAATGAGTATATAATCATATGATATATCATGGCATAAGGGATTGAAAATGTCACTGGTGATGTTTAGGATGATTTGGGGTATCGTATTTCGTGAAAGTGTTATGTTAGTTAGATGGTAACTTAATATACCACTACTTATTACTTTACGGTCGCACATCCTATTCCCAGTATGAAGTGTGAGGAGTTGTGATTCGTGAAGAGCATGTGTTTGCGGCCTTCATGGCCGAGTGGGAATTGTTGACCGGGCCTATTTAGTTAGGCCCGACAGCCACGAAGTGTTGCCTAAAGCAACAACCCTAGTTGCCCCCCATAACCTATAGAAGGAGGTTTGGGGGGTCAGCCACATGACACACACGCATAAGACTCAAATCACACACTCTCTTCCCCTCCCTCACGGTTGTCGTACCATCAACACTGGGCTTTCGGGTTTAGGACATGGACACTCATAAGGCGACTTTGGTAGCCGCCTCTCATCACTAATACTTGGACTAACCCCAACAGTTGTTTCCGCATCTACATCAGTCCTATTTGTCTAACACTTCATACAAACTTCACATTTCATCAAAAACATGAACCAACTATGAAATTTCAACAATCTAAAGCTAAAATTTTTAGAAATTAAGATATAAGAGGTGAGAGAAAATTTACCCAAATCCAATAGTTTGGTCGACAACGGCATGTAGCAGACAAGCTTTGGCAGTAGGTAGCCACAACAGATGTCGGCGTAGGAGGCAGGGGAGTGGCGCGGTGGGGGGCTCTAGGGTCTCGCTGTGCTTCGAAACACTAGAGGAAATGAGAAAGAGGAAACGAGATTTGGTTCTTAAATTTCGACCTGGTGACAAAATTTAAGTCGCCAGGTTGAAATTGAACCTTTTTACTTTTCGGCAATGGAAAATCCATCGCTAAACTGTGAAAAAAATTTAATTTCAAGGGGGGGATGAAAACTCCGTTGCCCATAACTAAAATATGACGACCGACTCCTTATTCTGTCACCAACTCTGGCTAAATTTCACTCCCAAATTATCCGTTTGTATATCCCTCGCTATCTATTACGAATCTAGATTTGTCGCTATTTTCATTGTCATTTAGCGTTTTTTAATAGTGCATGCACAATATTAAATTTTCAAAAATAAGTTTTAAAGATTAGGGTTAAAAATGAAAATTTTAAAAGGTTAGGCGTGTCCAAATATATGGAGGTGACCTAAAAATTTGGTTGCTAAACTTTGAGTCACTAAAATATTCGCTCCAAAAATACATGACTAGAATTATTAATGCCTCATATCTCAAGGTACCTGAAAATTAACTTTCCATGAAGTGCATCCTTAGTCAAAAGCTTCCTTCTGATCTTTTATCTGTGCATGATTGAAATGCCAGTTTATTTTGCATTGTAGGCTTTTTTTTTTAATTTCAACCTTCTGGTTTTTTTAGATAGGTGGAACTAGTTTAGTGTTTTTCTAAGATAACAATGTTAGCTTCGTGATTTTTGTGCTCTGATGTCAATCTCATCCTTGTAAAGTAACCCTCAAATGCTGCGATGAGAACCGTATGTTGCGGTTAAACTTTATCTATATTAAAACTCACAACATATCGGGGCAGAGCGAGAGAGGGAGAGAAGAGTAGTCTCTCTAGAGGGGAAGAAGAAAAGATATGTTATGGTGTGAATTAGGAAAAACACCCATATTTATTTTCAGGTGTAGGACTATGGAACACGCAGAGTTAAAAAAAAAAAAAAAATCAAAGATCCCAAAATCTTTGATTGATTGAAACGATTACAATCCATCAATTTTTGGATTTCACAAAAGAAAATAGGTTAGGCAATCAGGTAAAAACCTAGTGGTTGCCCTTAGGTTCCAATGGCATAAGCAGTCATTACTCATATCGTTAGTTCCAGTGAAAAGGCATTTAGGACCAATTTACTTGGGTCTAACTCCTTTGTCCGATCATTGATTGAGATAATTCTTTTTGTGTCGGAAAGTTTATTGAGTCTAGCTTTTAATAGGCCAAACTTCATGCCTTTTGGATTAGTACTAGAAAGCTACGGTTCAAAGAATGAGGATGTGTCCGTCTCTGTATGCATCATTTGACCTTACAATATATCACTGTAAAATTTGATTCACTGAGGGATTTAGAAATACAGATCCAATTACCTTTAGTCCTTGGGTAGGATTGTAAATAAGGTATGTATTGTCATTAGTACTTAAAACGTTTTGACCCATTCTAACCTTTTTATAACTGTATTTAAAATATTTATGGAAAACCTTTTTTAAAAAAAAACTTTATTTTGATGACTAGATCCTTTAGGAATGGGAAACTAAGTTGTTTTGTCTTTGATGAATTGACTAGGCATCGTTATTAAACTGTAAAATGGTAGCACACCATGTGGGCTTGTTCGTAGATCTACATATCTATCCATGAACAAAATTGATCGAAAAATTGGTATTACATCGTATCAACTGATGGCCAATACTGTCGAATTTTCTCCACAGGGTCATAAGATGAAAATGCTAATAAAGAATCATAATCAGTATCAGATATTATTGACGATAAATAATCACATGTAGTGAATATAAATGTTAGTCATCGTGATCTATGGAAAAATGTAAAAACATAGACGTCCATGGTAACAATAGGTGCTTGAGTTAAAGAAGAGAGCATAGCAAAGACACAAACATTGAAGCAATGAATTTCCTAACAATAATAGACTTATGGAAACAGCAGCATAAGTTGCATCATATTTGGAATGTTCTTCTTAAACTTGGCAGTTACAACAATGAATAATCACATAATAATTAATATTAATAATTATAATTATGATTAATATTAACTGTTAATTATTAATAATAATAATTAATAACAAAAATAATAATTAATAATAATTAATTTAATAATTATAATTAATAATAATAATAATATTAATATTAATAATAATAATAATAATAATAATAATAATAATAATAATAATAATAATA
>JACYFF010031952.1:45352126-45390895 GCA_017589665.1 Selenicereus undatus
TTTGCAGACAAAATTATAAAAACAAGCCTTATTCAACATTGAAAACAACAACGCCAATTTTTATGCATATACTAGAAAGATAATAATGAAGTTCATTCCTAAAAAGAATAAGTAACTACGTTTAAATTATTTTGTGGAGGATAGAAAACTTTAGCTACATTTATAAGTTATATCTATGAATCCTAATCTTTATATAATAAATGTAAAGATGTATAAGAGGTTGAGAAAACTTCCCTCCAATTCTAAAATCTCAAGCAATAGTGCGTATAAATCGTTGATCATTTTGCAACATAAATCTTAGCCATTGATCAGATCCTGAGTACATTAGGTCTTGGGTTCAATTCTCCCTCCCCTTATTATATTGTGCTGCCTTCGTGGCTCATTTGAAACCAAAAAAAAAAAAAAAAACATATTAGATTATTTTTAGTTTTTTTAGGGGAAAAAAATACAATCCCACACTTGCCTCAATATCACAACTCCCGTAACCCCCTTTCTTCAGTTTAACCATTGTTGCACCACCAATAACTATTTTTTATCTCATCAATTTCCATAGGCTAATAGGTCATATAGTTTAATTTTTTAAACAAAATAAAAGATCACGCAATAAATTATATATATATGTATATATATATATATATATATATATATATATATATATATATATATATAGTTGAAAATGTTAACAATTTTAGAAATAAATATTGTTTGCAGACAACATTATAAAAACAAACCATACTCAATATTGAAAACATCAACATCAATTTTTATGCAAATATTAGAAAGATAATGATGAAGTCCATTCCCAAAAAGAATAATTAACTACGTTTAAATTATTTTGTGGAGGATAGGAAACTTTAGCTAAATTTATAAGTTATATCTATAAATCCTAATAATAAAAATTAAAATAATTTATAAGTAGTATATATAATAAAAATTAGAAGATATATTTTATTTGTTTGGAGTCACTGCTATATTCTAAATGATAATTTTAATTAGTTTTAATATTTAAATATTAAGATTAATTATTTGTAATACAAGATATGACTTACTTTTATTATTCAACTCATAATTTCGTGTTTTTTTTTTACAATAACATAGGATTGTTTTCCTATTTAAAAAAGAAGAAAAGGAGATAATTAACTTTAAATATTTTATTTCTAAGAAGAGAAAATAATAGCTATCTATAGTACTTATTCTGTGAATTTTTATAATAAAAATAACTAAAACATATTACATGAAGCTTACATAATAATGTATACAATTGTATTATTGATTGATAGAGTTGCATTACACAGAGAGGAAAGGCTCTAGAAACTTCTAACATTAGGATCTTAGAAATTTCAGTGCATAAATTTTAGTCTCCAATGTTGCGGAAGACCAATAGTTCAAGTGCTTATCTTATATTTCAACCCTTGTAAGTATTAAACTACATGTCAGTAGGAGCAGTTTAAAATCTCGATAAAAATATGAATATTAAATGAAAGAGCACATTAGACCCTAAACCCAAAACAATAGTCTTAAACCCACAAGTTACAAATCTTCAAACCAACCGTAAACCTTAAAACCCTTGAGTCTCACACTGTAACCTAGCTTTGCATAGGATCACATTTTTAAAAACAAATTACAGGATCATATTGATGATAGTCTTTTTGACTTTCTCAAGTTTTAAAAAAAAATATAAGAAAAAAATAGTTTCAAATTTTAAGAAGATAAGAGTTAAATTTATAATAAAATCTTTAATGTTTTACTCTTTTTGGGTATTAGTTATTGTGCATTATTTCGTTTTAATTCTACTCTTTCTTAATATTTTGCTCTATGTATATATTTAATTATACATATCATGTTTTTTATTGTATAATTTCATCATGTTATCATTGCTATACATTATGTATTTTTTGAAATTTGCAACATCTCTATCCAAATTCATACCTAATAGCCTCCTAATCTGCTTTTGAAGGATTGAGTATATTAATTTTTCTATTGAAATAGAAGATTATAATAAGAAAAATTTTTCACTATTTATATTGTGAACTAAAATTAATTATTTAGACTATCAAATTATTTCTTTTCCATTTTAGGACTAATTATACCTAAGTTATATTTTAAAATTTTAATGGCCCATATAAGAGCTGGGGTACAAACTAGTATGTCCAAATTTTAGATTATGTTATGTGATTTTAATCTTGGGAATATTCCCTTGATTCTTCCTGCACATTACCCCCAAAACCCAAAATAAGGAAAGGACAAAAGGTCAGTGTCGTAGGTGAGAATGCAAGTAATAGGATTTGAACCTGTAGCCTATGGGCCGGATGCGTTTGGAATCTATCGGTTTGAATCAGCAAGCTAACCCCAAGAGTCATGAGCTCCTAGCAACACCAAAAACTGGGTGGCCAAAGTGGACTCCTACTTGCACCAAATTCTCCTCCCCTGACAAATAAGTTTCTATTCATTTTTCTACTTCATACAAGGTCTACAACCATAAAAGCTTAATATCCAAATCAACTATCTTTGAAATCCCCCCGAATTTTCTCAATGAGTAACTATATTATCGAATAATTATTGTTACAATTCTCAATCAATCTACCCGGATAAATAAGACTGCTCATTTCCCTTTGTTCAAGCACCTCGATGATCTAGAGATAGGGTATCTTCGATAATTCACAAACCATGCAAGAGGCAACAGAAATTATGTGACAACTTGCACTTACTTGAACACCTATGCCCCTCTCCTTATCATCATCTTAGATTAACCTTCAACTAGCAAAGACTTGAAAGGGAAAAATTCAAATTCCTAGCACCATTCAAAAAAAGTTTCTTTATAAATATCAATGTTGTCCTTGAGGGCTAAAAATGATGACTAAAAGCTAGACCTGATCACCTTCAAGGTCGGGTCGGGTCATATTGAGGGTCGGATCATGAGGGTCAGCAAATAGGATTTTCTCAACCCTGGCCCTACCCAACCCTCATGCGGGTCAGCATACCCCTGACCCTGATCCCGACCCTGTAGGTACCCTCGGGTCAGACCCGACCCTCAAACCTCCCAATTTTGGAAAATGAGAATTTTTACTAAGTTTTCTTTTTATTATAAAGGTCAACATTAAACATCTAACAAAATAAAAAGTCAAACAATAATATAATGCTCCGATGAAACGTGTCGCAACTACAAACACTATAAAGTGTAATTTAGTCATTAATCCAATAGACCGATTAGTTCACTAAAATGACTACTCAGTCTACTCCAAACATCAGAGAGGAAGCGTTAGAAGGTTACGAACGAGTGAAATTTGGTGAGGAGAATGGAGGGAAGATGCTAAGGGGAGATGGGAAAGTGAAAGCAAAAAAATTTTGAATAATTTACATTGAAAGCATCTTATTTTCATTTTAATTTTTAATTTTTTTTAAAAAAGCGAGGGTCAGTAGGTCAAAACCTTTACCCAAGTCAGACCCTCATCATTGTCGGGTACCCTCAATTTGAGGGTAGGGGCGGATCGGAGACAAAAAAAGCCGACCCTAACCCTCATTTTTGAGGGTCGAACGGGTCCCCAACCCGTTGATTAGGTCTACTGAAAGCAAACTTCTTCTAACGCCATGGTTAACTAATCATTGATTAAAATAATATCTTTTTAGGATGCATGATTTTTTTTCAGAAACTTTCCGCTATTGAACCCACTCCATTCAATTAGTCCATGTGAATTCAAAAGGTTCCAATTTAATGAAATAACTTTTGAAAAACAAAATTGTATATTTTTTCTAAATATGATGATTGTTCATATATTCTTTATCCAAAAAAATGGTAATTCTAAAAAAGCCAGCTTCATTTAGGTGAAACTTGGCACGGGCAACTCTTGATGCACAGTTACTTTACAAGATAGAATGTTTCTGAGTATTTTCTATTACTACTAATAGCATCTACTCCTTGGATTAGAATTTATTTAAAATGTACAAAGGTACAAAATTGTTCAATTTGCATAAAATGTTTAGCTCTACATAAAATAAAATAAAAACAAAAAACAAAAAGATGATCGATTAGATCATACATTATAACATGGTAACCAACAAAAAAAAAAAAAAAACTATGCACACTTTACATGACAAATCACCCCTAGACCCACCTTTTTGAAGGATCTTGCTATGTTTAATTATCTCATGACAATTCCCTTTTTTTTCCCCTCCATGTGAAATTTTAAGTGCTTCTAATATTAAGTAAAGGGATATGTTTTTATGCATAGCTAAAATGATTTTCTAGGTTTTTTTATGGGGTTTTAAGGGTCATTGTATGAATAATGGTTGAGATTAACTCATAAGCCAGCTAGGAAAAGGCATTTGTTTGCCAATTCTTTTAGAAGATAATCTCAAAAGTTCTTAAGAGAGATTAGAACATTAGATATATGATATCTATAATGTACACTTGATATGACAAATATAAGTTCAACGTTAAAATAGAATCTCCATTGTAGAAGACTAACCTGATAAACACTGACACCAATGTCCATGTGGGAGTGTTGTGTCCTTGATACAACATAAGAAGAGATCCAAGCATTTATTGTAATTTTCTACTGTGAATATATCAGTCTAATGTAGTTTTCATGAGTACATTTTTCTTCAAACACCACGAAAGCAATCCTGTTTAGGAAAATTAGTTCTTTAGATAGTGGATAACTGTTTAAGTACTTCTATTTTAATTGCTAGTGGATAACTATTTGGATGAGTGGCTGAAGGAAATGTCTTCTTTAAATTTAGTTGTTGGCTTAGGTAATTAATGTAAATTGATATAAAAGGGTATAGATAATTTCTAAAGACAAAGTTTCCCAAAGGTAATTTTTTTGGCCATAAAAATATGAAACACTACATTTGAATACCAAAAGTTAAGCTTTTCAGAAACGCTATTTAAAACATTAAGTACTACTTAAAATGCTAGTCCATAGAGGTGACAATTTCACCTGCACCCAATGAGTATCCATTGCATCTGACCCGAAAAAGTAGATGGAAACCCAAAATAAATGGATGATGGATGGATGATGGATAATAGTTTGGCGGACGGGGTTGGATCCAAGTGATGCCCCATCCAACACGCCACCCAATCCGTCACCCGCTTTGTCATCCACTTGCTTATCCCCTTTTTACAATTAGTTTACTTGTCATTTTTGTCCTTTAAATTTTACCTCTTTTTTAAACGATTATATTGTTAATTTATAATTTTTGTCAAATTAATATGATGAATAAGATAGTTATTCATTTCTTATACGTCGGGCTAAATGGAATGCAAAATTCGTCGGGCTGGCTAGAATCCCACCATCGTGGGTTCATGTCACACGCAACTCCAAGAGGGATGAGAGAGGAGATGCATGAGAAGAATGGCAAGGAATTGTTCTACGTTGTCGTCACAACAGGATACACTAATTGTTTTCTAAAGTTGACCCTTTTTAAATTGTTTTCTATATACATATATTTAAAAAATGAACTTTCTTCTCCAATTGTTATATGTCATTATTACATAGTTTTTATTTTTTATTTTTTCCTCCCCATTGTTAGAATTCTTGAAATATAATTTTGATTCTTTTCTTGGCACCTTTAATCTTGCTATTTTTGGTTTTCCAATTTTAAAAATTACACATGACAGAAGATTCTGATTTTCAATATTGAAAACATTTGACAACAATTGTTAATACCAAAGTTTTTAATGAAGATGCTAATAATAAAATATTATTATGTCCAAAGGTATGTATAGCCCTAACCAAATATCACATGACATTAATATTAATATTTTACATAATAAGTATAACTATTAATTAAAAAAAATTGCTATCATGGCCATAAAGTACAGTATTATATTTAGGGTTTATGTTTTATCAAATATTAATTTTTTTGAAATAGTAAGTAAAAATATCAATGTATTTATCCTAATGATAATTATCAAGTTTCTCTATTAAAGAATTAAAAATGCAAAATTTAAAATAAAAATAGTTACATAACCAATCAAAGGAAAAAAAATAAAAATCAGTCGACTTTCCCCAAAGTTTTACAAAGTCACCAAACTTTAAAAAAACATTCAAAAAATCACTAAAATTTAGATTTAAGTGCAAATAATCACTACCTTTGATTGTATTCTACGCCTTACTAATCAAAGAAATTTCTTGTGAAGTTTTTCTTATCCAATCAAAATAATTTCTAATTTTTCAAAAGACAAAAAAAACAGTGGGTAAACTTTAGGAGAATGACTAACATGATATTCAAAATAAATTAGGAAAGCTTATTGCTAAAAAAGAGAATTACATATACTAACGTAAACATGATAAAATCGACAAACCAAAAAAAAGGAAAAAAAAAAAGGATATCTAATATGCCTGGATTATTGAATATAAACAAGATAGGCTATGAAATTGAGAATAAGATGTCTCATAGAGGCTATATGTGTTTAGGATGCTCTTTTAATATTCATTTTTGGGATTGCTACCACTGTATACCGAACATTATCTTCTTTCTACTCTTAAAGGCTCACATTTTCTTGGATGTCATGTCGATTATCATATCACATTTTTTCCTCCTACTTTTTCAGTCTTTTAAAAAACTCAGAATCATTCATTTAAATAAAATGTAATTAGGAGCTTCTTTATTTTGGTAAGGCGTGAATTACATGGAGTAACAATGGGGTTGTCAGTCAATGTTTCTGACAGGTTCGATGAGGCTTTCGTAGATAGGGAATAGAGACCACTGTTCCCTACGGCAAAAGTTAGACATTGGTTAGAGAAAGGTCCGATCATACCCCTATACTTGTGCATCTTGATAGAGACCTACGACCTCGACTGAAGCCATTTAGGTTTGAGGCGACGTGGAATATTGATCTTTCTAGTAAGGGGTCCTTGAGAGTGCAGGGAGTAAGCACACTAAGGTAGTGTTTAATTCGCTGTAAACAATTTTGTATGTAAATAATTTTGTAACTATATTTTTATTGTTTTGTTTAGGCTATAAGGGAATATATATTGCAAATAACAATTAGCTTGTAATTATGATTGCTACAAATTATGTAATTATGATTGCATTATAAAGTTGTTTGCAATGCATTGCATTCAACCAAACATAATATAATGTGGTGCTCAAGTTAAAGGTAATAAATAGAATGCTAAAGGATTAACATAAAAATCATTTTGTGAGCATACAACAAAATATTAGAGGCACTAAGGAGGAGATCGAGAAGGTGAATGGAGGCCATCAACATAGCAGAATTTGGAGTAAGAAAGGAACTTGAGTGTCATGCTACAACATGAGGAGAACTATATGTGTGTTGTGTCTACTTAAGAGGAGATTCGATCAGTTATTTTTCAATGGGCTCATACAAGGCGTGGGACCCAAATTGGTTGTCTCCAATTGTTCACAAGCATTATTGGGATTATGTCAAAGGGAATGTGGTGGCGTTTGTTCAACGCTTCTTCTCAAAGTTCTATTGAAAGAGATTAATATACGTTTATCAACTCATCTCGAAGATGAAGGGTGCTTTAAAGGTGAACCAATTCAAATATATAAGCTTATGTGATTTATGCTACAAGATTGTGTCTAGGATTATGTCAACACATTTGGATCCTATTCTTCATAAGATTATCATTCTACTTCAAGGTACATTTGTGCACGGGAGATGGATTGTAGAGAATTTACTTCTGGCCAAATAAATTGTGCACCTTATAAATACAAAGAAAGGTGAAAGTGGCGTTGTTGGGGTGGAGGCAAACATGGTGAGCACATACAATAAGGTAGAATGGAGTTTCTTACTTGGAGTTTTAAAGAGGCTGGACTTTTGTAAACAGTGGGCTCAACTTATGGTACAGTGCATCTTCAATATTCTATTTTCGATTCTTCTTAGGAGAACTCCTTTGATTGTTTGCCCCATCACATAGTTTAAGCTAAGGGGTTCCTTTTAGCCCTTACCTATTCATGGCGTGTACTGAAGTTTTGATAAGTTTACTACCGAAGAAAGAAAGGGAGGTTGTACTTTATGGGGTTCAAATCGGTCATGGGTGAACTCCAATTCACATCTTATTTTTGTGAATTATTTGATGCTACATTGTAAACTTGAGAAGGATGATGTTCAATGTATTTAAGGTTGCCTCGATATATCTGAGACTTGTTTGGGCTAGAAGGTGAACAAAGATAAGTTTAGATTGTTTTGCTCGAAAAATGTCCTTGAAGATTACTTTGTAAGTTTGACGAAATTTTGGGAATAAAGATTGCACCTGATACAATAGAATATTTCGGAAATAAGCTTGTTAGAAGATAAACATATTCCTGAGCCTTCAACCATAAGTTTAAACTTTTGATTGAGTTGGTTCTTGAACATGGTATCAGAGCCTTTTTTAGCGAAAGGTCTCAAGTTCAAATCTCGACAGCCTTCATATTGATTTATTGCGCAAAGTAGGGGGGAGCCTTTGCAGCATCTACGCATCAAGCCCAAAGGGCATTCTCGTGAGGGGCGTGTTAGAGGATAAACCTATTCATGAGCCTTCAACCATAAGCTTAAGCTTTTGGTTGAGTTGGTTCCTGAACAAAGCTAACATGGAAAAGTCATGGATCAGGCTGATATAAGAAACTACTGGAAAAAATATCAGCTCAGTTCTATAGATAGAGAGGAAAGGTTTTGTCTTGGATGAGACATATAACTATAGTCGAGCCATGTTTCAATCAATTCCCTTATATGTGATGAATGCAAAGTTGATTTAGATTGGTATGTGTAAACATATGGATATGTTTTAGTCAGGAACTTCTAGTGGGGTGTCAGTGAAAATAAACATAGGACTCTCTTTGTAGACCAAAATGAGCATGCAGCTTAGGCTTTCAAAAATTTCTTGACATCAACAAGTCCTTGGTTGGTGATAAACAAGGTTTTTGTTTATATTAAGGTTGTTGTCTAGAGTTAGGAGTCTATATCTTGTAAGACTCCTTATTTAACTATGAATTGTGCTTAAAAGTAGGATTGGTTGATTTGGCATTCGAGACGATGCGCGTGTTTAGCCAAGCATAGCTCTTAGCCGCCTAACTCTTGTATTTATAGGGCATTATGCAGATCAATGAGAATCAAGAAAAATCATTGTTACAAAAATTGTTCTCAAATTTTCTTGTCGTTAGTTTATCAATTGGTAAGTCAATGGAGTTATATCAAAAGGAGAAACCACATATCTGAGTTTGCTTACATAAATATTATTGAGAGCATCATTTCTATATTGCAATAATGCGTGGGGAGGCTCCCCATCCTAGAGAGGGGTGATGAAGTGCACCAATGCATTGAGAAGATGGGCTTGTTATTTGATTGGTGTTGAAGTGCACCAATAAAGTGCGCCCATCTTAGAGATACATAGATTCCATGGGCCCTGAATTTCAAAAGGGTAATGTTATACCTAAGGAGTTAGTGGTAAAAGACCTCTTTTTGCCAATAGGTGTAGGAGTGGGATATACCAAAGCTACTGGATTTGTTTGGCTCACTAACCATGGACCAAAGTAGAAGAATTCAAGAGTTTACTACAGGAAAGGAGGACATGTTAGTTTGGGTGAAAGATCCAAAACGACATTTCTCTTTGCACTCAACTTGCGACTCGCTATGGAAAGGGGGAAGTATCAATGATAAGGGGTATTTTTAGGAGAATTTAGGGAACCCCATTAACAAAGAGGCTGCAAACGTTGCTATCGAGAGTATATATAATGCCTTACCAAAAGGGAGAGCGTGGAAGTAGTTTTGAATGCGGGGGACGATTCTTGTGTCCTATGCCAGCAAGGATGCAAATCTTCTATGCATCTGTTTGTGGAATTTACTGTGATGCATCAAGTTTGGTTTGCTTCATTGTTAGATTACAAGTGGAAGAGATAAATTTTGAGAATATTCAAATTATGGATCATATTTATTATTGATGATGGGAGATTAAGGACTATGGTCGGGGATAAGAGAGAGGAAGTTTTTATGTTTGTTGCGATGGTGATGAATAAATTTGGGCACTAAGGAGCCGGGTTTAGAGAAAAAGCGATGATTTAATAGTACAAAGCTTTGTGAAGCTATTAGTGCCATGGTTTTCTCTCTGACGGGAGTTATAAATAGATGCATGACAGAAAGAGGGATTATGGTGCAGATTCGGAAGCAAAGGTGAGATCAGCACATGGTACATCCAAAATAAATTTTAATGCAAGTTATAGGATGTCGAAGGTGTGGCTGCCCGGGTTTTAAAGGGTCATGATAGGATGTGACTGATATACGAGATAGAAAAATTAAGACATGTTCAACAAGTATAGCAGAGGAAATGGCAACACCGGAAAGCACAAGTGTAGAAGGAGGAGACTATTTGATGTGATGATTGAGGGTGACAATTGCAACATTGTTTAAGCTTTGTAGGGGAAACTAGAACATCGCTAATAATGAGAGAATATTGTTGGTGATGGTGCTTGGATGGTGAACGGAATGGGTGATGTGCTACGAGTCATGAAATTTTAGTTAGGGTTCGTGTTAGATGCAGAGAGAGAAAGATTGATTTGAGTGTTTATTTCATTTCTGGAGAATGAAGAGAATGAAAAAAACCTTAAACCTGAAGAAATGGGGCAACTAGCTTATATATGCAAACTTGCCTTTTTCCCGCCAAGTGCCAATCAGTTACAACGATGAAAACATAAAAGAAAGAGAAGGTAGGGAACCTATATATCCCAACACCCCCCCTCTCAAATTGGTGGTTGTGAAACCCCCAATTTGCCTCGGATAGAATGGTGTGATATCCCTGTAAAGGGCTTGGTGAGAACATCTGCCAATTGGTGCTTGGTAGTGACATGACTCAAAGAAATTAAGCCTTCCATTAGCTGTTGCCTGACATAATGACAATCCAGCTCAATGTGCTTAGTTCTCTCATTGAATATTGGATTTTTTGCTATGTAAATAGCTGCTTGATTGTCACATTTGATAGGGATTGGAGTGATTTCTTCCACAGTTAACTCATGGAGCAGTCTACTCAGCCATGCCAGTTCAGCCACAACTCGTCTCATGCTCCGATACTCTACCGCAGCAGAAGATAGACTCACGGTCTGTTGCTTCTTGGACTTCCAAGATAGGAGGGTCTGCCTCAAGAAAACTACATAGCCAGTAACAGATCTCCTACTGTGGGGACATGATGCCCATTCTGCATCACAATATGCCAAGAGAGAAAATGATGGTTCATTACTGAGTAAAATGCCAAGAGTTGGTTGATTCTTAAGATATCGCAACACATGAATAGCAGCTTGATAATGAGGAACTCTAGGTGCCTGCATAAACAGACTTAGGTATTGGGCAGAAAAGGCAATATCAGGCCTTGTGTGAGTGAGGAAATTCAGCTTTCCAATGAGTCTCCTGTACTAGGGTCTAAATACAGCTCTCCCTCATCATGCTTTAACTTGAGGTTGGCGTCCAAAGGCGTGACAACATTACTATGCACGTCACAGTGGAATTCTTTGAGAAGCTCCATGGTGAACTTCCTTTGAGTAAGGATGAGCCCTTGGGGGTGACTGTAGAACTTCCAAACCCAAAAAAGAAATTTACAAAGCCCAAATCCTTGATCTTGAAGGTAGCATCTAGATATAGATTTAAATCTTGTATCTCTTCCTCATCATTTCCCGTGACTAGTATGTCATCCACATAAACAGCAACAAACATAGCAAATCCGGTTGTCTTTTTGTGGAATAGGGAGTAGTTATTTTTTGAGTGCTTATAGCCTCGCTTGCACAGGGCTTTAGCCAACTTAGCATACCATTGTCTGGAGGCCTGCTTAAGGCCATAAAGAGATTTCTTAAGTTTGCAAACTACATTGGGCATGCTAGATGTGAGTCCCTGAGGCAACTTCATATAAATGTCTTCATGTAAATCACCATGAAGAAAGGCATTGTTGACATCTAATTGGTGTAAACTCCATTTATTTTTAACAACAACTGTCATCAAAGTTATAATGGTTGTCATCTTAACCACTGGAGAGAAGGCTTCATTATAGTCTATGCCCTCCTTTTGGGTGAAACCTTTGATGATAAGCCTTGCCTTTAGTCTCTCCACAGTCCCATCTGCCTTGAACTTGACTTTATAAACCCATTTGCAGCCTATTGGCTTTTTTCCTTTGGGTAGAGAAACTATATCCCAAGTGTTGTTGTCAAACAAGCCTTGAAACTCCTTATTCATGGCATCCTGCCACCCAGGATGTAATGCAGCCTCCTCATATGAGGCAGGTTCAATGTAATCCAGATTTAACAAGAGCTGCTGACTGTGAGATGAGAGACGGAAAGATGAGAGGGCTGGGGGCTGTAAGCACAGATTGGTGGTAGTGGCTAAGCACTGAGCACTGTAAACTTAAGTGGAACTACAAAGTGCATTGTCATTCAAATAACCAGGTAATCTGTGTGACCTTTGAGGTTTGTTGTGGGGCTCGGAATTGGACCTGGTAGGGGCCTCGCTAAGCCTTACAGTTGCACTATCTGCAGGAGTTATGGTTGTGCACTTGTGCCTGTAGCAGGGACATGACTAAGAGGAGGATCATAAATCATGTCAATATTTGGGACTGGCAAAACTAGAGAATTGGACTGCTGCTGTGCAAATGGAAAGACATCTTCGTGAAAAACAATGTCTCTGGAAATGTAAAATTTTCTATTAGCCAGAGGCATCACTCTGTAACCTTTCTTCCTACGAGGATACCCTAGGAAGACACAAGGAATTGCTCTATTTTGGAACTTGTCTCTGCCTTGCTTTGTAGTGGACATGTAGCACAAACACCTAAAGACCCTCAAGTAATCATGTTGAGGTGCTTTCCCAAACAACAATTCAAAGGGGCTCTTGTACTGTAACAGGGCACTTGGCACCCTATTAATTAGGTAGGTTGCAGTAAGTAGGCATTCCCCCCAAAATTTTGTGGGAAGGTTAGACTGAAATAGAAGGGCTCTGCTGACCTCAAGTAGATGCTTATGTTTTCGTTCCACAACCCCATTCTGTTGAGGGGTTTGAGTACAACTAGTTTGGTGTGTGATACCGTTTGAAGTAAAGAAATCCAATGCTTCATTGTTGAGACCAAGTTCTAAGGCATTGTCACTTTTGAGAACCTAGACAACCCCATTAAATTGAGTTTTAGCCATTGCTATATAAGATTTTATTAGATGGAAAGCTTCATCTCTGGTCACCATTAAGTGAGTCCATGTGGACCTTGTATAATTATCAACTAAGGTCAGAAAATATCTGTGACCATGGTATGTTTTTGTATGATATGGACCACAAGTGTCCACGTGAACCAAGTCAAAAGGCTTTGTAGATGAAATGGAATTGGTGTGAAAAGGCAATTTGTGCTGTTTTGCACGAGGACAAATGTCACAAGAGACTGAACAGGTATTCTTATTAAAGTTGAAAGAAAAATCCTTCAATACAGAAGCATATCTCAATTTACTGAAAGAAATGTGACCCATTCTCCTATGCCAAAGATCTATAGACTTGCTGCCTCTATTACAAGTAAAAGAATATTCAGCTTCATTATTGGAAAGAAAAGAATTGCACGCAGTCCTGCACTTAGGTGCATCTGTCTCTGCCTCTTCAAAAACCAGTCTCTTAGCAATCTCATCATCCAATATGTAAAGGCCTTGAGTCGATTTACCAATTTCCACTGGCCTCTTCAGAGAAGGGCCCTGCAGAACACAAGAACTCTCTGAGAAAACAACCTCACACTTCAGTTGTTCACTCAGTCTTTTAACTGACAGTAGATTGAATCGAAAAAATGGTACCAAGAGTGCATGGTTCAATACTAAATTGCTCCCAATCTTCAAGTCTTCAAACTGAGACAACTTAACCTTGCTACCATTTGGCAATGTAATAAGGATAGGTACCTTAAGTGATCTAATGTTATGAAGAAGGTTATTGTCAAACACCATATGATCACTTGCACCTAAATCTACAACCCAAACTGTTCCATCGAAATTGCATGTACAACACACAGGACCAGCAGAAGCAACATATTGTAACGAAGTAAGACTTATACCTGCCATATGAGCAGTAGAAAGTCCCTGTGAGTAAGACTCTTGATGAGATTGCATACTAGCATGTAGGTTGGCCAAAAATTGCAGTAGTTGTTTAGATTGGTCTGGATCAAGTCCTGGCAATGCAATAGACTGAACTGGTGAATTAAATGAACCTGCACTGGCAGCAGGTTTAGAGACTTCAACTTGAATTTCCCCATCAGCCCAAACATTACTAGCAAACCTTCCCCCTTTTAGTTTAGGAGGCTATTTGTTAGGGTATCCGTGGAGCTTATAACATTTGTCTATAGGGTACCCTTGTCTCTTGCAATGGTCACAAAAGAGTTGAGAACTTCTCCTCCCCTCCGGCCTCCTCTGGAAATTTGGTCTTTGTGTGCCAACATTGAAGGAACAAGCTGAGTCACTCAAGAAATGAGAAATACTCTTTACCTATCTTTGTTTTTCTTCTTGAATAAGAAGGGAGTATGTTTGTCCAAGGGAAGGTAATGGATTCATCATTAATAGATTGACGCAAACACTTGTGTAAGATTCATTGAGTCCCATGAGGAAGTAGATCATATTCTGCTCTTGAGTGTATTTCAACAGCCTGGTATTCACACCACACTCACATTTCTTGCATGCACATCTCTGCATATCATCAACAGCAGCAAACTCATCCCAAGTTTTCTTTGCTCGAGTATAATAAGTTACAATATCAGAATCTCCTTGCGTGATTCCTGACAGTTCCTTTTTGACTTGAAACAATTTGGCTTTGTTTGATTGACCAAATCGTTCCACCAGCTCTTTCCACATTTCTTCTGCTGTGTTGCAATACAAGACACTCCCTGATATGTCTTCGTGTGAGGAATTGAGAATCCAAAATGCAACAAGATCATTAGATCTTTGCCAATGAGGCAACAGAGGCAAATCATCCGCAGGTCTAGACACCCTCCCATCAACAAAACCAACCTTGTTCTTGGAAAACAGGGCAATTAGAAAAGTTCTCTCATAAGAATCGAAATCTTCGCCATTAAATGCATCTGCAGCCAAGATTTGTCCTGGATGATCAGAAGGATGGATGAACAAGGGATCATTTGGCTCAATCACAAGCATTTGATTACCCTGAGTTGTCATATTATATCAAATCAAGAAGCGAGAAGTGACCACAACGAAAGGTTAGGGTTCGAGATCGTGGAGTAGAGAAAACGAATTGCAGATGGATGGTATAGTTGATCAATTTGTGAATCAAACGATCAATGATAGAAGAGAAATGATTTGTGATCTTGAACTCTGCTCTGATACCATGTTAGATGCAGAGAGAGAAAGATTGATTTGAGGGTTTATTTCATTTCTGGAGAATGAAGAGAATGAAAAAAACCTTAAACTTGGAGAAATGGGGCAGCTAGCTTATATGCAAGTTTGCCTTTTTCCCGCCAAGTGCCGATCAGTTACAACGATGAAATAGAAAAGAAAGAGAAGGCAGGGAACCTATATATCCCAACAGTTCACTATACAAGGTACTGGTCTACTTAGTTTATAATTGGATTAATCATATGCTTTAGATGAATGTTGATAACTAAGTAGGTTAATTTTTGTGGTATCTTGGTTAAATATGGTAATTTAACTGAGTTAATTTTGTTGTTTTCTTGAGTGTTTGCGTGAATGTATTTGAATTAACAGAAGTGCTTGATGTTAAGCCACAAGTTAGATCTGATTAATGCCCAAAGCCATCCAAGCTTTTGGAGCATAACCCAATCTTTCCTATTTCAATGGCTTCACTAAGAAAAAAGAGAAGCAATTGAATTACAAAAGAAAAGACGAAAGGGTACTGGAATTGAAGGGGAAGCAGTAGCAGAGAATGATAATAAAAACAGAGGGGAGAAGTCTCAAAAACTCTATCCCACACATCCCTCATCTCCAAACACCTATTACTTACATACGCCCTCCTACATTAGAGAAACAGGGCGGAAGCAAGAGAGAAGGAGGAGAAGATGGATGGAAGATGCAGCAGAAAAGGTGGAGGAGAGGAAGAAGAGCAGCATGTGGTGAAGAAAAAGAGCGAAAATAAGACACCACTTCAAAGTTCCAATCAATTCCCCCTTCAAGACCCTAAATTCAAGAGAGGCGGTCTTCAATCCTAACCTATTAGTAATTTTAAACCCTAAACCATTTATTTTGTTGAGAATCCATTGCTTGTGATTCGTTTACGGTTTGGCGTGCAATTCGAAGATTAAATGTATGAGGAATTGGGCAAGATTTAATCCATTAAGTGGTTGCTTGAAGTTACTGTGTGTCAGTACTTCTTGAAGGGAGTACGTAGAGTTTGATTTAAGTGGGATTGAAAAATTGTTGTTGTTTTTATATTTTAATTATTTCATATTTCATGAGAATCACATGTCTAGAGTTTATTAGTTTAATGAGGGGCCATAAGTGTAGCTCGAGAAAAATTTAGAATAACAACAATTCAAAGCAACTGAAATTTATGTGCGAATGTGTGCCGTTGACTTGGTCAGGAATAGGGGGTTGTCGCAGTCAATTCATCAGCCCTAGACCTATCAATTCGAGCGGACGAGTTAAATACGGATCGGATGTATTTGAGTTCAGGTAAAATACGGGTTGAATGTATTTCAGGTTTGGGTAAAATACTGGGGGGTGTATTTTGGTTTTGCGGGTTTTGGGTCGACCCAACGGGTTTAGAGTGCCTTCTTTTTAATTATTTTTCTTTTTTCAAAATTAAAAGTTGGGCTTATTTATTGTAGAAAATCGTCATTATTTAATGAGAAAAACATGGTAATTATAATTTTTTAAACGAATATTAAAAATATTCAACTTTTCATATGATACATGAACGCTATGTATGAGAGTTGGGTCACCTTTAGGTTAGAAGGATCAGCCAGTACATTAAAGTAAGGTCAATAATAGGTCAAGTCATTAATGGACCAACTCGTACGTTTAGAGCAACTTAACTGGTTGGAACAACTTAGCTTGCTAATAACTTATTCAATAATTTAATATCTTTGTTAACCAACCCACCATTACCCAATCAAGTACACTTTATTAAAAGGTGAACCGTAATACGAATATAGTCGACCAATTTCCTATTATTAGCATTGTAGTTTTAGGCATATTAGAATGGAAACCAAACAAAAGGAAATTAGAGAAGTACAAGATATTATATTTTTATTATAACATCAAAAATTTAGATTTTGACAAAGTAATTTATCTAAGATAATATTAGACAAATTCATTTCATTAAAAGCATAATGGTATAACTTACAGATTTTTAGTATTTGGCTTATTTTGTTTGATTTTCCTAAAAGTGCATTGTTACTTGACATCCTTTCACACCCATTCTTTTAAATTGTCAAAATTATAAGTTGTGTATGATGTTATTTTATGATAATGGAGTTGAAAAAGCAATAGTACTATTGTTTAATTTGTGAGGGGATGCGACAATATATAATGTCTCTCTAAATAATTTGATTTAATGAATAATCATTATTGTCAAAAAGATAAATGAAAGATAATTACAAAACAAGGGTATAATGTTCTGGTCAAGCGAGTGAGTTCGGGTCGGGTCGGGTCTAACCCGCTAATTTGTGGTTTTTCGGGTTCAGTTTATTTCAGATTCGGGTCGAGAAAATTGTGTTCAAAACTCAAAATTTTCGGGCGGGTTCAGATCGGATTTTTGCCAGGTCTAATATTCAGCCCTATTAGTTTTGAACTAGGCCAGGGAATTGGTTGCAGCCTAACCCTTTTGGTCTTGTCCTAGCCACCAAATTAATTGTGAACGTCCTATATGGAAATTTCTGCTAGTGATTTTTTACCAACTTGCAAGCTGAATTTTGTTGAAACATACAATTAGTTGTTGTCCAATCTCACATATGACGTGGTCACTGTGGCGTGGACTAGTTTTATGAATTAAATTGTATAGTCTTGAATCCCTAAAAATGGGGGTAAAAGTATAAAATATTTAAGCCAGGATTAATTTGCCTAATGATTATAACCCATTTTGTCGATTTTTGACGGGATAAAAGGTATCTATAATTCGGGAAGCGTTGTTTGATTTAAATTTTTACTGAGTATTCTAGTTTCTTGGTTTTTTTGCTAGGTTTTGTTAAAGTAGATTGAATTAAGCTTCCGTGACCTTTATTTAGCTAAATAATTTACGTCCAAGAGAGCTATTTAGTTAAGCATACTTTCGAAAAGTATAGTTTGAAAGTATGTTGTCTTTCTTTAAACCTTCAAATGGTTTGCGATGGTTTAAGAGGTTTTTAAATGGGCTAGGTGTCTAGTGCAATAGTGTTATAATAGGAGTTGTTCTTGTAGTCGGACCTTGGTATATTGTTCGGATGAAGAGTCCTAGCCATCCTGAGCATACCAAGCCGATTAATATGCTTATGAGGTAGAGTGCTTCAGATGTTAGGAGGTCTTGAGATAACTAAGTCATGGTTGAGATTGCCCAAAAGTATGGAATGCTAAATCATGCAGTTCGATGCCCAAATGCGATTTTTTTTAATACGATTGAGTAACTTATATACGTTGACTCGAGTTTATTGTTTAGCAAATGGGTATTAGTTTCAAAAATGGGTCATGCTATAACAAGAATTAGCTTTTTACTTTGTAAATGCTTTAAATGGGACGTGAATGTTGTGATTTACCAACTTAAAATGAGTTTGCTAAGCTAATTTTGCACACTTGGGTTTTAAAACTATTTTGTTTTCGGCATTAGAATGTTGCCAAACTATTCGTGTTAAACTGCTTGAGTTCTCAACTGATTGGTTGCGGAATTGATACTTGTTGCGGGACACTTTCTCTTCAGAAGAAAAAGAAATGCTCGAGCTTAGGGCTATGTGGTGTAATGAGGCTACATGACAAGTGAACTAGAGTAGGATATTTTTTTTATAAATAAAGTTGTTACTGAGCTAAGCCTACTGGTTGAATACTAGGCTATAAGATTGTTGTCAGGCCTCTTTAGCCAGAGAGAGAGAGAGAGGTCTTACGAGTTGTGTTCTGTTTTCATTGCTTGAGGAGGATGGTGGACCAGTAACTTGAGTTGGGATTTCATGCGCTACAATTAATGACAACTAGATTGCTGGTTGATATGTATGTACCTATTTTATGCAAAACGTTTTGTTGTTTGGAGTGGGGATTATCCATTGAGTGCATGGTTTGCTCACCTTATTCCTCTTTTCCAAGCTTAACCTTCATGAAAAGCATGTAAACTTTATTAAATTAGTTAAAATGTGATAACTTCTTTTACACCGACTTTGTGGTTCTTTTATTAGTGCATACGTTATTGAATTTATTGAAATATGATTATTCTTTTAACCAACCTTGTCGCTATGTTACAAGTGAGATTGGATATGTGTACTTGATTATTCCTAAGTTAAATGCGGTAATTTGCAAACTTCTCAAATACTTATGTAAAGTATGTTATCTAGTAGCTCTGAATGGTTGTGTGGTCCAATGATCTAGATAGCTTAGAAGAGTAAGTAATTTCATTGAAAAGTAAAGTATGTTATCTAGTAGCTCTGAATGGTTGTGTGGTCTAATAATGATCTAGATAGCTTAGAAGAGTAAGTAATTTCATTGCCTTTTATAACTGGGTTAGAATTTAGCAATTTCAATCTTGTGCTCCAGATATGTGACCCGTTGAGATCTGTTCATTATTCAATCCTTTAAACTGACATGTTGTATTTTCAGGCATGTGGCATATTGAGTTCTCTGTTGTGTGGTTGTTGAGTTTTGTTTAGTATTATCTTTTGTGTTTCTATGAGCGTAGTTATGAAAATAATACTAAAAAGAGTTAATAGCAATTTTTTATTGCCTTTTATAGCTGGGTTAGAATTTAGCAATTTCAATCTTGTGCTCCAGATATGTGACCCGTTGAGATCTATTCATTATTCAATCCTTTAAACTGACATGTTGTATTTTCAGGCATGTGGCATATTGAGTTCTCTGTTGTGTGGTTGTTGAGTTTTGTTTAGTATTATCTTTTGTGTTTCTATGAGCGTAGTTATGAGAATAATACTAAAAGGACTTAATAGCAATTTTTTAGGTTGAACACCATCGATTTTGTTTCAAAATTTAAGGAATCACTAAAACTACTAATCTTATGAGTTGGGATGTTACACATACGATGGAGATCGGCTAGAAGAAGGCCAATCAAATGGCCTATAAAATTGGAAAGTGTTTGATGAGGGAAGGATGTGATGAAGCTAAATTAAAAAAATATTCTTTCCCACTTATTACTCTGATGTATTGCCTTTATTTTTGCCTGGTTATATAACCAAACGAAAAAAGTAAGACATGAAATACGATGTTAAGTTCAATGATAATTAAAACCCAATATTAAATTTTGATTTTTAACCCTAATAAATTTTATTAACTAGAAACTAATGAGGTAAAGCAACCCCTACAGCATCTATGTCTAAGAGTTCTTTAGTCTCTACCGGGGGAAGAGTGAAATAGACAAAACTAGTATTCATTACAACTCCCTTGTTAGCTAACTTATCCGCTACCTTGTTGGCTTCTCCATAGTAGTGAGACACAAGTACTTCCTATCTAGGTCAATATATGATATCCTTACATTGCTTGACCAGCGAGTAATGTTCAAGTGTCAGTTGATAATTCCCTTTGATGTGACCTACCACAATCAAAGACTCTAAGCTAACCCAAAGTTGGACTCCACACTCCTTAGGAAGCTTAAACCCGTGCAGGATGGCTTTATTCTCGGCGTTAATAGATGAAAAAATCCCTATATGCTCTGCATAACTGTAATACCCGGGATTTTATTCCATTCGTTAAGCTGATTTCGTTATTTTATATCGTTATAAATTGAAATAATATCGATGTGTCTAATTAAGTGATGATTTTATTGAAAAGAATATTATTATTATCATTATTATTAGTTTTATTGGTATTAAGAATTATTATTGGGTACCACATTGAGCGGATTCCCGAATACAATTAGAATGTCGAACCTTGGGAATAATCGTGCACTTTATTGAATCGAACCTTAATATAATCAAAGGCGAATAAACTGACTTATGATTATATTAATGGTTACGGTTTAAAATTTGAAGGTCGGGAATTGGACGAATGGTACAACGGGTTGGCAATGTTTATCAGTTGGTAAAGCTTAAAACACAAAAAAAAAAAGAACAAAAGGGGCGAAGCCCTTTGCTCGACAAGAGAAGGATCGCGAAGGGGGGGGCTCTTCGATCCCTGGCCCGCGACCCCTACACACACACTCACACCGGGAGAAAGAGAGGGAGGGGAGGTGGGCAGCCGGCGACTTATCAACGTGCGCGGGACCGTCCCACACCCGGCCGTCCCTCGATCGGCCAGCGAGAGAGAGCCAGACGGCGAGAGCGAGAGAAATAGATCAAGGGAGGGGCAGGCCGCAACTTGTGTCTCGGCGGCTCCTCCAGGGGGTCGCCGGCGGCGGCGAGCCGGTAGGAGGGTGGTGACCAGCAGATGGGGAGCAAATGAGCGAACCGAGCCCGCATCGAGTCACCCAAATTGAACCCTAAAACGGGTCCCTTAGCTTGGATTCGAGGTGGGTTTCCCCTTCCTCATATTTATTGTTAATTTCGATGAAGTTTATTGATTATTGATTATAGTTCGTTCAGGTTGAATTTGAACTGATTATCAGTGATTTGAGGAAATTGTAGCGTAGGTTGAACAATACTATATATATATTAGTCGTACTGAACTAAAGTTTATCGATTATATAGATTATCAATTATATGAAATTTATTGATTATATAAAGTTTATCGATTATATAGATTATCGATTATATGAAATTTATTGATTATATAAAGTTTATCGATTATATATATTATCGATTATAAGTTTATCGATTATATAGATTATCGATTATATGAAATTTATTGATTTTATAAAGCTATCGATTATATAGTTTATCGATTACTATCGATTATAAAGTTTATCGAATTTATAAAAAGTTTATCGATTATATGTAGTTTATCGATTATGTGTGGTTTATCGATTCTATGTATCTGTTGTTATAGTGATTGCACGGAAATGATCTAGTTATGAATGCAAATTGTGAATTAGGAATCGACTAATGAGGCTAGTTAAGCCCTATATGAGTCACAGTTAAGGGCATCGATATCACCGCTAACGGCTGCCTCCGCATTTGTGATTATATATGTGTAAATATTAAAGCAATGTTGAAATTTATTGCAATCGTGTGGATTTTGGGAATCGGTTGGAGATATGATTTTACGACGTGATCATACGTGCTATGTGAAACCTCTTTCTCCTAAATTGACGAATGCGTGAGATGGCATTGATTTTAAGTTTTAGAGGTCCTTAAAAGTTCGTAAATGCTTATTCACACGGTTTCTAAGTGTTTCTAAATATTTATTGGTTGCCTGTTTTAATTGACAAGTCATTGGTAACGAAGTAACTCTAAATCATCGGATTGATAACCTGAATGAGTCAGGTGACTAGTCGATAAGTTTAGGGAACCTTTTAAAAAGAAATTAAGTAATAAGCATGGGTTACATTGCATCAATTGGATTGTCTTTAGCTTCACCAACCCAATACCCCCCTTGAAACTTAAGCGTAACTTCAACCTCAGTGTTTCAAAGTTCAAAGTTCAAAGTTCAAAGTTCAACGTTCATAGCTGTGCCTAGGAGGCAGAGAATTCAAAGTTCAATGTTCGTAGCTCTGCCAATAGGCAAAGGATTCAAAGTTCAAAGTTTCATAGTTCTGCCAGTAGGCAGAAGTTTCAAAGTTCAAAGTTCAAAGCTCAAAGTTCATAGTTTTGCCAACAGGCAGAAGTTCCAAAGTTCAATGTCCATAGTCCTTCCTGTAGGCAGATGATTCAAAGTTCAACTTTTCATTGTTATAATTCTATCAAACGCTTTCTGATTTTGTAGCTCTATCGAAAGGTAGAAGAGTCAAAGTCCATATATCCTATAGTTCTGCCAATAGGCAGTAGAGTTAGAGTCCTATGTCGCAAAACCTTGTCAACTGGTAGAGAAACAAGGTCAAAGGAGACTCCCAGATCATATGATGGTTTATAAAATGTTATACTTTAATAAACAAGCGTGTAAAGTTCAAAGGCCATATTGTTGTTTACTAATCACATGACATAGTTATATGTTTCATTGTATGGTTATTGTTCTATGCTTTAGCGAGGAGATCTATTCCTACATATGACCTGTCACAGTATGATGTAGTGAAATCATCATTTTAGTGATTGCATCGCATTGGGCATGATAATTGTTTTCGTGTAATTGCTAAGTTCATATAGCCCATTACCTAACGGCATCTTCAATGAATTTTAATGATTATGTACGACATAAACTATATGAACTGAAATCAGCTTTGTTGATGTACTGAGCATTGTGTATAAAGCTTGAGCGATTATTGGATAGCATATAAGCCTTCTGTAACTAAAATCCCAGCAAGTAGTGTTTGTGGAACCCCCATTTGTTTTCATTAAGTTCATGAGTTCATATGAATGCCTTATGGCAAGTTCATTGAGTATAGCTATTCTCGAATTTAAGCTGTTGGTGCAAATGTTATTTCTCTTGCATTGTGATTGGAACACACTGTACGTTAGGTGAGTTCTTCAAAGGGAAGAAACTACGAACAACTGTCGTAAGTTATTATTGCATTGAAAATATATGTTTAGGTGAGGGGGTTATCCACTGTGCGATTATCGCTCATTTCCATCTATTATCGTTGCCCTCCAGGTTTCTGAAATAACAGGTAAAGGTCGGTCCAAGTAAGCCGAATGGAGTCATTGCTATCCTAGGAATAAAACGATGTTCTTGTATGTGAGCTGCAAAATGTATTATGAAGTAATGGTTCGTAATTTAAGTTCTTGTGTGCTTGTATTACATATCATTTAGAGTCACTCTGTATGGCTGTGTGAGCCACCATCTAAATTGCCTAGGGCTGGACTTTTCATTGTTCATTTGTTTAAGCATTGAACTGCATTGGTTGCGGTGCTCCGGGAGGGTGGCCGTAGAGCTGTGAACTCCGGCGGGTAGTCGTTGAGTTAGTTAGCCTTTATTGCTGGTTTTCAGTGCAGGAAAATTATTGCAAGGCTTTGAGCCTGGAAAATAGTCAGTTTTCAGGGGAAACTCTGTCCGTTTCGTCCCAGGATTTAAAGAAAAAAAAAACCTAACACTCCTAGCCCTAGGGTTGGGGGCGCTACAATAACCACCCCACCATCCCCTCCCAAGGGCCCCAAAAAGCATCGCATCCATCAGCAGCCCCTGGGTTGCCCTAAGCAGCTCCATCTGTGTTCAGTATGATTCATCTCTTAGGTGGCGTAGTCCATTTGATGCAGAGTTCCTTCTTTTGCATGGAACTTACCTCTCCACATCCCTTCACTTGACTATGAGCTTTAATAATATCTTTGAATCTCTTCTTTAAGAAACCAATCCTATCTAGAGGGACCTCTTCCCTTCTGTCAAAATTCTTTTCATTTCTCCATTTCCATAAGTACCAAAGAATAATGGCAAAATTTTGTCCGCAAATCCTATCACATCCCTAACCCTAAGCATGGTATTTAACCCACATGTGAAACTCACCATCGAAGAAGCGGCTACCTAGACCATACCCTAAAAAATATTTCCACACCTTCTTGGCTTTAGAATAAAAACGGAGAATATGCTCAGTATCCTATAAACACATGTCACACCTCAGGCACCAAGGGTTAGTAGACAAACTTTGTTTAAGTCGACTAACATTATGCATAATCTTGTCATGCATGGCAAGCCACACGAAGGTCTTAACCTTCTGAGGTGCCTTGATTTTCCATATGGTTTGCTAGGAACCATCATTTTCGTGGCGTTCCTCACCCCATAGAATGTTTATGGCAGAATTTATTATAAACCGCCTCGAATTGGTCTTGCCTTGGAAGATCTGATCATTTTCATTCGTTATCATCAATTCCAAGGATGCAATCATTTTCAATACTTCATTTAGAAGATAAGTCTTAAACTAATCCCATTTTCACCCCTTAATCTCATCCCAAAAATCACTAACGGAATGAGAGATAAGAGAAGCAGGGACTAAACACTTCACACGATGAAGTAAGGGAGAAGTCCCTACCCAGCAATCAAGTCAGAATTTAGTGTTGCTCCCACTATCCACATCCTTATGAATTCCTCTTTGCAAAGTGCTCAAGTTCTCCTTGATATCTTTCTAATCATTTGAAGCATTTACTTTGCCTGCATGTCTTCTAACCACACCAGCCCTTATAGTGCTTGTTAAATGAAACCCTAGCCCATAGGAATGTGCTCTCGTTTAAGGCACGCCAGCCCAATTTTGCCAAGAAGGTAGAACTGACCTACCTCATTGATATAAGACCCAAACCACCCAATGCTTTAGGCTTAGCAACCACAACCCAAATAATAAGATGGATTTTTTGCTCCATAGTCGTGCCCCCTAAAGGAACCTTTTCGTCTTTCTATCAAATTTGTCACATTGATCTTGAGGGTTAGGCCATTCGCATAACAGATGGTTGCATGGTCGAGATAACAGATTGGATTAATGTGGTTCGACCTATGAGAGAAAGGCACCTAGCCTTCCACCCTGCCAAATGTTTATCAACCTAGTCCACAATATACTAGAATTACGCCTAGGAGACTCGGCCATGAATTAACGGAACACCCAAATAGGCGCCCATGTCATTAGTCACCGTCATGCCCATGGTATCATAGATAGCAAAAATAACTTGGATCTGTGTTGGCTGAAAAGTAAATCCATGATTTAGCCGAACTAACCTTCTGGCCTGGAGCCACACAAAACTAATGTAAATAATCCTTGATTACTTGGGTGTGCCCCACATCCTCTCTCACAAATAGAACCAAATCATCCGCGAATAAAGGGTTTCCATCTTAGAAGATTAGCCGTCTCTTCTCTTAAGTGAATCAACCTCTCCATACAAACTACAAATGGGTCCCATGAGAGGGGTTCACCTTGTCTAATCCCCCTCGATGGAAATTTTTTTCCATGGGTTCACCATTCCATAAAACTCGCATTTTATATAGCATCACAAAATTCATGACTTCCTTAACCAACTCTTTGTGTATCCTCATGTCAGTTAATGTTTAATGTATAACACTCCACTTCAATCTGTCACAAGCTTTTTCAATATCAATTTTGATCGCCATGATTCATAGAATGTAACATTTCTTATGTGATGACCACATCATCACTGATTTAACATCTGGGAACAAAACTAGCTTCCATTGTCGAGATCAGCATGGTAAGAATAGGCTTGAGTCACTGGACAATTACTTTATTGATGATTTTATAGGTAACATTATACAAGCCAATTGGTCAAAACTGTGTGATGAGTTGTAGGTTATCGACTTTAGGTACAAGAGTAAGGAACGTCTCATTAAGACCCCCCAGAATCAGCCCACCATGCAAGGCATCCATCATTAACTCATAGGCGTTTCCTCCTACAAGGTGCCGTAATTTTTGAAATAAGACAACATGGAATTGATTCGGAGC
The DNA here is from genome assembly GCA_017589665.1 of Selenicereus undatus. Taxonomy (NCBI): domain Eukaryota; kingdom Viridiplantae; phylum Streptophyta; class Magnoliopsida; order Caryophyllales; family Cactaceae; genus Selenicereus; species Selenicereus undatus. Next base: position 45,378,618 of record JACYFF010031952.1, read on the forward strand.
AAAGACCTTAAAGGGGCCTATGGATCCAAGCACATCAAGAATTTCTTTAGTGTGAATGGCTTGGCAAGCTCCATAAGTTGCTTATCTCTTAGTTGGGGGAAGCACTCTATAGGAAGCCCACTATTCAAAAGCGAGCTAGAGGGATCCATGTAGAGACTCAGAAAACATTCCATAACATGGCTCTTCACTTCCTCATGATTTCTAATCCAGTTACCGTTCTCATCTTGAAGGGTCACAATACAGTTGAATCTCCTTTAAATTATCACACTCATATGAAAATACCTAGTACTTCGGTCTCCATCCCGTATGGCTTCCATTCTACACTTTTGGAACCAAAGAGTTTTTATCTAGTCAAGAATTTCATTTAGCTCATCTCTAAGGCAAGCCTCAAGTTTCAATAGATGCTTTTCGCCTTCTTCTACAAGCCTAAGTTGAACACCCTTTAACCTTACCCACGCCTTTCTCTTTTGCAGAAGAGATTGCCAAATACCTCTCTATTCCATTGACTTAATTCACCAGGTAAATGCTTCAATAATAGGCTTAAAGGGACGACATTATTCCATTGTTATTAGAGGATGTTCCCGAACCTTTCATGCTTCACCCCTACAACTAGGAATCTAAAGGGTTTGGGTATAGCTGTGGCAGTCCAAAGCCTATAACGCCCACCAAAAGCAGGCAATGATCATAATAATTATACGCCAGATGCTTGACTGCCCCCTCAAAAAATGAGCACGCCATTGCATATTGCATAAAGCCTTGTCTAGTCTAGCACTTTTTTAAGTGGCCAAGGTTTTCCCTCTTGTCCAAGTAAATCGAGGGCCATGAAATCCCAAGTCAATAAAGGCATTGTTCTTAATGAAGTTATTCAAGTTATTACATCACCTTTGCATCTCCTTTCCTTCCCGATCTCTTTCCTCCATGCTCTTTGTCTCATTGAAATCGCCAACAAAATCCAAGGCAAGGAGGTATTGCCTTAACTCACATTAATGTTGGCCATAAACTTTCTTGGCCCTGAGCATGTGGGTTAGCCTACACCGCAATAACTTGCGAAGATCTTATAGCCCTTCCCCTCACTTCTATAATGATAAACAGCTCTTCAACATGGATAAGTTCTCAATTAAGATTAAGGTTGGAAATTATATTAAATCCCTGTAAACTAGGATTAGAATGATAAAAATTATCTGTTTCTAAGATACCTTAAAGCCCAACATCCCGATAAGAGTGGTCCCCAACACCTTGAACCAGGGACTGACTCCGACTAGAGATCTGATTTCTATGACCCAAAGAAATCCCAGTATGGCTTGTCTTCTTCCTTGGTGGCAGTTTGATCAACATCCAACTTCCATACGTCACCTCCTCCTCCGCACATGAAGATCTCCTATTCTCCTGCCCCACCTTAGGTTGTGCTTTCAGTTTTTCCACATTTTGCTGTGAAGGACATACATCATCCTTATGACCTTGCCTATCGCAATAAAAATATATCATTCTGAGACCTTCGTACTGATACGCCATACTTTCCCATTCAACGACTTGAAAAGGAGGGGTTTAGTCAAGTCTACAACAACACTCATACGGACATGTTGCCCTCTCTCCACGTTAGCCGTGATATCATCAATTCTAATGACCTTACCAGTCTTCTTACCAATTTTTCCCACCAAGAAGTATTTATTGAAATACTCTACACCAAGACGTGGAGTTCATACCCATGTTGTAATCTTTATGGAGCGAGTCACATAATAATCACAACCAAGATCAATAAGGGAAAAATCTCCCCTTAATGCCCATTTGGATCTTAGCTTCCTCTTAAATTGCACAAACCCAATACTCTTATCAAACATTTTAATGATTAAAGTATATCTCCATGGTTGACTTAGCATGCATTTCTCTTCAGCCATCAGTATAATAGTGGGACAAGTGGGATCATCTTGGTTAGGGGGTTCATCATAATCAAACCAACATATAAGGCGTTATCTTCCCAAATAGGATCTGTCCTCATCGAAAGGTCCAAGTTCAAATCATTCTGTTGAACCATTGCACTATGGGACACCCTAGTTTGGGGTGCCTCCGATGGATCCCTAGTAGGTATGGATTCAAAAATATCGGACAAATTGAGGCCTAAATCTTCCATTTTTTCATCCTCAATAAAACTTTAGAATAAAATTAAGTAATTTTTCAAAGTTCTTTCTTAAATCATATATATCATATGAGTTCTTACTACTCTTTTCAATTACCAACTCAACCATGCATTATTTCTCTGATGCCATACAGTCTTCCGTTTAGAGCATTCCAGTCAGTGGCATGAGTTCCAGTAGCAGGCCCCACGATTTCATCTTCACCATCCAATGCTTGGCACGTCTTACTAGGACTCTGGTTGGAACTGTCTGCGGTTCCAATTCGAGTTTCATTTTTTTTTGTCTTTTTGTCTTTTTATTTTTTCTTTTTCTATACTTAAAAATATTATTTTGGTGGTTAAAAAAAGGTTATATATTATAGGGTTGGTCTGTAACAAATATTTTATTGAATAATTCAAAATAGAATTTCATAGGTTGGAGAAGTGAAAGAATATAAGTTTCAAAATGTGGAACTATTGCTGATGTGGTAGGGTTGAATTTTAAATTTGTGAAGCTCACATTGGAAATGCTGTTAATGAGATGGCTTCATAAGACAAAACTTTGATGTCTTTGATTTAATTGACCTCAACGGGAAGTGGGCCAGCGGAACAGGAATCAATAGAATGAAGGCAAAAGAATTTGTAATGTCACTTAGGGCATGATCTTTTCATAGGTAAACTGAAAGTACGAGATAAGAAGAAATGAAATGAAGTAGAAAGAAGTGGAATGGAGTGAAAAATACTGATTTTTCCTTGTTCGAGTGGAAAGAAGTGAATGAAGTGAAAACGAAAGAGAAGAAGTGAAATAGAGTCGAAAGGAATAAAATGAAGTGGAAGAAAGATATAATTATTAATATTAAGATGTGCGAAGGAGTGAAAGCTAGAATGAGGAAGTGTTAAAAAGTGAGAAAGAACGAAAGGGGGTCAGTGATGTTTTTCTTTAAAGAATGGGAAAAACGTAAGAATAAACGGGGAAGAGCGGAGGCAAAGAACCGGGCTTCATCCTCTCTGATTTGGAGCGGACTTCAGCTCATTGTGCTCACCTTCACAGAGTCACCCCTCTGTTTCTCTCTCTATTCCCTTCCCAGTTTGAGTTTGGTATTTTAAACGTATCACCTACTCCTCAGTTCTTTGATTTTCGCTTGCAATTAGAAACCCTAACTCCATTCCTTTTCAAATTTCATACCTTTCACGGTCAGACCTTAACCGCATTTCGCCGCCGACTGCGGACTTTGCAAAGTACTCTTTTCCGCTCTCTTACTCGGCCGCCATCGAGCCTGGCTTTCTGCGTTCTGCATTGTAATAGTTGGCCTCCGCTAGCTGTTGGTTCGATCCTTCTCACATTTCAGTTGTTTTCAAATTCTATTTTTCTGGGATGACTTTGTTCTTATGAATGACTAGTTTCTGTGGTATGGGTTTATGGTTGGTTCTGTTTTTGAGCATTACTTTCCCCCATAATGCTAAAATGTTGAGGGCTTTCTAAGGTTTGCTTAGTGGGGCAATCAAAGGGTTAATACGTTGTTGCTGTATCCGCCACTGTAAAGGTTACACATGGCACCAAGAGGCAGACCTCGCGGAGTATGTTATCCTCAGATGCCGTTTTTCTGAATTTTGCCTTGAATTTTTTTTCCTTTTTTTAAGGGTGAAGTTCTTGTGGACCCTTGGTTCATTTCTGCTGCAAAAATTTCAGGTGGGTAATACGCGTATGGACGCTGCCATTGATGCCTTGAAACCGATGGGATTCTTGCCAGATGTAATTCGGAAGAAAGTTAGAGAGCTGTTAGAAGTAGATGCCTTCTTTGTTTTGCTTCTTCTGTCCTTATATCCAGTTCGTTGTTTTGTTTTTCCTAAAATTGTTCTGTTTAGTCGCTCTTATTGTTGGTGATTGTAGGTGTATGGTGGTCCCGAAGGGTGGGCTTTCATTGAGGAGGCGTCTTACAAGTTATTAATTGACAGTATATTGGAGGATCAGGAGAACGAAAAATGTGCATTAAGGGAGCCTAATTTACTGGAGGATCAAGAGAGGGAGAAACCAGGGGAATCTGCGTTTGAGGTAACCATTTATAGCCTTTTCGTAACTGTTTCGTTTGTGTGCCGTGATGCTTCCAATGGGAGACACAGTATATGGTATTGGATTGGCCTCTTTTCTTTTATTTATTTAATAAACTACCATGTATATTTTCTAATCGATCATGGAGAATTTACTTAGTATCTCAGTGGCATATAATCAGAAGTTGAGAACTACTTATGCAGGATACGGACAAAGGGAATATCTTAGTAGCAAAATGATATGTGTCTTGCTACAAGATACTTAAAAAGTTTCTTATTTTTACTTAAAATGTATATTATTACATATTAAATTTAAAAAAATGGTATAATTAAATAGTAGAAGGATGTCAAAACTTATAAACTATGTAAAATTATCATTTTATACATAATCTTTCACATTTACAAAATCATACATATAATATGCATTTGCGGATGGGGTTAATCCGCTTAGGATGTCAGTTTGTATTTATTAGCGTAACTGACGAATATTAAAGCCTTATAACTCATAATAAGTTATAATTATTAAAAATTTGGTGATTTAAAATAATCAAATATATTAATTTGAGTTAAGATAAGACATTTAAGAGTGTCTTGTAGCAAGACACATATCATTACCCATTTTAGTATTGATATATGTGAAGTATTTGATATTCTATTATGTTGGTAGTTTTATATCTTAGGAATAACTTATCTTTTAATTATCATCTTATGTAGGGAATAATATCATTGTGATCTTATTTATCTTTTAGTTTCCTTATTGTTTTAGGTCTCTTGTCTATTTGAACTCCTTTGTTATGCATTAGTGAGGCACACTTTACTGAACTAAAATATTGAGTACTTTGAAGGTTTTTGCTTGAACTTTTTCTTCTTTAGGAATTGCTCTTAGAGCGTCCTGGTATCAACGTTTCGTCGATCTAGCCAATACCATTTTCCGTATTTCAATCTTATTGCCGCTCCTTTCTTCTTTATTTTTTTCGCATATCTGCCTCACTATACAAAAGAAAATCAAAACAGACAAATTTTCATGGCAGAACTTGCTGCTGTGGAAGGTTTTCAGGTTCTCTGCCTTGATGATTTGTTGCCATGGTGACGTTGCATGGTTGTTGGAGCAAGAACTTTTAAGTCAACTTTTACAAGTTGGAACCCAATTGCTAACTCTCCCATCATCTTGCAAAGATCTTATCGGGTTGTTGGATAAAGTTAGAGGTCTTTTGTCTCAGGTACCAGAATCTTTCAAATGCCATGCAAGATGCACTAGTGCCTATGAAGGGAATTTTGATATCAGAAGTTCTTACAAATCAAGCAGATTTTGATGTGCAAATTTCTCTTGCTTTGTACCTTTTTGAGCTCATTCGTATTACAGCACTGAATTCCCCTTTTGAAGATGAGCTGATGAAGAAAGCCTTTCGAGTCATTGTGTCAACTTTTGAAGCCTTGTTTGATAGTGATGACAAATCATACCATAAGAGACTTCGCATACATGAATCCATGTCTCGAGTTAGGTTGTATGTGGTGCTGTTAGACATTGAATGTGATGCTCTTTTCTTCGACATGTTCTACCATCTTGTGGCATCAATTAAAGATGATCATTCTCCCATATTGCTTGAACATATAGAGTCTATCCTCCTTGGTATTCTTGAAGAAGGGGATGATCTCTTGTTAGAGTTTCTTATTTCCATTCTTGGAGTCAAGTTATGGTTAGTCCCTCACCTACTGCTCAGGTTATGAGTAAAAGAGTATTGGAGATGTGTGCATCTCATCTCTACAACAAATCCTTTTCATCTATAGATGCAATGATGCACAACAAGGAGAATGAAGGTCACTATGGTCGACCCCGGGGGGTAATTATAGAAAGTGATGCATGTAATGGTGCCATGCTATATAAGGAGTCTCGAAAAGCTAACTATGAATGCAAGCGTGTGCCAACTGCTAAGGATATTCAGTTTTAGTATCCAAAAGTTAAACATGTGCAGATGTCAAGACTAGCAAGTGAGCATCTCGATTCATTTATCCGTAACGAGTTTCTAGTTGGCAAGAAGTTACACCCGCTAATTGCATTGTTACTTGGAGAAGCTGCAGACACTAAAGTTTTTCTATTTGCAGAGCGACATGAAGTTGGTTTCTTGTTGGGTTTTCTTCATTCTGCCCTTGTATAAACTCGATGACGAGTTTTTTCGCTTACCAGGGGAGAATGATGCAGGATCAGGACAAAAAAAAAGAAGAAAGAAGATATGAGTCTATTTTAATATTGGCATATGTGGAGTATTTGATATTTTATTATCTTGGGTAGTTTTAGCTTTTAGGAATAACTTATCTTTTAATTATCATCTTAGGTAGAAAATAATATCTTTGTGATCTTATTTATCTTTTAGTTTCCTTATTGTTTTAGATCTCTTCTCTATTTAAACTCCTTTGTTATGCATTAGTGAGGCACACTTGAATAAATTGAAATATTGAGTACTTGAAAGTTTTTGCATGAACTTTCTCGTTTGTAGGAATTGCTCTGAGAGTGTCGTACGTCAACTATTCATTGGATATGTTTTGATAAAAAAGTATTATTCATAAGATGGCACTAACTTCATGGGATTGATTGGGGGGGGGGGGAAGGGGGGTTGTTGACAAATTTTCTAATGAATTTGATGTGAATTTGGTCCTGGCAGCTGAATCTGTGGTTTGTTGAAGTTCATTAAGGATATCAAATTGGTCAATTTTCGAGCTCCTCTGATTCTTGGTGATGTTGCATGCTTATTTTGAAGGATTGGCAAAATGAAACTAGAGGTCAAGGAGCGGATGTGGAACCATCAGAGGCTGGGCCACTGTTTCTAGCTGATAGACCTTCATGCTCTGAACATGTGCATTTGAGTCCTAAAACTGGTAAATAATCGCATGCCTTGCTCATTTCTTTTGAAATGTGACATCTTTACAGTCATACGGTCATACCCATTAATGTAGTCACGCTGTGAAGAAAGGGAATGAAATGAAAGCTTAAGTGTTTAGGGGGAAAGAGAGGAGATGGCATGGGAAAGCAAGGGAGATGGCGTGAGTGGAAAGGTGAATTCAAGGCCTCGAAGAAGGAAATCAAGGCACTGAACTTGATATCGATAGAACTGAAATGGTTCTTAGATACAGATCTCACTACTAAGACCTGTTTCAGGACCCTTAATTCTAGATTAGGATACAGATTTCACCACCTAATCAAGATTAAGACTCACTTGAACACCACTCTAATTGGCCTAATTAGATATAAGCAAGTAGAGAATTTTAAAGTAACACACACAGAGGAGTTTATAATTCAACTTCTGATTTCAATTTCTCAATACCCATCACAAAAGGGACGTCCACCCTACTTATAAGGCACATCTAGCCCCTTCCTTAGTCACTAGGTAATCCTCAATAGATTACTTAATGCTTAGGAAAGTCCCTAAGTGCATTTAACTAGCTAAACATACGATTTAGTACATAACTGAACTAAAACATTCACAAACAAATACAATGGCTTAAAACTAATTAACTTAAGCTAGTCCTTGATTGTAGGCTGCAAGAGTCATGTTTCCTCCCTTGGAAGGAAAGAACACACGGCTACCATCTCAAAAGTAGGAGAGGAATGCATGCTTGATACCTCGTGCTGAAGTGAACGAATGAATGCTTGCAAAATGGGTGAATCTTCCTCTTCCACGTGGCACCTGCCGTTTTCATGAGTCACCTAGTGACTAAGCTCAAGCTACTAGCCTAGCACATACACACCTTGAAGGAGAAAACCCACCTAAGAGGGAAAACTCCTAGGCTAAGCAACCGGGCTGCTAGGTAAGTTCCATGCTATTGGGCCATTGCATTTTGATGACTAATATGTGGTTTTCTTCAATGGGGGGAAACCTCAAGATCTCTAGAAACCCCCCATTTTTGAAAATCACGATTTGGACATCATTAAGTACCTTAATCACCAAGATCTTTGTAACCGTGCAAATGCTGACGCCTGCTGGGCAGCTTTGACAAAACGACTGAATTGACCCCTTTAACGTGCTCTTCTGCCTTTGTGCTCAACATAAGAGATAAACTAGACATCCTTAACGGAATTAACAAAAAAAGAATTACATGATTTGGATATCGTTTGGACTATGAAATAATAAAAACAAAACCGGGTACTTGCAAGGGGGTGAACCCAGGTACCATCTCTTTTTGGACTTGCAAAACGGAACTTGTTTCTTGGACTTGGACTTGTGTAACTGGACTACCTCGACTTTGGGAATTTAACTGGGATGTGTCTGATTGAATTACATCACCCATTTTTCCATGAACACTAGTGAGAGTATGATCATCAGCTGTTCGTCTTTGTAAGGACCGCTAGACAACTATTATGTTTTGTTAGAAAAAGGAAGAATTAATTTCTTGCAGTTTCATGTATCAAATCTCCGATAACCATTCGGGGATTAGGTCATTTTGGTGGGGTTGGGAGCCGGAAGGGGGGGGGGATGAGTGGCATAGACCAGGAACAAAACATGCTATATGTCCTTGTTCTGTTGCAGTAAAGTTCTTGATAAGTTGAAGGAACTAGAACAAGATTATAATAATACGGTTTTGGAATTAGCACTTGTTATTATTAATTTGCATTCTCCAGGCAGTTGGGGGGGGGGCCCCCGGAAAATGCGCGGAGAACCCCGGGGGGAGTGGGGCGCTAATTGACGCAAATAAACAAACAAAACAGATACATAATGAGGTCACTTAGACTTTTTGTTGAAAGTTCAGGTGTGCTTTTTTCTTGTTGAAACCACCTAGAAGCAATTTTACTATTGTGCATTTTCGAATCTAATTTTTCTATGGATTTTTCTGGTATTATGACTTTTGATTTGTAATTCTGTTGTAGAAATATCTTGTGTAAAATGGGCTGGAGTACATCCAAAAGAAAAGAAACCCTTAAAAATGGGAAGCGGCTCTCCTTTGGTGAGACCATACCCGTGAGACTTATGGTGTGATGAAGACTTTAAAGGATGCCTTCTAATATTTTTTTCTAGGTGGCTAATAATTCATTTAATGGTGATTTTTACTTAAAAGTCATCTTAAATAATTTATTATTCACCCTCCAAATAAAAAAGTCACCCAAGTGGTCAACCCACATGGCAATTGCATCATCATTGTGTGACCATCTCAGACAAGGATTTGGGTAAAGTGACCATCTTGTTCACGATATCTGCAGACATACCAAATCCGATGTTATGTTTAACAGTCAGGCCTTGTCACACGAGAATTGGGTCCTACTAATGTACTTTAATTAATCAAAACCTTAAAGTTTGTAGGACGAAAAGAGATTTTTTAAGGCCCTTATACCCATGCCTAGCATGGCTGCGGAGCCATATGAGATAGGAAACTCTCAAGTAAGGATTATGAATTGCTACTTTCTCTTGAATGTGAATCTATGAGCATAAGGTGAGTAGGTGACTCTGTTAACTGTCTTCTTGTGGAGCTGGCTTCTATTTTCTTTGCTGTTGTTGGGTTGTTAGCTCTTTTTTTGTTGTTTTTTTTTTTTTTGGGGGGGGGGGGGATACATGATAGCCTGAAACCTAACCATTGGGATGAGCACCTGGTTTGGCTTTGTTTTTGTGCAGTCTTCTTATTCGCAAATGCCAGTTTTGCTTGGAAGTTGAAGATGTGAAGCAAAATAGGTTGGAAAAATATTTGACGATCCTAAAATTTAATTATGCCCTGAGGGGATTCCTCTTTGCGGGCATGATTTGACTCTATTAAAATATTTGATGCTGGTCTCTGTTGTGTTGGACTCTTGGTCCCATCCTCATACCTTAATGAAAAATGCCCCCTTCTATATTTGTCCTGAGTATTTGTGACAATACCTTTGTTTTAGGCTGCAGACATGTGGTCTTATAAAAAATTGTAAATGCCAATGGAATTGTTAGTAGATGTATCAGATAATCCAAAATATGCATTAGCTTGAGATAGCAGCTAGATTTCACATTTTAAAAATTAGGAATTTTGACAAAATTGATTCTGGTTGCTTAAGAAAATTGTTGGATAATTGAATGGGAGCTTACTTTCGGTCTCTTGGTGAAGTGGATCTTCGACGCAAGGGTGGCTGGTTTCAGATAGCTGAAAACTGAAAACGAATAGTGTTGACTATTTATCCCAATATAAAGCTAAGATTTGGCGGTGGTACTGATGCATGTGACACTCATGCTTACATTTTCACGACAAGGTTAGTATAGGATGGGATACACAAGGTTGGTCCAGTGTGTGTAGTACTAGCATTAAATAACTAAATGGAGAAATGCTTATTGTAACCATTCAGCTTTCAAGGGTAAGTTTAATTGCTGGAGTTTAAGGTCATCCCCAGTCCAATGTCATGCGGGTGAGGATTGGGCCCGTGTGTCACACGTGTCACTCCCAGCCAAGAGCACGCGTGCCAAGGCACAGGGGACAGAACTTGCCCCAGTTCCTTCCCGCGTTCTATTTTTTTTTTTTTTGTCTTTTCTTCCTGAATGCATCATTTCATGAGCTTTACTTTTTTTGCCATAATTAGAGAGCTGGCACAGTACGTCAACATGATTCCAGCACCTTGAAAATCAATTGGAGCTGTACTTCTACCATTAAAAATATATATATATATTGAAGCAAAGTATTTTTTATTCTGACACTTTTTCACTTGGATTTGATGTTTGAAAAAGCCTTGCTTCAATATACGGTGCTGATCAATCTTCTTTCATACTATGGAAAAGCACCCCATTTATAATAACATAGTATTTTAGCTATTTTGAAAAAGCTTATGTAATTTCAAATTATCCATTTTTATGGTTAACAAAAAAAATATTTCTTAATTTCGAAAATAAAAAACATTCACACATGTTACAAAAATTAAAATACAAGCACAAAATAAAAAATAATAAGTAATAAATTATGTTTAATTGTGGGGTCTATGATAATATTTAATTTAATTATCCTGAAATGAGTTCCAATGGTTGGGCAACTGAATGGAATGCAAATGGAACTTTTGGTGACGTGGTAAGCCTGAGTTCCAAAAACTGAAACTTAGGTTGGGAATGCTGTAAAGATGTAAACTAAATATTGGTATGTAGGATAATGCGCACAGCCGAGAGGCATGACTTACGAAATTGCCATATGAATACCAGGGGTAGCACATAGCAGTTTGGAATGGCTTGCCTCAAATTCATGCAATAGAAAACTAGAGCCTTTCAATTATAGAAAAGTACTTTCGTCTCTTTTATTTTTTATCTGTCAATTATATTTCTATCTGGGCTCCTTTTATCTTTTTCCTTCTTTTGAACAATTCTGAAGATAAGTATTCATTTCAGAAAAGTCACACCCTTTCATGATAGTGATGATAGATTGCACTGTTTGTCTGTTTGTTTGGGTCTAAGCAACTGGCAAGAATTTACTTTCCATTGTGGGATCTAGTAGGCTATAATTTACTCGTGCAACCACCCTGACGGCCTGACCCATTCTAAACTGTGCTTTCTTCTTCTTGTTCATTGTCCTACTAAAGTTCTAACTAAGAAATCCTATGGCCTAGTTTTGATTTCCTATGATACTGAGTTGGATTTGAACTTAGAATGCTAAGACCATCGTGTCCCATTTTGTGGTGGTATTCATTTCCTCGCAACCCCAATGTACTGCCTGATACCTTTCGGTTTTTTTATTGCTGCCATTGTTGTCATCATTATGCCTTGTTATGCTCTATCCTGATATTTTATTACTTGTGGGAGTAAAGTAATGATGGTTGTACATTTGGAATCTCAAAAATATCTTTTTTGCAAATTGAATGAAACATTTTTCTTCAATAGTTTTGCTTTAAGGATGTATCTGATTTATGGGCCTAAGATTGGCGTGCACATGTTCCAATTACATGTCTGCGCACTTGTTGATGGATTAATTTTATACACCTACTTTCTGATGATCTTCAGGGTTTAATCGAAGTTAATCTGCTTTAGCAATATGTATTCTTGTTTCTCATTGCTGCCAGTCAGATTAAGTATTCCATGTTTTGGCTTCTGATAAGAATATTCTTAGGATAGAACTAATGAGAATGAATAGATAATCTTATAGATTCTATACCCTTGCTTTCACCTGTGTTTTTGACATTACAAGGCCCAAGGCC
>JACYFF010031952.1:45395895-45420509 GCA_017589665.1 Selenicereus undatus
TGTGTGTGTGTGTGTGTGTGTGTGTGTGTGTGTGTGTGTGTGTGTGTGTGTGTGTGTGTGTGTGTGTGTGAATAACAGATTTCACAATCATGTGTTCACTTAGGGCCTGTTAGTTTCAGCATTTAGAAAGCGTTTCGTCACTATCAAACGCTTCCAACTACTAACCACTAATCCGAACCGCTAGTAAACATTGTTAACCTCTAGCAAAGGCTAATAAACACTAGTAAACATTAACCGCTATTAGCAACCACTGGTAAATGCTAACTATATTCTCAACCCTTGATACACGCTTGTAAAAGTTAATCGCTAATCCTAAAAGCTACTAAACAAAAAATTTAATTATCGATGATTGTAGTCTTTGCATTTTTAATTACGTATTAATTTAGGCCACCTTTACAACTGATATTATTGCTTTTTACAATTTCTACAGTCCATATGAAATTTTGTAATCATTATTGTAAGATGACTCACCCAAAAATAAAAATAATTTACCCATTAGCCAATAAATAATTAAATGAATAAGATTACTCCCTTCATCTCTGAATAATAAAAAGGAAGAATTGATGCATATTCACTTATTTTCACCTTTACAATCATCATTGCTGCTTGTTTGTTTCTTGTTGCTCTATAATTTGAATTATAAATGCATGATTATATTGTTGGTAAAAGCCCCTATCACTGCAAAACATTGCTAAAAAATGTGAACTGCTATTGAACGTTGCCAAATAATTCTAAAAATGCTGCTAAACACTATCAACCGCTACCCTCTCATCCTAACGGTTGCTAGACGCTGGTAACCGCTACCTGCTAATCCTAACCGTTGGTAGATGCTGTCGACCACTAGTAAATGCTTATAAACACTAGTAAACGGTACCGTAATTTCTAACCGCTGGTATACTCTACAGAGCCGCAATTAACAACTAAATGCTATTTGAATGCTAAAATGAACATACCTCTATTTTGGATAGTCAAACTTCAATAAGTATTTTCTACCATGATGTTTAATGACAATCTTTATAAGAATGACACTAAATATTCTTACCAAAAGTCAATGAGGTCCTAATTTAGTAGGAAAGATTGAGTTATTGGCTATATTAAATCCCACGTTCGATTTATCCATCTCCTTCTGCTTTGTAATTGTATTACATCAAATTTTGTGACTCCTTTAGACCAAAAAATATTCTCATCAAAAGGGCTAAGAGCCTCTTAAACTGGCTCTACTGGAGAAAACTATCAACAAAGTACTTACGAACATCGAAAGTGAATGCGTCTTGAATGTACTCAAATTCGGTACATTTTAGATAAAACGACAAACACTTGCATTTCCGCATTGAGATTTTAAAATGAAAACAATTGCATTTTGATATTGAAATTTTCGAGTTATTCCAAGGAGTTAAACGTGCACATCATAATTTGAAAATTTTAATACCTGCATGGCAATTGTCCATCAACTAGAGCAATATAATGGGTGACATTTATATGTGTTTAATTGGAAGTTTAGAACATTTAATAATAAGACAGAGTATGGTTAAAAATCGAGTTGAAATATAAGTGTTGGAGGTACCCAAGTTAAATAATTATTAATTTAACAAATTCTCTATAACAATAATATCCCCTGAAGAGCAGGTTAAGTCTCGTCAGGCGCACGAAGGAAGGAAGTTTTTCAGGCCTATGGAGCAATGACTCTCATGGCCCACAAAGCCTCTATTACCCATTGCTTCAGGTTGCCGGCATTCAGACCTATCTAAAGGTCTCCTTCCCATCAGGAAAAAGGTAATGCCCAAATATCACTCATTTCCTAAACACCCATCACAACCTTATCTAGCGAACTAACTTGAGCATCAGGGGGGTTTATCCCGGGCGACCCCCTGGGGCAGAGCTGTGTTGCAAGTATTGACCATCGTCAACTCAACACACCATTAGCATGTTCTATGTTGGATTGACGGTCGGAAGAGCAACAGAACTTAATAAGCCCAGATTATCTTTTACAATAAGGAGGACTAGCCATTCACTGAATTCCTACCAAAAACATTTGGAGCCCATCGTGGGGCCGATTATCGATCGTCATGACAACCCACAATGATCAAACACAAGACCCTGAGAGTAACAGGGCACAGACAGACACACATGGAGTGCTGACAAGATGTCGAGCCAATTGACTCCAATCAAACAAAAACGTAACAAACATTTAATCAAACTTAGGAGCTCATCCTAAAGCTCAACATAACATAACACTTATCCCCAACACAGAGGGAGTCTTTCAAAATCTAAGACCAGATGATGATATGGAAGCACAAAGCTCAGTGTCCAGGCAACCTATCCCCACCCCTGAGCAACTTTCACAAGCTATACAGGCAGGTGTGGTTTAGCACTTAGGCAACTACATAAGTCACCACCAAAGTGGAACCTTCACCAAGCCGAGGGAGTTCAAAATCAATGCTTCCATCGAAGTGGAAGAGCCTCCCAAGATAAAGTAGCAACAAGATAAAGTAGCAACGCGAGATAATCAAGCACCCTCTCGATCAACAGAAAACTCATATCTGGAGAGGCATAGGAGTCGTTCTACTTGTTACGCCTGGACCATAACCTTCCTGCAACAAGATGAATCCTAGTGGGATACATCACAATGGTATAGGCGCTACCCTAAGCGAGAATCAACACAAAGTTACCATTGTCACAAGGACATAAGGGGAATGAAGGGGCTGGCTACATAGCTGGATATCTTAGCCGTAGGAATGAGGTGCGAGATCGCTCTCCTCCTTCATCTTCAGGATCCACGACTGGTGAACCAATCAAGAGCGAGCACCCTGACAAAACAATGTGCATTTGGAAAAGCAGGCAGTCGTCCCTTACGCCACCCAATCGCCCTTCACCACCTCAATACTATCCGAGCCTGTCCTAAAGAAATTCCCCTTACTGGAAATCGACTACAATGGGACCGAGACCAGAGGATCATATTGTTAAGTTTGCCATCATAATGCACCTCACAATTGCCACCAGTGCTATTTGGTGCAAATGCTTTCCAACGACCTTGTCCGGGCTGTCATAACAGTGGGTTAACATTTTGACACCCAACTCTATATCCAATTTTAGTCAGTTGGTCGAACAATTCACTAGCCACTTCATCAGCAATAAAAGAAGGGAGAACAATTCAAATGAGCTTATGAGCATCCATCAAGGCCTAAACGAAACCCTCCGATTGTATATCAGGTGCTTCAATTTCGAAACCATACTCATTCCCAAGTTAAAACAAGACGTGGCGGTGCTGGCTCTAATGAATGGCCTTGCAAGAGGCCCCTTTGGGGATTCGCTTGCAAAGAAAATGTCGAATCCCCAGGGTGAAGCCTTATCTAAGGTTGACCAATTTAATCGGATAGAGGAGTTCAACAAGATAGCTGAGCAAATTATTGGGGAGGCGGATACCCTTAGGGGAAAGACAAACCCGCACCTTGTCAAGACAAAGATAAGAAATAATTCATCAAAGCGAACCCCGGAAAATCGGAGAAGAAAAACCCCGACCATCTCCGCGGTTCGGGCATTATTCATTATTGAACAAACCAAGGGAGGAAATATACCAGATGATTAACAAAGATGATAAATGGAAGAGGCCAAAGAATATGAGCAACCCTAACTGGGAATAAATCTAGATGGTGTGACTTCCACAACGATTATGGCCACACCACTGCCGAATGTAGATACTTAAAAGCCAACTTGGAGGACCTTATGAGGAGAGGTTATTATGGCCAATTCAAAGCAAGGAGCCAGAGAGAAGTCACTCGCAGCTGAGATCACAAGCCCCTAGCTGGAATAGAGCCCAATGGGGGGTAATCACAAGAATGGAACTATTAATGTCATATGGGATACCTTATAAGAAATCCCAAGTCAAAGCCCACCTAAGGGGCTTGAGCTATGAGGTCATGAGGACGGAGCGTGGCCCTAACGACCTCAACACAACAGGCCCGTATATGACATTTACCGATGAGGATCTTACCGGTGTGCGTTTACCCTATGATGACCTTTTGGTAGTCACTTTGAATATCGGAGGTTATGAAGTGGCCAGGATTCTGGTTTATGGAGGTAGCGCAATTGATATAATCTTCAACTATGCCTTTAAACAAATGGGCATATCAGAGGGTTCCTTTAAGTTAGTTGACTATCCCATCGAGGTTTCACAGGCCCCCCAATCAAGCCCAAAGGGCTAATCTGATTGTCAATCCTGATCGAAGAAGGAGAAAGTTCTAGACACCTTGAGGCTGGCTTCCTCGTGGTGGATGTCACCTCGGCCTATAACGCAATAATAGGAAGACCCTTAATCCACCGAGCAAGGGCAGTGGTCTCCACATACCACCTCACTATGTTACATATCTCAGATCGAGGGATTGCCGAGAGATTAAGGGGAAACCAATACATGGCTATAGAATGTTACATTGTGACCTTGAATTCCGGTAAAACTGCAAACACCTCCAGGAGGGAAGCTAATTGTCTAGACCCTAAGGCGACAAGACGTGTTGTAAAGTGTGGTGAAGTAGGAATGGCCATGTTAGATACAAGGGAAGAATTTGTTTCTACCACTAAACCAAATGAGGATACCGAGGAAATATCCTTAGTAGAAAGAGATACTGAGAGAACCATAAAGGTGGGTCGAGCCCCCACTCAAGAGATCAAGCCATCACTTTTTGAGCTTTTGAGAAAACACTAAGACGCATTTGCTTTCTTAGCAGACGAGATGCCAGGTATAGATCCAGCTATAATATCACACTGACTAAGTGTAAATCCTAACATGAAATGCGTCAAACAGAAGAAAAGGACGTTTTCAGCTGAGAAGAACAGGGCGATAATAGAGGAAATAGATAAGCCCTTAAAGGCGGGGTTCATTCTGGCTTGTCAATACCCATAATGGGTTGGTAATGTCGTTATGGTTAAAAAGGCTAACAGCACATGGAGAATGTGTATGAACTTGATTGATCTCAACAAAGCTTGCCCCAAAGATAGCTACCTGCTACCTTGAATTGACCAGCTAGTGGATGCTACGAGTGGTCATGCCTTGCTTAGCTTCATGGATGCTTTCTCTGGATACCATCAAATCTACTTGTGCACGGGCCTGACCAAGAGAAAACAACCTTCATCACAGAGAGAGGCTTGTATTGCTACAAAATGATGTCATTCACCCTGAAGAACGCCGAGGTAACATATTGGAGTTTGGTGAATCGGGTCTTTGAGTCATAGAAAGGCTGGAATATGAAGGTTGGATGACATGATTGTGAGTAGCTGTAAAAGAGAGAGTCACGTAACAGACCTCGAAGAAACCTTCATAACACTGAAGAAATAAAACATGAAACTTAATCCTAAGAAATGTTCGTTTGAAGTGTAGTTAGGAAGGTTTCTATATTGTCAACTAGAGAGAGATAAAGGCCAAACCTAAAAAGGTTTATGCCATCATATATATGTCCTTTCGTCGTTTGATATGTGAGGTTCAAAAGCTTATAGGGTGCACGGTCGCACTTGGACGATTTGTGTCCAGATCAGTCGAACGATGCCTCCCGTTTTTCAAAGTCCTCAAAGGAGCACAAAAGTCCAGTTGGACAGAAGAACGTCAAAAGGCATTAGAGAGTTTGAAAACCTACCTTACCACCCTGCCTAGGATTACCAAGCCTTTGTCGGGTAAAGAGTTGCATTAGTGTGGTAGTTTCTATGGGAGTCGTGAGCACTGTGTTAATTCGAGAGGAGGTCAAGGTGCAACAACCCATCTACTTTGTAAGTCATACCCTATCCGGGGCCGAGTTAAAGTATCCCATAGTGGAGAAAGCAGCATATTCAGTACTGCTAGCTAGCGGAAAATTACGACCCTACATTGACGCTCATCAAATAATTGTTCTAACTGACCAACCATTTGGGAGAGCATTGCATAAGTTTGAAGCATCTGGTCGGTTACTTAAGTGGGCTATGGAGCTCTCTCAATATGACATCCAATTCAAGTTGCGAAGGGCAATCAAGGCCCAGGCTCCAACAAATTTCCTCGTCGAGTGCTCACATATAGAACAAGATCTATCTGGTGAACGCGTGTGGACCATCCATATATACGGCTCATCGTCGGCCCTTGGTTGCGGGGCGGGACTAATGATGACTTCACCAGAAGGAGACGTGCTTAAGTATGCTTTAAGATTTGACTTTCCAGCATCGACCAATGAGACTGAATAAGAGGCCTAAAAACTGGCATCACTATGTGTAAAGCCGCCGTGGCTGAAAGGATAAAAGCTTACAGTGACACCCAGTTGGTGGTAAACCAAGTCCTCGGAGAATATGTGGCTAGGGACCCAGCTATGGTGAAATATCTTGACAAGGTGAAAGAAGTGCTGGCCGAGCTGAGTTATTTCAAGATTGGAAGGGTCTTAGTAAGGACAGAAAATCAACAAGCCAATGCATTATCAAAACTCGCAAGTTCAAGCCTTAACAACCTTAGCAGATTGGTCTTGGTGGAAACTTTGTCCCATTAAAGTATAGAGGACAAGAGGGTAATGAACATAGAGGCCCAAGATGAAGAAGGAGCGTCATGGATGGAGCCAATCATCTGCTACATGACCAAAGGGGAATTGCTGCTTGATGAAAAAGAGGCTAAGCATAAGTCCATCTGGTATTGCCTTATCGATAGAGAACCATATAGAAGGTCGTTCAGCATGCCACTGTTGAAATGCTTGGGACCTATAGGTGCTGATTACTTGTTGAGAGAGATCCATAAAGGAATATGTGGAAATCACATAGGTGGGCAAACTCTCACTATAAAAGCCCTCAGAACAGGATACTATTGGCCTACCATGCTACATGATGCCAAATAGTATGTCACGAGGTGTGACAAGTGTCAATGGCATGCCCCACTCGTTCACCAACCATCCAACGAACTATCTCCAATATGCAACCCATTACCATTTGCCCAATGGGGAATGGACCTGTTGTGTCCCTTCCCAACAGCGCCAGGACAAAGAAAGTTCTTGATAGTGGCTATGGATTATTTCACTAAGTGGATAGAAGCTGAGTTCTTATCCACCATACAGCGTCATAGGTGCAAAAGTTTGTATGGAAAAACATCATTACCCGTTTTGATATTCCCAAAGCTATAGTCACAATGGAAGGCAATTCGAATGGGGACATTCCAGAAATACTGCAAAGAATTCCGTTTAAAAGCCAAATTCACCTCCGTCGCTCATCCTCAGTGCAATGGGCAGGTAGAAGCTGCCAATCTTTTATGTTTTCTAGCAATTGCTCTTGCATATACATATCAGCTTTGTACATTCTGAATTCAATTAATCGCATTCATCAATAATTCAAATTCAGTTTTTTATTCAAGACACTCTCAAAATTAATAGAACACGGCAAAAATTAAAAATTAATATGTTTATTATAATGAACAAATGTGGCAAATGTTTAGATGAAGAAATGCTTGCTTAAGTGGTTGAGGGAGGTTGTTATGCTAGTGATAGAGGTGCCCTGAGGTTGCTTGATTGACTATTGCTACACATGTTTTCTTTGTTTTCTTTATATTTTGTTTCGTCTAACAGTTTTTGCATGAAGATTTGCTTGTCTGGGCACATGTTTGAACCTTGTTACACACGTTTTCATTGTTTTTCCGCATTTAATTTCATTCATTATTCATTTCAATTTCGTTCATTGTTCGTTTTTAACCACAAGGGTAAGAATTGAGATGTCAAGTCCGAGAATTGTGATTTTGGAAGGCTTGGGCATTGATATGTACTTGGGATGTAGAGATCAGTTTAGTTTTTGGGCGTTTCCGAGCAAGCCCAACACCGGGTTGAAGTTATAAAAGTGTTTGGCTTGACGTACTCAATTAGTCAACTTACCATTGCGTATTATTATTTCTGACATCCCTCTCCGAAATTCCTAAGTTTGCCACATAATTGATGACCTTCCTCCATGATTGTTGTGATTTACTTGTTTAGTTGATTATCTTATCTAGTTGTTAAGCAGTTGGGTTGGCTGCGTAACTTTTTTTTTGAAAAAAAAAATAGTAATAAACAAGTGCCAGTTGAGCAATCTGCTGCACGGAGTTAACTATAGTGATGATATTCACCGGGAAGCACTTAAGGCCATGTTCTTTTCTACGATTGGGAGAATTTAGCTTACAGTTTGCATCTCCTTACAGCTCTTTGCAGCTCTTACATCTCCTTACATCTTCTTATATCTTCTTAAATTTTCGTATATGTTTTTTTATAGCATTTAACTTACCGTCTATTTTTTTTTCTCATATTTACATAAATATGTATACATTTTTTTATATGCTACGAATATGAAAAATCTTACAGCTTTTTTGTGAATATAATTGTTGACCCTATTGGAAAATTGTTGACCTCGTACTTGTATAAGGTTTTGATGATAACAAACACAAATGTAATATATACTTGAGTGTGTTGATCGAACAGGTTCCGAATATTGTTTGGAATACTTTGAAATTGCTTGGTTAACAATGCTCAAGAACAGGTCTTAAGAACAGGTACTCAAAATCAGTTGGCTGGCAAGACTTTGCAGAATTTCAGAACAGCCTTAAGAACAGTTCTGAGGAGTGCTTGGAGCAGTAAGTTAAGTTTCTACAAGATGTCTGGTTGAATCAACAAGAGTCTGTGTTTTGCTATGGTTTTTATTTTATTAGATTCTTGTTAATATGCCAATAAGAAAGTCTTGATTTAACATCCACTTTGAAATGGTTTTTCTCTTTGAAAAAATTTCAGAACACTGTCACAGAACAGTTATGAGAAAAGGGTGTTCAAGGTGTTTTTAGGCCAAAACTGCAAAACTGATTTTTCACGATTTTTTCTTGATTTTTGGGCTATTGTGTCTGAGATTTTTTGATAGATTTTCTGCTGACTGTTAAGTCCAAAAAGGCTATTTTTGGCTTTGAAAAAACTTGGGGAGAATTTCGAGCCTATTTTTATTCTCAAAGTAACAACATCTCTATTTTTAGAAAATGACTGAATTTGTGGAGAAAATCATGGGCTTAGTTGCTGAGACTGTGTGGCTGACATTTAGCCGTGTAGCTCAAGCAGTTAGTGGGAGAATTGAGCTTACACTTCCCACTTCTTGCGGCCCAAGCATTTCTTTTTTTGGAAAATACATGTGATTGTTCCAACCGGTTTTTTATTTAAGCAAATCTCCACATTCATTTTCAATCATCGGTTTTCACAGCAACTTTCAAGAGTTTTATGAGCTAAATTTCCAGAGAGAAAACCGACCAAAGGGTGTGCAAAATTAAGCTTTCCAAATTGGCATACTAGGCGCATATTTGTACCTTACTGAGAAGCATTCAAAAGTAAGGTGTCCATCTTATTCTCTCTCTTTCAAAATTGAGTTGAGTGTGTCCAAGTCAAGGGGACTTTTGGACGTGGTGTAACTGGTCTTAGGAAAGACAATTACGTGTGAGTTACAAGTTGTACCGGTGAGGGTAACATTGTAACGTGTTTAGCCTGTATAGTGAAGTGGTGTGAAAATCCTACAGAGGTAGGTCGTGGTTTTTCACCTCAGTTGGGCTAGAGGTGTTTCCACATAAAAATCCTGTGTTCACTTTCTCTTCTACTTATTTCCGCTGCATTTTCGTTTTCTGGGCGTGTTACAAATAGTCTGTTCGAATAGGGCCTAAGCCTGTTCCCAGAAAACTGCGAAAATTTGGCAACACAATTCACCCCCCTCTTGTGTTTGTGTACTCTCATTTCTCACAAGTGGTATCAGAGCAGGTTCTCATTTAAAGGCTAACACCTTGAGAGATCCTAGAAGATGAGTGCACCACAAGGCATGCTTGAGGGTCAATCTGTAACTCGACCACCATACTTTAATGGTCAACATTATAGTTGGTGGAAGAATCGCATGGAAAACTATGTTCAAGCTGATGATTATCAGTTATGGATGATTATCAAGAATGGTCCACTCTTTCCCAAAAAGGTAATCGAAGATGGGAATATGGTTCCCAAGGAGCCTTAGGAATTCAATGCCGAAGATTTTAAGATGATGGAAAAGAATGCAAAGGCCAAAAAACTCTTGTATTTTGGCTTTGGTCCTGATGAGTACACTCGCATTTCTGAGTAGAATTCAGCCAAAGAGATTTGGGATACCCTCCAAGTAGCTCATGAAGGCACAAATCAAGTGAAACAATCAAGAATTGAGCTTCTTATGAGAAAGTATGAGTTATTTGAAATGGGTGATAAAGAAACGGTGATCGAGATGTATACCTGCTTCACCCATATTACTAATGAGCTAAAATCGTTAGAAAAGTCCTTCACCACTGAGGAATTGGTGAGAAAAATCCTACGATTTTTGCCACAGTCATGGGAAGCCAAAGTCACGGCCATTCAAGAGGCCAAGGATATGAAGAAAATCTCCTTGGATGAACTTATTGGTAATCTCCAAATGTATGAGCTTAGGAGAAATTCTCAACAAAAAGAGGAGATCAAAAAGGATCGAGGCATTGCTCTAAAGGTCTTGGAGGAGGATAGCTTGGACCTTGATGAGGAAGAAATGGCCATGATCACCTGAAAATTCAAGAAGTTTTTCGAGAAGGCCTAGGAAAACTCTAAGAAGAAAAACTTCAGCAGGTCCAAGAATAATGACTGGGAACAGTTCTCTGGGTGTTTCAAATGTGGTAAACATGACCACATTGTGAAAAACTGCCCATTACTGAAAGAGGAACAAGAGCCCGAACAGTCCAGGAAATAAGGCAGGAAACAGGTTGGAAACAGTTCTGCCAGGCGTTTCTCAAGGGCAATGCTTGCGGCTTGGGGAGATTCCACTAAGGACGATGAAGGGACTGAAGAAGAGGATGCTATCGAAGCTCTTATGGCCAAAAGTGATACAGACTCAGATGATGAACCACTGGACAACTTAGCCCAACTCAAGGGAAAGGTACGTAGTCTTAACAAAGCAAAACTTGAGGAATTGCTATTCACTTTGATGGATGAATGTGACGCTATTAATGTTGAAAATTGCATGCTAAAAGATGTTTGTTCTGATTTAAAAGGAGATGTTAGGAAGCTTGAACATGCAAACGAGATCCTTAAAAGTGAAAGACTTAAAGTGGATAAAGAGACCCTTGTTTTGTATGAAGACCTTGATAAGCTTTAAGAAACTTTGAATGTGAGAGAAAAAGTGTTTAACATTGATCTCTCAAAGCTGGAAAGTCAGTCTCTTCAGATGAAACAGAGAATAGAGTCCTCGGTCTGTGAGAATAGCCAATTGATTGAAAGGCTAAAAAAGGCCGAATCTGACCTCATTGCAAACAGGCGCTGGAATAGTTCCTCAGAAGCGCTTAAATGGCTGAATACTCATCATAACTGGAATAAGAAGGGACTAGGTTTTGTGACTAAACGAACCGTTTACCCAGTAAACAAAAAATATGTGGGACTACAAGAAAATATCATTTGTTTTCACTATGGTAAAACGGGTCATTATCGTTATACTTGTCCCTTAAGAAAGTGTTCCATTGAAAGAAATATGATTTATGTAAAACAAATATGGGTTAGAAAAGATGAGATTTGCATGTCTAAGGGAATGGGACCCAAGTGGATCTGGGTTCCCAAAACTAACCCCTAATTTGTTTTGCAGGCTAAGGTGAGAGGGAACAACCCAGCAAACAACCAACTGTGGTATGTGGATAGTGGTTGTTCACGACATATGACTGGTGAAAAATCAAACTTCCTCTCACTTACAGCCTCTGATGGATGGAGTGTGGCATTTGGAAACGGCAAATCAGGGACAATTGTCGGTATAGGTAAGATAGGTGAGTCACTCTCCCATTCAATTGACAATGTATATCTTGTAGATGGTTTACAACATAACTTACTAAGTGTGTCCCAACTGTGTGATAAAGATAACCTAGTGGTGTTTTCTTCAAAACAATGCTTGGTTGTCAATATCAATACAGGAGATGTTGTGTTGAGGGGGAAGCGACACAAAAATGTGTATAAAGTGTGTATTCTTTCACTTCCTCAAAATAATCTGACTTGTTTAAGTGCTTTAAATGATGATGTTATGCTTTGGCACAAGAGACTAGGTCATGCAAGTCTTTCTCTGTTGAATAAACTTGTTTCTAAAAACCTAGTCGTCGGTCTACCTTCCATTAAATACAATGATGACAAGGTGTGTGACGCTTGTGCTAGGGGTAAACAAGTCAGAACTTCTTTTAAACTGAAAAAATGTGTTAGCACTACCCGACCTCTTGAAATGTTACATATCGATTTGTGTGGTCCTATGAGGATCACAAGTAGAGGTGGGAAGAGGTATGTGCTTGTTATAGTGGATAATTACTCTCGGTTCACTTGGACCTTGTTTTTGGCTTCCAAAGATGAAATATTTGAAAATTTTCTTGCATTTCTTAAAAAGATTGAAAAGAGAGTAGGACACTCATTGGTTTGCTTAAGGTCTGATCATGGTACAGAATTTGAAAATTCGAGCTTTACTGACTATTGTAATGAGCATGGTGTTGATCATAATTTTTCAGCTCCAAGAACACCCCAACAGAATGGGGTGGTAGAGCGTAAAAATCATACTCTAGAAGACATGACTAGAACAATGCTTATTGCTAGTGGTCTTCCTAGAAACTTTTGGGCAGAAGTTTTTCACACATCATGTTACATTATAAATAGATGCATGATTAGACCTATTCTTAACAAAACTCCTTATGAACTTCTCAAGGGTAGAAAACCCAATATTATGCATTTAAGAGTATTTGGTTGTAAATATTTTGTGCATAATAATGGGAAGGATGCCTTAGGAAAGTTTGATCCAAGGAGTGATGAGGCAATATTTTTCGGTTACTCCTCACACAGTAAGGCATACAAAGTGTTCAATAAGCGAACCTTGTGTGTTGAGGAGAGTGTGCATATGCTATTTGATGAAACTAACTCTCTAATTGAGAATGATGCACAGGAAGATGATTACGAACTGGGTCTTGCTAGAAAAGATTTGTTGCTTACACATGAGAAAGGTAAGAGTCCTGAGGATGGATCAGGGCTTGGAGCTGTTTCCTTAGAAGGTGGGCAAGGTCTGAACCAGACAGGGGAAAGCTTTGCTGAACCTGGTTTGGATCAAAACCAGCCTAATTCTTCTCGAACAAGCCGGAAAACAGGCCCCAGAACATGCTCAGGAATAGGCTCCAGAACAGGCTTGGGAATAGTTCCTGAACCTGTTTCGCCGAGTATTCTAGCAAGAGTAGAAAGCGTGTCTGTGGACCCACTTACTCCATGACCATGGAAGCACCAAAGTCCACACCTTCTTGATCAAATTCTGTCTGACATTAATACAGGAGTGCAAACTAGATCCAAGCTTAAAAATTTCTGTGCTTTTTATGCTTTTCCCTCTAATATTGAGCCAAGAAATGTTAATGGAGCTCTTGCAGATTCAGATTGGGTCACGGCAATGCAAGAGGAGCTTCATCAGTTTGAAAGGAACAAGGTGTGGCACCTTGTACCACGGCCAGAGGCTAGATCAATCATTGGCACCAAGTGAGTGTTCCGGAACAAGCTTGACGAGTTCGGAACAGTCACTAGGAATAAGGCCCGGCTGGTGGTTCAAGGCTACAACCAAGAAGAGGGTATTGATTATGAAGAAACCTTTGCACCCGTTGCAAGGATTGAGGCTGTCCGCATTTTGGTAGCTTTTGCAGCTCACATGGAGATAAAGCTATATCAGATGGATGTCAAAAGTGCATTCCTCAACGGATACCTTAAAGAAGAAGTGTATGTGATGCAACCCCCTGGTTTTGAAAGTAAAGAATTTCCTAACTATGTTTTTAAACTTGACAAAGCGCTTTATGGTTTAAAACAAGCTCCTAGAGCTTAGTATGAACGTTTGTCAAACTTTTTATTGGAAAATGGTTTTAGAAGAGGCAAGGTTGATAATACCTTGTTTCTAAAATCTAAGGGGGAACATTTGTTGATTGTCCAAGTATATGTCGATGACATTATATTTGGTGCAACACACAATGATTTATGTGAAGAGTTTTCAAAAATGATGAGGAGTGAGTTTGAAATGAGCATGATGGGTGAGCTTAATTTTTTCTTAGGCTTGCAAATCAAACAAACTTCAAATGGCACCATGATACATCAACAAAAATATGTCAAGGAATTACTTAAGCGATTTGGAATGGAATCGGTCAAGCCCATTGATACTCTCATTTCTCCTTCAACCAGGTTGGTAATGGATGATGGGAGTCCCTCAGTCGAGGACAAATCCTATAGGGGCATGATAGGGTAGCTTCATTACCTAACTGTTAGTAGACCTGATATTGTTTTCAGTGTTGGTTTGTGTGCCCGTTTTCAGTCTAAGCCTAAAGAATCACATTTAAAG
The DNA here is from genome assembly GCA_017589665.1 of Selenicereus undatus. Taxonomy (NCBI): domain Eukaryota; kingdom Viridiplantae; phylum Streptophyta; class Magnoliopsida; order Caryophyllales; family Cactaceae; genus Selenicereus; species Selenicereus undatus. The sequence continues at coordinate 45,410,236 of JACYFF010031952.1, forward strand.
GCTGTTAAACGGATTTTCAGATGTTTAAAACATACACCTGATTTGGCTTTATGGTATCCTAGAGGATGCAACTTTAACCTTGTTGGGTATGCTGATGCCGACTATGCAGGCTTTTTGGTTGATAGAAAAAGCACCTCAGGTATGGCTCATTTTCTTGGACCCTGTTTGGTATCTTGGGCAACCAAGAAACAATACTCAGTTGTCATGTCCACAACATAAGGTGAATATGTTGCAGCTGCTTCTTGTTGTGCTCAACTGTTATGGATAAGGCAACAACTCAAAGACTTTTGTGTTGACATGGGATGCATTCCCATATTTTGTGACAATACAAGTGCAATTAATATTTCCAAAAACCCATGTCAACACAAAAGGACTAAACATATTGACATTCGTCATCACTTTTTGAGAGACAATGTTGAAAAGGGCTTGGTTTCAATGAATTATTGTGCCACTAATAAACAAATTGCTGATATTTTTACCAAGGCACTGAATAGAGAACAGTTTGAGAAGAACAGACTGGAATTGGGTCTAATTAAAACAACTTGAGCATGCTTAATTAACCCCCAATACTTGTCTAGTTAAAAGGTTTTTCAGGTCAAACATCTAGATTCATTGGATGCAGTCAACTTTTGTATCAAAATTAGCACATATGTGGATTACAACCAGCTGACAATCGTTGAGGTCTGATGATATTGCCCTTATTGTCCTATGTTACCGAACAATTGACAGCAAGAACAAGAGCCAAGAACAGGTACAACCACTGTTTGTCACTTTGTGCGAATCAGGTAGTTGTTTTTCAGTTGTTGGACTTCATTTTCTCTTTCCGAGTAAGAAGCGGTTGGGAGACTTAAATTTTCCACTTCCCCTTCTTCTCAGTACCACATCCCGAAAATCTCTCTTCCTTTCCCCCAAAATTGCTTGACTCCCTCTCTTCATCTTCCACAACCAAAACCCTAGCTCTTCTCTCTCTCAATCCCAGCAACAATGGTGAAGACCCGTGACAGTCACTCCTCCTCCAAGCACCGACTGGCACCCAAGAGACCTCCTCCTCCTCGAGCTTCGTGACCGGCACCCAAGAGACCTTGCCTGGTGTCTCCGCCGGCGTCTCCATCTCTGCCCTTGTCGGCGACCGTAGCACCGGCACCGGAGAGAGGTATGGGGTTCAATTCTTTACCCCCTTTGCCTATTATTTCTACAATTTTCGGGTTTTTGAAGAGTGTGGACTTGCGAACGGTGGGGTTGGAACTGGGTGATGTGTCGTCCGAATTTGGATGGGCTTTGGTATTGTTTGAGTTGAGTGTGGAACAAACTGTTTCTAAAGATGTTCTTGAAATAGATGCAGTCCAATCAGGGCCTAAACCTGGTTCTCAACCAAGTGAAGCCCGAACGGGGCCTGCGACTGTTTTTCTTGACCGATTGGATGACCCCGTCATTAATTTGGATCAGGTGGAAGATCTTGAGGAGATTGTTTCCTCACCTGATGACATAGTAGCCAAAGACAAAGAGGAAGCTCCTGTCGAACAGGCTTCCAAACAGGTGTCTGCCCCCACTCCATCTGAGAGGCCTTCCTCTAAAAGAGCCTCATCAAAAAGAAAAGCTGCTTTCGAACAGGTGCCCCAACAGGTACCTGCAGACAACAAGCCAGATGAACCCAAATCCAAGAAAGTCAAAACCACCATGACCACAGCAGCCAAAGTTGCCCATTTTCTCCAAAGGAGTGTGGTGCGGGGAAAAATTGTGAAAACTGCTTATTTTCAAGAACAGGGCATGCAGATGTTCTTGGATAAGCTTAAAACCCAGGGTTGGTTAGACCTGTTTGCAAACACCCAAAGAGGGTGTTCTGTACCTGATTTGGCAGAATTCTATGCCAACTGTAATGTCACTAATGGTGTGGTGACAAGTGTGGTCAATGGGACAAGGGTGGGGTTCAATGCTAAGGAATTGGGGGAAATCTTGGGAGTTCCGGCTGTGGGGTTTGGGGTGTATGTGAGGGAAGACAAGAAAATGCTCGGGGTTGAGAGATTGCTCCAATTGACTCAAAGGTTGAGTCAACAACCAGGTTTGAAAACACCCCGGTCTGTCAAGAAAGGGGAGATGACACCTTGTCATCGGTTGCTCTTCTGGTTTATCATAAAAAACATCATCCCCCGAGGCCAAGGTCCCAGCCTTGCGGATGCAATGGACTAGTGCCTTACCTATCTCCTGGATTGGGGGGAGCAGATCAACCTACCGACCATCATGATCAGTCATATCTCCCGCATTGCAAACATGGCTAGGGAACACGACCTGGGGGTATGGATTCCTCCTGACCTCGGTATTTGAGCACTTTGGGATTTCTTTACAGAATAAGGTAGGGGTGCAAGTGACAGATGAGATAGGTAACAGTACCCTAATCAGTTGTGGGTTCAAGATTGCAAAGGGTGCGACTGCTGGTTCCGAACAGGGGCCCCGAACACCCTTCACCCCTATTCCTGGTTCTTCCTCCAGTGGTACTCCACTAGATACGTTGGTCCAAGACCAAAACAGGCTGAAGGATGAGCTCTGTGAGGTTAAGGCGGCTCTTGCAGAGGAGAAGGCTATGAATGCGAAGCGCCATGAGGATTTACTATCTGCCATCACTACCCTCACGGCCCAACTGTCCTCTCCTCCTCCCTGAACCTATTTCTGCCCCATGTTCCCTGCCTTGTTCTATTTCTTGTTTCTACTCTTATTCTCCACCCTGTTCTCAACAACTGCTTTCTGACTATCTGGTTGTGCCTTTTGACTAACTGTGGTTTATACTAACTCTTGGTTGGTTATTAGTTAATACTGTGCCCTGCTTGTCTTCTTGTTGTTGTTTGTTTGTACATGACTCGGATGGCCAATATCATTACTGTACCATATACTTGAGTGTATCGCTGGTTGTCTTCCTCCATTACCCAAGTGGTGGTGATTGCAAACAACCTGCCTCTCTCTGTTTGATCTGACCACCCTTTTGCGATGATGTCAAAAGGGAGAAGATGGGCATGACCATGGTGTTTTAGTTGGACTTGGATTAAGTCGACTTCTCAAAATTTTTCTCCTCTGTGGCTTGACTGTTTGGCACTAACTTGCTTTCGCCTTTTATGTCAATATGGTCATTTGGTTTGTCATCATCAAAAAGGGGAAAATTGTTGACCCTATTGAAAAATTGTGGACCTCATACTTGTATAAGGTTTTGATGATAACAAACACAAATGAATATATACTTGAGTGTATTGATCGAACAGGTTCCAAATATTGTTTGGAATACTTTGAAATTGCTTAGTTAACAATGCTCAAGAACAGGTCTTAAGAACAGGTACTCAAAATCAGTTGGCTGACAAGACTTTTCAGAATTTCAGAACAGCCTTAAGAACAGTTCTGAGGAGTGCTTGGAGCAGCAAGTTAAGTTTCTACAAGATGTCTGGTTAAATCAACAAGAGTCTGTGTTTTGCTATGGTTTTTATTTTATTAGATTCTTGTTAATATGCCAATAAGAAAGTCTTGATTTAACATCCACTTTGAAATGGTTTTTCTCTTTGAAAAAATTTCAGAACACTGTCTCAGAACAGTTATGAAAAAAGGGTGTTCAAGGTGTTTTTAGGCCAAAACTGCAAAATTGATTTTTCACGATTTTTTATTGATTTTTGGGCTAACGTTTCTGAGATTTTTTGATAGATTTTCTGCTGATTGTTAAGTTCAAAAAGGCTATTTTTGGCTTTGAAAAAACTTGGGGAGAATTTCGAGCCTATTTTTATTCTCCAAGTAACAACATCTCTATTTTTAGAAAATGGCTGAATTTGTGGAGAAAATCATGGGCTTAGTTGCTGAGACTGTGTGGCTGACATTTAGTCGTGTAGCTCAAGCAGTTAGGGAGAATTGAGCTTACACTTCCCACTTCTTGCCGCCCAAGCATTTCTTTTTTTGGAAAATACATGTGATTGTTCCAACCGGTTTTTTATTTAAGCAAATCTCCACATTCATTTTCAATCATCGGTTTTCACAGCAACTTTCAAGAGTTTTATGAGCTAAATTTCCGGAGAGAAAACCAACCAAAGGATGTGCAAAATTAAGCTTTCCAAATTGGCATACTAGGCGCATATTTGTACCTTACTGAGAAGCATTCAAAAGTAAGGTGTTCATCTTATTCTCTCTCTTTCAAAAGTGAGTTGAGTGTGTCCAAGTCAAGGGGACTTTTGGACGTGGTGTAACTGGTCTTAGGGAAGACAGTTACGTGTGAGTTACAAGTTGTACCGGTGAGGGTAACATTGTAACGTGTTTAGCCCGTATAGTGAAGTGGTGTGAAAATCCTACAGAGGTAGGTCGTGGTTTTTCACCTCAGTTGGGCTAGAGGTGTTTCCACGTAAAAATCCTGTGTTCACTTTCTCTTCTACTTATTTCCACTGCATTTCCGCTTTCTAGGCGTGTTACAAACAGTCTGTCCGAACAGTGCCTAAGCTTGTTCCTAGAAAACTGCGAAAATTTGGCAACACAATTCACCCTCCCTCTTGTGTTTGTGTACTCTCATTTCTCACAATAATATTTGTATAAACAGAAAAACAGAATTTAACAGTGTGAATTAATATTTGAGTTTCGACATGAAGTATATACGCTGTTATATAGAAAATAAATCAACATGTTTTAAACTATAATACAAATATTGCATTTATGTTTGAGTTTCGATATGAATCATGCATGAAGATAGTCCAACTGTAGGTGACGGAAGCCTTTCAGCTATTTAATCTATAAGTTTATGTGACAACTTGGCTGCTATCATCATACAATGTACATTAGATTAAATTTAATTCCAAAATGTTTAATTCGAATAGGATTTCATTTTTAGGATTCTATTCAATTTTGTTGAGAAAAATTATTTTTTTTTAATTTACTTATAGGGAGATGAAACTAATGTTAATAACAAAAAATCACCTCAAGTGTAGAACATATTTTATTCTACTTATTTGTGGGCTTGAATTTATCTTATTGATATTTAATTGACTTATTTAAAGGTTTATTTTTATTAATTATGTTATTTCAATATTATGTTTTTGTTATCCAAAACGATAATTGTAGAAAAATAATTTTTTCCTGTAATGTTGAAATATAATTTGTTTATTGATGTTATAAAATTTATTTCATAAATATCAGTAATACACGTAATTTATTTTAGTGAAATAATTTTTTTATAATTCATACATTAAAGATCAATAATTATGCATGCATATCTAAACGTTATACTATCCTACTTTACATCTATCCCTACAGTCTCTTACATCTTCTTACATATTCTTATAGTTTCTTACATATTCTTACAACTTCTTACAGTTTACAACGGCATATTATCACGGAAAAAACATGCCCTTAATTATATGTTGTATAAGTATCTTAAGTATCCGTACAGGTAGCTTTAACAATGCTAGGTCCTGATCAACTCAGATACATTCATGCCAATGGTACGTACTTAATATTTTCTTCTTTCCCTAGACGTTAAGGTACGGTCTTATTTAAGTCTCAAAGCCAAGAAAAACATGAGATACATGTTTTTTTGGGAAAATATTGATAATTATATTAGATCATCATATAATTACAACCTTATATAAAACATGCCTGAAGTCACCAAAATGACCAACACCAGATGAGCAGCCGATCCATAGCAAAAAGGAGCAGGGAGTCCACCTTTACAATCCTTCCAAATCCTACATGGAGATACACACACGTAGGGTAGACCTAGTAACCAAAATAATGGACCTTGAACTTTATCTTGCTCCAAAAAAACCTCCATCTTCATACCTCAGTTACCTCATTTATACCATATCATCAGGAGCATCATCCTCAGGAATCGTCCTCGCCAGCTGATATGTTTCTTTGTCGAGCTGTAATGCTGGCTCCATGCTGCTTGGTGGCACAAAGTGAACAATTAATGCCTCCTTTTGGCCTTATTCAGAATTGCAAGCATAGACGCCGTGAGGTTAACAGCTTGATGGGTATAATTAAGAGTAACATTCCATTTCCAATCTAAGAGCTCACGGATGTTTGTGACCGCAGTCTTTAAATAGGATCTAGACCCCATTGGACCAGATTGAAGCTCACTGATTAACTGCTTCTCCAAATCAATTTCAACATGATCAATATTATATCCCCATGCTTGGATTAAGGCTTCCTTTAATGTCAATAGCAGGATTTCCAGAATGCAAGGAGACACAATCCTTCTGGTAGCACCTATAAACTATTGGAAATCAGCATCACAAACAATCGCTGCACCTATGGCAAAGGTGTGATCTTCACTCTGAAAGGCTTCCACATTAATTTTGAAGGCTGGCTTTGTGGTTGGCTTCCAGGAGATGATTTTGTGCTCCGTATTGAAGTACTGATCCTGTAAAGATAAAACCCCATTTACGTCAATATTAATACGCAACCAAAATCGATGAGTTTGCTGGCATGTTTTTTCAAAAACACATTGATTTCTATAACAGCAAAGCTGCCAATAGACAACAGAAAAAAGGATATGCCATTTTGGTCCAATAGTAGTGGAGAGGATAAACTCCAGCCATTCCTGCCAATGAAGAGAGAACTGTTTATAGTTATTGGAATCACAATCTGTAAAAAACGGGTCCATGTTGCCCCTGCTAGAGGGCAATCGCTAAATAAATGAAAATGATCCTCCACGGCTGCACCACAAATGACACATGAGGGGTACAGTTCAGGAATGAACCGAGCTAAAGTTTGAGCTACTGGGAGGGACGCATGCATTAATCACCATAAATGAAATTTAATTTTAGAAGGAAGCTTGAGAGCCCAGATAATTTTAGCAAGTTTGACATTAGAGATTTCGAGGAGCCTAGTGAGGAATAAACAATAGCTATAGAAAACTTCTTACTCTTATTAATATGCCAATAAGGATAGTCCATATCACTAGGATGAACTAACACGATAATGAGCACACCAATTAGGAGGGTCTGAATCAATTTGTTTAACCAAACCAAGCGGAAGCCATTTATCATACCAAAATGAAGTGTTATCACCCTTTCTAATCTGGATGCATATATTGTTAAAGAGATTATTCTTGATCGTAATCAGACTTTTCCAAAAAGGAGAGTAATGAGCCTTAGTTTCCATAAACTCAAGACCAGCATCAAACAGATATTTAGCCCGCATAAAGTGGACCCAGGGACGATCCTCCTTTTGATAGCAAATCCATAAAAGTTTCATTAAGAAAGCTTGATTCCAGTAGGAGAAGTTTTTTTATCCCAAGTCCCCCTTTCTGCTGAGGTAAACAACTAGTTTGCCACCCAATTTGTGCAAAATATTTTCCTTGTCCATTTTTATTCCATAGAAACCTTCTCATAATTTGCTCCATGGACTTCCTAGTTTTATTTGGAAGAAGGAGGTTTGCATATGATACATAGGCAACGATGACAAAACAGATTTAACTAAAGTTGCTCGTCCTGCAAAATTAAGAAATTTAGTTTGCCATCCGTCAAGACGTTTAGAGAATTTAAGAACAAGTTCCTCATAATCCTTGGGTTTGGGTTTTAAAGTAACTAATGGAATTCCTAGGTTTTTACCAAAGGCTATCAAGACAGGAATATGAACTGATCGTCATAGCACTCTTCGTAATTTATGATGTAGTGAAGTAGGTACTATAATACAAGATTTATGAATGTTAATGGTAAGAGCAGAAAGTTGACCAAATCTCCTAATAGTTGTGATCATATTGCCTACGTTATCAAGAGTAGGAGCCCCGAATATGATAACATCATCAGCATAGAAGAGATGGAAGCCTAAAAAGAACAAAGTTTAAAAGGAATCCATCGTTTCAAATCGACCTCATGTTGTATAATGCGAGATAGTCGTTCCATACACAAGGCAAATATGTAAGGGGACAAAGGGTCGCCTTGACGAATCCCTCTAGATAGGGAAAACTGTTTACCAGGATAGCCTTCCCCCAATACTTGCATAGTGCAAGAACGAATACAACACATTATAAGGTTTGATGAGGCTACCGGAAATTGAAATAATTCAAGGTATCTTGAATAAAGTGCCATTCAACACTATCATAGGCTTTAGAGAGGTCAATTTTCACCGCCAGAGGTTTCATCTTGGTTTTACTTTTCGCTGTCGAATGTGCAAGTTCCTTGACTAGAATGATATTTTCCATAATACTTTGGCCTAGAACAAAACTAGATTGACAAGGGCTAATACATTGGTTAATAAAAGTCTTAATGCAATTGGCAATAAGTTTAGCAATAATATTATAAAACGTATTACACAGACTGATTGGACGGAAATCTTCCACTTGTTCAACACTTTCTTCCTTAGGGATCAGACATAGGCAAGTCCGATTAATATCTTTAATTTGCTTAGGATTATGAAGCAAAGAGTTAGCAAAAGATACAAGGGATGGATGCATTACACTCCATCCATATTTGAAAAAATGTGCTTGGATGCCATCCGGCCCAGGTGATTTATAAGAATTCATAGACCATAACGCATCTTTGATCTCTGCCAAGGAAAAAGGTTCTCCTAAGCAAGGTTGCCAGAATCCAACTGGTGAGTGAACCGGTAAGGTTAGTGGGTCAATGGTTGGATCGGTCCAACCGGTTAGACAGGGTAAAACCATTTTATCATATTTTATTAAATTATGAATAATTTGTTATTTATATAAGTAAATTTTGAACTTGAATAGGAAGAAAACTTTTAATAAGTACCATCATAAATTTTTAAATTAAAATGTTTTAGGAATAAATGAGTAATAAATTTCTTAAATTCCAAAACTTTTTATGAATTTCCTTGTGAGTAACAAAAATAAAATTATTTAATTTGATCAAAAATGGATGAAGAAGTGGACAAGATATTAATTTGGATTGTTAATATGTAATGAATTAATAAAAGGATTCAATGGGTAGGGAGGAAAGTTTAAATGAATAACAAATGGTAATAAATTTGCAAGTGAACTTGTAGCACAAAAAGTTGTATTGCTCACTTGGTAGGAGACCCAAGAATAACTTTAAAGTAGGTAGAGGAATAACTTTAAAGTAGGTAGAGGTCTGGGTTTCAAAGCTCTTTACAAACACAATGTAATTTTTTAATAGTACCCAAAAAATAAAAAAATAAAGACATGGGAGGATCTTGAACCGATCCAAATACCCAGTCCAACCATGAAAACTAGCGGTTTAACCGGGTCTTGATCGGTTCTTGACTGGCTCAATAGGGTATTGGTTTATTGCTAGTGAACGGACCGGACTGTTGCCCGGTTCGCGGTTGAACCGGTTGAACCTGCTGGTCTGGTCCGATTCATGTAACATTGCTCCCAAGTGGTCCATGTCCTTAAAGAAATGACTAGGAAGGGGAAAATCAAAAGGGCTATGAGGCCTATCTATCACATATTTGAAGAAATTGTCAAAGTGCCTAAACACCAAATTCGAAATATTAGAAGATCCAGAAATCCATTCATTATTACCATTTTTAATTTGGTGGACAATAAGCTTAGCACGTCGGACTTTAACAACCATTTGAAAATATCTAGTATTAAGGTTTTTATACAAAAAGTTATACACACGAACACGCTGAGCCCAAAGACTCTTCTCCATATTACTAATCTCATCATATAGCAACATTAGTTCCTTTTGTAAATTTTCCAAAAACGGGCTAGGTCGACGGCCCAATGCCATCTGTATGCCTAACAATCAAGCTTATTCGTTCTTTTTAGTACCCAAATTCCCAAACACATTTCTAGGCCAAATTGGGGCTTGGGCCTGAAATCGAGAGATATAATCAGCAATAGTAGCATATGGTTTCAAGCACATATTAAAAAAACGATCAAAATCCTCATGCATGGTCCAGGCCACCAATCCACGAAAAGGGGGGAGAATAGTCTATTGGGCTAGATTTAAATCCACTAATATTGGGCAGTGATCAAAGTAAAGTCGAGGGAGATGGGTTACCTGCGTGTGAGGGTACACTTGCAACCAAGTTGGGTTGAACGACGCCCTATCCAATCTTTCTTGGATACGTTCTGGTCCAGTCTATCCATTATCCCAAGTAAAGGAAGGCCCAGAAAAGTCCAAATCAATAAGTGACTAAGTGAGCAAACATTAAGAAAATTAAGAAAAGTGCGACAGTTTGAAATTCTAAAACCCTTACCTCCTTTCTTCTCTGCTTCATTCGTAACAGTATTGTGATCACCCAAGACTGAGCAAGGGTGATTGTGAGGAGGAGGATCATGTACCAGTTGATTTCAGAAGTGTTGACATTGCGAGGATGCACTCGGTGCA
>JACYFF010031952.1:45420519-45592432 GCA_017589665.1 Selenicereus undatus
CCAGTTGATTTCAGAAGTGTTGACATTGCGAGGATGCACTCGGTGCATGCATGGCAGTAATCATCACTTCGGGCTCCTCTGGCGCCATGGTAAGAAGACTATGGAACAGAGAAGACTCTGTTGAGATGAAGTCAATGGTACTAACCGGATGCTTCCAGAAATACCAAATACCACTGCGGCGACACATCCGATCCACAAATTTGAAGTTTGAGAATCCGTAGGTGTCCTGAATTAGCCGCACAGTGTGATAAGGGGAAGGAGCTTCAATTAGAATGAGGATGAGAGGGTGATGTTCTTGAATCAAGTCAAGCAAAAAGATGAAGAAATTGCTACACGAACTTCGTCTAACATTCCACAATAAAATCTTTAGATTTTTGCTAATCATGAATGTTTTGGCTTTGAGACGAGAAGGCCGGATTCTTCATGCGCCTTGAGTAGGCTAGAATCGATGAGTTCATGGGATTCTGCTGATTTGGTGTCCCTAACAACGGGTTGTATGGCACTAATTCCTTCATGGGTTTGAGGGACACTCTCACTCGAGGTAGCTGTGCTGGAGGAAAGCTGAAGAATATCACAATTTTGAGGAAATTGGGGAGATGATTTAGACGGAAGCACTGGACTAGCTTTTTGTAATGGGTCATACTGGTTTCGTCACCGAGTTCTCCGACGTCTCTCAGCTGCAAGAGACAAGGGGGAGCTTGAAAAGGAGGAATTTTGGCCTCTTTGTATTTCCAAGTGGAGGGTTGAAGGATGTGTTGAGTTGATATCGCTTGTCTCATCTGCCTCTCTATTCCTTCGCTAATCGGGCGGTCGACCACATATGGTGGTTTTGCCAAGATCGGCCACAGGGCTGGCGTGGGGAAGGTTGGGAATAAATTGAGTAGATTGTTGGGATGGACTATCATGGGGGGAAGCAGGAATGGCAATGGTGGAGGCAGTGGTGGTGGGAAATGGGGTAACAGAAACTCCGGCTGTGGATGTAGCATCAGGAATGGGTGCTGCGACTGATCGGATATTCGTGAAGGAAGTTGATTCATGTTGGGTTTCTGCTGACAAGATTGCATCAACGGATGTGATGCTGAAGTGGGATTCAAAGGAAGGGCTTCCCTTTGATTTTGGAGCCGTGGAGGAAGATTCCTCATTAGTCGAAGATTGGTGAGGTTGAGAGTTTGAATTCAATGGCAAGGAAGATGTTGAAGGAACGGCCCCAGGAAAATAGACAGAGTCACGACCTAACTCACTACCCATTGTTGCCTCAAAAGCCGTGCTACTCGAGTTAAGCACTGTAGTAGGCAGAGGTGAGGGGTGATTAGCCGCGACATCATTACTGGGATAGTGGGATGCATGAATGATGATTGGGGGTGGTTGTTAATCTGAGAAGTTAAGGCTGGACAGTGGGCACACGGAGCATTTAAAGCAGCATGCTCAGCCTGTAATTTATCATTAATGAGCATGACTTTCGTATTCTCTACCAACAGGAAAAATGAATTTGCCACGCGTATGCTGGATGAGGGAAGTCGGTGAAAAGGAGTCTGACTTGGGCGTAGAATTGCTTTACCCTTATCTATTTGCCTAACCTGGTTTCCAGTATTAGATCGATTATTCTTCAAGACCAGCCCATTTCTAGTAGATCTGACTTGGCCCAACCCAGTATGCTCTGTAGATCGTTTTGTCCTACCCGATACTACCACCCATTTGTTTGTTCTATGTGGAGAACCTATACCATTATGCATCTCACCTGGGCTTGGGGAACCAGCCTGACCTGTGGGAAGCCCACTTTGGTCCATTCCACTCATTACGTCATCACCAACCCTGGTTGCCACCTTAGTGGGATAAGTGGAGTTAGGTTGTGCAACCTGTGGGCGTAGACTAGATCCTTGAGCAGTATTTTTACCTTGTGGACAAGTGTCTTGAAGATGGCCAACAATACCACATGTCATGCACAATAAGTCTAAGTTGTTGTACTCAATACGTTGCCACCCATTTACAACCCTAATACTAGGAACAAGCGGTTCATCAATCGGTATCTCCACACATACTCGGGCATAACGCGCACGACTAATCTATAGCAAAGTCCACCTTAATTGGGGCTCCTACCAGCTTCGCAATATCAAACAAAGGAAGTTTATTAAAATATTCCATCGGTAATTCTAGAAGTCGGACCCAAACAATAATGGACGAGAAGGGATTAAAAGAAAGTCTAAAATGCGGTTTTCATTTGGTTAACATGAGATAATGACCAAATAAAAAACATGGGCCTCCAATAATGACACCGTCGAGATCAGATTGAAGATCAAATTTAAAAAGGAAGATATCCTTACCTAAATCAATGATATCAAACTTACCTTGCGGTTTGCCATAATTGAGGAATACGCTGAGTTACAGTATCATACCTGACCCATGAGTGTCTTACCCCAGGGACCTCTGTGAAGGAAACCTTCAGGGGGGTGTCAGGTTCTTCTACTGCCTCCTCCATATCTTCCTGTAATTGTTCCATCAGTGAAGAAATAGTTGGAAAAAACCTGCCAGATCCACTCACGATATCTTCGAATGATGCCTTAGCTGCAGTCCTATTCTGTTCCTCACTGGATTCAATATCCATAAGCTGTGCTTCAGTAGGTTGACTTCCATGAACAAGTACTTTAGATTGTGCAAGTTTATCAGGTGGTTCACACCTTGAGTCGTTTGGATTCAAGGGGGACAAAGGTTGGGGGCGATACATTTGGAACAGGAAATGGAGCAAGTCAAATTGTATCCCAAGAGACAGCTGATTTGTTGATTCCTTTACTTCTGCCCACTGAATACGTCAGTTGCTCCGCCAAGTAAAAAATTGTGAATTTGACTCACTGGGTGCTCAATTTCAAAAGGCTAAGTACAGATGGCTTTTCGGCCTCCACTCAGTCCACTGTCCTCACTCTCATCGAAGCTCTTTTTGGAAGACAATCTTCTATATTATGACTTTCATTTCCAGGGGAAGACCTACAGTGCACGCTGGCTTAATTTTCTTGACTTGATTTAGTCTTCAAGCTTTTAGAAATACCATTGAGTCTTGATTGACGTACTATTCTCTCCGTGTGGTGTCAACCTAGAGCTGTAATTGTGTTCCATCTTTTTCCTTCCAGCTTCTAGACACCCCCCCCACTCTCGGGGTTGAAGAAAATTCGCTATCATCCAATTATTGTTGCCGGAATGCAGGACGACTTTGCATGTCCAGGATATTCATGTTTTTTTTTTCCTTCCCCTTTTTTGCTGACTTCTTGCCCTTTCTGGAATCGCCGAGCTTTTGCTGAACTGAAAGATCAATGAGAATTGAAGTCGGAAATTAGGATCAATTGCTCTCATTTGGCATTTCTTCCACTCTAGGCAAGCTGAGTTCTATCAATTAGGATCTTCCCAGAGTCCAGAATGTCCTCGTCGTCAGTGTTATTGCCCATGCACACGATTTCTCCATAATTTATCCAACTTAACGGCAAGTTTATCATGTCCCAAACACAAGGGGGTAGCCCAACTATCCAAATCCAAACTTGCGTCATTTGGCAAGTGCCATTCCATGGTCTGACGAATGATGATATCAAGCCATTGGTTTGGCTGATCTTCTACATTACTCAGTGTATTGTAGATTACGTCCAACTCAATGAAGAATCTGAACTTCCCCAAACTTCTGATTGTTACAAAGAGGGACATTGATCCGTTGTTGCTACGAATAGCACGTGCTGGTCATTGGGGTATTCAGATTCTCTTTTAACTGATCTTTTGGACCGTTCTAGATTCTATTCAACTTGATGACCATTCGAATTTGAAATTCTCAGCTCGACTATGCTTCCCCTTGTCTTTTTGGCCTCCATTGTTGGCACATCTTTGCTACTGTATCGACTTCTCGGTTTGTTTCTGACTTGATTGCATATCCACCATGGACGTCTCCTATTCTGGCTGTCCTTTTTCTGTTTGTGAATTTTTCTGCCATGCATGTTCTTGATTGCCTCCTCACTTCATGTTTGTGATGTGGACACCCACTATTTGACAAAACTCCTTCAATAAACTTCCATTGCTTTCCCTCTTCACTCTCTTTCATGGTTCCCGCCCTTTGCAAATGATATCAATGCTATTTTCCCCGCGGGACTGAACTAGGGGTGAGAATCCAAGCTTTTGAAATGATCAAAATCAGCAAAGTTTTACAACATTGAAACTGCAGAGAAGGCAGGGCACCAGCATTGCTTTGGACAAGATCATTATTATTAGACCTCATAATATAGTCCCAACATACAACATCAGCTGACCACAGAAATCAAATACTTTCCAGTCTGAGAATAGAGACTCGACACCCCTACATAAGACACGACCTCCTCCCTTTGAGGATGTTTCCAGCAAACCTACATGTATGAAATATTTACAAAGAATGGAGTAAACCTAAAATGGAATGCATAAACTAGACTTTTTAACTTATTTCTTCTCCTTCATATTGTCTGGTAAAGCTGGACCCTTGCAGATTGGACATGTATTTTTCATTGACAACCACTTCTCGATGCAGGCAACATGGTAATCATGGCCGCAAGCTTTTAGCGTTCCAACATCATCCATATGCTGGTACTCCTCCTGTCAAAACAGCAGGCACAAGTTATGATTCAAGGATTTATTTCTGATACTAGGACATTCTCTTTTATTTTGCACTTTGATTTGAAGGACAGGCAGACTTTAACATAGATACCAAGCCTTCTGCTTTAAAGATTCTTCTAAAAAGCTTCACCTGGACAAGATTGTCCCTCACAGGAAAAGCATGAGTCATGGCTAATGTTGAGTCAGAGTAAACAAAATCGGTCTGCTCATGAGTCATGACTACTTCAGTAACCACAAACATTAAAAGCATCTCTAATGAGGCTCTCTTTTAAGCATCTCATCTCAAAGTAAAAAAGAGCAGAACCGGGTTGGGGGGGGGGGGGAGACACAAACTTTGTCAGCATCGGCAAGTTGTAGTAGCTAATAACTTAGTTTCCAAATCTGTTTATAATTTATGCATTTCCTCTCTCCAAATTCCACCGAACTAAACTCTAGCTTAGTTTCCAAATAGAAAATGTATCTGTTAGTTTAGAAGCATATGAAATTTAATATCTTTTCCAGATCAGAATATATTTATCAGCTTAAAAGCATAATCCAAAATAAATATACTGCAATAAATTCAAAGCACAGTTACAGTGCTTGTATCAAACTAGAGTCTATTGAATTGAACAATATGAGTCGAACGAATTAATGGAGACGAGTCTCATCTACTGAAGCCATTTCTGGAAGTAAGCCTCCTTCTAGGCATCAACTTCCAAGTACATCACATACAATTTGGTAACCAACACGTTAACCAAGTCTAAAGGTTAATATCAAAACTGAAATCGAACCATACCAGGCAGATAACACATCTTCCTTCTTCCTGTAATTGATCCGATGAACAGTACACACTCTCAGTCAAACATTTTGGCAGCTGATCTTCACATAATCCAGTGTTGACACATCCAATCCTTTCTCCAAGAGCAAGCAATTCCTGCTCATTCAAACAAGTTTCAGAGGAGCAAAGACTACTCAAATGCAAAAAGAAATATCCTGACAAAGGAAGAAAAGCCCACCTCATAACTCATGTTATCTACATCTAGCCTCATGTCTCGATGTTGATCGAACAAACTCCTTGACCCATATAAGGAAGACTGGTCAACGATCATAAGACCCTGAAGAAGACAACAGATGCCGAAGAACAAGGCAAGTTAGAAACTAGTTAAGACCAATCAAACATATGTTGAATGTCTAATGTCAATGTCAACTTGAAAAACCATTGCCAACAGGACTATCAGTCCACAAAACCAGAAGACAATGCTCTATTGCATGTCATATAAACAGGACTTGAGGGTCAAGCCAACTCCTGAGAATCACTTTCTTCTTTTTTTATTTTTTTTTGTTTTCCATTTGGGGGGGGGGGGGGGTTATGAGAAAGCACAAGGCTAACAAACATGGCAAACACAATTCCTGGCATCACAGCAACAAATCTACCACTTGCCAGTTGATATTTACAAATTTCAACAAAGAGCAAGGATGAAAGGAACCACATGCAATTAAGTTCCTTAAATGGCAATCTGAGCTCAGATGCAGGAGCTTCTTCCCCCATAGCCAATTATGACTAAAGCATTATAGCTACACACATGCGCACGTGCATACAAAAGTTTGCGATTCTCAAACGAAGTGTTCCATTTTACGGGTAAAACCATGGTCTGCAAACATCGTCAAATAACACAAATCAGTATATGCAGTTCTGCGACTCTCACCATCACCAGAAAATGCAACTAAGTCTAAGATAGATAAGACATA
Organism: Selenicereus undatus; assembly: GCA_017589665.1. Classification (NCBI taxonomy): domain Eukaryota; kingdom Viridiplantae; phylum Streptophyta; class Magnoliopsida; order Caryophyllales; family Cactaceae; genus Selenicereus; species Selenicereus undatus. The sequence goes on from JACYFF010031952.1 coordinate 45,426,862, forward strand.
AATGTAAATTGATTGTACAGCTAAGATATCTGCAGTAATGCCTATCAAACTTCATTCCAGCAACGACATCCATTTTGGAAGATGCTTTTGTCCCCTTCACAGTAAGGCAGATGTTACCTCTCACCATGACAAATGATCTGAGTCACTAAATTTCGAAACAACTCCCAGAGCAACTACATGCAGCCACAGAAATTATAAAAGTAAAGTAAGCCATCATCACTTAAGTCATAACCATTGATAATAAGCATAATTCATTTCCAATGCCGAAGGCCACTATATTGCAGAAATACTAGACATCAGGCTCGCCCACTCCCTCCAACACATATATAAACCAATTGTCCATCCCTGCCCAACCCACTCAGCAGTCATTTAGTAATATGAGATAAGCTCAAAAGGCAAAAGAAAGAAAAACAACTAAATCAAAGGATTTTTCCACCTCAGGAGTCAGTCGATCATGATTGCCAGCATCCTCAGTAAGCAAACGGTGTCTCTCAGAAGACAACCTTGACCTCCCACTCCTGTCACCATTGCGCCATCCCAGAAATGGCCTAGGATGTCTAGAGGAATGGCTCTCCCCCACCAGCTGCAAACCTTCATCTAGAGGAGGCACATGGCCAATGCGCAAGCTTCCCAGTGAAACTCGACTACTATTGCCAGATCTATGAGTATAACTACTGCGAACTCCCCTCGATGGGGTAGGATGCAAACTTTGTGGAACAACAACATTTCGGCTAGAAATGTGTTCATGATGGAACCCTGCCATTTCACCTGAAGCATTAGTGATGCTGCTTCCAGGAAAGAAGCGACTACTCTCGTGAGGCAAGCTATTTGAGACTATAGGTCTTGCATGTGGAGCACCAGATACATGGATGGGGTTCCATTCTTGCATAGGAACACTTGGATTTGAGCTTGGATGATCTATTGCACCAGATTGATCAACTGGAAGTCTACTTGAACTGGGATGGTGAGAATAATTAGCTGGCAAATGGGTCCTGAAAACATCAGAATCCAAGTCTAATGCAGACCGGCTTCTCACATTCCGCAGAGAACTTTCACCTCCAATCGAAAGTTGATTGCCTCTGTAACTGGGAGGGACAGCCATGGACTCCCAGCGAGTATGCTGACCATCCAGAGTTGATTTATCTTGCCACAGTTCTGACGATGAAGGCACATCAGATGAAGTTCCAGCACAGTAATATCTGCTCGTACTTCCCCTTTCGCAAACAGCAGGGATACCAGGGCTTTTCCTTTTGTATGGCCTCCTCCCATTGCCCATTGAAAGATCAAAGAAATTACTTTCAACTCCATAATTTGAGGAAGATGCATGGTGAACATGATTTTCTGGAACCATAAAGACATTGGCAGCAGCAGAAGGATGCAACGAATCACGAGGAGGATCAGAAGCATCAGGTTGAAAATGAGGTGCATTGACCATCTGGCTTGATGAAGAATAGCCATTCAATCTTCCAGCAGTATTCCATTGTGAAGCATAATGAGCTCGATCCACTGATCCATTCTCCCCAGGATGAAATACAGTGCCATTTTCTGTGGCACTAGTTCTTGCTGCAATTCAAAGGAATGGTGTAAGGGGGAGCAGATTAGAAAGCATCTGACATAATCAGGAAGACAACAGAGCACAAAACACAACAGAATGCGTAGACCACACACAACAGCCTTCTCTGAAAACGTCAAACTCAAATCTGTTTCTTGAGAAGTCCACGGAATACTGACACAAGCATAAGCACCCTTGAATCTCTGACTAAGCAAGGAAGTAAACATACCATCTAATGCAAAAACTTGATAGTAGTTTGACAAAACACTAAATGGAAATTGTAGAAAGTAATTCACAAAAACAAGAGAAAGATATCCACAACCAGCAAATATTAGGTTGTTTTCTTGAGATGTACAAACAAAATTGGAACAAAAAATTATATAAACAGAGAAGCATTAACCTTTAGATAGCACAATCCTCTTTCAAATTAACCTACCCAAACTTCTCCACTGGTGACGAATAAACACCCGATAGTTATGTCTACGAAAGTAGTCCTTTTTACCAATTTTCCATGGTACTATACCCCCTTACAAGGTAGGCTTCTGGGCCAATTCCTGCTCTGCATTATAAGCAGATCATCTTCGTGCAATTCCCCCCCCCCCCCCCAAATCCCAAAAAAAAGAAAGAAAAAAAATATCTAACCAGTAACTTAGACACAAGAACCCAAGTCTTTTCTACTTTATCATGGTATGCGGGCATTCTGTACTACAGTGAATGCAAGAATACAGATCTATGCTCCTGCATTTCACCTTTACTTTGCGCATTTGGTCCAATTTATTGACCATTCCTAGTTAATGATAAGGTATGTCCCCTCAAGATTTGTGATAGTTTCCTCAAAACAATTCCAGAGGTTTTGGAGGCTCTAAACTGGAGATTTTATAGAGCTGTGTGATATTTGCTGTTTTAAGGTATATCTGATCTGCTTGGACTGTGATGCAATCTTAGAAACCACATGCGGCCAGAGATTGGATCCAAAGTGAAGTAGTTGTTCTTGCCTTGCTTTATTTTGTTGTCAGTGTCTTTTGAGAAGTCCTATCCTCCAGACTTCATGGATTCTCTCTTAATTAACAAAAACTTTTACAATCTCACTTGTCATAGTTTACACATTCGCATAGCTTGTAGAAACACCTTCTTTATGGTTTCAAATTTCAATGGATGCCTCCTCACTCCTCAGTACCACTTGATAAAGTTAATTACATCAGCTGTAGCATTGGACAACACAAATTGATGGTCAATCATGGCCTACAACCTTCTGAAGTGACTGAAGAACTTTGATGACTGACGACATGAAAATTACTACTAGATGTGTGGAAGGTAAGATGAATGAATTGACAAAAGACAAGATGCGAACTAGCCCTAAAAAAGACAAGATGGTCCAGGCAATATAGAGATGGTTCAGACACGTGAAAAGGAGGTCTCCATATGCCCCTCCAAGAAGGCGTGACTACAGTTTTTAAGAGGAAAATGATAGACAAAATAGAATACGGTTATCATACAAGACTTGGCACAACTGCGACTTAGGAAGGGCATATCCCTTGATGGGAGTTTGTTAGTTGCAGACCCTAGTCTTAGACCTAGGTGACCACTTCCCCACCTTTCTTTGTCACTTCCGTACATAACAATCTATGTTTGGCGTCCAGAACTTGTTAGTGACAACAGGTTTGCCTAGTTCGTATCTGCTCGCCTTCGCGGTTGTTTCTTCTTTCTTTTGAACGGACTATCCAATCCTCTTTTGGCTCTCCACGTGACGCAAATCACCAATGTGCTATATGTTGCTAACCTTACCATGTTTCATCATATCAGTCTATGCCGATAGCGCTATGTTTGCCTATCTTTAATGCACTGTATCATCACTAGCCTTTTACATATTTCATTATTATCATGGCGTTCTTTCGAGTTTTACCAGAAATGTTTTACCATACATATTTATTTTCCATTTTTTTTTAGTTCTTCTCCTAGGAACAACATCTGTGCAAGTAGGATAAGGTTGCCTATACCTGAATGTACAAAAACCCACACTTAAATGAGATCCATATTTAGCATTGGTGTATAACATCAAAGTTGTATATGGTGAGATGTCCCTGAGATAAATGACTAATGAAGAAAAATAATGGCATATGAACTTGTACACAAATTTCAATTCTCATTACCAAAGTGGATATATGGATCATCATTAGGCAGATGGTTCCAGTGCTGATCAGGTTCAGCTTCAAATATCGGTGATGAGCTGTACAGGTGTCTATGTGCCATAATCACATTAGGCACAATACTGGACTGCTTTTGGTGCTTAAAATGCCTGCACACGAGTAAAGAAACGTTAAGATTAGGTAGCTTCTTCATCTCAATCCATAATTTACAATGTTTAAGCATTGAGACTAACCCAGCTATCCGAAGTTTTACAGCGAAAAAGACATTGTTAATACTATATTACTGGTTTATCATGTTAAAGCCAACACATCCAGTCTGGAAATAGAAACTCGAGAATACTAGAATGTACACAGCACAATAACGTCACTTTGAATCTCATATTCAGCAGCAAAACCAGAACTGTATCAACTAGCCCATGGTAGTTGGTAGCCCAGACATATGGTAAAAGGAAACATGTCCACATCAGAAAGATAAAATGTATAAGAAAGAGTAGACAGAACAGTCAAGATAGGAAGGCAGGGAGAAAATCAATGAACTGATACTATCTGATACGAAATGGCCAATGAAGTATCCACGCATGAAATAATAGGAAAATTTCATCCCAACTGGTGTCAGCACTTCACTCGGGAAGAATAGGGTTCAATTGCAAAATGGGAATTGATCGAGAGAGCGGTAGTCCACCAAGTTGACCGACCATGATCAGTTAAAAAACAAGTTCATATTAGCCATCCTCCAGAGCAAAATTCACCCATTATACCAACTATTTCCTCTATGCTAAAAAGAGTACTCCTTGGAAATATCAAATACCATGTACCAATACAACTCATCATTTCCTGACCTTCTAAAATTGCCATTTACAGGTATGCTCAGACATGCATCCCCATTTGTAAGAGTGCACTTCAAAATAACAAATAAAAGTTCAACTTCGTAAGGTTGATAAAAAAGGATTGCATTACAAAAATTGAATCTTAATTTGTGACATTCTAAAAAGGAATAGACTACGCTACAATATTTCAAATACAGAGAATGCCAACATAAACCTTAATGATTCTTCAAATTGTGATCTAAGCTTGCTCTAATGTAAATTGATGAAGCTCAGAGGAATGAACTTTATGGCATTGATCATGCAACCACAGAAAAAGATGAAGCCGTAATATCCAGCGCAACCAGTACATTAATAACTAGAGAACAAGCTCTCTCTCTCTCTCTGTCACTAACATGGACCATGGAATGGAGGCAATTTCATTATGATGGAATAGAATCACCGAATCAACCTTTAAATAGACAATTGACCCGGTTGTCTGGTGCATAAAGCTGCAATCATACAATAGATGGGTTGCTGACTAGCACGCAAGAAAGGCATGTTACAACAGCAGGCACGGCAGATCTTATACCAGTAAAGGCCTAAAGCATGTCATGCAACTTAAGCCAAGTAGGTTTGGGTTGATCTTAGACAAATAGATATATTTTCCATATTGCAAAGTGCAGATATTAGTGTAATTTAGTTCTGTCAACATGGCGTTCTTCTGTTCCAATCCAGATGCAACAGCACCCATCCAAACCCATGCCCTGAGGGTCCAACCTATGCACTATGCAGGTTACAAGAAATCAGCTGTAGCAGCCTAAACCATAAATCATACAGAGGTTGACCCTAGATTAAAAACCATGGACTGTCCACAAAGCCATAGAAAGGAAACACAGGAGATTGCAGTGAGTCATCTTGCTTTGGTCTATACAAACCAAGCTGAAAATTTTGCCTCAAAATTGGCTTTTTCAATAACTGTCCCGAAAGTTGACACAGTGTAACAGCCCTTAAAATGAGGATAATGCCCCTCTGGGGTCATCTAGTAGGATGCCTGGTTCATCTACAAGGTGGAATAGGATATGAACATCCCTAAGCTGAGTGCATGCTGAATACTAAAACCCCAAAAAAAGAAAAAAAGACACACACTACAATGAGAATATGAAAGAGGACTATACTCCACCAGGACAAACAGATCCTTTGATTCTTTTCAAGAAATGTTATAAGCAGACAAAACCTAAGCACAAAAAATCCATTGCTTGAAAAGTAATGCTACATCTCAGTGGAAACCCAAACATCAATTACACGAGGAGATATGAAAGCCATGGCAATTCAATGCAGAAACAACAATTTCTACACATACTGCCCCAAGCAATGGAAACTTGTTGGGGTCTCTTGCAAAACAAAAGTAGCTGCTACGACACTCTGAATTCAGGATCAAAACAATGGAAACTTCAAGTATGATGTAAAATTATGTAAGAATCCAATTTCAAGAGGTCCAACTTTCCCTAAACAAATAAAACATATGAGGAAACAAGGTTTCCCCATGCCTTTGAAACAGCAATTATTTGTTACTCGTGCGTATTCAATTTAATTGGGGGGGGGGGTGGTGTGATAAAAACCTTACAATATATACTTCTACAGGCAACTACTAATTAATCAAGTCAAGAGCTCTGAAAGTTTAGGGAAATTAACTAAAGAGATTTTCTACTTGAAATATTAATTTACAATATAGGATGTCAAGATCACAAGACACAGTAAGTCAGTGACCCCATCCATTGGAACCAAAGAAACCAAGGGAACAATTTTTAAAAGAAAAAAAAAGAAAAAACAAACAAGAAAGGACATGTTGCATGTGACAGACATGAATATCCTTATGTTATTGTTTACCAATGCTGAGAAAGAACCACAATGATATTTGGATTAATATTGCTACAGAACAATACCCCGGGGGGGGGGGGGATAGCGCTGTTTGTAGAGTTTCAATGAAGAGCAAAAATAACAGATAAAAGAAGTCCATGCCACTCCTAAAAAGTTCAAATTCAAGGATAGGCTATGAAAGTAAGTAGTTCGTACCACGGAACAACAATTGGGTCATTCAATCATGACAATTGCAAGAAAAGAACATTGTAAACTGAAAGAGCACTTGAACAACAAGAGTGCCCTATGCTTTATTATTCAGAAAGAGAAAAGCCCTTTAAGTCAAGGGGCGTTTACTTTAAGCAGAACTGGATGGTCAATATCAACCGAATATGTACGAATTGAAGACGAAAAAAGACCTTTTTTCTGCGACACTACCCAGTGTTGAAGTTAAATGAATGAATCAGTTCAGGTGAATTGATGCGCAAAAGGCTAATGCAGCATGCAAACTCGAGATCCTAAGAACCGTCAGAAATTAACTAATAAAGGCTATGATGACAAAGTGCTGGCATGATATCACAATGTAGGAACACCAGATAGAGCACTAATGCAAGATATCAGAAAAGACACATGTCTAGACTATGGAAGATGGAAGTACAATTTTCAGCATTTCGAACAAATTGACACTTCAACAAACGTATGTCAGGACCAAAGCAACATAGTATATAACCAAATCTAAAACGTAGAGGTAATCCCTAACAAGACCCTTAGTCAGCTCCAATTCTTCCGAATGGAACCGCATTCACTAATTAGCCGACGAGACAGACAAGCAAGCTGATGCTTACAACATGAGGTACCAGGCATACCCAGCCACACAAGAATGTCAATGCTCCAAGCCTTGGGAAACCCATGCCAACCTATTCCATCAAGTAACTGATTGCATCAGATGAGCAATTCTGAGCATTGCATGATTTACTGATCAGAGGGCCACAACTATGCAAGTAACAAATGATCATTCACATTACTGCAATTCCAGCTCAATAAAACCCAACCCTAGGAGATATGCCAAAAAAGGCCTTACTTCAATCCCAATGGAAGGCACATGCAATGAAAATCATAACCAAGATCAAATCTAGGGATCCTAAAAACAGGGTTCAATGTTGTCTAAGACCATTTGTTTGACAAAAGCTTTCAATGTCAATTCGAAACAACAAATCAAACAGATGCCTAATGATGTTATCCATCGATTATTGCGGCATTCAAGTGGACCACCAATAGGCATGTCAACAAAACACCCAATGTTGGTCCTGCTTTCACAGGGTTTGAGGAGAGATATAGATGTCGATGGCCTTACCCCCAAAAGTAGAGAGACCGATATCAAGAGACCCACGTAAACAAAAAATTTACATATCATATTTGTCAAGTAGAGACCTATTAAAAGCATCAAATACTAATATCTAGTAGTATTGTGTAAACTACCAGAAAAAAGGTCATTGCAATTAATTAAAAATAAGAATAATAACAATAGTAGTAGGCTACCCATAAGAGATCAAATAACAATTCTAAACAATTAAGAGTTACATAACTTTTGGATTTGTCGCCATAGATCATTGAACTTGTTTTCAAAAGAACTTAAATCTGTTACATGTACCAGTAAAACTCTTATAAAGATAATAAAGAACAATGATTGTATAGCATGTAAAGTAGATAAATAATAAAAAGTATAGTTCAAAATTTAATATCATTTTGTTTTACCTTTCTATCCTCTTATTTTGACACTTCAAAAGCTCTATTAACACATTTGAGCTAAAAGGAAATGTGTAATCCTGCAAGCTTAATCACGGGATAGTCACCATTCCCACCGTTTTGCTACTTGAGGTTGAGCTCATACTGGTTGTTAAGGCTCTATTATTGACTTTTTACTTTGGGGGGGGGGGGGTTCATTAATCCTGCAGTTTAGAGTATTTACGTCAATTTGGCAACGAACAAACAGACCCACATGAGAAAGAAGGAAAATAAGTTAGGATAATACCAAAACCATGATGTAAAGGGGCAAACGACATGGAAAAATACAGAACATGGAAGATAAATATCGTCTAGATGCTTTTTACCCTTGGTGGACATATATAGCTACAAAAAACCAGAATTTGTAACATGTAAACTCCACCGAAGCATAGAAGTGGAGTACTAACGCTCAATAAATATGGCCAGGAAAAAGAAAAGGTGCCAAATTTGAAAACTGATGACCATACTGCAGCAACTTATGTACAATGGAGGAGATTCCTCAGGGGGGGGGGGGGGTGAGAGAGAGAGAGAGAGAGCAAAAGAATGACAGCATAGAAAGCTAGAAACAAGTTTCATGATGACGGTGCAGCAATAAGATCTCTAAAATGAAGTGGCACTGGACATGACACAAGGCTGCTGAGTAGTGCTTGGAAAACGTGAATCTTCTGTGTAAACAAATCAAAGCAAGACCAGCTCAACAATAACACAGAATGCTGAACCAAAGCCCTTTAAAGCAGAGTAAACTATAAGTGAGATAACATAACATTAAACAATCAAGTCTCTCTAAATCAGAATAGGCAAGCCAGATCTTGAATTGTATCTATGAGACACCCAGAATAAAGTGATATAGGATCCACTACAAGGGTAATTGTGAAGTGGAAAACTTTGCATGTCATCATGCAAAAATAACAAGGATGGAAGAACCACATTGTGAATAGAAAGACACATCACAAATTTAGAAGGCAGGTCAAAGGGAAAGGCTAAGAATTTCAACATTTTGCAAGAGACACCCTCGGCTCTACGCTTGCCATAGTTATCAGTTTGTCATCTAAATGCTTTCCAGTCCCAAAGATTGATAAGCAAATATAGCCAACTACCAACTGCATAGTTGGTACTTAGTTTATAAAGGCAGAATTCTAGATCAAAATTCATCCACTCTGCAGAAAGGGTCAAAGCAAGGTGCATGGACATTTTTTTCAATGAATAATCAAGAGGGTAAATTAACAAGACACAGAGGGGGGTGACACGCATATCAAAGCAAGGTGCATGGACATTCGTCCTTCCGTATGCAACCTGCCAATAATACATTGATTAAACTGGTATGTTCCCTTTGGATATCACTTGGAATCTATCTTTGTACTTACAGGGGTAAGGTTACCTACATTTGGATTTCCCTAAATTTGCTAAGGCGGGACCCATAATAGGCGGGCCAGCAGTCGCGGTGGTGGTGGTGGTGGTGGTCTCTTTGAATATTGATCAAAATCTGGATGCAACGAAAAGACTAGCAAAAGTTAAATCTTGTGAGAATTAGGTTCTGTCACTTTGGATTTCTGTAATAACTTTACAAAAGGATACTTAGGTCATGACAACCCAAAATTTAAAAGCCCAACTTGGCAGTACACTGTCAAACAAACCGTACACCACTTTGATCTAATCAATAGGTTCCCTTACAGAGAATTACTGGACAAAACCCAGCCGAGATCATTCATGCCCCCCCCCCCAAAGGGAAAAAAGGGGGGAAAATATATTCAAAACAGACAGAAAAAAGACCAAAGCAAATGGAAGGAAAGGGAAGAGAGAAAAAGATAATTAAAACTCCCCAAAAGAGCCAAGTTCTTGCATCTCTCCCACCAACTGGGGGCAAGAAGTAGCCAACTAAAAGGCAGACAAAAGGTAACTAGTTGAAAGGCAGACAAAAACGTGAAGAGGTTTAGCCAAAATTACTTTATACAGCCCCCAGCCCCATCACAGCAAAGCCAAATAAACTGTTGCCTGTAGAACTTAAATAAGCACAGAAAGGATGGTATTCTCTCACCTGATGTGCGGCATTTGATCAAGCTCCCTCCAAACCCCACTATTTGCAGAAACCAAATTTTATGAGAATCAAGGTATAAACCCTTCACATTAGCTAATTTATTTCACTCATTGAGACAGACAATTCCCATTCTTATTTGATGCTCCTTGGTAATTTGGTACAGGAAGAATATCACCTCCTGCTGTTCTCAGTTTGCTCGCTCCACTTGATGGAGGGATGTCGATGCTTAACATTCTGCCGTTTAAAATTTGGAGCAAGGCCAGTTCACATCCAGAAGAACATCAGCTCCAAACTCTTTTTTTGCTCTAGATGAAAATATTTGAAGGATATACAGTGTTATAATGTACATGAAAGCTTCTGAAGGTTAATCACCAGCAAGTCTACTGACTCAGATGCTGAAAAATGCTCGAGTTCAGAGAAGATAGAGCTACAGTGTATTAGGAGAAGCTGCAGAAATTAACTTCCGTGATCAAGAAAGAAAGATTCAATACTGCCAGTACAGAATTAGTTTGATAATTGTTCAAAGGTAATTACTCCTCCAAACAAGCACCATGCTCTACAAAGAGCTGCATGATGCCAAGATATTGCACAACAGTTTCAATCCCCCCCCCCCCCAAAAAAAGTTGTGTAAATGGTTGGTAAATGGTAATCAATGATAGATCTTTCAGGAACCTAGAAGAAAAAGATGAATCTCTAATAGTGATGAATACATAATCAATACTTCCCTCTAGAATAACAAATATCAATTTCAAAATGTATAAAGGTGTCCCTGCTCTAAAGATTATAAAGGTTCACATTTGTACATTCTCATGTTTTGGGTTCTTCTTCCTTTTTTTTGTTTTGTTTTGGGGGGGGGGGGCATTAGGTATTCAGATCTCCACTTGTCTATTTTCATTTAGAGTATCAGTTTGGCATGACTAAAAAGGAACCTTTTCATTTCATGCTTGAGTTTGAGAAGCTTGAACAAAGCAAAGGCTAAATTGGTGATCCATAATGGTTGTGTGACATATAACTCCATGCAAGTCTAAACTACGCAAGAGCTACATCAAACCTGAATAGGAGAAAGGAATTCAACCAGATAACATGGGGATTGATACAGCTAACAAATGACTATCAAGTTCATCACCAACAGGAAAACATTCATATACAAGTATTTTCTGCAAATTTCATTAAGCAAAATCTAAGAAGTTCGACTGGAATACAGCCTGTATTAAATAGGAAAAATACAACAATAGAGGCAGCCACTTCCACTTATAGCACGAAAAAGAATAGGAAGCACAAATGGCTAATTTTTCAAGGATGAGAATCGTTTCTCTCCACGGAAGCGTTACAATACTCCAATACAGTTCCTGATCAACAATAGGGCACCACAAAGAGGATCCATGCCCTATAATGTAAAAGATGTGATGACTACAATCTAAACAGCAATAATCTTAGCTGGAAACAGTTGCATATAGTGGAAAAGATGTCACAGTATCACCAACCAAGACACCTAAAGTCATTCCTGCTTATCTCACAGTTCACCAAGGTCGTCTGCTTTTCTTCTCTCAAGACAATGAAGTACTGCTCATCTTAGGTGCTAAGCATACAACCCTCTGCGCATGGAATTCCACCGACTCAAGGCTCAAGTGTAGGTCCTTCTGAATCAGACACCATCATAACCTAAGGACAACTGGAAAAAGTTTGCTATAGGATCTGCAGATTCATATAAAGCCCTGGCAGTAAGGAAATTGCTATTGTCAGAATAATACCTCCCAAAGCAACACTAATGTAGTCTCTCGTATCAAACCAAGGAAAGATTTAGCTCCACAAACCTACTACAGATGTCAGCAACTACCTGAGACCATTCTTTGGAAAATCCCTCTCTTTCCCCCTTACATTAAGAATATGCACTTCAATTTGCACAAACTCCCCTCCCTCCGAATGAAAGGAGATGAGTTCAGAGAAGCATATGAGAATGGGGGTAAAAGCCCAATGATAAAAACATTGGCAAAAGGTCCATTTGGTATAGCTTCTCTGCAATAAGATAATACATAATTAGAACAATTAATAGTCAAGTTTACCATTTTGTCATGATATGTATTTTGTCCCCACTGGAAACAACTACAAACGCTTGAAACTCAGCTAAACCAAGCACAGACTTGGACAACCTCCTATTCATAGCACAAGGAAAATTGTTTATGCTGCATTTATACAAATTGAATTTTGTGTAACTAAAATCACAGCTAATGGTAAAAACAGTATGACTTGACATAATATAACTTTTTGTTTAATGCAAAAACAAAGGCCATTATTGTACAACTAAATATCAGAATGAAAAGTTGAACCTCAAATTTTTGTTAGAATCTCATTCTTAACCAATAGGAGGAAGATCTCATTGGCAATATTCATGCAAATTAAAGTATATTAAATAAAGCCCTTAAACAAAAGCAAGTATGTTCTCCATTTTATTGTACAAACGAAGTTGCTCCAGTCATATTTATAGAATATTGGATATTGGAATTAAGAACAGAACAGGATTGCAGCTGACAATGTGAATTCTCGCATGAGCCGTATGCATTGCCCAACCTCCATCTCAGCGTTGTTATAGGTGAAACATATATCACTCCAGATTAGTTGAACTAACAACTCTACAAAACATCAAAGTAAACAACAGTCCTCCAGATAAGCTACATAACCATGTAAACCCACCAAATGAAAGATCTTTGCCCAGCGACAAACCCCCCTCCCACCCCCCCCCCCCCAAAAAAAAGAAGAGAAATAAAAGTACTGCATCAAAACCCCAGCTCAATACCATTAATGACTATGGCAAAATCCAGTCTGTCAGCGTCTCCCACATCCTTGCATCAGGAATTCTCTCTCCTCTCTTCGCCGCCCTGAACACTTCTATCCTCAAAATTGCAAGGAATCTTATAATTTTAAAAAACAGGAGGTATGACTAATCAGCCGTTGACTCGCATTTCCTCCACAACCTAATGATATTAGCAAAGCTGAGAAGAATTGGCGGATGCTAAGTATCAGAAACAAACAACAGGGGCGTTTGCAGCATAAATCCTTTTTCCCCTTTTTTTGGAGGTGGGTAATTTATCCTTCAATTAAAATAAATTAATAAATTAATGATAAGCCAGCGAAAATCAGAAAAATTACAAAGCTAAACGGCAACATCATTCAAAATTGATAGTTAAAATTCCGCAACACGTTAAAAAATTAAAGAAGTAAATTCAAGAGGAAGAAGTCAAAATACTTATGATCACAAAAAGAAACGATATCAATTGAAAATCTAAAGAGAAATTTGAAAGAGAAAGAGCATAAATAAAAAAAGGGATCATATACAGATCACCAAACCTCAATATTAGATGAGATAACGTAAGTAATTCGACGATCGGACAACCAAAACTAAAAATTAGCACAGAAAAACAATAATTAAGGACGATCAACCATAGAAGATCAAGGTTTAGGTGCGAAATCAGACCTCAGATGAAGTTGAAGCGTGGATTTGTGAAGACCGATCAATCCAACGGCGTGTAAAGGGGGCGGTTGGGATGAGAGAGAAGGAAGAGAAGAGTTTGGTTTTGAGAGGTAAGGTTCGGAGAATTAGGCAATGGAAATAGAGCGTTGGGGAGGGGTGGGGATGTTAAAAGGGGCCCTTGTGGGGTTGGTTGATTCGCAGCAATTCAAGAAGGGTCAAATTGCTTGCTCTCTGTTTTTTATCTTTTTCTTTTTCTGAACGATGTAACTTCCTTCTTTTTTGGGGGGTTTTTTTTGCCCACTGTAACGTAGGGATATAAATAAATAATTAATAGTTTTTTTCAAAGAAAAAAAAAAGAGGAAAAACCGAAAAAGAATAGAGTTCCTGTAATCTCACGTTTTAATGCGCGCACTTAACCAGTTTGGCATTTACGACAAGCAAAAGGTTGTGCACTTCTTCACGCCCTCAAGCCCACGCAGGCAGGACCTCACTATTAATTTAATACCACCGTAATATTCTTGTCAGAAAAAAAATAAATATGTACCATAAAGTTTTTGGGTCAATACTAGTAAGGGTGTTAAAAGCTAATCCAATATGATTATCGACTTGGACCAAATACAAAATTAATTAAATTTGATTATAGATTTTCAACCTGTTTAATTAAATGGGTTGATACATTTAATCCGTTTAATTAATTGGGTTAGACTCAGGCTGAGAATTTTGATACGAAAAAATACTTATTCAACCCGTTTAATTTAATGGATTAAATAGGTTGATTTTTTTACCCAATTTTACCATGTATGCTTGGGGCAAATTCTAAAAACATGTAGTTTATCAAATCGATCTTTGTTTTGAGATTGTAATTCTTATGTATTATAGATAATGATTGCATTATGATGATATATTGAACTCAAAAGATTGATTTATAGTGCTTGATAATCATATTTTAGTCAAAATATTTAGCAGATAAATAGGTAATCAGATAACTTGTGCCTGACCCCTTTATACTAAATGGGTTAATGGGTAAAGTTTAAGTCAATCTGTTTAAAAAATAAACGGGTTCAGGTCAAGGTTTTCAACCCGTTTAATAAATGGGTTAGGTCCAGTTTGAGGATTCCAAAACCCATTTAAGTTCGACACAAATACTAACTCAACCCAACTTTACCTATTTGACAGTCCTAGTCAATAGGTGACTCAAAGTGATGAAATTATAAATAGAAAAAATGAAAACTAAAAAAGGAATGACGATAATATAGCTCCTATGTGTGAATCAAGATCAAACAAACAAATGTTCAAGGGAAAACAAAATATGGCTAATTACAGTATCAATTATAACTAGACCTGATCAAATTGAGGGTCAAGTCTGGTTGAAGGTCGGGGTCATACTGGTTGACAGACATAATTTTATAAATTTTAGCCCTACCTGACCCTTTCACGGGTCAATATACCTCTGACCTTGACCCTAAAGTTAGGTACCCTTGGGTCATCAGGTCAAACCCAACCCTCAAATCTTCCATATGTAAAAAATGAAAATTTTCACTAAGTTTCATTTCCATTAAGAAGTTCAACATTTTAAATGTTCTACAAAGCAAAAGACCAAAGGATAACATAATGTTCTAATGAAGCATATCACAATTACAAACATTCTAATGTGTAATTTAATGATTAAGACGATTAATTCACTAAAACGATTGCTCCAAACATCAGAGAATGGAGCGTTAGATGGTTATGAGCCAATGCGGTTTGGAGACATGACGGGGAGGCTAATAGGAGACGAGAAAGTGAAAGCGAAAACGTTTCGAACAAATGAAACCCAAAATACCATGTTTTGATTTTAAAATTTAATTTTTTTAAAAAAAAAGTAAGGGTTAGCAGGTTGGGTCAGATGATCAAAACTTCTACCCGAGGCTGACTCTCATCATAGTTGGGTACCCTCAATTTGACGGCCGGGGCAGGTCGAAGACAAAAAAGACCGACCTTGACCCTCATTTTTGAGGGTCGGGTGAGGAGGATCGGGCGATGCGCCGACCTATTGATTAGGGATAACTATAAGTATCATTAGAATATGCAGGAGATTCAAAATGAAATGATCAGGTTCAGTCAAAAATATAAGTATATGAAATCAGACTTTCATATTAAATGGGCTTCAATTGATATTCCACTTCTCAAAAGAAAGTGGACTTTTCAAATCGATTACTTTTTACTTGCCCAATTAGCAATAAAAAAAATTCAAGCTCCACAAAAGTCCAAGCTCAACCCATCAAATCCAAGGCGACCCCATCAAATTGCAAGTCTACGAAATTGACCCAAAACCTTATTGATCAGATTCAGTGAAAAATATAAGTATCTGAAATCAAACTTTCATATCAAATGAGCTTCAATTGATATCTCCCTTCTCAAAAGAAAGTGGATTTTTCAAATCGATTGCACCTTACTTGCCCAATTACCAATAAAAAAGCCAAGCTCCACAAAAGTCCAAGCCCAACCCATCAAATCCAAGGCGACCCCATCAAATTGCAAGTCAAGAAATTGACCAAAACCTTATTTATCAGGTTCAGTAAAAAATATAAGTATCTGAAATCAAACTTTCATATCAAATGGGCTTCAATTGATATCCCACTTCTCAAAAGAAAGTGGACTTTTCAAATCGATTGCACCTTACTTGCCTAATTACTAATAAAAAAGCCAAGCTCCACAAAAGTTCAAGTTGAACCCATCAAATCCAAGCCGACCCCATCAAATTGCAAGTCTTCAAAATTGACCAAAAACTTTACTTATCAGGTTAAGTCGAAAATATAAGTATCTGAAATCAGACTTTCATATCAAATGGGCTCTAATTGATATCATGCTTCTCAAAAGAAAGTGGACTTTTCAAATCGATTGCACCTTACTTGCCCAATTACCAATAAAAAAGTCATGCTTCACAGAAATCCAAGCCGACCGCATCAAATCTCAAGTCTACAAAATTAACCAGAAGCCTTATTTATCTTCCTTTTCTTTTGTAAACTACCAAATCCCCAATTTTATAGCCATAGCTTACATATTATATGACCTAAACAAGCTAAGACGAACTCCAAAAAAATTCAAGTCCACAAAAATGTAGCAAATCCGAGCCAAGTGCAATTTAATTCCCTTAAAATATAAACGGATGTTATTGAAAAGACAAGGGGTATCTCAAGCACCAAAGTTCGCAAAAAGAACCAAACTCGAGCCACGTAAAGAACCAAACTCACTAAATTTTCCCCCTCTCCTAAAATCCTCAAGCTAAACTCCAAAATTTTAGTCTAGAACTACGTCGATTTGATCCCATTAAGAGTACGTAGGAAACCCACAAATCAATTTTGGATGCAATCGAAAGCAAAAAAGAAGGAAAAAATGGATCAACCCTAAGAAGGGTTAAGTCTACAAATGGAAAATTTGCACAATGGTTTATGTCAAATAGATTCAAAATCAAAAGTCAAATAGCAAATTAAATTGTGGCTATTAATTTCACCTAAAATAAATAATTAAAATCAAGTCAAATGGTTATTGACATCACCAAAATAAAATAAAAATCATATAACAGAACTACAGTGGGGTTGATCCTATATAAAAGGATGCCCAACTAGCTCATAACTAACACTGCGTATCATACATACCAAGACCCCTTTATCCAATGGTCTCAACTAAATTCCAAGACATAGGCCTATTTTATCATGGTATTTCACCCAGCAAATGGGCTCAAAAATTGATGACTATGACTCTTTAGAAAAGTGTTCGAGCATACCATTGAGATATGCAAATATTTCCAGTAGATGTTTGCATCTTAATTCCCTAAAATGACAAAATTCTCAAATGCTCAAGTGTAGATTTTTTCTGGTAAATTCACTGAATTTGAGTAATGTTTGGTTTCTATCTAATGACGTCAAATTAATGCAAGTCCAATTTTTCATAATTCCTTTAGACATCTATTGTGGCCATATGTCTTGAAAATAGGCATTGGATTCCATTTAAGGGAGGAATAGTCACAATTATGAGGACTATGCATAAATCTATCTAATGATGTCAAATTGATGCAACAAAGTTTACGTAAATTTATTGGTGGAGTACAACTCACTAGAAGCTTCCTACAAAATGAGGAAGAAATCCTGGGAATTACAGCTTGTGGGATTTGTCATTATCTTTGGATTTTTGATTTGTTTCTTAAGCTATTTTTTAGGACTCCTATTGGTCCACTTACCCCACTAATGTATTGATTGCTGAGCACATGGTGCCCATTAGTTCATTAGTTCCTTTTTCTTGGCCCCATAGCTTCTTCCTGGATCCTCCTGAACTGTAGTAGTGACCACAGTATGACCTTATTGGGTGCCTTTAGGCCTCTCTTGGTTGTCTTTTTTGATCCAGAAGGCCTCAAATCCTTATTCTACTAACATACTTTGGGCTTGCAAGGTCAAAATCTATAAACACTTCTCAAACAAGCAAAAACCCAAGCATAATAGTAGAAATAGGGGCATAAATCATACAACTAAGTATAATAATCTTCCAAAAATGACGCCCAAACACGAATAAAATCTTATGCAAATGTGACATTCATCACCCACCATGCTTAAATCTTTGCTTGTCCTTAAGCAAACACTAAACTCAAGACAAGTTGATAAGGAAAGAATGCATCTAGGATTCAAAAATACAACAACCTCCTCAAACTGGCAATTCATAGCACATCTTAAGAAAGAATATCAATGAATGATAACCCCAAATAGTGCACAAGACATTTCAAAATTAGGAGAATGTGGAAGAAGTATACGACCATAAGCCCAATATCAAACTTGATAACCCCTAAAGAACCACAATGCACGTTGTGCAAGCTCATGGACGGATCTATCACTTGGGTAGGGGTGTCTAATCCATTACTTGGGTAGCAGTGTCCATGGACACCCCTACCGTAAAAAAATTATACTACATTATTTTAAAAGAGGTCAGATTAATATATGTGCACATCCCTAAAATAGGTCTAAAAGTTATGAACACCCTCTAAATATACCTAGTCCACATAGTGGAATTTTTTATTTTTTTTTAAATATAAAAACCACATCTATGATGTTGGAATTTCATAGGAAAATAAAATTAAATTCAATACACCCAAAAAAATTATATTGAGTTATCTGTAGTTTTATTTCATGTTTCCATGCGTTCAATTAATTGCTTAAGGTTTTTTTTTTGGGTTTTATTATTTGGTACTAATGATTTGTGTTCTGTAACCAATAATTTAAGTAAATGGTAGGTCATGATAACATTCTATGGTTTCGGTGCAATTTATGTCTTAACTTCAAAATATGAAAAATCATAGAGAACAAATGTAGTGGCAAACTAACATAGCATTTTTCAGTAAAAAAGTAGAGTATATCAATCTTGCATGTCAAGTTTTGTTAGTATGGAAGTTCAAAACAAAATGTTTGAAAAAAAAAATTTGCAAGATGAAATGTCTATACAAAATAGACTACCATATCACGTATTATATGATTTTTTTTAAGGGTGTGTTTGGTAGATGGGAAAATCATTTTCCCTAAGAAAAATAATTTTCCACTTACATTTTCAACTATTTGGTATAATGGAAAACCATTTTCTTCCCACTTCATTTTTTGCTATTTGATAAAATGAAAACCCCATAACCCTCACTTCATTTCTTTTTACCATCAATCCCCTCCCCTACTCACTACTTTGACCCAACCAATGAATTCTATTTCTTTCTCCTCTTCAAAATCAAACTCAAAACATCAGTAAGAAATACATCCGGTAATAAACGCAGAAAAAGAGAAAGTCAACATTAATGAATCTTAATTTTTTTACTATTCCCAGGGATTGCCCAGTAGAATTTGAGTGATGTTAAACCCAGATAAAGAAAATGGCGAAAGGGGAGACGATGGATATCTCAGATTGAGAAGTTCTTGAAAAGGGCAATAATAACAAGGCTAGAGAACTCAATAATGAATTGCAGAGATTGACGATAGAAATCATCGATGAAGAAGATGAAGATGAAGATGAAGAAGAGGGAAAGAATGAGAAACAAATGAAAGTGAAAATAGACCGATTCTGGGGACAATTAAAAGAAAATAGAATGAGATGCAAAATTGGCCAATTTGGCAACGAAAATTGGGCCTGAAAAATCAATTTTCCTAACATTTTCAAGGGAAAATAATTTCCTTCACATGAGGTAAAATGATTTTTCCTTAAAAATGATTTTCCCTTCCTTCTTTTAGTAGACAATGTAAAATGAGAAAATCATTTTTCAAAAAAATAATTTTCCTCTCTACCAAATACACCTTAAGGTAATGTATATTAGTGATGACATTAAAAGATGGCAATCCTATCCTATATGTCTTGTTCCTCCATTATGCAAGCATATGGAATTGAGTAGAACCAAATGGATTGGTAGAACCTCATTTTGGAAAATCTAGATCACTCCCACTCATGTGTTTGAAATACAACAGAGGTTCATTCAAAACCCATTCCTAAAGATGCAAATGTTCAACCAAAAATTATGATATTTTATACCCTTTTATTGTCTAATAATTGCCCAAAATAAATTATTAATTCAGGACTTTAATATTGTTTTTGTTTGTTTTGTAGGAATTTGAAAAATTAATAAATTCCTTGAAAAAAAAGAGAAAATTGAATAAAAAAGGGATTGGATTTAGAATGAGTATTGGATCAAGATAAAGAAAGAAAGATCGGCCCAGTAGCACCGAGGTTCAGAATCCAGTCCCAGACCGCCTCCTCCCTCTCTTCCCTTTGCCTTTCTTTCTCTTTTGTGGGTCGGGCCCAACATTTTTCTTTTCCTTTCCCAAACCCAATATGTCCTTCATCTCTTCTTTTCATTCATTTTTTTCCTCCTTGGGTTAGCCCAACGTCTGCCCCTTCTTGATTTCAGCTTGCCTTCTCTGATGCACTAAGATCCCACACGCCCCTTGCACGTGACCTGTCTTCCCCCCCTCTTCTTCTTCTTTCTCCAGCGTTACCTAGAACCAGAGAAGCCCGAGAAAATAGAGCTCTTGGTCGTGCCCCTTCATCTCCTTCCCCATTTGTTACTCTTTCTCTCCCTTTATCATCAATTCTATCATCATACACCTCATTAATAAGAGAATTAATAAGGGGAATTGCCAGCGGTTATGGAAGGCAATAAAGGATGGAGGGGCTCGAATGGAGGCTATAAAAAAGTCGAAGCAAACGGACAGGGAAGAGTAGATTAGCGTAGAGATTTAGGGTAGCAGTAGTCTGGTTTAAAATTTTCGTTTTGGTTTTCATTTTGTTTCTCGATTTCGGTTCTCATTCTGGAAGATCAAGTTCTATGTAATTGACTTCGATTCGATTAAACCTCAAGTGATTCTTAGTTTACAGCCGTTTCATCTTTGCTTGCTGCGGGTCACAAGTGCTTTTCATGATCAGTTGATGCTACTAGCAGTAAAGAGTCACCGTGTGCCTCATTGTTAGTTGATTCCCAGGAAGTTCAATTTCTTATTAATCTGTAGAGGAAAAAGCGTGCATTTGGATTGTAATAGTTTGGTTTGGTTGAACAGTGATTACATTTTGGGCGTAAGTCATTTCTCTTGTTAACGATATATTGTTTATCAGTTTTCAACAATTTTATGTTTGGTACGAAAGGGTTAGATATGGTTTCAGAAGGTGTAGTCTTTATTTAACTGTAATTTAGTCTATTTTGCAATCTAATTTTGTAGGCCATCCCTAAGGACGACACTTATAGTTCCTACAACAATGACCATATACTTGCGGAAATTACAACAAGTTTTTGGCACCGTTGCCTGGGATGAGTTGTGACATTAGGTTGCGCCGAGTTGTAGTTTACTAATTTGAGTTGTTTGAGTCGATTTTCGTATGTTCGTTGTTTTGATTTTGTGTGTATTAGTTTAGTTTTTTGGTTTTCGTTTCGTTTCAGATTTCTTTTATTGTTTTTTTTATTTTGATTTAGGTTTATCCGTTTGGTTTTTATTTTAGTCCATTTAATTTCATTTTAGTTATTATTTTCTGCGGAAAAAAAGGGACTAATAGTTTGGATATTTGTGCAGGAAGCAAAAACAGAAGAAAAAAATCTGAAAAAAAATAGAATGTTCTTATTTTGTGTTTGTGTTTATTTTCTATTTTCTGTGTTAGATTACTCTGTGATGTTTGAGTCTTTTTGGTCTTTCTTTTATTTTGGTAGCATAGCTTTATTTTTGTTAGTTTATTTTGTTAACTTAATTATTTGAGTAGTCTTGTTTTCTTAGTTTTAGTCATTAGTTTAGTCATTGTTTTTTTTTCTTCTTTTACTTTTTCTTTCAACAATAGAAAAAAACCTTAAAAAAATAAGAAAAAAATTGAAATCCCGAAAAAAATTGAAAATTCTTAAAATTGGAAAAAAAAAAAGCATTTCAAGCATGTCGGTTTTTAATTTCCCATAAATCGAGCATGAACCTCTTTGGATCTAGCTATCACGACTTAATGATTATTGTGCTCAATTGAATCAAAATTTTGAAAAATGAAAAATTTGTGAGGTCATCGATGTAGGTTTGAATTTTGAATCTAGAGGTTATGTTGGATCTATTTGTCCTGGAGGTGTACTAGGATTATTATCTAAAACTCAAGATGAAGCTTGGGATTTCTTTAAAAAATTAGGTGGGGATACTTATGAGTTTGAACAAGCTAAAAAGAATTTTAGATACCCAACTGTTGAGTAATTATATTTAAGTTTTGATGATAACAAATCCAAGTGTAAAAATGTGTCCAAGTAATGTTGCTCCAAACACGATCTCCAAACAGGCCTAACTGGTGTTTGTAATCTTTATTGTATTAACTGGTTTGCTACATGTGAGAACAAGTCTTCAAAACAGGTTTTAATTGGTGATTCTGTATTAAGTCAAGAACGCCGTCTCGACAGTTGATTGTAAGGCATGTTCCTGAACTCTAGCAATGCAAAGAACAACCCCAGCAAACAAGGTGGTCTTGATGTTCACAGCAGTTCTACAAATCTTGGACAAGATGACTGATTCAAAACAAGAAGTCTTGGGTATATAGGTTTTAATTATTTAGACTCTTGTTAATATGCCAATATTGAAAATGCTTTTAAACACCTCTTGAATCGGTAATTGCGCTAAGTGCTTCAGAACACCAGTTGCGAATAACCCTGCAAACAGGGTGCCTAGGGTGTTTCTGAACTGAAGTGGCCATACCCGATTATCTTTGAAAATTCATTTCGGTTGGCCAAGATCTCCAGAATACTTTCCTTAAACTCCAAGTTTGCTAATTTTTCTGGAAAGGATATTTCTTGAAAATATTATGGGAGATTTGCGAAAATAGGTTTTGGGAGGTTTGCCAAAACTAAAAGATTTCCTTTGCCCATATTTTCGGATAAGATAAAAATTCAAAAGTTGAAGATTTCTGGTTGCCTTTTGAATCTTCTTCACGGCTATGGGAAGATAAGGGTTATCTCTTAACATAACAAATCCCTTATACTTTGGGAAAAAATTGTCACTAGCCGTTGGGGAGTATTTTTCTTGAAAAATTATTTTCCATACTTAGCTGATTCTCTTGGTTTTGACTGTTGGAATTCTTGTTTAAATATAGTATTTTACTCCCATTGAATGAGACATATACACACACGGTGAGAATAACAAGAAAAGAAAGCAAGAGAATATCTAGAAACACAACACACGCAAAAAGCAAAATTCAAAAAGTGGTTTTTCTAGTTGAAAGAATTTTTAGAGCTTCACTTGAGAAAAGAAAAACCGATACAAGTTGTGTTTAAACCAAGCTTTCAATATATTGGCATACTAGGACTTCATTGTACCTTACATCTGCTTAAGTCAGAAGCACCCAGTAAGGTGTTTTGTAACCCTGATCTTGAATCAGAAAAGTGAGTGAGTGGTCCTCAGTCGTGTGGACTTTGGACGTGTCCAATCTGGTGAGATTTGGACGTGGTGTAATCTGCCTTAGAGAAGGAGGTTACGTGGTTGCAAGTTGTAACAAGGTGTGTTACATTTGTAACGAGTTAAGCCCGGTTTAGTGAAGTGGTTAAATCCTACACGAGGTAGGTCGTGGTTTTTCACACCTCAGTTGGGCTAGAGGTGTTTTCCACGTAAAAATTGTGTGTGCTTTATTTTCCGCATTTATCTTGGTGATTTTCGCATTTGCAGTATTTGAGAACATCCTCTGCAAACAAGTCACAAGGGTGTTTGTTATTTACAACGCGAAAATCAGACACCACAATTCACCCCCCCTCTTGTGGTAGAATACTCACGATCTTAACACCAACTCATGGTGAGTCTATTTTTCATGCTAATCCTTACCCTCAGGATCACCATAGGAGCTCATATGACCCATTTTAGTCTTATGCGTTTCCTGTTTTGTGTGAATACTATGGGTCTTCTTCTCATGATGCTTGTCGTTGCCCATATCGTGATTACATTGATGCTACATGTGCAAGTGTTGAACAAAGATTAATGAATTGACTGATAAAATGGTAAAGACTATGAAACAGAGAATTGTTGAATATTCTCAATGTTTTAATCAAAGCAGGAAGAATTATAGTGAGCCTGACTCTAGTTTAGGATCCCTTAAACCCGAAGTTAGTCTCTATGATGATTTTGCGCCCTCTTATCACTCTAGGTCCAATTTGCAAGATGTTATGCCTTTGCCTTGCCTAGAGCAAAAGAGTAGCCTCCTTACATCTCTATCACAAGACCTTGCACCCCACACTAGCTCACCTAGGGATGTCACTGATGATATCGTAGTTTTTACTGACCCATCCGCCCCTTTTAATCACTCTTGTGAGTTTGAGGAGGGTGAAGACCTCAAGAGTGCTAGTGAGTTAAATATGAGCATTACACCTGACATTGAGCATTATGATAAAGATGACTCAAAAGATATTTGTTTACAGGAATCATGTGGGAAGGAAGTCGAGCCCACAACTTTAAAATTCGACGATGATATTCTTTCTATAGAATATGAGTCTTTTTCATGTGGGTTTGATGTCAATGTGGGTTTAGATGTGGATCTGTGTGCTGAGTATGAATCCTTTTCTTTTGACCCCATCCAAATTGACTTCATTTTTGAATCTCACAAGTCTAAATTTGTTGGGTCTGAGGCCATTGTCACCGAACATTTTGATTTACATCAGACTCATACGCATATTGAACTTAAAGGACTTGTGGACTTAGGGCTCACTAATTTGCCTAGATTGCTCATTTCTGATGACAATCACATTTCTAGGCCGATGACCAATCTATTGGCTACCTTGAAATACATTTGCCTGTTTGATGTTTGGGCCCAACGGTTTGACAAGTTGAAACGGGCTCTTACCTGTGCTTTATTGCCATGGTTGATGTACTTTTTTTGGATCCAACTCTGTACTTTTTACTGTTGCTATGTTATTGAGAGTTGGTCGTCTGTGTTCAATAAGCTACTTTGTGCTCAAACAAGTTTTGATTTAAGTAGCACTTTTTAGCTTGATATGGAGTGGCTGGTGCTCCATAGGCCTCTATTTGCACGAATTTCTATATGCTATAGCTCAGGTGTACTTCTGCATCTGACCTGGTATAAGCGTTCCTCTTTTTTTTCTCTTTTCATTTTGTTTTCGTTTGTATATATTTGTTGCTTTGTTTTATTTTTATTGTGTTCTTTTGAGTTTAGAGTCTTGTCATTTTTCTTTCTTTTTGAGTCATGTTTTCTTTTGTATATACATTCTTATTTTGGGTTTTTATGTTCTTTTCACTTTCAATGAGGGCATTGTGCGATTTAGGTGTCGGGGTGGGGAAACCACGTTTAAAAAATTGACAAATTTTTGAAAAAATTGAAATCGAAAAAACAGAATGAAAATTGAAAAACTTTGACAATCTAAAAAGATTTTTGTTTTGTTTTTTGAGTAGGCTTCGTGTTATTCTGATTAGCTTAAATTTCCTGTGCTTTGATTTTTAACTTGTATGTAAGCGTGATGTGCGTAATAGGTCTTCGTCCTCAGTGTGTCATTCTTAGCCCTAATTCTAACCCCAATTGTTCATTATCGATGTGTAATCCAATCATTATTTATACTATCATGATTATCCTAAGGTCTTAGTCTTTCATGATCGACTCTCCCACTTGTCCTTGGCACAATTACTTTGGTTTTTTGTTTGCATTCGAAAAAAAACAAAAAACAAAAAAATGGAAATGATGAAAAACAAGGAAAAGGAATGAAATTTGGAATGACAAGTATCCCTTTGAGGCATGCGCTACTAGGCGTTACCCCTTGAGGCATGTGTTACAGGGTGTTCTCCTTTGAGGCAATACTACTACTGGGAAAGCTTGCTTCCTATGTTAATACTTCAATAATGTAGTTTGTGTTAGTCAAGTGGGAGTGAGTTTGATTTTGGTAAACCTAAGTCTCAGGATGATAAGGCACTTGCATATGAGCACTAGGATGGAGTCAAAGTTTTGATGTATAGTGGGGTGAAAAGTTAGTGCTCTGATGTCATCCATGGGGTAGAAAGCCTTGATGGGTACATTATGTTCATATGTAGGTTAATATTTTTGCTATATGGGTGGTTTAGTTGGTTAGAATGTGCACAGTCTTCTCCCTTGTATATTTATGTTTGTAAATTCAAACTGTTTTTCTATTTCTATCTCTCTTTTCCTTTTCTGATTTATTTCTTTTATAGATTTTGTGTGTCTATCTTCTGCAAATCCTCACGAGACCTTACTCGTCCCCTGGGGGTAACCTAGAGATTTAAAGGGCTTGTTGCACATGATAAGTGCAGTCGTGATTCCTACGAAAGTGAGTTAGGAATTTTTTTTTTCTAGGATTATTAGTTTGTTTTACTCAAGGACGAGCAAAACTTAGGTGTGGGGGTATTTGTTCAACCAAAAATTATGATATCTTATACCCTTTTATTGTCTAATAATTGCTCAAAATAGATTATTAATTTAGGAATTTAGTATGATTTTTGTTTGTTTTGTAGGAATTTGAAGAATTAATAAATTGCTCGAAAAAAAAGAGAAAGTTGAATCAAAAGGGGATTGGATTTAGAACGAGCATTGGATCAAGATAAAGAGAGGAAGATCGACGTAGCAGCGCCGAGGCCCAAAACCCAGTCCCAGACTGCCTCCTCCCTCTCTTCCCTTCACCTTTCTTTCTTTTTCGTGGGCCGAGCCCAACATTTTTCTTTTCCTTCCCCAAACTCGATCTGTCCTCCATCTCTTCTTTTCATTCTTTTTTTTCCCTCCTTGGGCCGGCCAAGCATATGCCCTTCTTGCTTTCAGCATGCCTTCTCTGTTGTGCTAAGATCCTACACACCCCTTGCACGTGACCTGTCTTCCCCCCCTCTTTTTCTTCTTTCTCCAGCATTACCTAGAACCAGAGAAGCACAAGAAAATAGAGCTCTTGGTCGTGCCCCTTCATCTCCTTCCTCATATGTTATTCTTTCTCTCTCTTTATCATCAATTTTGTCATCATAACCCTCATTAATTGGAGAATTAATAAGGAGAATTGCCGGCGGTTATGGAAGGCAATAAAGGATGGAGGGGCTCAAATGGGGGCTACAAAAAAAGTCGAAACAGAGCAAACGGACAGGGAAGAGTAGATTAGCGTAGAGATTAGGGTAGCAATAGTATGGTTTACAAATTTCGTTTTGGTTTTCATTCTGTTTCTCGATTTCAGATCTCATTCTAGACGATCAAGTTCTATGTAACTGACTTCGATTTGGTTAAACCTCAAGTGATTCTCAGTTTACTCCCGTTTCATCTCTACTTGCTACGGGTCACAAGTGCTTTTCATGAACAGTTGATGCTACTAGCAGTAAAGAGTCACCGTGTGCCTCATTGTTAGTTGATTCCCAGGAAGTTGAATTTCATATTGATCTATAGAGGACAATGCGTGTATTTGGTTTGTATTAATTTGGTTTGGTTAAACCGTAATTACATTTTGGGAGTTAGTAATTTCTCTTGTTAACGATATATTGTTTATTTGTTTTCATCAATTTTATGTTTGGTACGGAAGGGTTAGTGCTGGTTTTAAGAGGTTTAGTCTTTATTGAACCGTAATTTAGTCTATTTTGCAATCTAATTTCGTAGGCCATCCCTGAGGACGACACTTATAGTTCCTACAAGAATAACCGTATACTTGCGGAAATTACAACAGCAAACTACCATATACTTGTGAAGACTCGTAAATTGTCCACCACTAAGAATGCAATGTAAATATAACAATCTAGAAGACTTTACATTGGTTGTAATGTAGGCTAAAAGGGTTACGGAAAAGGTGTGGACTAACGAATTTGGGCAATGTGAAGCTATTTAGCCAATCGACTAGGGAGCAACCAACAAAGCACCAAGTAACCATGAAGTTCACTAACACTCCAAACCCCAAAAATACAATGAACATACCCCATGAATCAAATAGGAAATGAGTTGACAAATAAAGGAACTCCAGTTATTTACATGTCCAATGCCAATTACTTATTCAATTTTTTTGTCTAGTCTTTTTTTCTTTCTTTTTTCCCTCTTTTCGTCACATGATTTTTTTCTCATTTTTTTTTTCTTTGGGAAATGAAATGCAAAATTTTCAGTTATTGAAAGACATAGGATCACACCTAATTTATATGTACATATACAACTTGAACATGAGAAAAATGAAACTAAGTGCTCAATGTCATCAGCCCCTCAACAAAACAGCATACCAAAGCTGCCATAAACACCCCCTATCTATTACATACTTGAAGTGATGTTCCATAAATCCAGCTTAAAGGTAAGAATATGTGTATTGCCAAGGGAGTATGTGAAGGATTCACAACAAAGATATATATAAGCTCAAAGGGGCTAGTAAAGGGGATAAATATGTAACACAAGGCATACTATTTGTTTATGTGACTAAAGTGACCAAAGAATCAAAGCTTCTATCATATCGTCAAATATACACATGCTAATGTGATTTTGAACAAGAGTCTTGACAAGTTCTAGAGATGCACCCAAATGAAATATCTCCCAACCGGAATGATTAAATACAATGAATGAAAGCACAAAATTTAAATGACATAAGGTAATTCGGTAAATATATAAATTGAGTACAATTGAACTAATGAACATAATTTGGTTAAACAAATAACCATGAGTGATTAAATCAATAAGCATAATTAATTAAATAAATAAGCATGATTAATTAAATAAATAAATCTGATTTAAATAAATAAATATGGGTTAGCGTTGGGTTATTATAGCATTCCCCCCTTAAAGAGTTTCGTCCTCAAAACTTATGATTTTGATCATGTATGTAATGTCACCTCAAGTATGAATAGTTAGTTTTCACTACTTCCCTCCAAAAAGGTATGATTAGCCCAAAGTGCATAGCTACTTATAGCTTGCGGTCAAGTATCTCGATCCTCAGTGACTTCATTAGCTCGATTACTTTGGTTCAAAATTGATATTCTCTTCAAAAGAAAAACTTGCTATTGCAAAGGAGGTACTCTACTCTACTGGTTCTCTATCTTGACCACTAATAAGTATGGAAACCATTACATTTCCTAATAAGTATTCTGATACTGACTCATAAAGCCCAATGCAACGAGGATTCAATTATCTCTGATATCCAGTCTCTTGACACCCTTAACTAGAGAAGCCCTTTGGAATGCTTTATATCTCATCTGAACTTTGATTGTCTCTTTCTTTGGTTAATATGACCATATGATTCTTGTGTAGTTCTTGTGTCACCTTAACATGTACTTGAACTGTCTCATTATTCTCGATACTTCTTCTAGCTTACTCTAATATCGCTAGACATTGTTTGAGATTGTGCCCTTATCAAAATGTCCTCATCTGATATTCTTAATGCATCACATGATCTTCCCTCATCAGACTAGTATAAGATCTGCTCTAAGTCTTAATTAAACGCTAGAATAAACATGGTCAGAGATGAAAATGATGGAATTGGTAGTCAAGTGAGTCATTAGGAACAAAAGAAATAAACAATGAGACAAGAAAAGATTTATAAATGAGGGATTAACATGGGGTGGTTAGAATAAAAATAACCGTAAGTGTATCATGAATTGTGAAATATAATGCCACAAGAATTGCAGTTTATAAATATGGATCATGAAGGGTCCAATAAATAATCAACCAAGGAGAAAGATGGCACGATTATACTCAAGTTTGACTAATGAATTGGAAATAAGATGAGAAGCAACTAAGCTTAAACTAGATGAATTTATAGCCACAAGCAACAAGATAGTGCAATAGATAGATGGGACAAGAAATGTGCAATAAATAGATAGATAGATTGGATAAGCAAAGTACAATAGATAGATAAATAGATTGGATAAGCAAGGCGTAATGGATAGATAAATGGATTGGACGAGCAAAGTGCCAATGGATAGATGAATAGATTGAGCAAGCTATAATAGGAACATGCCTTTGCTCATATGAAGCCAATTCGTGTACAACGATAAGATTAAATAGAGAATGCAGAAGTTTATTTATCAGAATGTAAGATATATGTGTGGGAGTCGAAGTTCAAAATAAAGAGAGTAAGGGAATTATAACAATCGCAATCACCCACACCAATGAGTGTTAAAATACGTTATGAATTCAGAACAAGTTATACGAGCTTATCATTATGAATAAATGAGGTGTCAGGTAGATCGAATCTCAACTGAATGAACTACAACTCATGATCATGAAATAAAGATGGTGAAGGTTGAGAGCACTGGAATGTTGACAACCATATAAAGTCGAACAAAAATGTATTGAACATTTAACAATGGGTTTGCAACGACATGGAAGATCACGCTAATAGGAAATATCGGGTTGAAATGCAAGGGAGATTAAACAACATTGGTTGGTATCAAGTTTTGAAGATGAGACAAGCGAACAACTACAAGATTTACCATAAATAGGTATTCTTGCAAAAGATAAACTGTGGTTGCATGGTTTAGGTGTGATATCCGGACCTCAAATCATTCCTAGAAAAGACATCTATTATTTGCAGTTAATCCCATAAATCATCTATTCAAGGTATAGGGCACTTGTTTTTGATAGCGATCTTGTTCAACTCTCTGTATGCAGTACACAACCATAAGGTTCTGCCTTTGTTCTTCACACATATAAAACTAGGTTTCCCTCGGTGACACACTTGGTCAAACAACTCCCTTCTGTAACAACTCATCTTATTAAATCTTTAGTTCTTTGAACTTTGTCGAGGGCCATATGATAGGGGCTCTGAAAATGGATTGAGCACCTAGAACTAGGTTGATCTGAAAATTAATGTTTCTTGGGAAAAAATAGTCCTGAAAATCCTTAGATGAAACATCTCTAAATTCACAAACTGTAATTATGGATATGTATATACCGAGTGTGGTTGGCATATCACTAATATTCAATGCATTATTGACACGATAACTCACTTGCTTGCACAGTGTAATTAGGGTGAAAATCAGGTTTTTCTTCCCTTGGTCCATAGAAACACATGTCTAGTCTTTCCTCATTTCTCAAGCTAGTCTTAAGATATTGACAAGTCATCTTCTATAAGTACACAGTTACTTCATCCCCACAATGATAACAAGGTCTGCCAATCAAACTAAATTGAATGCCCAATGAATATGGTTCCAGCAATTCCAATAGAGGCATATTTATAAAAGATAACACATTCGACTGCCTACTGGCCTTAGTAAATTTAAATGACAATGGAACAATCTAAAGTGTAAAAAGATGTAACCACACCATGAACTCCTGCAAAGATATTTTTTTATTGGTTATAAAGGACCGACATGTAAGCTGAATGAATGAAAGGACGAAGGATCGTCATGAAAGAGGTAAGGAATATAAATGACCAGCATATACAAGACATGCAGTTTATTCATGATGGTCATGATAGTAAAGTAAATGAATGATGTTATGAAGTTGAGAGGGAGTATTAAGTACTGGAGGTGAACAAATCTAACAAAATAGCAAAGAGGCATTTAAAAAGTCATACGGTACTCGTATGTGAGTAAAATGACGAAGATGAGGGTCAACACCAGTTGAAGAAAATTTTATTCATTTGTTGTTTGAAAGGCCAATACGTCAAGATGAAGAAGTCAATCTTATGACTAAACATGATGACATCCATCAATAACACATTATACCATAAATGGAAGTCTTGGGTATGCATATAAACTCCAAAACTGCTAGCATATGGAAATAGCACAAATCGTTGTTTATCATTAATAAGATAGGCTGTACTAGTAAAGAAAGGATTACCAAAATAACTTGAGTAACGACATGCAGTCACGACCATAGAGTAGTATGCCAACATGACGTTACGGTGCTATAGAAACATGAACAATATGGATACATTTAATTGCTGAAAAGGCGCTCAATGACTGGGTCTGAAGCAACCAAAGGCTTTGCAAGCAATAAATGAATAGTGCCTAAATAGAAGCAAGGAGTAAAAGTAGGTGATAGTAAAAATATGGACATAGTGGTGACTGAACTGTAAGAAGAAAAAATCAAATATGCTTAGGAAGAACTGCAAATCACACAGTAACGCACACTGGGGTCATTATAGGCTCCATTATAGAAATAGAGAATTAAACGATTATGATTATCCGGGTTTGAATCGCTTATAAGAAAGGTTGCTCAAATGAGTTTGAAGAACTCCCCATGGACCACACATGAGATTTACTCCATTACAAATCAAGAGAGTGTTAGTGGCAAAGAAATTATGCCTATGAACAATTCAAGGTAACTAAGGCATAAATAAGTCAATGACAGGAAGTAATGGGAGCATTGATGAGGTAAGGTCCTAATGTCAAGATTGGCAGCTTAATCTTACTCGTACCACACATATAATGATAAGTAGCACACCATAAGCTACTAATTGTTATCATCAGACATAAGCACTTATTGTAACGTTCATTTCATACTGGTTCACCTCAAAGATATTAACCTAGAAAGCATTTTCTCGTCTAGAGGTTTACATCTAACTTGACACTATATTAGTCCCTTAAGAAATTACAAATGGCATTCCCACATCGGGTTTCAACCATCACTATACCCAAGATTAGGTATATTAACACACCTCAATAAAACTTTCAAATCCTGGGGTAAAACGGACAGAGTTTCGCCTAAAAATGATTATTAGGGAAGATCATGTGATGCAGAACATCAGATGAGGACATTTTAAGAAGGACATAATCTCAAACAATGTCTAGCAGTATTAGAGTAAGTTAGAAGAAGTATTGAGAATAATGAGACAGTTTAAGTACATGCTAAGGTGACACAAGGACTACACAAGAATCATATGGTCATATTGACCAAAGAAGGAGAGAATTAAAGTTCAGATGAGATATAAAGTATTCCAAAGGGCTTATCTAGTCAAGGGTGTCAGGAGACTGGATATCAGAGATAATTGAGTCATCGTAACATTGGGCTTTATGAGTCAGTAGAGTAGGGTACCTCCTTTGCAGTAACAAGTTTTTCTTTTGAAGACAATATCAATTTTGAACCAAAGTAATCCAGCCAGTGAAGTCACTGAGGATCTAGATATTCGATCGCAGAATTAAGTAGCTATGCACTTTGGGCTAATCATACCTCTTTGGAGGGAAGCAACGGAAACCAACTATCGATATTTGAGGCAACTTTACATACATGAATAAGCTTCAAAAGTTTCGAGGACGAAACTCTTTAAGGGGTGAAGGCTGTAATAGCCCGACGCTAAACCATATTTATTTATTTAAATCATGTTTATTTTAATTAATCATGGTTATTTATTTAATTAGTCATGGTTATTTATTTAACCAAATCATGTTTATTAATTCAATTATACCAAATTTATTTATCTAACGAATTCCATTATGTTTTAAAAAATTTTCATCTTTATTTATCGTATTCAATCATCCTAGTTGGGAGATATTTCATTTTGGGTTCCACTTTGCAATTCAAGTTTCATTGATTGTTAATTCAAGTTTGGTTGATTTATTTAATATCGGTTGAATCGATATTAGGCCCCGGTGAGTATAATTTAGTGACTAATTATTTTCTTACCTTCGGTAAAATTTAATCCTGAACAACACAAAATTTTTCCAACACTTCAAATAATTTTTCAAGCCCGAACTTAGGTTGATGGGCCCAAAACAAAAGCCCAAAGCCTTGCTAACTTTGTTATTTCACTAATTGCTCATTTTAGCAACTAATTTTAATTAGCAAAAAGCTACTTTTTTGGTTGAAAATTTCCATCCACATGTAGCTGTTGGATAATTTTTACACACAAAAATTTAGCAAAAATAACAAAGTCCAACTCTTCATTTTCTTTCTCCTCCTCACGTCCCTTTTGGCAGAAAACAGGGGCAGCAGCTGCTGCCCCTTGTGCCACCATTTTGGTGGTTTCCGGCAACTTTTCGGGCCATCTCCTAGCTGCCTCGACTTCCCCTTACTACCGGCTATCATGTCCAACCACCAAGATCACTCAAAATAGCCATCTCCTCAGTCTAATTCAAGCCTAAAGTAAGGCATACCCAAAACCCTAACTTGTTCTATCTTGAGTTTTATGGTTGTTTTATTTATGGCCATGCTTGGATGATCAAATTGATAGTTGTTATGCAATTTTTTTTATTGAGTTTGGAGATGTTTAGAGTTATCAGTATTTGATCAAGAACATGATCAAGTGACTTGAAATTCAGCAAGTATGAATTTGAGCTTGTTTATATATCTTGTTGTCATTTGTCTTATAAATTATGAAAAATATGATATTTGATGATCACCAATTATGGTTATTTGGATGTTCACTTGAATGAGCAAGAATTAGGGCTTTCATGATCATGCTTGATTTAAGTGAGTTTTTGTATTAAATATGTTCATTTGGATCATATGAGGTGATTTATGATGTTGGATATGTTATTGGATTGAAAATGAATCTTGGATGATTATGAAGTAAAAATTGTGGATTATGGTTGTCTAAAGTGATGTTGAGGGTCACCCCATGGTTTGGTAATTTCAACAAGTGATCTTAGAGGGTAATTATGTGAAAAAGGAGGATAATAAAGTAGGCAGCAAGCAGTGAAGGGCCCGAAAATAGTGGTCTATGTAGGGACTAAAATTTATTCGTGCCGTACCAAAAGAAAGTCAAATTAATTAACTCGGCCAACCCTATTAATTAATTCGATCAGGCCCAAAAGACTCACAAGTCAAGCCCAAAAGACTCACAAATCAAGCCTAAGATGAAGCCCAAATGACTTCCAAGCTAGGCTCAGTCAAAATTCAAGTCAAAGCCCAAACCGAGGCTCAAGACGACTACCAAGTCAAGTCACGACCTAAAGCCCGAACGATGTCCAAGTCAAGGCACGGTTAAAGTCAAAGTCAAAGGTCAAGGCCTGCATCAACTCATAATTCAAACGTCAAACGACTCTGTAGTCAACGTCCAGTCAAAGCTCAAGGCGACTTCCAAGTCAATGCCCGGGAGACTCCTAAGTCAAAGTCAAAGTCAAAGCAATCCAAGGTAAGGCCTAATTGAAAGGCCCAAAACCTAGGTCAAAGCTCAAAGCCCAAAGCCCAAGTCAAGGCCCATGTTGACTGTCAAGGGGGAGGCTTTCCTATAAATAGGCCCCTAACCCCTTTCAATCAAAAGTTGGAAAATCCATCCTTAAAAAAGAGAAAAAAATCAGAGGATTTTGTATTCATAGAGATTGTACCCAATTCATTCAATTGAATCTATAAAAATTCAATCTTTGTAATTTTGTGATTACAAATTTGGCACACTTGGTGGGACATCTCTACTTCTCATCTCTTTCTCTTAAAAGATCAAGACTTTCAAGTCACAAGAACATCTTCTTCAGCGAAGACATGGCTACAAAGAACGTTGTCGTGCAAGCCTCGAAGAAGAAGAGCAAAGGATCTCTTTCGCGTATATCCTGTGGAGCGAGCATCACTTCTAGCAAGTGCGTGCGCACAATGAAGACCAGGAGTATGGCGAAAGTTGTTGCGTTGATCGCTCTTGGGCAAACTACGCCGCTCCCATCCAAACTCCAAGACTTGAAGAAGAAGCAAAAGGCGTCATTTTAGATGAGTGAAATTCAAAACCTCCAGCTTTAATCTTTAGTCTACGAGGTTGAAGACTAGTACACAGTGACTCTTCTTCGCCCTCAACAAAGGGGGCGCGCATGTTAGAGACTGAAGTTAAGTCCTCCAAAGCTGTTATCATGCCAGCCATGATGACAGGCACAACCACTCTGGAAGAGGAGATGACTAACTTGAAAGCCATCCTAGAAAAACTCACTCGGGACAACGAAGAAAAGTACTGGCTCATTAAGCTTCAAGAAGAAAAGATTGCTGAGCTGACTAGGAAGTTAGAAAAAAGGCTAGCTCAATCTTCCATAAAGGACTCAGAAAGTGAGGATTCAGAAAAAATGTCCACCCACACTGAAGCCTCAGACAGCGAGAAGCAGTCAAAGAAAGGCGCTACCCCTAAACATGTCAAGTCCTCTGGATCAATGAGCATTGAGAAAATCCAAGACTTGATAGGAAATGCTATTAAGGCGCAACTAGGTGTAGGTTCACGCATAACTCACCTATACACCGAGCCTTACACTAAGAGGGTTGATGCTCTCCGCATGCCCCACGGTTACCAACCCCCCAAGTTCCAAAAATTCAATGGGAAAGGCAATCCAAAACAACATGTCGCGCACTTCATTGAAACATGCAACAATGCTAGGACTGACGACCACCTTATGGTGAAACATTTCGTTAGGATATTGAAAGGTATTACCTTTGACTGGTATACCGACTTAGAACTTGAGTCCATTGACAGCTGGGAATAAATAGAGCAAGAGTTCCTCAACAGGTTCTATAATACTCAGCGCGTTGTCAGCATGATTGAGTTGACAAACGCAAAACAGTGCTCACTTGCTATACGTCCTACAAATGAGCAAAGCTAGGACTTTTCAAGAGTTGGCGACCAAGGCGCATGACATGGAGGTGATGATAGCTAGTCGTTGCGGCAATTTCTTCTATTCTAGGGAATCAAGGAAGGACAAAGTTGAATTCGAGAAGAATGTTAACTTTTCTAAGAGCACGACTAAAGAAGTGATGTTCACCTCAACAAGTAAGCCAATTCGCATTATGGGAGAGCCAAAACTAGGGGGAAGAATAACTCGTCATTCAAGGTCGCAACAAAGAAGCATCCCACACTAAAAGAGCTTCAGGAAAAGAAGTATCCATTTCTCGACTCAGATTTATCAGGCATGCTAGATGACTTGCTCGAGAAGGGTGTCATCGAATTGCTCGAGCCAAAGTGTTCAGAGGAAGTTGGGAGGACCGTTGACCCCAAATATTGTCGGTACCATAGAATCGTTAGTCACCCACTTGAAAAGTGCGTTACACTCAAGGACCACATCATACGACTGGCTAAGGAAGGAAGAATCGTTTTAGATTTATATGAAATGGAAAAAGTTAGCCACGTTATAGTGCAAGAGGCTGATGAGTTAGATTCTGAAATAGATCTCACTGACGCACTAGAGGCCTCAGGAGAATACTTCACGATAAGATTCTTTGATAGTGCGGCTGTCTACACAAACTCATATTTCGAATTTGACGATGACGAAACAAATGAAGAGCTGAATGTCCCTCCTGAAGAAAGTGGTGATGGCAGTATCCAGCCACAACAACAACAAAAAGAAAAGATGAGAGGACAATTTCAGTCTCGTCCGTCAAGCAAGCAAATGTCGCGGTAAATCTAGCGGCGCCAGTTTTTAGTGAATGTACAATTCTTAAAAGTGTAACCAAGGTTGAACGCAAGTTTAGTGAAGCAAGCTGACGCGTTCTCAAAGGAAAGGGTGTGCTTCTAGTTCATAGGGCGAACCTAAGCAAATTGACCAAGGCTTCTCTTCCTGATTTTGTTGCCTCTTCTAAAGGCTCGCTCCAAGAAGAAAGTGAGCTATCAAAGATGTGCATCAGCGATGGGTTTGATCCTAATGCGCACAAGTTAATGAAGCGATCTAGCTATGACTTCAGCCACCCAACATCTTTGGGGAATTTGATCGAAGCTAAGCCCTATGGACTTAACCGTACGCAAAGGGTCATAATAACTCAAGGGGGCAACATCGGAACGCTTAAAGTTGGTCTTGGTTACGTACTGCCCCAACCCGTAAGGATTTTGGGACTACGTAAGGACAAGGAAGCCCTCACACAATATATCACAACTGAAGAGGTTGATAATAATGAGGGTGAAAATGCCAAGACCAACCCCAAAATGACGGTGTTCTACAGGTTGCAGCCGTCAACGTTGCGTCAACGCCCTTCTGTGTTTAGAAGGATTGGAAAGGGTAAAATCTTGAAGCCCTTTACCTTCCATAGGTTGAAGAAGGATGAGCAACCTAAACCCTCGGTCTTCGCCAAAATCAAGATAGGCGAGATGTCAACAAGTGCACCGCCCTCACCAAAAAGAGATTCGGTGTTCAGCTGCCTCGACAAAACAAATGAAGTCCGAAGTTCAATGCCTTCAAGTATGAAGCGTGTTTCCACTTTAGATGTGAAGGTGGTTGACTCACTGAAAGTAAAGAGGCGCGTCCTAATTCTCACTGGCCATAGGTCTAAGGCCAATTCAAAAGAAAGAACTAAGGAAGATGAACAAACTTCTTCCAACTGCGACGCGAGTTAAGAGGTCGACGCCCTCCCTTGAGGAAATGCTGGACTAGCTCCTGGGCAAGAGACTAAACTGTTTGCACATTAAAAAAAAGAAGACTCTTGAACAAGAGACTAAACTGTTCGCACATTCAAAAAAGAAGACTCCTGAACAAGAGACTAAACTGTTTGTACATTCAAAAAAAGAAGGCTCCTGAACAAGAGTTTAAACTATTCATGCGCATTAAAAAAAAAAAAGAAGGCGGCTCCTGAATAAGATTCTAAACTGTTCACGCACTCAAAAAAGAAAAAAAGAAAAAAGAAAGCTCCTGAACAAGAGTCTAAACTGTTCACACACGCATTCAAAAAGGGAGGCTCCCGAGTAAAAGTATAAACTATTCACTCAAACAAAAATCTTTGTACTACTACTGACCCGCAAGAGTATCAACCGTTAAGGCAAAATAAATGAAAAAAGGATGCTTGGTTGAACTACATAACAACTTGATCTTATTGGGAATTGCAAGTACCTATAAGTGCGTAGGAAGCTTCAGCAAATCACCAAGTGCATTTAAACACATCACACACACACAAAAAAGGGGGGACATGAAAGAAAATAGATCAAAGACATCACCGTTCTGTCGCTAAGCTCCTCATCGCTGCTCGTACCACTTTTATGCATATCGTTATCCGTTCTAGGCCCAAGGCCTAGCGGTGAGCCGTATCACAAGTGGTTCTTCAAGTCTTAATACCACTTTCATGCGTATCGGTATCCATTCAAGGCCTATGGCCAAGCGGCGAACCGTACCGTAAGTGGTTCTTCAAGTCTTCATACCACTTTCATGCATATCGGTATCCGTTTAAGGCCCATGGCCAAGCGGCGAACTGTGTCGCAAGTGGTTCTTCAAGTCTTCATACCACTTTCATACGTATCGGCATTCGTTCACGACCCATGGTTAAGTGGCGAACCGTGTCGCAAGTGGTTCTTTAAGTCTTCATGCCATTTTCATGTGTATCAGTATCCGTTCAAGGCCCATGGCCAAGCGACGAACCGTGTCGCAAGTGGTTCTTCACATCTTCATACCACTTTTATGCATATCGGTATTCATTCAAGGCCAATGGCTAAACGGTGAACCGTATCGCAAGTGGTTCTTTAAGTCTTCATACCACTTTTATGCATATCGGTATTCATTCTAGGCCTAAGGCCCAGCGGCAAATCGTTTTGCAAGTGTTTCTTCAAGTGGCTTCTCAACCTGCACAAGCAACAATACAAGCGCAACAAAAAAAAATCAGGGTCTTGGCATACAAAAAAACAGCATAAGTGACAAAAAAAAAATGATATTCGAACAAGTGAGCATGGCGTTGCGATACGCGGAAAGTGCAATAATAAATGAATGCGATGTTACAACGGCACAAACAGGCATGAGAAGACTTTTCAGACTAATGAAGTGGCTTCCTTCGGACTCATTTCAGTCAAAGTTGCCACCTTCATCCTCATGGTCATAAAAAAAAATGGCAAGCCCTTCAAGATGCAACATTGCAAATTTCAATAAAGGGCCAAGTCACAAGCAACCCGAGACCCCAACGTCATTAAACATTTTCCTAGAGCCCACAAACCTTGAATGCTGGTGCAGGCATAAAAAAAAAGCCACTATAAGACCAAGTTTAGCATCAATATAAGACCAAGTCATCAACAAACCAAAATCTAATCCCAACTTCCAAAAAAAAAAACCTATGGCTCTTTTATGAAATTGGAAAGTGGACGCCTGCAATTTTAACCCAAAAAAAAAAAATTGAAAGGAAAGGAAAGGAGAAGAAGAAAACACGGTATATTCATCAGCATAAACAAAAGAATCCCTTTTGATAAAATCCCTTTTCATTCATGGGTTAAATAAGCACAAGTTCCAAATTTCAAAGATTAGAGTATATATATACACATGTAAAAAGCAATCGAAGGGAGGGAAAGTGGAAAGTGGATACCGTGAACTAGCCACAAATATGGGTCTGAGCTCAATGCTTTGATGGAGTTAGGCGGCACAAAAGGCTGGTGGAAGTACTAGTGCGAGGGACCAAACAGCAGTAGCAGCAAAGGAGAATTCTCTAACTTTGTTACATCTGGGAAAGGGTAGAAGAAAGTGTGGCATTTTAGTCAAGTGATGATAAAAGAGAGGGAGAAGGATGATTGAGAAAGTTAATACCTTCGCTTGGGTTGAGAATGAAAGTGCAAAGTCGAACTTTTGGGGATGTCGTCCACGACCAGTAGCAGTAGCAACAAACGTGGGGCTTGGCTTCTAAGCTCTACTGTTGGGCAGATGAGAAAGAAAGGGGAGAGGAGTAAGAAAGGAGCTGACTTGGGTGGTCAGGAGGGCTATAAATGGTGGCACACGGTCAGGCTTCTGGGGGATGGCCTCCACCGTAATCAGTACGTAGTAGCACCAGCAGGGTTTCAAAGAATAGGTGTCTGTGGCTGGGTGTCGAAGGAGAAGGAAGAAGAAGAACAGGGCAAGCAGATCACGTGCACTCGGTGTTTCGTCTAAATCAATCACAACCAAGCAGTAAAACGGGCTTTGGGCCGAGGGAAAAAGAAAACAAAGAAAAAAAAAGAGAGAAGGAAATCAGGGCAGCCTAGGCTTATCAGAGAGGGGAAAAAAAAAAACAGACCGGGGTCACATGCCCCTGGCATGGCTTTTAAATGAAGGTTAATTGGGCTAGGTCTAAAAAAAAAGAAGAGGAAGGAAGGGGAAGCCGGAATTTGGGCTAGCCCATAACAAACACAGATAGAAAGCAAGGAAGAAGAGAAAGCTGACCCAACCCACATAAAAAAAATGGGAGCTTGGGCTGGGGGTGTAACGCCCCGAAATTTCTTTTTGTTACTAATTTTGATTCAAGTGTGAATTCCTAATTATGTGTATGTATTTTATGTGTTTTATTTTAGATATATGTATGTGTTTTATTTTAGATATATATATGTGTTTTATTTTATATATATATATGTGTTTTATTTTAGATATATATATATGTATTAAGGCTTTGTTTCCACCAAAAAAAAAAAAAAAAAAAAAAAGTCAAAGTCGGTTTGACCAGGGTCAAAGTCGGTTTGACCTTTTATAAAAGGGGGGTGAGGTTTGTTTTTTCTTCAAAACACACACATACCCACGGCAGAGAGGGCAGAGAAGAAAAAGAAGAAAAGAAGAAGAAGAAAAGGAGAAGAAAAGGAAAGAAAAAGAGGAGGAAGAAGAAGGAGGAGAGGAGGAGTTCGATTTTTAGTTCCGATTTGCAGATTAAAGTGAGTAATTCTTGTCTTTCTCAACCTAAAATTGAATAGGGCAAGATTAATTTGTGGATTTAGGATTCGAATTTGGGAATCAATTGAAGTTATGAATTTGATGTTTTAAAGCTTAGTAGATTAAAACCATAAATTCAATTGTTAGAAACTCACCCTTAAAAGTTGTATGTTTATTTGCGATTTTTGAATTCTATGAATGTTGTGAATTGAAACTGTGAATTTTTGGATTGGTTATCTGTATTTGGTTGAATAATATGGTAGAAAATAGGGTGGATTTTCGGATTTTGCTAATAACGTGTTACTGTTCGAATTTCTGGGAATTATGGGATTGTTGGAATATTCTGAAATTTTTACTGTGGGTTACCCAAGATATTAGGCAACTTCTGGTAAAGTTTCATGAATTTTAGATGTGTATTTTATAAGTTATGAATTTTAGAGTGAAACTGCCCTGTTGTTGAATGCAGAAATTCAGATTCTGTTTGAATTATTGTGAGCTATTGGATTGTCTAAAACTTATGAAATTTTTACTGTAAACTTCTGAGTATGACTGGAAAATTCCTGTAAATTTTCATGAATTTTTGATGTGTATTTTAGAAGCTATGAATTTTTGATTGGGACTGCCCTGTTTTGGATGCATGGTTTTCGGTTACTGTTTTAATTATTTTGAAGGATTTGTTTGGAGATAAATTATCAAATTATTATTGTAGCTTCCTCGTGATATGGGGTGATTGCTTGTAAATTTTTGTGCATTTTGGTTGTGTATGCTAAAAGTTATGACTGAGTTATGCATTATTGTGAGTTAAAGTACCTTGTTTGGTGTAATGATAGATTATTTGTATGTTTAATCTGTGAATTCGATATGGAAAGGCCATTGTTGAGCCTCCTAAATATTCTGATGGTGTGAAGTAGTATGAGTAACTTGTGGAAGTTGGAAGTTGTTTTGGATGTGACTATGTTTCTCTTTGACTATGTTTTGTTTGTGAAATCGAGCTTCTTTGAGAAACAAGAATGTAATTATATGGGTTATACGATTTTATTAAGTTATATTTTGGGGAAAGAAATTCGTGTCTTGACTGAGGCTATTACAGAACGTTCTAGAGCTATGGCCATAGTAGTGACTGTCGTTATGTTCAGGTCGCCTAGTGGGAGAGGTTATAACCAATCCCCTGGGATATGAATGTCGGCCTTGTGTATGTGTGTGAGCCATGTGGGTCCCTAGTGAGGAGGGTTTCGGCCTAAACTTACTAGGATATGAATGCGATTCCATGGTTTGTGTTGTGGGCAGTTTGCGTCCTTCAGAGCGTTGGGTGCCTGGTTGGGACCATATGTATGAGTTGCGGCTGGTCCACCATTGGTTGGTACCATATGTTTGAGCCGTAGCTGGACCACCAGGATGTGTTTGTCACCCCTGTGTTGTGATGGTTCTTTGCGTGAGTCATGAGTTGAATTCCCCTAAACTAAAAGTTTTGTATTCAGTTAAGAATGTGTGATGTGTTGTGCAATTGGCTTTGGCTTGGATTTTTGGACTTTGGATATGATATGGAATTGGGTTTCGTTTGGATTTGGTTTTGATGTTGTAAGACACATGTTATGTGCTTATGGTTAGTATGTGAACTTTTGTGATAAAGTTGCTTTGATGCGTGTGCCAATTGTGGTTATGGGCGGGTCGTTGGGTTGTTTAGCAGGTTTTACTTTCTTTTGGACTCCAGTGAGGACTATGAGCCCAAAAGACATGATTGGTATGGGACAATCATGGTTAGTTTAGTGAATAAACTAACAGCAAAGCTTGTTCGAGGGCTCAAGTGTAAACGTGAGTCCTTGAAACGTACCTGGTATGGGACATGTGCGGCTAAATTAATCTAATTGCCTACCTCATAACAAAAATGTGTGTGCGTTTGTGATATTTATGACCATATTAAATATGAACGATATAAGTGCTATTTTGATTCTTGAAACATACGCGTGTCCCCTAATCGTCCTCTATATGATATATCAGATGTTGTGTACTGTGTGCTTATCTGATAATCGGTTAATGTGCAAAGTGTAACAACGGGGAAGGTAAGGGTTATTCACTGGGCTCGGGGAGCTCATGACCTCACCATTTTTTTTCAGGTTTTGAAAGCGATGAGGGACCACTGGAGCATTAAAAGAACTCTTTTAGACTTGGAGGGCTTGTTTTATGTATACGTTATGGATTATGTTTAGTAAATACAGTTCTGTATTTTGATTTGGATATATGTAAGAATATTGGGGATACGGTTTAAGTATGTATGTGATGTATGTTTTAGATTTCTATAAGAGCTTCCGCTGCTATCTCTTATGATCAGGTTTATTAAGGTTAAAAAGTTTAGAGAGCCTTGTGAGTGTTCTTAATTGAACATTCATGGCGGTGACGCGTCTGCCCCCTTCGGGCGGGGCGTTACAGGGGGAAAGAGAAAAGAAGGAAAGGGATTCTTCTCCCCAGAAAAGATCAATTTGGTGACTCAAAGGCCGTTTGCAATTTGGAGACTTTCGCTTTTTCGATGAGTTGTTCATTTATAATTTGGTAACTCTCATATTTCCCTCAGTTGCCCTGTTACAATTTGGTGCGTCAAATACAGTTCAACTTAGATTATGATCCATCCAAATAGCGCATATAATTCAACAGTTGCATAGTTTTGGGTGACCCAGCGCAGGGCCATAATATAATTTTGGGCGTCAAATG
The DNA here is from genome assembly GCA_017589665.1 of Selenicereus undatus. Classification (NCBI taxonomy): domain Eukaryota; kingdom Viridiplantae; phylum Streptophyta; class Magnoliopsida; order Caryophyllales; family Cactaceae; genus Selenicereus; species Selenicereus undatus. The sequence continues at coordinate 45,471,082 of JACYFF010031952.1, forward strand.
TCGAGCCAACAAGTTGGTCCGACAAAGGCTAGGCAAAATACGATGGCGCTAACAATTGGGGCCTTGCAATTTAAGTGGTGGCTTGGCGCACCTAAAAAATGGGGTGCCTAAAATGGCACGTTCAAAAAAAAATCGAGACGTCGGTCACACTCTAGCGACAAGTCTAGCATGTGACATCGTCTCGAGTGGGTAATTTGTAAGCACTAAAATTTATTCGTGTCGTACCAAAAAAAAGTTAAATTGATAAACTGGGCCAACCCTGTTAATTAATTTAATCAGGCCCAAAGATTCATAAGTCAAGCCCAAAAGTCTCACAAATCAAGCCTAAGATGAAGTCCAGATGACTTCCAAGTCCAGACTTAGTCAAAATTCAAGCCAAAGCCCAAATTGAGGCTCAAGACGACTACCAAGTCAAGTCACGACCTAAAGCCTGAATGACGTCCAAGTCAAGGCGCGGTTAAAGTCAAAGGTCAAAGTCAAGGGTCAAGGCCTACATTGACTCACAAGTCAAACATCAAAACGACTCTTAAGTCAACGTCCGGTCAAAGTTCGAGGCGACTTCCAAATCAATGCTCGGCCCAAGTCCTGGAGACTCCCAAGTCAAAGTCAAAGTCAAAGTCAAAGCAATCTAGGGTGAGGCTTGATTGAAAGACCCAAAACCTAGGTTAAAGCTTAAAACCCAAGTCAAGGCCCATCTTGACTTTCAAGGGGAAGGCTTTCCTATAAATAGACCCCTACCCCCCTTGATTCAAAGGTTATAAAATCCATCCTTAATAGAGAAAGAATCAGAGGATTTTGTACTCATAGAGATTGTACCCAATTCGTTTAATTGAATCCTTAAAAATTCAATCTTTGTAATTTTTCGTGGTCTGTTCCGAGAAAAACTGGTAATGTGTGGTTTCTTGAAAAATTATGAATTTTGGTGGGGAGGTAGATCAATGAGTTATCTTTCAAATGGATTTTGAATCACCTTAATCCAAGTTCGGTGGACAAAGTCATGGCTGTTTTGCGAGAACTGCGCAGGTTCAATAAACACTGACACACTTGTGTTCTAAACCCATTTTGGGAACCCTATTGTGGGAATCAAGTTTTGTATTGTTAATGAAATTTTTTTGGGACATATTATTCTTTCCATATTGGGGTTTTAGGTCTCCATTTGAGGTCAAGCGTGAAAGTTATGAATTTTTGAAGTGAACTGACCTGCTTTGGTGCAAATTGGGTTGTAATTACAATTTCTGTGCAGTGTATACTTGGAGGGAAATTCAGAAAATTGTATTGTAGATTGTTCATATTATTTTTGAATTTCTTATAAGATTTCATGAATTTTGATTAAGTATTTTGAGTTTGGTGATTTTTGGAATAATTTTGAGTAATTTTATAAAGAGCAAAAATAAAGATTGAGTGAGATTGATCATGCGCTCATTTTGTATATTTTGCGCCAAGTAAGGTCATTTAAGGCGGAAATGAATATTCATGGACTTTCATGGAGCTTTTATCTTGAGTAATGAGAAAGAAGAAGAGAAGTATATAATTTGGAAGCTTGTTTATGAGCCTTGAATCAGTTATGGATTTTACAAAGAAAATATAAAGTTTGGTAAGCTTAGTAGCTTCAATTGAGTTCAATGACTCATTGAGATGAAATTGTATATCTAATGGATTTATGAATGAAATATGGTAAGTAGGGAGAATTTTTGACTCAGAAACCATATTTATCACATCAAGTTGTTACAGTTTGTGCTATTTTGAACCAAGATATATCTCTCTTGGCGTCAAACCTTTATTACTTACTCAATTCAAAATCTATCAAATGTATTTATCAAGCCAGTCTAATGTACTCGCTGTTATCTTGAACCAAGCTATACATCTGCTAGCCTTAAACCCATATCAGCAACCTATCTAAAAAAAGGCCACATGTTTTCATTTTAGGTGATGAAGTATCACATGATTCTCCATTTAGCGAGTCCTTTTTGGAAGTCATCAGATGCTCACAGTAGATTCAGCATAGCATTAATGTTGGGGTCGACCTCAGGGTCAAGTTGGGTCTATATTCAGTATACTTGTGTAGTGTGGAGTGCGAGTTAGTACATGGTATGATTAAGTCGATTGTATTGAAGCTGAATCATTATAGGCTTTGATCTTGGAGTGTTTTAGTTTAATAGATATTTTAAACATGAGTTGTAAGATTAAATGGTTTCAATGAGCCTTGTCCTTATTAGGACGGTTGTAGTGCCTTCTAGCATTAAATCCTCTGCTGCAGTTTTCTGTAAATCATGTCATTCGCATTTTGGGGGCGTTACAGATTTGGTATCACAGTTAAGGTTTTTGGGGCTATCAAGGTGTGTATGAGTTATGTTGGACCAGTCAAACGAGCTACTGACTATAAGTTCATATGTATGGGCATATAAGGAGGCACGATTTTCATTTAGGTGACCCAATCATTTGGTAATATCCTGAGATTCAAGCATTAATAAAGTGGAGTGTGGAACCATTTGGGTGACTTGGTGGTGAGGCATGCTCTCAATTATCTGGAAGTTATATTGTATGTTTCATTTCTCTAATTTGTTTAAATTTTTGCAATTGTGCACTCCAGGTGTGTAACCCGTTGAGTTATGATCTCCGGTGTGCGGCCGTTGCGCTATTTAAGTGTTTCTCTCCATTTCAGGTATCTATTGTAAGGCTTTAAGCCGGGTTTTTGTTCGCTTATAGGCATAAATCTATCCGTTTTGCCCCAGGATTTGAGAGTTTTATTGAGGTGTGTTAATTTACCTGATCTTAGGTACAGTGATGGTTGAAACCCGATGTGAGGATGCCATTTGCAACTTCTCAAGGGATTAGTACAGTCTCAAGTTACACATAAACCTCTAGATGAGAAAATGCTTTGTGGGGCAATATCGTTGAGGTGAACCAGTATGAGATGAACGTTACAATGAGTGCTTATGTCTGGGGATAACAGTTAGTAGCTTATGGTGTGCTACTTGGCATTATATGGGTGGTGCGTGTAAGATTAAGCTGCCATGTATAGGAATTATCTGGTCTTGACACTTGTACCTTACATCAGCAATGCTCCCATTATTTCTTGTCACTGATTTATTTCTACCCTAGTTACCTTGAATTGTTCAGAGACATTATTTCTTTGCCACTCATACTCTCTTGATTTGTAATGGAGTGTATGAAAAATCTCATATGTGGTCTGTGGGGAGTCCTTTAAACACATCTCAGCAACCTTTCTTATAGGCGATTCAAACCCTGCCAATTACAATTGTTTAATTTTTTTTGTTTCCGTAATAGAGCCTATAATGACCCCGTGTGCGCGTTACTGTGTGATTTGCAATTCTTCCTAAGCATATTTGACCCATTCACTTACAGTTCAGTCATCACTACGTTCATATTTTTACTGTCCCCAACTTTAACTCCTTACTTCTATTTGGGCACTATTCATTTATTGCTTGCACAACCTTTGGTTGCTTCAGACGCAGTCATTGAGCACCCTTTCAGCAATTAAATGGATCCATATTGTTCGTGTTTCTATAGAACCGTAACGTCATATTGGCATACTATTCTATGGTCGTGACTGCATGTTGTTACTTAAATTATTTTGGAAATCCTTTCTTTAATAGTACACCCTATCTTATTAATGATAAACAATGATTTGTGCTATTTTCATATGCTAGCAGTTTCGAAGTTTATATGCCCACCCAAGACTTCTGTTTACTGCAAAATATGCTATTGATGGATGTCATCACGTTCAGTCATAAGATTGACTCGTTTATCTTGACGTATTGTCCTTTCAAACACTAAATGAATAAAATTTTCCTTCTGGTAGTGTTGACCTTTATGTTCATCATTTTACTCACATACGGGTACCGTATGACTTTTCAAAAGCCACTTTGGTAATCTGTTACATTTCTTCACCTTCAATACTTAATACTCCTTCTCAACTTCATAACATCGTTCATTTACTTTACTATCATGACCATCATGAATAAACTGCATGTCTTATATATGCAGGTCATTTATATGCCTTTCCTTTTTCATTACGAACCTTTGTCCCTTCATTCACTCAACTTACATGTCGGTCCTTTATAACTAATAAAGAAATATCATTGCAAGAGTTCATTGTGTCATCACATCTCTCTACACTTTAGATCTTTCCCTGGTCATTTCAATGTACTGAGACCAATAGGCAGTTGAATGTTTATCTTTTATACACATGCCTCTAGTGGTATTGCTGGAACCATATTCAATGGACATTCAATCCAATTTGATTGGTAGATTGGTAACATTATGGGGGTGAACTGACTATGTACTTACAGGACTAAGATGAATGGTAAGGATCTTAAGGTTAGCTTGAGAGATAAGGATTGACTAAACGTGTGTTTCTATAGGCGAAGGGAAGAAAAGCTCTGTTTATTCCCCTAATTACACTGTGCAAGCAAGTAAATTACTGTGTCAGTGTTATGTCAACCACACTCGGTATATCCATATCTATATTTACAGTTGGTGGATTTAGAGATGTTGCATCCGACGACTATCAGGACCGTTTCTCCCCAAGAAACATTGATTTTTAAATCGACTTAACTCTTGATGCTCAACCCTTTTTCAAAAGCCCTATGATATGACGCCCAATAGAGTTCAAAGAATTAAAGATTCAGTGGATGAGTTGAAAGGGATATATTTGACTAAGTGTGTCGCCGTGGGGAACCTCAAGTTTATATGAAGAAGAAAGATAGAACCTTATGGTTGTGTACTGTGTACAAAGAGTTACACAAGATCACTACCAAAATAAGTGCCCTAGACCTTGAACAAATTATTTATGGGATTAACTGCCAATAACAGATGTCTTTTCCAGGAATGATTTGAGGTATGGATATCACACCAAAACCATGCAACCATAGTTTATCTTTTGCAAGAATGCCCTTTTGTAGTAATTCTTGAAATTGTTTGCTTGTTTCATCCTCTAAACTTGATACTATCCAATATTGTTTAATCTTCTTTTCATTTCAACCCGATGTTTCCTATTAGCGTGATCTTCCATGTCTTTGCAAACCCATTGTTAAGTGTGCAATACATTTTTGTTTGACCTTATATAGTTGTTAACATTCCAGTGCTCTCGACCTTCACGATCTTTATTTCATGATCATGAGTTGTAGTTCATTCCGTTGAGAGCCGATTCACGCATCTACCTTACATCTCATTTATTCATAATGATAAGTTCGTATAACTTGTTGTGAACTCATAAAGTAATTCAACTCTTATTGTTGTGAGTGATTGCGATTGTCATAATCCCCTTACTCTCCTTATTTTGAACTTCAACTCCGACACATATACCTTACATTCCGATAAATAAACTTCCACATTCTCTATTTAATCTTATTGTTGTACTCGAATTGGCTTGTTATCACTAAAGGCATGTTCCTATTGTGGTTTCCTCAATCTATTTATCTATCCGTTGGCACTTTGCTTATCCAATCTTTTTGTCTATCTATTGCACTTTGTTTATCCAATCTATTTATTTATTTATTGTACATTGCTTGTCCAATCTATCTATTGCACTTATCTTGTTGCTTGTGGCTATAAAGTCACCAAATTAAAGCTCAATTGTTTGTCATCTTGTTTACAATTGATCAATTAAATTCGAGTATAACCGTACCATCTTTCTCCTTGGTTGATTATTTATTGGACCCTTTATGATCCATATTTATGAACCACAATTCTTGTGGCATTGCATTTCACAATTCATGATACAGTTATGGTTAATCTTTATTCTAACCACCGCATCTAAATCCCTCCTTTCTAAATCTTTTCTTGTCTCGTTGTTTATTTCTTTTGTTCCTAATAACTCACTTGACTACCAATTCCGTCATTTTCATCTCTGACCATGTTCATTCTTGCGTTTAATTCGGACTTAGAGCATATTTAGACTAGTCTGATGAGGGAAGATCATTTGATGCTTTAAGAACATTAGATCGGGACATTTTGATAAGGGCACAATCTCAAACAATGTCTAGCGGTATTAAAGTAAGCTAGAAGAAGTATCGACAGTAATGAGACAGTTCAAGTATATGCTAAGGTGACACAAGGACTACACAAGAATTATATGGTCATATTGACCAAAGAAGGAGACAATCAAAGTTCTGATGGGATATAAAATATTCCAAAGGGCTTATCTAGTCAAGGGTGTCAGGAGACTGGATATCATAGATAATTGAGTCCTCGTTACATTGGGCTTTATGAGTCAGTAGAGTAGAGTAGAGTACCTCCTTTATAGTAACAAGTTTTTCTTTTTGAAGAGAATATCAATTTTGAACCAAAGTAATCAAGCCAGTGAAGTCACTGAGGATCTAGATACTCGATCGTAGAATTAAGCAGCTATGCACTTTGGGCTGATCATACCTCTTTGGAGGGAAGCAATGAAAACCAACTATCGATATTTGAGGCAGCTTTACATATATGAATAAGCTTCATAAGTTTCAAGGATGAAACTCTTTAAGGGGTGAAGGCTGTAATAGTCTGACCCTAAACTATATTTGTTTATTTAAATCTTATTTATTTCAATTAATCATGGTTATTTATTTAATTGGTCACGGTTATTTATTTAACCAAATCATGTTTATTAGTTCAATTACAACCAATTTATTTATCTAACGAATTCCATTATGTTTTAAAAATTTTTCACCTTTATTTATCATATTTAATCATCTTGGTTGGGAGATATTTCATTTTGGGTTCCACTTTACAATTCAAGTTTCATTGATTGTTAATTCAAGTTTTGTTGATTTATTTAATATCGGATGATCGATATTAGGCCCTGGTGAGTATAATTTAGTGACTAATTATTTTCTTACCTTCGGTAAACTTTAATCCTGAGCAATACAAATTTTTTTCACTAATTGCTTATTTTAGTACCTAATTGTACTTAGCAAAAAGCTCATTTTTGGGCTGAAAATTTCCAGCCACATGTAGCTATTAATTGACAATTTTTACACAAAAAATTCAGCAAAACTAACAAAGTCCAACTCTCCATTTCTTCTCTCTTCCTCATGTCCCTTTTGGCAGAAAACAGGGGCAGCAGCTGCTGCCCTTTGTGTCGTCATTGTTTGTGGTTTCCAGCCACTTTTCGGGCCACCTGTCGGCTGCCTCGACTTCCCCTTGCTGCCAGATATCGTGTCCATCCACAAACATCACTCAAAACCGCCCCCTCATCCCTCTAATTCAAGCCTAAAGTAAGGTATACCCAAAACCCTAACTTATTCTATCTGGAGTTTTACGGTTGTTTTATTTATGGGTTATGTTTGGATGATCAAATTGATAGTTATTATGCAATTTTTTTATTGAGTTTGGAGATGTTTGGAGTTATGGGTATTTGATCAAGAACATGATCAAGTGACTTGAAATTCAGCAAGTATGAGTTTGAGCTTGTTTATGTATCTTGTTGTGATTTGTGTTATAAATCATGAAAAATAAGATGTTAGATGATCATTTTGAAGCCAATTATGGTTATTTGGATGTTCACTTGAGTGAGCAAGAATTAGATCTTTCAGATCATGCTTGATTTAAGTGAGTTTTTATATTAAATATGTTCATTTGGATCACATGAGGTGATTTATGATGTTGGATATGTTATTGGATTGAAAATAAATCTTGGATGATTATGAAGTAAAAATTATGGATTATGGCTATCTAAAGTGATGTTGACGGTCACCGCATGGTTTGATAGTTTCCACAAGTAATTTTAGAGGGCAATTATTTGAAAAAGGAGGATAATAAAGTAGGTAGCAGGCTATGAAGGGCCCGAAAACAACGGTCTGTTCCTGGAAAAACTGGTAATGTGTGGCTTCTCGAAAAAATATGAATTTTGGTGGGACGCTAGATCAATGAGTTATCTTTCAAATGAATTTTGAATCACCTTAATCCGAGTTATGTGGACAAAGTTATGGCTATTTTGCTAGAACTGCACATGTTCAATCAAAAGTGACACACTTGTGTGCTAGCCCCATTTTGGGAACCCTATTGTGTGAATTATGTTTTTTATTGCAAATGAAAGTTTTTTGGGACTTCTTATAATTTTCATATTGGGGTTTTAGGTCTCCATTGGAGGTTAAGGATGAAAGTTATGAAATTTTGAAGTGAACTGACCTACTTTAGTGCAAATTTGGTGGTTGTTGCAATTTCTGTGCGGTGTATACTTAGAGGGAAATTCTAAAAATTGTATTATAGATTGTTCATATTATTTTTGAATTTCCTATAATATTTCATCAATTTTGATTGAGTATTTTGAGTTTGGTGATTTTTGGAAGCATTTTGAGTAATTGTGAAAAGAGTAATAACAAAGATTGAGTGAGATTGATCATACACTCATTTTCTGTATTTTGGGCCAAGTAAGGTCATTTAAGGGGAAAATGAATATTCATGGACTTTCATGGAGTTTTTATCTTGATTAATGAGAAAGAAGAAGACAAGTATACAATTTGGTGATTTTTGGAAGCATTTTGAGTAATTGTGTAAAGAGTAATAACAAAGATTAAGTGAGATTGATCATGCACTCATTTTCTGTATTTGGGGCCAAGTAAGGTCATTTAAGGGGGAAATGAATATTCATGGACTTTCATGGGGTTTTTATCTTGATTAATGAGAAAGAAGAAGACAAGTATACAGTTTGGTATTTTTGGAAGCATTTTGAGTAATTGTGTAAAGAGTAATAACAAAGATTGAGTGAGATTGATCATGCACTCATTTTCTATATTTTGGGCCAAGCAAGGTTATTTAAGGGGGAAATGAATATTCATGGACTTTTATGGAGCTTTTATCTTGATTAATGAGAAATAAGAAGACAAGTATACAATTTGGGAGCTTGTTTATGAGCCCTGAATCAATTATGAATTTTACAAAGAAAATACCAAGTTTAGCGAGCTTAATAGCTTCTATTGAGTTCAATGACTCATTGAGATTGAATTCTATATCTAATGAATTTATGAATAAAATATGGGAAGTGGGGAGAATTTTTGACTCAGAAACCGTATTTATCAGACCAATTTATTATAATTTACGCTATTTTGAACCAATATATATCTCTCTTGGCCTCAAACCTTTTTTACTTACTCAACTCAGAATGTATCAAATGTATTTATCAAGCCAATCTAGTGTACTCGCTATTATCTTGAACCAAGCTATACATCAGCGAGCTTTAAACCCGTATCAGTCACCTACATTAGAAAAAGGCCACAACCACTCCCTCATTTGTCACCATCAAGGCCTTTTCCTTTGTAATCTCATTTATCTCACTGTGGTCTATTTTACTTTCATTTACTTTATATCGAATTTAATTACTTTTATTAATTTGGTTTGGAAGTTGTATTGAAATACCCAAGTTATGTGTACCATTTAATTACTCAATTTCTACTACACATACTTACTCAATTATGTGAGTAAGGATGATTTACTGACTACACATAGCTACAATGATATTTATGAAACTGAATCAAGGCCTAGTTATCATTCCCTGTTATGCATAAGTGTTATCAAGTTATAACATATTTATGAAGTCAGATGACATTTATAAAACAGATGACATTAATCAAGTTAGATGACATTTTTTGAAGACTCAAGGTACGTCCATTACTTGTATCTTCAAAAAGCAGAACATGTTTATCAAGTTACAACTCTTAATGAGTTTATCAATGAATCAGTTTACACAGTGATTTGTGATTTAACTTGTGACCCTATTAGTTATCATCTATAAGGCTTCAGCCCATCATTTACCCACGCGGCTCCAGGCCAACTCTTGATCGGATTGGCAGGTGTACACATATGTATAGATCATATCATTGCAAGGGGTTCACATCCAGTTAATAATGAGCAATTCAGTTTCATATTACTTTAATTTTCATTGTTATTGCAAACTAAATAAATTGCAAAGACGGGTACCCATCAACAGTGTCTCTACGCTCATTTTACAATGCAGGAATGCATGTACTGCATTTTTGATCACGTTTTTAAATTGTTTTCCTGTTTTTTATTTTAGGTGATGAAGTATCACATGTTTATCCATTTAGTAAGCCCTTTTGGAAGTCATCAGATGCTCACAATGGATTCAACATAACATGAATGTTGGGATCGACTTCAGGGTCAAGTTTGGTCTATATTCAATATACTTGTGTAGTGTGCAGTATGAGTTAGCACATGGTATGATTAAGTCGATTGTATTGAAGTTGAACTATTATGGAGTTTGGCCTTGGAGTATTTCAGTTTAATGGATATTGTGTTTTGAACATGAGTTGCAAGATTAAATGGCTTCAGTGAGCCTTGTCCTTATCAAGATGGCAGTAGCACCTTCTATCATTAAATCTTCTGCTACAGTTTTCCGTAAATCATGTCATTAGCATTTTAGGGGTGTTACCAATTTGGTATCAGAGCTAAGGTTTTAAGGGCCACTGTGAGTGTTGATGTAAAATAGAAGCCGCAAGCGCACGGTGTTACTTTGTAGTATGATCCAGCGAGTATGGGTCGTTCCCACAGAGATGATGGTATCAAATTTAATCACTCAAACAGCTTAGCTATTAATAACAATTAAACTTATTGAATGAAATTGACGACTAAATTTATACGACTTATTCTACACAAACAAATAGGGCAAGAATAAAAAAAAAATGAAGGTGAAAATAAAAAGATGATAGTACTGGTGATTTAACTAGAAAAAGTTAAATCAACCTAAGCCATAAAAATCTAACCTATCATAACTAGAATATTGCAGAAAACAAAAATTGTAGAACACAGAGGGGACAAGTGATGCAAAGGATCAGTATAAATAATGAAAGAAAAAAAAACAGAAGGTGAACTTAAAATAAACAAAAATTTTAAAAACTAGAGTTAGCAAAACCAAATAAATCTAAGTTACTTATTGGCCAATAGGAACAAGACAAGTGCACTTGCTAATTTTTGTCATCTTATGCACATGATAAATTAAAAGAAGTTGAAATTCACTGCCCATGCTTTGCTCCCAACAAAAAGAGGACGGTGAGTTGACAATAAAATAAAACAAACAAAAAAATAAAGACAAAGACATTAATTAAATTGAGCAAGAAAAGTTGAAGCATTGGAATTGGGAAAAACAGAGGACCCGAAGCAAAAGAATAGAGCAAGCCAAATATTGAAGGTTGACGTAGAGACTCAAATTAATCTGGCGTAAATGGAAAAAATTATAACAGAAATTTCATTCAGCAACTCAAAAGTTCAACAATGCCTTCTTGGCTATTCAACCAATAATGGAGAAGAACAAGATATTACTAACACTTGAAGCAGAGAAAATGATAACAAATGAAAAACTGCATATAATTGAACCAAGGCTGCTGATGCTCTAATGCCTCCCCATCCCTTCTTATTTATACATGGGTTTTCAACTCAAATCAGTTACCAACGCCTACAAAATCAGTGTGGGTTGCTGATTTTTCGCCTTTCCCTCTCATGGCCGTTTGAGTCGTTGCAACTCATGACCTCACTAAAATAGCCGAGTTGTTGAGGAGATATTTTTGCCTCAAAAATTCGGTCATGGCTGATGGTAGATGATGGCCTGGTTGCTTATGATTTTAGCTGAAGAAGATGGAGACGAAGATGTTGATGCTGATGAATCGTTGATGAAGATGACCGGGAAAGGAGGGAATCAGTGGAGTGGAGAAGGAGAGAGCTAATAAATTGGGGAGTGGGGATTTGGGTTTTTTTTTTTTTTTTTTCAGCTGAAGAAATAAAGAGCTGGGGCATGGAATTTTTTTTTGTTGTTGGGCTGCATGTTCAACTTTCACTTCTCAACCTAATTTTCATTTTCCATCATTTTCTTCATTTTTGTTGATCTGCAAAATAAATAGATAAATGCATAAATAAATAAATAAAATCGAAATAAAAATTCTAAAATAATAATAATTTTGAGCCAAAATCATAGGTTTAGGAGCATAAAGTTGCATGATTTTTCAATTAAAAAGTGAGCTATCAAGTGTTTATGAGCTAGCTATCAAGGTGTGTATGAGTTATATTAGACCAGTTAAATGAGTTACTGGCTATAAGTTCATATGTATGGGCATGTAAGGAGGAACCATTTTCATTTGGATGACCCCATCATTTGGTAATATCTTGAGATTCGAGCATTAGCAAAGTGGAGTGTGGAACCATTTCGGTGACCGGTTAGTGAGGCATGCTCTCATTTATCTAGAAGTTATATTGTATGTTTCGTTTCCCTCATTCGTTTAAATTTTGACAATCGTGCACTCCTCGTGTGTGACCCATTGAGTTATGAACTCTGGTGTGTGGTCGTTGGGCTATTGAAGTGTTTCTCTCTATTTTAGGTAACTATTGTAAGGCTTTAATCCGGATTTTAGTCAATTTTTAGGCGGAACTCTGTTCGTTTTGTCCCAGGATTGGAGAGTTTTATTGAGGTCTGTTGATATACCTGATCTTGGTATAGTGATGGTTGAAACCCGATGTGAGGATGTCATTTGCAACTTCTTAAGGGATTAATATAGTGTCAAGTTATCTGTAAACCTCTAGATGAGGAAATGCTTTGTGGGGCAATATCTTTGAGGTGAACCAGTATGAGATGAATGTTACAATGAGTGCTTATGTCTGGTTATAATAGTTAGTAGCTTATGGTGTGCTACTTAGCATTATATGGGTCGTGCGAGTAAGATTAAGCTACCATGTATAGGAATTATTTGGTCTTGACACTAGGATCTTGCATCAGCAATGCCCCCATTAGTTCCTGTCATTGACTTATTTCTGCCCTAGTTACCTTGAATTGTTAAGAGGCATCATTTCTTTGCCACTCACACTATCTTGATTTGTAATGGAGTTTTTATGAAAAATATCATATGTGGTATGTGGGGAGTCCTTTAAACACATCTGAGCAACCTTTCTTATGGGTGATTCAAACCCTGACAATCATAATCGTTTAATTTTCTGTATCTATGATGGAGCCTATAATGACCTCTGGTATGCGTTACTGGGTGATTTGTAGTTCTTCCTAAGTATATTTGACCCATTCTACTTGCAGTTCAGTCATCACTATGTTCATATTTTTACTGTCACCTACTTTAACTCCTTACTTCTATTTGGGCACTATTCATTTATTGCTTGCACAACCTTTGATTGCTTTAGACCCAGTCGTTGAGCACCCTTTCAGCAATTAAATGGATCCATATTGTCGTGTTTCTATAGCACCGTAACGTCGTATTGGCATATTATTGTATGGCCGTGACTGCATGTCGTTACTCAAGATATTTTAGAAATCCTTTCTTTACTAGTACAACCTATCTTATTAATGATAAACAACGATTTGTGCTATTTCCATCTGCCAGCAGTTTCGAAGATTGTATGCCTACCCAAGACTTCCATTTACTACAAAATGTGCTATTGATGGATGTCATCATGTTCAGTCATAAGATTAACTCCTTTATCTTGACATTTTATCCTTTCAAACACCAGATGAATAAAATTTTCATTTTAGAAGTGTTGACCCTTATCTTCGTCATTTTCCTCACATACGGATACCGTAATACTTTTCAAAGGTCACTTTGGTAATCTGTTACATTTCTTCAGCTCCAGTACTTAATACTCCCTCTCAACTTCATAACATCTTTCAATTACTTTATTATCATGACCATCATGAATAAACTGCATGTCTTGTATATGCATGTCATTTATATGCCTTACCTCTTTCATTACGAATATTCATCCCTTCATTCACTCAGCTTGCATGCCGGTCCTTTATAACCAATAAAGAAATATCATTGTAAGAGCTCATTGTGTCATTACATCTCTCTACACTTTAGATCTTTCCCCGGTCATTTCAATGTACTGAGACCAGTAGGTAGTTGAATGTTTGTCTTTTATACACATGCCTCTAGTAGTATTGCTGGAACCATATTCACTTGACATTTAATCCAGTTTGATTGACAGATTTGGTATCATTATGGGGTGAACTGACTGTGTACGTACAGGACTAAGATGAATGGTAAGGATCTTAAGGTTAGCTTGAGAGATGAGGATTGACTAAATATGTGTTTCTACGGGCCGAGGGAAGAAAAGCCCTATTTATCCCCCCAATTACACTGTGCAAGCAAGTAAGTTACTGTGTCAGTGTTATGTCAACCACACTCGGTATATCCATATCTATATTTACAATTGGTGGATTTAGAGATGTTCCATCCAAGGACTATCAGGAGCGTTTCTCCCCAAGAAACATTGATCTTCAGATCGACTTAACTCTTGATGCTCAACCCATTTTCAAAACCCCTATGAGATGACCCCCAACAGAGCTTAAAGAATTAAAGATTCAGTTGATGAGTTATAAGGGATTTATTTGACCAAGTGTGTCCCCATGGGGAACCCCGGGTTTATATGAAGAAGAAAGATAGAACCTTATGGTTGTGTACTGTGTACAGAGAGTTGCACAAGATCTCTATCAAGATTAGTGCCCTATACCTTGAACAAATGATTTATGGGATTAACTGGCAACAACAAATGTCTTTTCCAGGAATGATTTGAGGTCTGGATATCACACCTAAACCATGCAACCACAGTTTATCTTTTGCAAGAATGCCCTTTTATAGTAACTCTTGAAATTATTTGCTTGTCTAATCTTCAAAACTTTGTACTATCAAATATTGTTTAATCTCCCTTGGATTTTAACCCAATATTTTCTATTGGCATGATCTTCCATATCTTTGCAAACCCATGGCTAAATGTGCAATACATTTTTGTTCGACCTTATATGGTTGTCAACATTTCAATGCTCTCGACCTTTACCATCTTTATTTCATGATCATGAGTTCTATTTCATTCCGCTGAGAGCTAATTCACACATCTACCTTACATCTCATTTATTCATAATGATAAGCTCGTATAACTTGTTTTGAACTCATAATCTAATTCAACTCTCATTGTTGTGTGTGATTGCGATTGTCATAATCCCCTTACTCTCCTTATTTTGAACTTCAACTCCTACACATATATCTTACATTCCGATAAATAAACTTTCGCATTCTCTATTTAATCCTATTGTTGTACTCGAATAGGCTTGATATGAGTAAAGGCATGTTCCTATTGTGGCTTACTCAATCTGTTTATCTATCCATTGACACTTTGCTTATCCAATCTATTTGTCCATCTATTGCACTCTGCTTATCCTATCTATTTATCTATTTATTGCACATTGCTTGTCCCATCTATCTATTGCACTTATCTTGTTGCTTTTGGCTATACAGCCACCTAGTTAAATCTCAGTTGCTCATCTTCTTGTTTTAATTCATTAGTTAAACACGAGTATAACTATACCATCTTTCTCCTTGGCTGATTATTTATTGGACCTTTTATGATCCATATTTATAAGCCACAATTCTTGTGGCATTATATTTCACAATTCATAATACAATTATGGTTATCTTTATTCTAACCACCCCATGTTAACCCCTCCTTTATAAATCTTTTCTGGTCTCATTGTTAATTTCTTTTGTTCCTAATGACTCACTTGACTACCAATTCAATCATTTTCATCTCTAACCATGTTTATTCTAGTGTTTAATTAGGACTTAGAGCAGATCTTAGACTAGTCTAATGAGGGAAGATCATGTGATGCATTAAGAGCATCAGATGAGGACATTTTGATAAGGGCAGAATCTCAAACAATGCCTAGCGGTATTAGAGCAAGCCAGAAGAAGTATCAACAATAATGAGATAGTTCAAGTACATGGTAAGGCGACACAAGGACTACACAAGAATCATACGGTCGTATTGACCAAAGAAGGAGACAATCAAAGTTCAGATGAGATATAAAGTATTCCAAAGAGCTTATCTAGTCAAGGGTGTCAGGAGACTGGATATCATAGATAATTGAGTCATCGTTATATTGGGCTTTATGAGTCAATAGAGTAGGGTACCTCCTTTACAGTAACAAGTTTTTCTTATGAAGAGAATATCAATTTTGAACCAAAGTAATCGAGCTAGTGAAGTCACTGAGGATCTGATACTCGATCGCAGAATTAAACAGCTATGCACTTTGGGCTAATCATACCTCTTTGGAGGGAAGCAATGAAAACCAACTATCGATATTTGAGGAAGCTTTACATACATGAATAAGCTTCATAAGTTTCAAGGACGAAACTCTTTAAGGGGTGAAGGCTGTAATAGCTCGACCCTAAACCATATTTATTTATTTAAATCATATTTATTTTAATTAATTATGGTTATTTATTTAACTAGTCATGGTTATTTATTTAACCAAATCATGTTTATTAATTCAATTACACCCAATTTATTTATCTAACGAATTCCATTATGTTTTTAAAATTTTTCACCTTCATTTATCGTATTTAATCATCCTAATTGGGAGATATTTCATTTTGGGTCCCACTTTGCAATTCAAGTTTCATTGATTGTTAATTTAAGTTTCGTTGATTTATTTAATATCGGGTGAATCGATATTAGGCATCGGTGAGTATAATTTAGTGACTAATTATTTTCATACCTTCGGTAAACTTTAATCTTGAGCAACACAAAATTTTCCAACACTTCAAATAATTTTTCAAGCCCAAACTTAGCTTGTTGGGCCCAAAACAAAAGTCCAAAACCTTGCTAACTTTGTTATTTCACTAATTGCTCATTTTCGGACCTAATTTTAATTAGCAAAAAGCTACTTTTTGGGTTGAAAATTTTCAGCCACATGTAGCTATTAATTGACAATTTTTACACACAAAAATTCAGCGAAAATAACAAAGTCCAACTCTCCGTTTTCTCTCTCTTCCTCATGTCCCTTTTGGCAGAAAACAGGGGTAGCAGTGTCCCACCATTTTTGGTGGTTTCCGGCCACTTTTCATGCCACCTCCCGGCTATCCTGACTTCCCCTTGCTGGCAGCTATCATGTCCAACCACCAAGATCACTCAAAACAGCCCCCTCTTTCCTCTAATTCAGGCCTAAGGTAAGGTATACCCAAAACCCTAACTTACTCTATCTTGAGTTTTATGGTTATTTTATTTACGGGCTATGTTTGAATGACCAAATTGATAGTTATTATGCAATTTTTTACTGATTTTAGAGATGTTTGGAGTTATGGGTATTTGATCAAGAACATGATCAAGTGACTTGAAATTCAACAAGTATGAGTTTGAGCTTGTTTATGTATCTTGTCGTGATTTGTGTTATAAATCATGAAAAATATGATGCTAGATGATCATTTTGAAGCCAATTATGGTTATTTGGATGTTCACTTCAATGAGCAAGAATTAGGGTTTTCATGGTCACGCTTGATTTAAATGAGTTTTTTTACTAAATATGTTCATTTGGATCACATGAGGTGATTTATGATGTTGGATATGTTAGTAGATTGAAAATAAATCTTGGATGATTATGAAGTAAAAATTATGGATTATGGATGTCTAAAGTGATGTTGAGGGTCACCCCATGGTTTGGTAATTTCAACAATTAATTTTGGAGGGTAAATATGTGAAAAAGGAGGATAAAAGATAGCAAGTTGCGATGCATGACCTCTTGAAGAATTATGAATTTTGGAGGGGAGCTAGATTAGTGAGTTATCTTTCAAATTGCTTTTGAATCACCTTAATCCGAGTGTTGTGGACAAAGTTATGGTTGTTTTGCTAGAACTCCGTAGGTTCAATCAAAACTAACACACTTGTGTTCTAACCCCATTTTGGGAACCCTATTGTGGGAATCATGTTTTATGTTGCAAATGAAAGTTTTTTGGGACTTCTTATTCTTTCCATATTGGGGTTTTAGGTGCTTATTTGAAGTCAAGGGTGAAAGTTATGAATTCTTGAAGTGAACTGACTTGCTTTGATGCAAATTGGGCTGTTATTGCAATTTTTGTGCAGTGTATACTTGGAGGAAAATTTTAAAAATTGTACTGTAGATTGCCCATATTATTTTTGAATTTCCTATCCAATTTCATGAATTTTGATTGAGTATTTTGAGTTTGGTGAGTTTTGGAATCATTTTGAATAATTGTGTAAAGAGCAATAATAAAGATTGAGTGAGATTAATCATATACTCATTTTATGTATTTTGGGTCAAGTAAGGTCATTTAAGGGGGAAATGAATATTCATGGACTTTCACGAAGCTTTTATCTTGATTAATGAGAAAGAAGAAGACACGCATATAATTTGGGAGCTTATTTATGAGCCTTGAATCAATTATGGATTTTACAAAGAAAGTACCAAGTTTAGTGATTTTAATAACTTCTATTGAGTTCAATGACTCATTGAGATGGAATTCTGTATCTAATGGATTTATGAATGAAATATGGAAAGTGAGGAGAATTTCTGACTTAGAAACCATATTTATCAGACCAAGTTATTACAATTTATACTATTTTGAACCAAGATATCTCTCTCTTGGCCTCAAACCTTTATTACTTACTCAATTCAGAATGTATCAAATGTATTTATCAAACCAATCTAGTGTACTCGTTGTTATCTTGAACCAAACTATATATTAGCAAGCCTTAAACCAGTATCAACAACCTGTCTCAGAAAAGGCCACAACCACTCCCTCATTTGTCACCATCAGGGCCTTCTCCTTAATAATCTCATTTATCTCACTGTGGCCTATTTTACTTTCATTTACTTTATGTCGGATTTTATTACTTTTATTAATTATGTTTTGAAGTTATATTGAAATACCCAAGTTATGTATACCATTTAATTACTCAATTTTTATTACACATACTTACTCAATATACTTTCTCAATTATGTGAGTAAGGATCATTTACTGACTACACATAGCTACAATGACATTTATGAAACTGAATCGAGGACTAGTTATCGTTCCCCGTTATGCATAAGTGTTATCAAGTCAGAACATATTTATAAAGTCAGATGACATTTACGAAACAGATTATATTTATCGCGTCACATGACATTTTTTAAGGACTCAAGCTACGTCCATTGCCTATATCTTCAGAAAGCAGAACATGTTTATCAAGTTACAACTCTTAATGAGTTTATCAGTGAATCAGTTTATAAAATGATTTTTCATTTAACTTGTGACCCCATCAGTTATCATCTATAGGGCGTGAACCCCATCATTTACCCGCGCAGCTTCAGGCGAACTCTTGATCGGATTGGTAGGTGTACACCTATGTATAGATCATATCATTACAAGGGGTTCACATCCAAATAATAATGAGCAATTTAGTTTCATATTACTTTCATTTTCATTATTATCACAAACTAAATAAATGGCAAAGACGGTTACCCATCAATAGTGTTTCTGCGCTAATTTTACAATACAAGAATGCATGTATTGCTTTTTTGCTCCCGTTTTCGAATTGTTTTTATGTTTTCCATTTTAGGTGATGAAGTATCACATGTTTTTCCATTTAGCAAGCCCTTTTGGAAGTCATCAGATGCTCACAGTGGATTCAGCATAGCATGAATATTGGGGATCGACCTCAGGGTTAAGTTGAGTCTATATTTAATATACTTGTGTAGTGTGGACTACGAGTTAGCACATGGTATAATTAAGTCAATTGTATTGAAATTGAACTATTATGGAGTTTGGTCTTGGAGTGTTTCAGTTTAATAGATATTGTGTTTTGAACATGAGTTGTAAGATCAAATAGTTTTAGTGAGCCTTGTTCTTATTAGGACGGCGGTAGTGCCTTTTATCATTGAGTCTTGCACTGCAGTTTTCTGTAAATCATGTCATTAGCATTTTGGGGGCATTACTTATTTTTGATTTTGTAATGCCCTGTAAATGATAATTTTGGACGCCCTATAAATGATAATTTATTTAGTTTTTTGTAAATCATGTCGTTAGCGTGGAAACACTGTTACTTATTTTGGATGCCCTATAAATGATAATTTTGATTTTGTGACGCCTCGAAATTTTTGTTACTTTTTTGGTTTATGTGCAGTATGTAAATTATGTGTATATTGTGCGCATTTTATTGTAGGCGCATGTGTGTGTTCTATGTTATTATTATTATTATATTTTGGAAAGTAATTAGAAATTATGTCTCACTTAGTAGTATTTGAAAAAAAAAAGAAATGAAAGGAAGAGTAAAAAACAGAGGGCTTGACCCCAAAAAAAAGGAAAAAGAAAAGGGGGAAGGGGGGTTTTATTTACGTGATATTTATCCAAGGGGAAAGGGTGAGCTTCTCTTGCTTTCTCAACCCCAAACTCAGGCACAACAGAGAGAGGAAAGGAGAGAGAAGAAGAAGAAGAAGAAGAGGAGGAGGAGGAGAAAGAAGAAAAAGAATTGAATTTTGATTTTGTTTGCTAATTCAAGGTGAGTAATTTTTGTTTTCTTCAACCTAAAACTGATTAGGGGAAGATTATTTGAATGATTTATGCTTGAATTGAGGACTAAATTGAAGATTGAAGTCTTGATTTTGATAATTTTAGGGTTTGATAGATCGGAAAAATAATTACAATTGGTAGAAACCCACTATAAAAGTTCATGTTTATTTGTGATTTTTGGGTTATATGGATGTGAAGATTGATAGATATGCTATGAATTTGTTTGTATATATGCTAAACTATGGATTTTTGGACTGATTATTAGTGTTGGAAGAACAAGAGAGTAGAAAAATAGATGTTGAATTTTTGGATTCTACACATAGCCTACCACTGTTTGATTCTTTGTGAATTATTGGATGAGTGAAAACTTCTGAAATTTTTACTGTAGGTTTCTCGCTATGCATTGCAATTTGCTCTAAATTTGTATGAAATTTTGATAGTTTTTTTTTTGTGATTTATGATTTTTTGATCAAAATTGCCCTGTTATGTGGTGTGAAAATTCGGATGATGTTTGAATTACTGTGAATCATTGCGTCGGAGAAAAATTGTGAAACTTTTACTGTGGAATATACATGTTATTGGAAAATTTTAGGTAATGTTTCATGAATGTTTGATGTTTAATTCATGAGTTATGAATTTTTGATTAGAACTGTCATGTTTTAGTGCCAATTTTGGTTACTGTTTAAATTTTCAGGAAATTATTCGCTTGGCCTAAAATTCTGAAAATTTTAATATAGGTTATATATGATGTTTGTAACTTTTATGAAAATTTTCATGAATTTTAGGAGTGTGCTTCATGAGTTATGGATTTTGATTGCAATTGTCCTGTTTCAACATATAACTTCGAGTGTTGTTTCAATTTTTGCGGAGGATTGGTTTATTGGAAAATTTTGAAAATTATATGGGATATTTTTCTTGATATTTGGTATTTTTGTGCAGAGTTTTGTGAATTTGGATATGACGTCTTTACGTTATGAATTTCTGAGTAAATTGGCATATTTAGTATAGTTCCGGGTTGTTCGTATGCGTGAATTATATATTGATCATGTTTGTAATGATTTTAGGCATTGAAATAGTAAGTTATTGTTATGGATTATTGGAAGCTTGTGAAATTTTTTTTGGGTGGGATTAAGCCTTATTTTGATTATGTTTTTGTTAATATTGTGAAATTGAGCTTCTTTGAAAATAAAAAGGTGATTATATGGATTATACAATTTCAATAAGTTATGTTTTTGGGAAAAAAGGTTCATGTTTTGACTGAGGCTATTACAGAGCGTTCTAGTGGTACGGCCCTAGAAGTAGTTGTTTTTGTATTTGGAGTTGTGTGAGTTGTTAGTTGCACCTCGAGTGTTTGGAATTTGTGTTATGTGGGATCTATATGGGTCCCTGGTACTCCAGGATGTGAATGTGACCATCAGTTTGTGATTTGAGGACATCTACGTACTTTAGAGTATTGGGTGCCTGGTTGGTACCATATGAATAAGTTGCGGCTGGTCCACCATTGGTTGGTACCATATGAATGAGCCGTAGATGGGCCACCAGGATGTGTTTATCACCCTTGTGTTGTGATGGTTCTTTGTGTGAGTCATGAGTTGATTTTCCCTAAACTAAAAAGACTGGCATTCAGTCAAGAATATGTGATATGTTATGAAATTTGTTTTAGTATTGGATTTGGACTTTGGATACGTTATGAAATTGGTTTTGGCTTAGATTTGGACTTTGGATATGATATGAAATTGATTTTGGTTTGGATTTGGACTTGGTTTTGGATTTGAAGAATCATTCAGGATATTTATGAAATTGTGATCGATTTGAACCATATGTGTGATCGATGAATATGTTTAAAGAAATATATGATGTGTTTAAAACACGTATGTGGACTTTTGAACGGAATATGCTTTATGTATGCGTTAAGTATGGTTACGGGCGGGCCATTAGCATGATTTAGCTGGCTTTGCTTTCCTTTGGACTTCAATGAGGATTAGGAGCCCAAAGGACATTGTTGGTATGAGACAACCATGGTTAGTTTAGTGAATAGACTAACAACAGAGTTTGTTCACGGACTTAAGTGAAAACGAGAGTCATTGAAATGTACCTAGTATGGGACAGGTACGACTAAGTTAGTATAATTGCCTACCCCATAACAAATATGTGTGTGTGTCTGTGAAGTTTAGGAATGCTTTATATATGAAAGATATGAGTTTATTTGATTTATGAAGTGTGAGCATGTTCTTATGTCACCTTCTATATGCCATATGATATGTTCTGTATATATGTCATAAGATAAGTGTACCGTGTGATTATGTGTTAACCGGTTAATGTGCAAAGTGTAACAACGGGGAAGGTAAGGGTTATTCACTGGGTTCGGGGAGCTCATGCATCACCATTTTTCAGGTTTTGGAAGCAAAAAGGGACCATAGGAGCATTCAGAGAGCTAGCTAGCTGTGAAATAATTTCGAAGAACTTAGTTAGAAATGCAGACCCCGTTATTTGTTTATGTTATGAGTTATGTTTATTAAATGTAAGTATGGATGTGTTTTTTGGGATTACATATGTGTAAGAACATTATGGATACGGTTTATGTATGTATGTAATGTATGTTTTTGATTGACCATCCCGAACTTTAGTTAGATTTCGATAAGAGCTTCCGTTGTTGTCACTTATTAAAAGGTTAATTGTTGTTAAGAAGTTTAAATAGCCTTGTGGATGTTCCTATTCAGGCATCCACGGCGATGAAGCGCCTATTCGGGTGGGGCGTTACATGCAACATGGAAGAATCACACACATGTAAGAAACATGAGACTAAATATAATGAATTGGTCTAAGTAGGACTCAAATTCTTACAGGATATCGACCACGGTCTCAAATGGCTCATATAATGACTCTGATGTGCCAACATTAGTGCCAAGGACTTCAAGGGGTAACAAAGTTCTCAATCAAGATAAGGAAACAAAACATGAGACATTCACAAAATATTCAAAAATTTTCACACCAAAGCGGCTACTTATCAAAATTACTGAAGCTCATGCAATTTATATTACCAAGAGAATCATCATTGGAGGGGGTTCTTTTCAAAATTTTCAATTTTTTTTCAAATTTTTCATCTTTTCATAATTTTTTTTCAAAATGCAACCTAAACGCTAAATGCAAACATAAACACAAAATGCATACCTAAACATGCACCCAATTATCCTATATAAAATGCTGATGCAAATTGAACAAAACATGCCTAAACTAAGATGCAACACTTGTAAAATATCCCTCCCCATGCTTAGACAATACAATGCCCTCAATGTAAACATATAAAGCATGAAAAGACTAAGGGAAAAAGGATCATACACGAGCACACACCAAAAAAAAAACCTAATGAAAGAAAAACAAAGAGAAAAGAAAAAGAACCTTAGGTTGCATTCTAAACAGCACTTCTTTTAGGTCGCTAGCCAGACCATACACCGATCATCCTTTCGAAAGGGAAAAATTAACAAGGGGACTCCACAACTCTTGTCTCACCTTGTCATGGATCTCAAATTTAAACTCTTCGAAAAAAAGGAACCACTTTAAGTAGATGGGATGGAGGTCCTTCTTAGGCAACAAATAATGCTAAGTAGTGTGGTCCGCATACACAATCATCTTATGGTGGAAACTATTAGGCAGGCTACCATCACAACAATCAAGTTCAACCACCGAATGAAGATCAACCTCAACATTGCCTAAAGGAGGAAAAGACAGCAAAACTCACACAAATCTATGATATTCACTCAAATAACCCTCATGAAAAGCATATGACACATCCTGGACAATGCAAGTGGCAAATTTTCAACCAAGTTTACCTTTACACAATCAAGTACGTGGCCCTCAGTGGACACATAATCAAACTCATGAGGATCATTCGGACATATATCAACAAATTCCACTAACTTATCAGAAACAACCACAACAAATCCACAAGTAGCAAATGAAGAAAGAGAAGACTCATTTTCCTTAAACAAGTCAAGTTCATCGTGGTGCTTCCCCATATGAAAGTTCAATATGTTATTCTTAATATCAATTTTGCAGCCTATAGTTGTCAGAAAAGGCCTCCCAAGAATTTTTTGGGTGTAGGCATCTTCAGCCATAGTGTAACACCCCATCGAATAATTTTTGCTTAATCACATTTAGTTCATATTAATCGTACAATTATTCATAACCTGCCTCACAAGGATACAGTGATAGAAAAAACCAAGATTCAGATAAACAATCTTGCGTAAGCATTTTTTTAAATATCAAAGCACGAATAATATTGAAACACAAATGCAAGGGCAAAATTGTTTAGCTTCATGTGTATACCATGCCGGATCGATAATGGGCAGTCCAGTGAAGCTAGTCATGTGTATACCATCTTGGATCGATAATGCAAAGTTTTAGATAGTATGTTGACAATTTGAATGGAAAAATGATCTTAGTGTCCTATTTAGCTTTAACAAGTGAGATTATAGAGCTAATTGTGAAATCGTATGGTAGGCTGGATGGGTGGATAGATTGAGTTATAAAAGAAATGATGCGTAACTAGGTATTTAAATGCCTGAAGTGAGCTTTTGGTGGTTGCTTAATAAACTAATTTAGGAATAGAGTGTTAATGTCATCGATGTTATTTTGATGAGTTGAAGAGAAGATGACATAAGGTCAATTGCGTACATAAGCGGACAATCATGTATTGGGAGGTGAAATAGTGTCTCAAGGAATTTTATGAGTCTGAAAAGAAAATTAGAAATTTTCGGTGAATTGTTCATTTTCAAAGTTACTTCCAGAAATTTAGTCAGCTTACTTAAGAGCTTTTGCTAAGCAAATGGTGCGTACCAATGGAAGAAGTACCCCTAAGGGGACCTAAGTTTTCCAAGGAGATTGTCAAGTATATTTTTAGAGTTATAAGTACATGGGTGATGTTACAAATTTTGGGGAAACAATATAGCAAAGTTAAGGGATGCTTAGGGCTCAAGTTTAGTAAGCGAATTTGAGCTAATGGAAAAAATAAACGAAAAGGCAAGAACCAAAAGAAAAGTTTAATCTCTTGAAGAGATCTTATGCAAAAGTATCAATAAAAATATCATTGAAAAAATAAAATAATAATAAATGATAAAATAAAGTAATAAATGAACAAATAAAAACCCACTGGTCATTTAAAGATTTTATGAACTACAAAGTATGAGTGGTGTGACTCATATGAATTAATCTTTATGAATACAAAGCAAGTAGAAGTCTCGAAGAGCTAAATGTTGAAGTTAAAAAGAAATGGAAATCCAACTAATCAAAACAAAGGTATGTTATTGGTTGTACCTTTATAATTTGCGTAAAAAGTTTTAATATATTTATTTATAAGTCATGCTTCCCAGTCTTCATATGTTTGGCCTCCTAAAGGAGCTATTCATCGTTATAATGGTCATATATGGCTATGTTCATAAGTTCACATGTTCAAATGTTGTTGATCCAAGGACGTCTGACGACTTAGCCTACCAACAGTGTTTTCATCATTCACCATTCAATGCTGACCACTGAGTGTTCAGTGGAGCCTAGGAGGAGATCTCCAAATTGATAAGTTCATATGTTCACCATACATGGGTCCCATGCTTGGCTAATTAAAAAAAGAAGAAGAATGAAAATGAATGGCTTTAATTGATTATTAAGTTTACCTTACTACTTATGAATTATGAAATTGATTTAAAAGCAATGCGCCGACTCACTGGCACTTTTAATTTAATTTTACTATACAAGGGTATATTGCTTCTGGCTCATTTTTCTAGTGTTTTTATGTTTTCTATTTTGGGGAGGAAAGTGCATAACAACCATAAGAAAACTTGCTTATATTTGAAAGAGGAGAAGAAGACAATGTTGGTTAGAAGAAGTGATATTGGACTGCTCGTCTTAACTCTGTGCACGTAGGTCTTTTGGATGCATGGCTCATGGCTCCTCTCAAACTAGTTCACGACATTTGAATGGGTTCTGATAACATTTCAATAAAAGGAAGTTCTATTTTCTTTGTTACTTTAGGAAAGATTCGGATAATAAATGAGGTGAAATTTCTAACTCATTGTTTTACGCTTCTTACACTTTGCTAGTCACCTTTCTCTATTAAGTTAAGGTTGGTTACAAAGTTTCTCATGTTGTAAGCAAGGTATCGGATTGATAACTATCTTTTGGCCCCCATTTTAAATAGGCAATGAACTTTGTTGTTTTTTATATATAATGTGCTCAATTGTTTTCTTTAAATTGGTGTTTTCAAAGTGAAAACGGTAGTAACATTCTCCAATTTTCAAGTCTCCGCTACCAATAAATTCTTAATCAGTCATCACGTATTTAATTGGGTGATTATGAATTAGGGATTGAGGGGCGTTACACATATCGAGAATCATAAAATCCACGGGCACATAATAGTCATCCACCTTGATAGGAACATCCTTCAAAATACCCAAAGGTTACTTCATAAAACGGTATGCTAATTGAAGAGAAATGGTAGTGGTTCTCAACTTTCTTAAAGTCAAGTCTCTTGAAAATAGAATAGGGCATCAAAATCACACTAGAATAAAGATCACATGAAGCCCTATCAATGTTCATATTTCCAGTAAACCAAGGAATAGAGAAGCTATCGGGGTTCTTAAGCTTAGCTTGAAGCTTGTTTAGGACCACAACACTACACTCCTCACGTGAACCTATAGTCTAAAGCTCATCAATCTTCCTCTTTTTAGGGTGGTTTTCATTCAAAAACTTGGCATACATAGGCATTTGAGACCGAGCATCAATGAAAGGAATGTTCACATGCAATTTTTTAAGCACATTAAGAAACCTCACATATTGAGCATCAAGTTTGGCCTTGGCAAATCTTTACGAGAAAGGAAAGGGTGACATGTAAGATTTCAGGGAAGGGGCGCTTACACTCTTTAGGCTTCTCAATCTCATTCTTTTTTTGGGGCTCATCCTTACTAGGCAAGGCATCAACATTCACATCATGATTAACATGACCATCCACCTTAATGCTAGCACCCTTAGGAACCCAATTGTTTACCACTTCTCAAGGCAATACAATCGTAATGCTCTTTAGGGTTAGGCTTGGGCTTGCTAGGTAATCCACAAGGAGGTGTAGAAAAAGAGCTAGCTTGTTACAATTTGAGATTCCAACAGCTTATTATGAATAGTGAGCAAATCAACCTTAGAGGCTACTTGCTTAATATACCCATCTTGTTTTTGTTGTGCCAACATTACACTCTCCAACGTAGCCTCAAGGTTAGAGTTTTTTAGAGCTTTCAGAAGAAAGTTAGGTCTTTGGAAACTGGGAGGTAAGGGCCTAGCATTGGCTTGGGGAAAGGGCAAAGGATCACTCCTATAAGCCAGGTTGGGATAGTTCTTGCAACCGGTATTGTATGTAATTGAATATGGGTCATGGTTTGGCCTATGTTGAAACTTATTAACATATGCAACTTGGCCACTAGAGGATTAGGCAGAAGGACTTCCAACTTGACAATTCAAAGTCACCTGGTTAGAAGATCCACAACTATCACAAGAAGGGGAGGGAGCATATACATTCACTATATGAACATTTAGATGATCAAGCATTTGAGTCATGACATACATTTTAGCGACAAGCAAAGTTAAAGCATCAACATCAAATTTATCTCTAGCCTTCTTAGAAGGAGTCCTCTCATTGGACCATTGGCAGTTGTTGAGCGACATCTCCTTAATGAGATTGTATACCTCATCCTTTGCCTTATTCATCAGTGTTCCTCCCGCCGCTTATGGACCGCATGGCTTGCGTGACTCCGTTGTAGAACGCTTGCACTATCATATATTTTTTTAATGCTTCTATGCTTCGTGTAGTGACTCATCTTCTCATTGCGCAAATGAAGTAATATGACTTCTCAAGCTTGTTGCCTTACTAGGAGGGAAGAACTTGGAAAGAAAGGCTTGCTTAGCTCATCCTAATTGGTGATGAATACCGATGGTAAAGGATGAAGCCAAGCCCCCGCTTTGTCCTGAAGAGAGAAAGGAAACAAGTAAAGGTGGATCACATCACTAGAGGCTCTATTGATCATCAAGATACCACACATGTCTAGAAAAACCAAGAGGCGCAACTAGGGGTCCTCTATGGGGATGCTGCAGAATTGTGATAGCTGCACCATAGAAATGACTGTCAATTTGAGCGCAAAATTATTGGCACTCACAGGTGGAGTAGTAGTGCTTGGGGTGAGGTCGTGAACTCATAGAGTGACATAGTCCGGAAGGGTCCTCATTTGCTTATTGTCACTCGCCATCTTAGATGTAGGTTTGGCCACTTCTTGGTCCTCTTCAATCTTTCACTACCTCTTCTATTTATAAATAGTCCTCTTAATCTTGGGGTTGAACTGAAAGAATTCTCCACAACTGAGGGCTTGTACATGGAATGAAATGCAACCTACACACAATCCAGCACACCAAAAAGAGTAGAATTAAAAAATCAAAAGAAAAGGAAAATGCATACTCAAACTCTATGCGGGTAACTCAATATCTAAATATACTCCCCAGTAACGGAGCCAAAAACTTGATCGCCATCATGAGTGCACAGATGTTTTCGTATTGATCAAGGTCGTTCTTACGAAAAGTATATTAAATTACCAAGTAATCCTTTAAAAGTTTGCTAAGTGAAATGAAGATGTGATTTGCGTTTTTATCGTAACAATGCTAAACAATAAGGAATAACTTCAACGGCTAAAAACATCTATGGGTAACATCACCTAACAATGTGTTGATCTAACTAGCAAACAAACATTTTTTCACCTTGTCAATTGATTCAATGGTCAATATGTTAGAGAATTTACAAATTTATTTCAAAATGGAGTGAATTAAATTGATCAAACTAGTTACTAATTCTCTTCCTCTTCCTCTTTCTCTTACTCGGTAAATGGTTTTTACAATCGTTTTCTCTTCAAACCTTTTTCACAAAACTATTTTGTGGGTCTTATGGAATCAACCTCTCTATGGGTGGGAATACCGGTAGAGGTAAGGTTGCCTACAGCTGGATCTCCCCAGACCCCGCGAAAGCGAGACCCACATTGGGAGTTTGTTGTTGTTATTGTTGTTGTAAACTAGTTACTAATTCTCATTAGATCTTAATTTACCTAAGTTTAAGAATACGATTATCATAAGACCACTTAATTTACAATGCTTTCTGAAGTGATAATTAAACTAAGTCTAATCCTAGTTTTCTGATGTCGATCTTCATTTTTGAGTAACTCGGTCTATCATCTAACACATACGTAGGAAGTTGGCCAAAAATCTCAAAATAGCAATCAAAATTCAAGGATTAGATTGAAATAACCAAGCAAGGGTATAAACTAGCAAAATTAACAACATCAGTTTGGCTTTCAACCCTTAGATAAAGAATTTTACTCACTCATTATTGAAATTAACAAAGGAAACATCTACAAATTCTAAATCTAAACTAACAGGGGACGTCACATGGAAAGAGAAGGAAAGAAAAACTTATTCAAGTAGCCCGGATTAGGATATTTCAATCCATTTCCAAATCCTTTGAATAATGCTCGATCTTTGCTTCCCTCACCTTAAACCCTCTCTAATGGTTGACTATGGATATATGAAAGATGGTAAATGATGATAGTATGATAGTATGATGGCAGATTATCAACAAATCTTCCAAACACTTAGAACACGAAAAGTGCGAAGAAAACTAGCAGACTCGAGGGGACAATGCTTACCACGGTTGACCGTGGGGGCCCCAACAGACCGTGGTCCCCACCACAGCCAACCCATGGTGCCCACTAGCTTGTTGATTCCCTTTCGTTTGCCCCACTGTTTTTTACTGGATCCTCCTAGACCGTGTTACTGGCTGTGATATATCCGTAATTAGTGTCTTTGGGCATCTTTGGCTATCTTCATTGATCCACAAGGCCTCAAAATCTTTATTCTACTGATATGCTTTGGGCTGGCAAGCTCAAAATCTACGAACACTTCTCAAACAAGCAAAATCCAAGCGGTAATAGTAGAAATTATGGCATAAATCATACAACTAAGTATAAAAATCCCCTAAAATGACTCCCAAACACTAATGAAATCCTATGCAAATGTGACATTCATCTTATATAGACTTATTCCTCTCATTTTGGGTATTTATTAACTTATTCCCCTCAATCGGCCCTTCCCCGGACCCTGCGTGAACGCGGGATGCTTGTGCACCGGGCTACCCTTTATTAACTTATTCCCCTCAATGTAAAGATAGATTTGATAATTGAATGAATTGAAGGGCTAGAGGCTAATTTCCTCTCTAAAAAACCTCTTAATCCTTATCTCTAGTTTAGAGTGGTGATTTAGAGTCATTCCTTTAAAATTTCTCTTTAGTTGCTCTAAGACTTTAGTAGAGAAATTGTGTGTGAAGTATTTATCTTCTAAGGATCTCATTTTTAGGCTCTCGTCTCACAATCACCTTGATTATTAGAGATTGAATCTAAGAGGATCATTTACAATGAAGAATGTAGACGTGTTATACATATAATGTCCTTCCTAGAAAGTGCCTATATGACAACCATGTAATGGAACTAAGTTAAGGGTTTGGGTGAATCAACATAAAAAATATGATAACTATCGATCCAAATTAAATAAAATCTTATTAATGGAAGACAAAAGAAAAGAAGCACAGTTAAACAGAATGGGTTAGAATAAAAAAGTGATCTCCTAAAGGAATATGTAATTAATGAGGTGCCTCATCTTGAATAGGGTTGCACTCAAAATAAAACTATGTATATTTTTTATGTTGAAAAGTTATGTTGTGCATTATGTTTATTTTGTTAAATTTTTATTCAACATATTTCTTGAGCCACTAGTTCAGGTACAAGATACCATGATTACCATTGAGACAATTGGACATCCAACCCATGCTCGATGGGACCTTATTGTTCTTTTTATATGTGATTTGTTTACGTTAACTTTTACTTGTTTTTCTTTCTTTTGTTTTGCATTTGTTTTCCTTGTAGGAGAAAATGGCACCTAAAGTTACCATCAACTTCAACAAGCTCAGAGAGCATGAATAGCCATGATCCCTCGGTGTTAGGATATAGGAGCCCATTTCCAAGTCATTACGATTCTGTTGCTTTCCCCAAAGGCTATCAAAAACCAAACATCGAGAAGTTTGATAGTATGTGTTAGGTCTCCCATGAATATTTGGCCTGGTTTTACACAATGTGCATTGAAACTGCTTTAAATGATGTGTTACTCATCAGACATTTTACACAATCCCTTTAAATGGCATACTCACTCTAACCACAATCATATAGAATGACCTCCAGAGGGCATTCTTGGCTCAATTTTCTGAGTTCTAAATGATAGATGTCCACAATATACCTTGTTGACACATGACAAAGACTAAATGAGATTGTGAATGACTTCATCACAAGGAGGATTAATCTAAGCTTGCAAGGCCCAAAAAACCTAAGGAAGTAATCGATGGTTCAAATGTGTGCTAACAATTTAAATCCTTAAATTGCTACACATGTTCACACCACCGAGCCTCAAAGCTTGGATGCCCTCATGTCCAAGGCAGGCAAGGTGGGAAGATAGCTTGCCAATGAGAAATGTACACAATGAAAGAGAGAAAAAGGCAAAAGCTAAAGAAGAAGGGAGAATCAATGGCTACCTTACCAAAACGACCACAAAGTGAAGTAATGGTGGAAATGCCAACAAAAATGGTGAAGGCAAGCAAAAAGAAAATCATCTACTCACCCTCCAACGAAGAAAGGAAAAGAAGTATCCCTTCAACCATGACTATGTTCAAGGGAATTTATGAGCTCATGACTATGTTCCTTTATGTGACGAGCTTAGGTGGCCCTCACGGCTTTCTAGGGGAATTACTTTCCCTATGTTCTCTTTGTTTATTTTTTTTTTAAACTGACCTAACTTTGGTTTATTCTTTATAAAAGAGGCACAATCGTTGCTTTTTGAGGGCATAACTAGCAACTTGTTCAAGGAGAAGAGCGAGCAAGAGAAGGCTATCTCACGAGATCAAACACTCTGGGAGTGAGCACTTTGGGAGGTTTCTATAAAGCATGTGGTATGTTTCCTTCTTATTGTGCTTCCATGTTATAATTTTTGGTTGGACTAACCTTCCTTTTTCGTTATAGGTTTATCTGTGCCCTCCTAGCAATAGGTGCTCTAGTGGGATTCATCCCACTTTTCCTTCTATCTTGCATCCTCTATGTTCACTATCATGCTCCCCATTGGACTACTCAAGGTCCTTCTGGACTTCCAAGAGGTTGAGGAGTCAAGAGCTAAGTCCCCCTGAGGTCGCAAAGAAGGCTTCCTTTCTGTTTCTTACTTAGGGTGCCTAAAGTTCAGAGCCAAGTTGACAAGTTGTGTTACTAGGCTACTAAGGCTTGGCTCGTCTGAGGGTCAACCGACTCTCCTAGTGACGCACTACGAGGTTGCATTCATGGAGGTGATATGCTTTTCTTTTACTTCCATTTTCCTTTTAATGTCTTTGGTGTGACCTTATCTTTGCCTTATAGGCTTATTCTAGGCTATGAAGGTTGTTAGGAATGGCTTTGGTCATTTCTAGGCCAAGTTTTTCTTATGGCTTTGGTTTTTCTGAGGACTAAGTTCCCAACCTTGAGTGGTCACTTCTTCATTTTTCCATTGTATGCTTTTTTCATTTTGATTTTGGGTATGACCTCGTAGAGACAGATGTCCTGCAGACCATATGAAGTTGGTAGGGAGCCTTTTTGAGCGCCAAGTTGTTGAGCTATCTTGAATAGTGGTGAGTTAGTGAGTATAGATAGCAACTTCAATCGGGGTAACAACATATGAGCCATTAACCATCATGAATGTTGTTTCACTTATGGAACATTTTTCATTAGTGCAGTTGACCAAAGGATGGTTGGGAACTCATTCATAGATTCGCCTTTGGTATTATCAAGCCTCTTATTCAACGCATTGAGTATGATTTTGTTTGCAGGCTTTACTTGTCTATTTGTCTGTAGACAAGCCATAGCGATGAGGTTGGCTTAACAATTATACTAGGTGAGGTAATTGCACAACTTATCAAACTCGAAATGTTAGCCATTGTTAAAAATCATTGGCCTTCGAATCCCAAACCTTGTGATGATATTTTTCAAAATAAATTCTCACTTCCTTTTCGGTGATGGAGGCCACTTCTTTAGCTTTGACCCACTTAGTGAAGTAGTCAATGGTGATAAAGATATATTTATGTTATCCTACCTAGATGAGGGGTGTGAGCTCGGTTGACTACCTTCTTTGGATGGGGTCGAATTTTTAGCTCTTTTTGCATTTTCAAACTAGGTCAATGGTGTGCTCTTGTATGTATGGCCAATAATAGGCAATCTGTAGTGCTTTGATGATAAGAGCCCTACCACCAATTTGTCAACCATAAACATCTTCACGAATCTCTTGAAGGATCTTTTTCCCTAATTCAGGGATCAGATATCAAGTGAGGAGGCGAGTGTAGGCTTGCTTGTAAAGAATTACTTTATGAAATGAGGAACCAATTAACTCTCTTCTTCATGTGGTTGGTCTTTTTCTCATCTTGAGGGTGCTCCCCATTGGATAGGTATCTAATGAACGGATCCATCTAAATATTGCTCCTATCCAACCACAAGATCTCAATTGCATTGATGCTATTTTCCTTGAGGATTTCCTATTGCATTTGCTTTAGGCAACCATCAATGGAAGAGCTCGCTAACTTACAGTGCGCATCGATTTGGCTGTTTTTCTAACACGATAGATGGATGATTTCATAATTTTAGAGAAAAGCGGAGGCTTCCTTGAACTTTCTAAGTTAGGCTACCATATTCTCTTCCTGTGCTTCGTACTTGCCATTGAGTTCACTAACCATTAACTACGTGCCAGAGTAAGCTTTTACTGAGTTAGCCCTTGAGGAGCAGTGAAGATTGATTCCGACAATGGCCGCTTAATTTTTAGCCTCGTTGTTAGAGACTTGGAACATAAATTTGACGACATGCTCATACTTGTCACCCTAGTGAAGACAATTATCAAGTCTGCTATGCTTCCGCCCTTGTTAGAGGAGCCATTGATCTAAGGAGCCCATGATTCGTTCTTTGGGGGTAGAGGTTGATCTCTAGAGGAACACTTAGTTGTGAAATCAGCTAAGACTTCGACTTTGATTGCACTTCTCGGTTCAAAGTTTGAGTCGTATGCTGCTAATTTATTCCTCATTTGAGCATCATTTTAAAGCTCTCTAGTTTTTGCATAATATTCTTCTAGGCTAGATACCCTAATTTTATGAGCTTCGAAGTATGGGCGTTGCCTTCAGATAGTAAAGGGGAGTGCATAAGCTTACTTTTATATCAAGGGACATCGAAGTTCGACTCTGACAAGTGTATGGATCCCATAGTATATTGGAATTTATTCTTTATATTGGTAAGATTGCACTAATTGCTTGCTTCAAGACCAACAAGTATAGGAGCAATGGCTTACCTTGAGTTGGACTCATAATTTTTAGCAATTGTGACAAGTATGTCTTGAGATAGCTGAAGGCCTTCTCGACTTCATCATTTCACTAAAGCTTTGCTCACTTTTTGAGCACTTGAAAGGTTGGCATTTCTCAGTGGACTTTGATATGAATCTTCAAAGGGGGACCACAAAATTGATGAGTCTTTGAACTTCCTTGATGGTTTGTGGGGACTTCATGTTAATGAGGACAAACTTTGCTGGGTTGGCTTTAATGCCTCTTTAATTGGCCATACATCCCAAGAATTTTCCAGATCTAACTCTAAGCACACATTTCTTGGGGTTGAGGCTCATGCCATAGTGTCTAAGGACCTTGAAAGATCCTTCTAAGTCCCCTTTGTGGTCATGGTCTTGCTTGCCCTTGATGGTAATGTAATCGACGTAAACTTTAATGTTTCTATCTATTACTGAAGCAAAGAATTTGTTCACCAGCCTTTTGATATGTGGCAATGGAATTTTTGAGGCCGAAAGTATTGGCATTATAGTAGTGATGAACATTGTCTTTTTAGGTTGTCCTTCCTCATAGGTATTTCATAGTACCCTGAGAAGGCATCCGTGAAGCTTAAAAGAGTGTGTTTTGACATTGCATCAATAAGCTTGTAGATCTTAGGTAATAGACAACTATATTAATGGTAGGCCTTGTTCAATTCGATGAAGTCTAGTACACCATCCATGCCCAATTTGTATTTTTTACCAGGACAACACCGACAATCCACTCAAGATATTGACATTCTCCGATGAATCAGGCTTTTAACAATGTTCTCACTTCCTCGAGCACGATGGTGCAGCGCTTTGCCCCAAGTGCCTCCTTTTCTAGGTGACTATCTTGAGGGATGGATCTTCATTGAGTTTGTTTTACATGCCCTCAGGGTTGACACTTGGGACATTATCTGGGCGAAAGACAAAGATGTCCAGGTATCCTGTTAGGAGTTTGATGAGTGAGTTTTTGACTTCCCTTTGGTAGTCGTTGCCAATCCTGATAATAGATCAGGTCGATGTTCTTCCAAGGGTAGGAGTTGATAATCCTTAGAGGGCTTAGGCGAGTCATTTTGTGGTCCTTGGTTATAGTGAGGCAGATGTTGAATGATTCCAAGCATTTGATTTGTTGCTTGACCTTAGGTTTACTTCCTTAACTGGAGGCCCTTTCGGTGCCTTTTTGCTCTTCCATTAGGGGCTTAATAGTCACGAGGTAGCATTCTCATAGCCCTTTTTAATCTTCATAAAGCTCGCCTACTGCACCGTTGTCAAACTCATATTGCATGAGTAGAAGGTGTGGTACGATGACAACCTTGATACTTTGTAGCTTTAGGCACCCTAGGATTACATTGTAGGCTGAAGGTACGTCTACCACGAGGAAGTTCACTTCTACATTTCATGCCTTAATGTCGTTTACACTTTAAACAAGATGGTGTATGAAACTGATAGGATAAGCCATCTACCTCCTAAACCCTAGTATAGGATTAACAAGGAGTGTGAGGTTATGTTCTTAGTACTTAAGTTGCTTTAACCACCCCTAAGTGATGATGTCCATCGAACTCCTCATGTTAATGTGGATTCTTCATGCAATGGCATTGGGGACTAAGCTCGATGACTAAGGAGTCATAATAAGGGGTTGGCATTCCCTTTAAATCTTTCTCATCAAAGGTCATTATGGGGAGCTTCAAGGACGGAGTTGTTCGATGATCATAATTTGTTGTGTGCTTCATATGTGAGCCTTTCATGAAGATGGAGTCACCTGTGCATCAAGGCAACCTACGATGATTGGTATGACCTTAGCGGGATACTCTTCATCTGATACTTCTTCTTAGGGGTTGGTAGGACCCTTAGTGTACTCCTAAGCCATCTCTATAGGAAGGAACTGATTTGACCTTAGTCAGCCAAGTCATTGAGCGCTTTCTTCAGTTCTCAGCAATTAGGGGTGTTCGTCCCATTTGTCTACAAAACTAGTGACTTGCTGGGATTGCGTAACCTATATGAAGACCACATTGGATACACCTTTCATGCATAGGTTAGTTTCTAATTCCCATCTGGATGCTTTTCGAATCGGTGTTAATATTGGGAATAAAATAAAAGAGAATGTTAACAGTGCTAGGCCTATTATATTTCGCAACATCCATTCTTTGACTGTGAAGTGGGAATAAGATGAGGGAGATAATTTCTTAATGTCCTCCAATTATAAATGGAATAAAAGAGAGCATGTGGTGGATTACATATTAAAGATAAAATTTAAAAGGCAGAGTGAGGTAATATGATGAAGAAGGGGAAGAATTGCGAGAAGAACAGAAGAAATAAAAAAAAGTTTTTTAGAGAGCTTGTCTAACCTTCTTTATAAGTTCAAGCCAACAAAGTTCAAGGAAATACAACAATAGAGCGTAGGTGTTGTATATCCATCTAAAATTTCTAGCTACATTATGGTTAATCACAACAACTAGCAAGTGAACATGCTTTAAAAGGCTCAAGGAATCAATATGCTCCAAAAGAAGTGGCAATCTTAAGTTAAATTTAGATGCTGTTGGGATCCTAGTTCTTGTTGATCCAGAAAAGTTTTGATCCTACTAGAATCACAAAATAGTAAATCATTAGATCCTAGATCTTACGATCTTGCTTCTTACTAGGGTTGTGAATGCCATGGATATTGCCAAATCTTGGTTTTTACCAGGACCAGAAAGCCCACGAATTCTATCAGACTCGAAATGAAAAAAATTCTATTAAACTAGTGAATTGGTGGGTTTCAAGGACTTCACGAGATAAATAGAGATTAATTATTGTCTTTGGCCATGGATGATGTTGTTTTTTTGGCTAAATCCCCAAAAGAATGATTAAAATTCTTAAAAAAAAAGTAAGGTCGGATAAAAGAGTTAAGGCCAAAGCATTTCCAGATTCAACTCTTTGCTTCATACCCATGTTCGATAAATTACATCAGTATCCCATGCTAGCTAATTAAACTAGTAGCTAGGAAATATAAGAGGCTCTAATTTGATGAAACAAAACAATGACCCTTATAACTAAATGAGAATCAAAGGTTATAAGCACTTAAAAGAATAATGGTCAAATCATAAATTTCATCAAACAAAGCAAGTTTGTTGAGATAAAAGTTGTATAGGGGCTTTGTAATCTACATCCTTCTCTATTCAATCTGATAGAGTTAGACATTAAGTACAAAGAGACGAAACAAGATGCATGAAAAAAAGATAATAAAAGAAATGAGTAATCATCTATGGCAAATAAAAAAAAAACTTGAACTAATTTGTATGATGAAATCTTAATGAATCGATTCTTAGGGTTCATTTATAATGTTTTAGAGGAAACCAAGAAGTGATGATATCAAAGACTGGCATTGTGGGCCCCTCAATGACTTTGGTGCTCCTTGTGCACACTTCTCGTGACCAACACCAAGATGATACCCATAGGGATGGATCCCAAGGAACATTCATTTGACACACTAATAACGCTTATTTTGCTATACATATTTGAACTAATTTTGTTCTGAGTTGCTAGTCTATGCTATGTATTTTAATAAAGAATTGATGCATATTTGGTGTAGGAAAAGGAGAAGGTATCCATTTCCACATAAGCCAAGCAATTTACCCAGTTTCGTAAAAACCCAAGTTAACTTTGACCGAGTTTTATAAAAGCCCAGGTCAACATATCCACCTACCCAGTAAATAGAAATGCTCCAGCCCATCTTTACTTAGTAAGC
Organism: Selenicereus undatus; assembly: GCA_017589665.1. Classification (NCBI taxonomy): domain Eukaryota; kingdom Viridiplantae; phylum Streptophyta; class Magnoliopsida; order Caryophyllales; family Cactaceae; genus Selenicereus; species Selenicereus undatus. The sequence goes on from JACYFF010031952.1 coordinate 45,509,576, forward strand.
AATGCATAAGACCCGTTGTTTTTTTTTTGCTGGTTGACACTGCCCATATGCTTGTTCATTCTTTTGTCTCCAACCGCCTTGATTTGTATTTCCAAGCATAGGTCACCTCTATTATCACACACCCTAGCTCATCTCAATGCCCAGATCCAACATCAGCATGTTCAGCCCAACCCATGCTTCAGTCAATGCTCCTTGTGTGACTCTATAATTCATCAGAGAATCCAGTAACAAAGCTTAAGTCAATGCTTAACATCATGTCTCCCACATGTCTGGCGTGTTAACATCCACTTACTCATCACAGATAAACGTCTAGGACAGCAACATGCTACAACCTACCCAATCTACATGGGCTTGCCCCTTTCATAGCCTAAGTTTCACATGAATGTACTCTTTTATGCAATTATAGGGCAGTAAAAAAAATGAAGCACAAAAGTAGTATGTTACTAGATTTTGGGGGTGTCTTCATTTCACCTTTTTTGGTTCCTTGTTGGGGATTGTTTCAGATGTGTAGAGAGGAATGAGGATCAGGGGGCTAAAACAGAGGTAGGCACAGCAGTTGGAAGCATTTGGGGGGGGGAATAAGGGTTTAAATAGCCCAAAGAAACAAGCTTATCAAGGTTATTAACTTAGTGGCTAGCATAGTCTTGTCCCTTGTTGTTTTATCCTGTTTTATGTTAAGTTCTCTTTAATTAGTGTAGGCTTAGATGGAACCCTAACTTTGTAGATTGGATGTTATTTGTTTAATTTGGAATGATTTGATTCTCTTAATTGCATAGTCTTTGCAAGAATAATTTGGGAGGATTTGGATCTTCTAGATTAGTACGATGATTATGCAATAGTTGTTACACTTATGACCATTTTTCACATATGAATTAATGCTTGTAGCTTTGTCACTAAGAGGCCAATTAATCCCGATCATCAATAACATCCACTATTTACCGAACCTAGATTACCCTTTTGATTTATTCTAATTTCGGTGGCATTAGTAGTTTATTTTATTTTAGTTAATTAGTTTAATTAATTTAATAATACTTGAATGTATCCAATCTCCAATTTCAATAATTTTAATTGTTTTAGTTTAGGAAATTATTACATTTTTTAGTAACCTCCGCTCCAAATGGGATCGACACCCAAATACTCGCATAGAAACAATAACCTTGCAGTCTTGCAAGCAAGTTTGGTTAATTTTATAACTTGAAAAATCCACACTAAGTTTTTGGCGTCATTGCTAGGGAGCGGCAAATTGTTACCAAAATTTAATAATTTGTTATTTTGACTGCTTGTTTATATGTAAATAATTTTTCTTTGTTACCTTACTGCACTCCTTGTTTTCATTTTTATTTTGTCTAGCTTGTGTGTGGTAGTATAGCTTTTATTTTAGTTTTCATTGTTCATTTTAATTTGTGTGTTTTTTTTTCTTTGTCTAGTTGTTTGTTAGAGTTGTGTGCTATGTGTGTCATCCTTGCCCCTGAGTTGTCTTTGAGGTGAATGCTTGGTAGATGTTCTTTGTCTCTAGACCTTAAAGAATATGACCCAAAAATTGAGAGGACTCTTACGGAAATTATTGCAAAGAAAAAACTTGTTAAAGAAGAGATGGATGGAGAGTAACCCAGACAGCTTAAGGAGTACTTTACTCGTGGCACCTGCAACTTACCTCTGAATACTCGTTTACTAAATGTCACCGCACCATTTGACATTAACTCTGCCATAATCCAACTACTTCCTGCTTTTCATGGTTTTGAGTTTGAAAACCCATTCAAGCATATAGATACATTCTTAGAAACTTGTTTCCTCAATTTATAGGCAAGATCTCTTGAATGACGCACTTAGCCTCCGACCTTTTCCTGTTCTTTAAAAGATAAGGCTAAGAGTCATTTGTCTGCCAAAAAAAAAAGACCACCACTTGGTACAAATGAAAAAGGGGGTTTTTTTTAAAAAAAAAAATTCTATTCAATGGGATGATTGATAGCTATGAGGCATACCATTACCACTTTCTCCTAGGGTAAAAATGAGTCTTTCCATAAGAGATGGGAGAGGTTTAAGGAGATGTTACATACTTATCCTCACCATAAGGTCCTTAGATGGCATCTTCTGTAAAGTTTTTGTTTACACCTTGATGAGCATGACAGACAAATGGTTGATGATCTTGTTGGTGGAAATTTTATATGTAAAACTAATAATGAAGCTCAGGAGTTATTTGAGCATTTGAGTGAAGTTCACAATGACATAGTTTCCTTCTTCCAATTTGATGTGCCTAGACATGTAGGAAGTTAGAGTGTGTATGAACTGTGAAATGTCATATGTAGTTGATTTGTCTTCCAAGGTTGATGTTATGTCACAAAAGTTTCATCAATTGACATCTATGAACACCATGCTTGTGAATGTTTCTTCTAAGCATGATATATGTTATGTGTGCAAGTCCCGTGCATTCATCAATTGATTGCCTATCTTCCTCTCATCATTTTGGAAGTATGCACAAACAAATGAATGTTGCACAAGGACTTCCTCCACACAATAACCTATACTTTAACACTTTTAATTGGGCTTAGAGGAATCATCCTAATTTTTCACGGAGGTCAGAGAGAGTTCAGAACTCCTAAGGTTAACACTTAAATTAGGGTTAGTCTCGTAGAGATCAACCTCAAGGGTTTTAATCTTAGAGGTTTTCTCTCTCTTAGTCATAAGCTTTATCTATGGGCTTAGATCTGACTTCTAGAATGTAAGCCTCGAGTCCAGCATGAATACCTTGATTAATCTTACAAAATGGTAATTCTGAAATGGACATCATGGATTCTGGCATTTAATATTTGGAGTTAAGAATGCATGTGGCTGATTTTCATTTGCAATCCACAGCCAAATTAGAAACCCAACATGGACAAATAGCCAATATTATATAAAGAAGAGAATAATGTAAGCTTCCTAGTAGCCCTTTAGAGAACATGAGAGGTAAGAATTTATAGACACCTAAAAATGGTCTCTCGACTTTTACAAAACGCTTATTGATGAAAATTATGCCCTGACTCGTGTGATTGGGGACCCAGCAGATTGTCCCTCAATTTGAGTCTAACACAAAAAATAGAGGCAAAAAAGGAAGGGGATAGGCTGATCCATTCGTGCTGAACTGATTGGGTTCCTATGGCTTTTTCCCACATTAAAAGATCGTCTAACGGGTAAAATTTTACCTAAGTTAGTGTCTCAATTTAGATAAAGCCTACTACGATTTAGATTAGGCCTACTTTCTCCAAATTAACTTATCTCATCCTTTTAAGCATTATAAAAGGAGGGCTACCCCCTAGAATACACATTGGGACATCAGAAAAATGCAAGAGAAAACAGAGACTAACAATTAGATAGAGTTTGTAGCAGATACTCCAAAACTCAAGAGGCTTTAAGAGCGAGAATTGGGTGACTAGAAGAGGCATCAGTTTGCAGGGTTCCCAAGTTGATTAGATGGTTCATCCGTAAGGACGTAACCTAAGTCTCCCATGATTTTGTCTCCTCTTCTTCTCTTTGCTTTATTTAATTTTGTATTTTGTAAATATGTAACTTTTAATTAGTCCCCGCTCGCTGTAATTGATTTGAAATATTCCTTTGAATTCCTGTAGACTCACATTGTACTTTCGACTTCTATTATTTAGTTGATCCCAATATGTCGCAAGATTGTTTATTCTAAGTTTAATTAGATTTAATTCCCTTTATTGATTAGTAATGGTCTTCGGTATGACAGGTAGTGTCATGAGGCATTCTACTACGACATCATATTGTCACCCTTGAATTTGGATCATTGGTTTGATCCTATGGAGTTAGATGGTCCTCACAATAGGGATTCATGGAGGGGCATTTTGAAAACCTCTATGAAATGAGCTTATTGTCCCTTTTGTTGTCTCTTCAGTTTATGGTTGATATGAACATATTATCCTTTTGGTTTTCCTTCGATTATTTCTCGTTGTAAAGAGTGGATATAGTATGTAAGTTTTCCTAAAATTATATTAATTAAAGCTCATAAATTTTCTTATTTCTCATCTATTTTCTTTTATTTTATCTTTATGGACTATGAAAACTAGTTCAGGATCATGATATTAACACTGCCTGGCCCAGGAGCCAAACTGAGTTCCTGGATCAGGTCTATTGCCCAAATTCTTAAGTCAGGCAGACATTATTGCCAGGACCTAGTAAAGAGGGTTGGACCTAGCTCTTTCCTGAGGACCCAACCAGGTTCCTAGATCAGGGCTAAGACCTAGTTCACTAGGCTAAGCTTGCAATCTTGCTGCAATCCAACCTAGTTCAAAAAAAAAATATTTAAATCTAAGCAGCTAGCATGCCAGTCCAACAATTCACAGGGGACGACACCAAGGGGTTCCGAGTTGGGGATTCTGTTAGTGTTTAGAACTCTAATTGACTATCTGAACTAACAGATACCTAAAGGCCCTTGTATTGATGTTTTAAGGTTCATAAAGTCACCATAATACCTAGGGGTCGAGGCTGGGAGACTGTTAGTCTTGACCCAGCCAAAAACGAGATCAGATTTTTGACCTCTTAGATTAGGTCAAGCCCAAGTATTGTGCTCATAATTAAGCAAAAAAGGAGGGGCAAGGACCCAAGAAGGTTCCCATGTATAGGCCATATGTACGCATTAGGGAGTCGGTAGAAGTCAGCCCTAGGCTCAATAGGGACCCGACCAGGATCTTGGCAAGGAGGTCCAGTTAAGTTTGGTTGTTTTGAGTTCATGTCAGGTCTACATTCATGGCATGAAGTTAATACACTAGGCTCTCAATAATAGGTGTTTGTGTGTGGATCAACATGATTCATTTTGAGACTTAACACATCAATTGTGGGCTACCTATGTCAATGGAACCACACATCATATGGCTTCACCGTGTATAGTCCATGAATAATGCGGCCTATTAGACCTTTGGAGCCTAAGTCCATTCTAGGTTGTGTCTAATCGTGTATTATACTCATAATGCACAAGTTTAATTAAAAACTGGATAGTTAATTCATAAGTTTATAGTCCATGCATCTTACATTTATTTACTAGGTTTAAGATCTAAACATGCGTATAATAAGATTTACAAATGTCCCTAAATGATCCCATTTTAGGCAAACCAAACCAAAGGCAATCTTGGGCCCAATATAGGTCCAGGATTCACCTACGGTAGAGTTAGATCCAACTTAGGCCTATAAGTAGGCTCTCTAAGCCCAACTTAAGACCTAATCTACGACAAGACCCAATTTCAAGATCTTAACCCCATTTATTCCCATCATAGCGTAAGCCTTTAAGCTCACCAAGTCATTGTCTCTCTCACTAGACTACAAGTTATTAACCATTTCCTTCAGCCCATATCCAACATTGTTGACCCTTCATTTCTATTATTCACTCCTTTAAACCGTTGCATTATTGATCAAGATAGAAAAGTCTATAAAAGGGTGCCAGTAAAGCCCATGAACTAGGACGCTCCTATCTTGAGAAGAATTGAGGGAAGCTCAGACTACAATCTCAAAGTCAAAGTTAAATTCAAAGTCTAATCTTTTACTCATCTTGATGGTAAGTAGCAACAAAATGGCCGAGCTTACGAAAATGATGGATAGAATACAAGCCAACATGGATGAAAATGAAAAGATGAGCGCACTGATGGCTACTATACTCCAAACCCTCATTAAGGACACCTTAAGGAAATATGGTGAAGGCCCTCACAATGAAGGGGAGAAAGATCATGACAAGAAGAAAGAAAAGAAGGGGGAAAGGATACCTCAAAAGTCGATCCATGATAGGATTGTGTAGAGGAGTTACTAAAAGTGTCCTCAATGTTTAACAACTATTTCACTGATTATGTGTGATTCAGTCCCATTCCTAAAGGAAAATTAACCTAAATTCATTATACTAAATGCCAAATTCCACAGGATTGAAAACCCTTACCATCATGTGAGAAATTTTATTATTACTATGATTTTGAAAGGAACTGATAGGGATTTCTTTCTTCTCAATTTTCCTTGGATCTTCAACAAGGACGTAATGAGGTGGTATAATGCTATAGACTTGCGAAAGGTCACAAATTAGGATGAGCTTTTCAAGGAATTCCTACATTAGTATGTATGTAATAATCACCTACCAATTACACTTAGGAACATGAAATTGATCACATTGAAGGAAAAGAAAGGCTTTTTTGACTTCTTTACACAATGGAGGGCAAAGGGCACCCATATAGTGGAGTGACCCTTAGAAGCTGATAAAGTGAGGTTGTTTCTCACAAACGTTCAACCCACATATAGGCAACATGTAATGTTTGCATAATTTGAGAACTTCACAACATTAAGGAATATAACATGCATATTGAAGAAGAGATGGATAAGGAACCATCTACAAAAGCCACAAAAAAAATTGAAAGGGTAACAATCAAAATAGGGATAAGAAACACAATGGCTCCACGTTTAAGGAGGTGCACGCTCTAGACTGCTATACCAAATACACCCCTATTGGAATCACCCACGTTTAAGCACCCAATAAGGACATAACCCACTTGGTTTTCATGATAACATTCTAGCCATTTTATACCACCAAAGCAAAAAGTGCGACCTACCTATTTACATTATGAGCATGGTTGAATCCAAGTCTAAACTACCTCAATAAGTGAGTCCTTGATTTATGTTTAATTTAGAGGATATGATGCTTAGTTTAAAGTCATGTGGTGAGTCTTAGAGTTATTCTCTTTCTTTTCCATCATAAATGTAAGTATGATGCACCCTTAATTTATTAATAAAACCATCTCCTCTATTAGTTCTTTTGTGTATTCTTATATTAGAATGCTCCTATCTTATAACAAATCCAGGGTAAAAAAGAAATAAAAGAAAAAGGAAATAAAAAAGATGGGCTAGTTTGAAAACCTTACACAGTAAGCTAGCCAAACGGAGAGGGAAAGAAATAAAATAAAAGAGATCAAGGATTTCAATCCATCATCTTAAAAAGGGAAAGACCAAAATTTCATTGTAATAAGTAATGTAGAAACGACATGTCTAGTATAGGAGGCCTTCTTTGGCAACCTAAATTATTTCTTTGTGAAGCCTTAAAAGTCACCACTTGGAACCCATTTGAGCCTTCGAAGGGTCTACTTTTTCAATAACCACATCTGATAAAACATAGGAGTAAGAGTGTGTTACAGGTGATAAAATCAGAAAATAAAAAAGAGAATTCAGACCAAAGGGTTTCACCGAAAGAAAAAGAAAAAAAGATGAACAAAAAAAAAGGAAAAGAATAAAGAATTAAAAAAATTTATTTGCACTAACCTCCTCACCTATTCACACTTGGGGATTTCATAGCCGATTCCTTCCTTTGGCATTCTAACCCTGAAGCATGCCTTTAATAGTCTTTTAAAGACATCCTTTAAGTTGTATGCTCTTCCTCGCACAGTACGGCAAACTTGATTCTATATCGGATATGTAGGTAATCTCTTTAAGCATGCCTTTAATAGTCTCTTAAAGAGAGTGAATAAAAAGTGGTTGACTCAAAAAACCGAAAAGGCTGGCCAAGCAAACGGAGAATGAAAATAAGATCCTGGTTTTTGAGGACAAAGAAGCATACGATTGCCTACTCCCGTCCAACAAGACATGGACAAACTACTCACCCCCTTGACTACTTCTTCCTAGTCATCATAGTCTCTAACCCCACCTCCATTCCAAAAATCGAGACTCTTTGCCTCAACTATAACTTCAAATCGAAGAGTGGATATTTATATTCTCAGCCTTTCTAAGTGGGCAATCACACACTATGCAAGATAGGAGCCTCGCCTCATTTCCCTAGACAATTAGGGCTACCATCACGGTCAACATTTCCTGACAAGGAGATAACTATGTTATTTATACTAAACTAGAGGCTATTCTAGTCAGCGCGAGCCAAAGAATCTTTGTCTTCCATATCCCTACACATCTAGAGCATATGTTATGATAAATAGGAATTGGGGGCTTATTCAGAACTGAGCACTTTAATAAAAAAATTGAAGGTTACTTCTCCGTTAAAAAGAAAGATTACCTATCCCGGGTAACTGACATCTTACAAGTTAGCCAAACACAGCAGTCACTGAATGTTTTATCCCTCATTCCAGAATAAATTTTACCCTAAGCCATATAGCATCACTGTACCTAACCTATCAATCACTTATATCTTAACCCATTAGCCAGTCATATCTTAATTTGGCCTAACCTAATGGAGCCCAAACTTATTATGAGATCTTGCCCTACATGCATGCGAGGTTAAGTCCCCACATGTCTACATAGTCAGTACAATTGAATTTGTATAGTCATTAAGCATGCATGGCTTTACTTAGGTTAGCTAGTACACTTTGCATCTATATATGGTTCTTTAGCCTATTTACTAGCTTGACCTCTGCCTTGATTACTTGGGAGCCTAAGATTGAAGAAGTGCATATTTGGGCATAATAGCAGCCTTACAAGATGGCCCAAATCCCTTCTTAGCTGTGAATCTACATCAATAACTATGCTTTGACCTTACTTTCATCACACTCTGATGGAGACCACCCCACTGCAAACCAAGTTCAATTGGGTACCCTAGCCCAAAATATTCAAGCACTTGTCCAAAAGGTCATAAGTCAAGGTTTCAATTCCATTGATCATTCATGCATGCCAATAAAGCCACTGCTTTGTCACTTGATCTAGTAAGCACTTATATTTTAAGGAGAAACCTAGCTCATTTTCTATCTCAGATTAAAAGTAATAGATGATAGAAGTTTCCCTACCATTTGATGCTAACAAAGCAGCTCATTCAGCTAGCTCAAAATGATTAGTCAGTACCTTGCCCAGTTCACTCCAGTAGATCCAGTTTTGGGAGTTAACTTAGATTGTATTTTATAGCAACCTTTTGACTTGTTTAAGGACGTGAAAAGGTGTCAAAAATATTATCTCAAGTGACAATAAAATTACAGCATCAGATCAAACAACAACAGTTTTTATCCAGCTCAAGTTCATAAGAAATGCCTTTTAATCCAAAGGTTGCTTGTTTACTGCCTCTTGTTGACGTACCAGATAGTTCTCAATGTTTGATGCTGCAAATTGCACCCAATGGCCATCATTACGAGAGCTAAGATGTTACATTAGCATGACACCTCATTAATAGAGATTAGCAAACTGAATAGGTGTCAATAATCAAGCTAAACTTGCTATTTAAAGGATAATTTGTTTAAACTTGTGCTGCTATTTTAGGAAAATGATGTACTTTGGTGTAGCCATTGTGAGAGGGAGTGAGGCTTAGTTTCAAACCATAATTTTTATGTGTAATATTCAGTTGCTAATGTAAGAAAGCCGAGTAAGGCTCCTTTTCTCAAAAATTCTCTCTAGCTTATCGTACAAATCGACCATTGTAGGTGGTGATCTAGTGGGTCTTAGCTTGCTAATTAGCGGTGGCGTATCTAATTTGCAACCAAAGGCCCTGATTCCAGTTTGATGGTGTGTCCTATCTAAGCTTAAATTAGTTTATGTTATTTACTTGAGTTTCTAATCAGCCAGTTCTGTTTTGTATGCAAGTGATTGTTGGAGAGTTCTAGTCTTTCCTTTCCCTCATCTCTTAATCTTTGCTTGTTTCTCTATCATATTTGGTATTAGAGCTTAGGCTACTCCTAGGCCTAAACCTCAGCCACAAACACAACCCTTTGACCTAAATGTATAACCCACAAAGAACTAATTTAATGTCCCGACATGATGGGTAGCAGCATGAGTTTGGAGGAAAAATTTGAGGCCTTCATGAAGAATTATGATCATCTGGAGAAGTAGAATGAGTTTCTTAGGAGGCATGTTGGGGAATCCCTCAAGAACAAATAGAGAGCCTTGTAATTTGATGCACCTAACTCTTCAGGTCATTCATATGATGTGTCAAAAAGCCAAGAGAACCATTTTGGGACCTCCAATGAAGATGATTTCAAACTAAGGAATAGAAGAGGCAGAAGGCACCATCATCATTAGACCAGCTTTGACATCAATATAGAGATTCAAGAGTTTGAAGGAAAACATGGCCCTAATGAATTTCTTGACTGGTTATGATCAATATTGAATTCCATTTGACCAAATAAGGGCATGAAATCTATCTAGCTAAGCCTAATGGATGTCGAAGACTATTTTTCCCAAAAATGAACCAAGAGAGAGAAAGAATTCCCAACATAGAAGATAGCCTCTAATGGAGATGAATCATTATTTAAAATAAGTAACCAAGAGATAATCAACCTATTCTCTAACAGTCTAAAGCCTCAGCACCAAGGATTATATTAAAGGGACAAACTTAAGTCACCACCCTCTTTAGAGAGATAAAGAATTTGATATTTTGAGAAACACCAAGATTGAAACTCTCATTTCATTCATTAAATTTGAATTTTTAGGGAGGTAATTGGGTCTATCAATACCCAATTACAGCAGAAATTGGCTGTACATTAGCAGGGCAAGTGGGCCAACAGGAATAGGATAGGCTTTAAAAATCCTACAAAAATAAATCAATTTACTTCAGATAATTATAATCAAGGTGACCTATATTTCCCAAGATTTTTCCTCCATATTCTAGGGAGCCTTAGGAAGGCTTTACTCCTCCAATGGGGGCACCACCACTTGGCGATTCTTCCTTTGTACATGAAGAATTATCCCATGTTGACTAATCTCCGAAATTACAGCTGTAACCTCTTCAATTAAGCCTATAATTAAAACCAAGCATTTTTCAATCCCAAATCGACCCTTGCTCAGTCCTTAACCCTTAACTTTCTTAACACTTTGAGTGTCTCAAGGGTATTATTAATAGCAAAGTGACTAGCTAAGGCTCCTCCGTGAGTCTCCTTGATAATCGAGTCCCATAGAGGACTTTTGGAATGTAGAGCTTGTTTCCTTTGAAGAGGAAACCATCTTGTGTAGTGAAAGAGTCAAAGTTAGAAGGATTCTCCACCACTTCGTCGAAGTATTCATCCTTTGGTATAGAGCTTTGATGGAATAAAATCCAAGAACCTTAGCTTCAAGGACTAAAATGAGAGCATATCTCCTTGATAAGGCATCAACCACAATATTCTTTTTCCCAGTCTTATGCTTCCAAGAGAAGGTCAAAGATTAAAGGAACTCAACCTACTTGGCATGTCTTGTGTTCAACTCGTGTTGACCATTGATGTAGTATAATGCCTTGTGATTTGAATGGAGCACAAAAGACTTGGGATTGAGGTAATGACTCCAATATTTCAAAGCCCTAACAATGACATAGAATTCCTTGTCATATGTGGAGTAGTTAAGCCTCGAACCATTCAACAGCTCACCAAAGAAAGTAAGAGGGCGCTTAGCTTGAGTGAGAACCGCACCAATCCCAGTGTCACTAGTGTCACACTTCAAATAGAAGCTCGAAGTTGGGAAGAGCTAAGATTGGAGTCGAACAAAGCCTGTCCTTGATGGCTTTAAAGGCCCTTTAGGCGGCCGTCGTCCACTCAAAGCTTCCTTTCTTCATGCATTCAGTCAAGGGAACCATTATAAAGCTAAAGTCTTTGACGAGCTAGCCTCAGAAAGAGGTATATCCATGTAAATTTCACACTTCCATGATGGAGGTGGGAGTAGGCCAAGTCTTGATAGCCTCAACTTTAGATTCATGAACTTGAATCCCCTTGCTGGACACAACATAGCCAAGAAAGACAAATTAAGGAGTGAATAGTTCACACTTCTCAAGCTTGACATACAACTTTTGTTATCTCAACACTTGGAACACTTATGAAAGGTGCTCCCGTCATATCACGACTATAGACCAAAATATGATCAAGATATACCACACCAAACTTCCCAATGAATGGTCTTAAGACCTTATTTATGAGCCTAATGAAAGTGCTACGAGCACTAGATAGACCAAAAGGCATCATGAGCCACTCATACAACCTATACACGGTGTTCAAGGTAGTTTTCCATTCATCTCTTTCTTTTATTCCAATTTGGTGATAGCCACTCTGAAGGTCAAGTTTAGAAAAGATCTTGGACCAACGCAACTGATCAAGCATATGATCCAATCGAAGAATAGGAAATCGAACTTGATGGTGATGTTGTGATTCAATACACATACGCCCAGTGCCATCCTTCTTAAGCACCAAAAGCGAGGGAAGCAAACATGGAATCAAGCTTTCCCTATGTACCCATAGTCAAGCAACTCTTGGACTTGTCATTGAAACTCTTTTGAATCTTTCGGATTGCATCTATAGGCCGACTTGTTTAGCAAAGCACCTAGTAGGAGATCAATTTGGTGCTCAATTCCTTCAAAGGAGAGAGCCCTGGGGGTAAATTAGTTGGGAATACATCCTCAAACTCTATTAAGAATGATTGACCTAAAAGATACATTGGTTTCACTCCCTCACTAGTGTTGATTCTACCATAAGTAAGGAAAATTAAGGCTTGCTCTTACTAATGGCTATATCCACCCATGTTTCACCCACAAATAGGCTTTTCTCACATCCCATTCCCTGTTTAGATTTGAGGAGTTTCGGTGAAGGTAGCAGTGTCAAAGTAAGATTGCGACCCATGTACTTGAATCTATAACTATTGGCATACCTATCAAGAATCACATGATTATCAAACAACCAAGATGTACAAAGTAACAGGTGAGATGCATCCATAGTAAGAAGCACTTCACCACAATGTGGACCAACCGAAGATGCAATGCGAGCTTGTTCGAAAATAGTTAGCTCTCTTCCTTGCTTGAGCCGTAGGAGAGAATAAGGGGTGGGAAGCACCTTAACGGTAATTGAAGCTTTTCAATGAGTGTTATAAAAGCTACATTGGTGCAACTTCCCCAATCAATAATGAGCTCAAACACCTTGCCTCTAATAGTGCAACGGTTATGGAAAATTTACCTCCTTTGACTTGGCTCAAAAGGAGCCTCTTGGACATGGAGTGCTCTTCAAATCACCAAGAGTTCACCTACATCCAGAGTGATCAAAGTTTGATCCTCATCCTTTACTTGCTCTTCACTAGTAGCATCTTCAATAGCTTGAATTTCTTCCATCTCACTAATGGTGAGAGCCTTTTGGTTAGGACAATCCGCTTAGAAGTTCCTTTAACCATGACATTTGAAATACTTTTTACCCTCTAATCTCTTTGGTGGAACACTAGCAATCCCTTTACCTTTGTCAAGGGTTTTGACAGCTGTAGTAGTAGTGGTAGCTTTATTGGGGGCGGAGTAACCCATGGGGGTACTAGAAGGGCGAGTAGAGGAAGTAGTTTGAAAGGGTTTTTGACCCCTTAAGTTGCTTTTCAACCTTGTTAGCTAGGTGTCGTACATCATCAAAGGATGAGTAAGGTTGTAGATCCAGCTTGTTAGCAATGCTATGAGATAATCCTTTAATGAAGCTAGCAATCTTAAGTTCGGGTTCCTCATCCGAGCCAGCCCTGATGTACTTACGGTCAAGTAACTCTTGAACTTATCGTTGAAGCTCTTTTGGCTCATTAGGATTGTACCTATAAGTTAGCTTATTTGGAAAAGGAGCACCCTATAGGAGATCAACTTGGTACTCAATTCCTCTCAAATGAGGGAGCCACGAGGGTACATCATTTGGGAATACATCCTCAAACTCTCTTAAGAGTGCTTGAACCAAGGGATACATGGGTTTTACTCCCTCACTTGGGTTTGACTCCATCATAAGTAAGATAAATAAAGGCTTGCTCTTACTGATGGCTATCTCCTTGTGTTTCACTCACAAATAGGTTTTTCTCAATTCCCTTTCCCGATTTAGATTTGAGGAGTTTAGGTGGAGGTAGTAGTGTCAAACTAAGATTATGACCCATGTACTAGAATACATAAGTATTGGCATTCCCCCTCATTAATCACATGATTATCAAACAACCAAGGCTTGCCAAGTAACAAGTGACATGCACTCACATGAAGGACATCACAAAGCACTCCACCACAATATGGACCGACCAAAAATGCAATAGAGCTTATCAATGTGTGTTGTGGAAGCCATATTGGTGTAAGTTCTCCACCCAATAATGAGCTCACACACCTTGCCTTTAAGTGATTAATGGGTATAGAAAATTTACTCCCTTTAGCTTGGCTCACAAGGAGCCTATTGGACATGGAGTGCTCTTCGAATCACAAAGATTTCACTCACGTCTAGAGCAATCAAGTTTTGATCCTTATCTTCTGCTTCCTCTTCATGAGTAGCTTCTTCAATGTATTGAATTTCTTCCACCTCTCTAATGATAAAAGTCCTGTGGTTAAGACAATCTGCTTGGAAGTATCTATAACCCTGACATTTGAAACACTTTTTGCTCTCCAATCCCTTTGGTGGCTCACTAGCGATCCCTTTGCCCTTGTCAAGTGTTTTGACAGGTGTAGTAGTAGCTTTGTTAGGGGTAGGCTAACCCTTGGGGATAATCAAAGGACGAATAGAGGAAGTGTTTTGAAAAGGTTTTCGACCCTTAAGTTGTTTTCAACCTTGTTAGCTAGGTGTCACACATGATCAAAGGATAAGTAAGGTTGTAGATCCAACTTGTTGGCTACTAGGAGATAATCCTTTAATGAAGCCAGCAATCTTAAGTTCGGGTTCTTCATCCAAGCCAACCCTCATTTGGAGTTATTCAAACTCCCTAATGTACTCTTCCACGTTTATGTTGTCTTGGTTTAGAGAGGTGATCTTGGGGCAGAGTTCTTGTTTGTATGAAGAGGGTAGAAATCTCATGTCCATATGCTTCGATGAAGTCTTGATTTTGGATTTGGCTTCTCTAGTTATACTCTTCTTCAATTGTTCATACCATAACGAAGTATGCCTCTTCAACTGAAGAATGGCCAACTTGAAGGCCTTCTCATAATTATAATCTTTGAGGTCAAAGATCCTCTCAAAGGGCTTGAACCCAATGAAGATAGTTCTCTGTGCTAAGATTACCATCAAGTTCTGGAGCCTCAACTTCGACATCTCGAAGGTCATTACTTGGATGCCCTCTTCTTCTTGGTCTTCCCTCCTCATCTTCATGTCTTCATGGGGGAAGAGTATCCGATGTCAAAAGGGCGGGCATTGTAGCATTGTTGGTAAGGATTTCGTGGTGTGGATTCCCTTACTTGTGCAACCTCTTGAGTGAGCTTTCTTATTTGCTCTTGAAGCTCTATAAAAGCCCTACCTATCTCCTGGAATTGCTCAAGATAAATGTTCAAGGAGTGAGAAGGATCTCCCACACCGGTTATGGTTGATGGAAAGGTGAATAGAGCCAAAAGGAGGAAAACAAGAGAGGCACAGAAGTGTTGAAGGATTGCGGGCAAGAAAAACAGTGGAAATGAGGGCGCACGGTTGTGCTCAGTGGCACATTGGGGGGAAGGTCATGCCAGCAGGAATGAAGAGTGGAGGAAAGGGGCACGATTGTGCCAGGCATAAAGGGGTGGTTGTGCCAAATCTCTACCTAGCATATTCGGCGATTTTTTTTTTAATTGGCGGAGATCTTTTGTGGAGTTTTAGGGATGTGTTTAGGTTAGGGACTGTATTTGGGTTGTGTTTAGTGTTCTTTATGGACTACATAAGACATTTAGAGAGGGTGGACTAATAACAAAAGTAGTTTAGAAAAGAGGAAACTTTAAGGATTTCCAACACAAGGATTGATGGAATGGATGTTTTCCAAGAGATAGGATCTTTTTGCTCTTATACCAAATGATCCATGTTAAATTCCATTTGACAAAATAAAGGCATGAAATCCATGTAGAATTCCATTTGAGTAAATAAAGGCATGAAATCCTTAGAGGTGAGCCCAATCGATTTTGAAGACCAATCTTCACAAAAGTAAACTAATAGAGAGAAAGAATTCTCAAAATACAAGATAGCCTCTAAAAGAGATGAATCATTAATTTAAAAAGGTAACTAAGATATAATTAATCCACCCTCTAACCCTCTAAAACCTTAGCACCAAGGATTAGATTAAAAAGATGAACTCAAATCACCATCATCCTTAGATAAAGAATTTAACATTTCGAGAAACACCAATCTTCAAGCTGTCATTTCATTCTTCAAGTCTAAATTTTCATGGAGCTAACTGGGTCTATAAATGCCCAATTAGAGGGGGAATTAGCTGCACATTAGTGGGGTAAGTGTACGAATAGGAGGCTTAAAAAATATCCTAGAAAACTAAATCAATTTGCTTAGGATAATTTTCTAGGATTTTTCCTCCATCTTTTAGAGAGTCTTCGGAAGGCTCTACTCCTTAATTGGGGGTGCCACAACTTGGCAATTCTTTCTTTTTGTATGAAGAATTATCCCATGCTAATTAATCTTCAAAATTATAAATGTAACCTCCTCAGTTAAGCCAATAATTAAGGCTATGCATTTTCCATATTGGCCCTTTCTTGCTTTTTAGTCCATAACCTAATCAGTACTTGGATTTTGAGTGTGATTTAAGACCTATTTGAAAATAGACATTTGGGGATTTCCATCCATATATAATTTTTAAAAATTGGAGCTCATGTTTTATTTTAAAACTAAGCTAGAAATCAGCTGAAGTAATTTGCCCAGAAAATGAAAACGAGCTAATGAGGTGGTTTTGGGAGGATTGGGTCGTTAAACTCCTTATTTGGGGCTAGTAATCAACCAACCTCCTTTCCTAAGCTTACTTGGACTTTCACAAGGGTCCCAAGTTAACAATGACCTAGAGGGACCTAGTCCTTGACCTAGAGTCAACTTGGACCAACTTGGTTCAAGACCTTTACTAGTGACAATTAGTTCAAGCTCGAAACTTGCTTCGCGTCAACCCTCCCCCTTGAAGAGGATTTGTCCTCAAATCTTCATTGTTTTCTTCATCATCTTTAAGGTAAGGAGTGAGATCCCTAACATTAAAGGTAGCATATATTCGCATATCTCCTATAAACTCAATCTTATATGCATTCTCTCCTACCTTTTGTACCATCTTTTATGGACCATCGCCTATGGCCATGAGCTTGTTCTTTTTTTCTTAAAAAGAACCTTTCCCTCATCAAATGGAACCATAAAAGATCACCCGGTATGAACTCAAGGTGTGGGCAATTCTTATTGGCCTTGTGCTTGTATTGCTCATTAACTTTCTCAATTTGTGCCCTTACTTACTCATGTGGCCTTTTCATTTCCTTAGGCCTTGCTTCGGCCTCAAAACTTACCCTTGATTCTTCAGCAATAGGAATAGGATCAATGGGAGTAAGGGTGTTAAGGCCATAACACATTTTAAAGGGGGAGTGAGACGTAGCATAGGAAGGAGCCCTATTGTAGGCAAATTCGGCGTGAATAAGCTTGATATCCCAATATCTTAAGCTCTTATTCACCATGCCCCTTAGCAGGGTTATGAGTGTTCTATTCATCACCTCTAATTGTACATCAGTTTGAGGATGACAAATACTGCTAAAGAGGAACTTAGTCCCTCCGAGTCTCTATAGGGATCTCCAAAAGTAAGATAGAAATTTGGCATCCTTGTTTGAAAGAATCTTTCTTAGAATACCATGGATCCTCACAATTTCAAGAAAGAAGAGGTCCGTAATGTAGGTAGCATCAGCACTCTCGTGGCATGCAATAAAGTGAGCCATCTTAGAGAATCGATCCACCACTACCAT
This sequence comes from Selenicereus undatus, assembly GCA_017589665.1. NCBI lineage: Eukaryota > Viridiplantae > Streptophyta > Magnoliopsida > Caryophyllales > Cactaceae > Selenicereus > Selenicereus undatus. Next base: position 45,527,133 of record JACYFF010031952.1, read on the forward strand.
GATAGCATCTTTTCCCTTAGATTCTTGGAAGGGCTACAATGAAGTCCATGCTAATGCCATCCCAAAGCCTTGTGGGGACTGAAAGAGGTGTATAGGGGCCTTGATGGAAATTACTCTTAGCCATGTGACAAATGTTACGTCTTTTGATCACCTTATGAACATCCCTACCTTTCTTGGGCCAATAAAAATGTTCGTTGATGTCGCAAGGGTCTTATTAATGCCAAAGTGACCAGCTAAGGCTCCTCCAAGAGCCTCCTTGGCACTCAAGTCCCTTAGAGGACTTTTAGGGATGCAGAGCTTGTTTCCTTTCAAGAGGAAACCATCTTGTAGAGTGAAAGAGCCAAAGTTAGAAGGATTCTCCACCACTTCCTTGTAGTATTCACTCTCTGGTATAGAGCATTGATGGAATAAAATCCAAGAACCTTAGTTTCAAGGAATAAAATGTGAGCATATCTCCTTGATAAGGCATTAGCCACAATATTCCTTTTCCCAATCTTATGCTAAAAAGAGAAGGTCGAAGATTAAAGGAACTCAACCCACCTTGCATGTCTTGTGTTTAACTTATGCTGACTATTTATGTAGGACAATACCTTATGATTCGAGTGGAGCACAAAGGGCTTGGGATTGAGGTAATGACTTAAATGTTTCAAAGCCCTAACAATGGCATAGAATTCCTTGTCACATGTGGAGTAGCGGAGCCTTCAACCATTTAACTACTCACTAAAGACAGTAAGAGGGCGCTTAGCTTGATTGAGAACTGAACCAATCCCACCACCATCGGCATCAGACTTAACTTCAAATAGAAGATCGAAGTTGGGAAGAGAAAATCTTGGAGTCGAGCAAAGCCTGTCCTTAATGTCTTCCAAGGCCATTTAGGCGGCCTTTATCCACTCAAAGCTTCCTTTCTTCATGCGTTCGATCAAGGGAGCCATTATGGAGCTAAAGTCTTTGATGAACCGGTGGTAGAAAAAGGCCAATCCATGGAAACTTCGCACTTCCATGATGGAGGTGGGAGTAGGCTAACTCATGATAGCCTCAACTTTAGATTCATCAAGTTGAATCACCTTACTGGACCAACATAGCTAAGAAAGATAAATTTATGAGTGAATAATTTCCACTTCTCAAGATTGGCATGTAGCTTTTGTTGTCTCAACACTTGGAACAGTTATGAAAGATGCTCCACGTGATACGTTTGATCATGACTATAGACTAAAACATCATCAAGATATACCAAACCAAACTTTCTAATGAATGGTCTTAAGACCTTATTTATGTGCTTCATGAAAGTGCTACGAGCCCTAGATGGACCAAAAGGCATCATAAACCACTCATACAACATATACTTGGTCTTATAGGTGGTTTTTTTATTAATCTCTTTCTTTCATTCTAATTTGGTGACAGTCACTTCGAAGGTCAATTTGGGAAAAGATCTTGGACCTATGTAACTTATCAAGCATATCATCCAATCGCGTAAGAGGAAATCGATACTTGATTGTGATGTTGTTTATGGCCATAGAATTAAAACACATGCACCAAGTGCCATCTTTCTTAGGTGCCAAAAGGGCAGGAACTGAATATGGACTTAAGTTTTCCTCAATATACCTATAGTCAAGTAACTCTTGGACTTGTCGTTGAAACTCTTTTGACTTATTAGGATTGCACTTGTAGGCTGGCTTATTTGGCAATGGAGCACCCTATAGGAGATCAATTTGGTACTCAACTCCTCTGAAATAAGGGACCCCCGGGGGTAAATCATTTGGGAATACATCCTCAAACTCTCTTAAGAGTGATTGAACCAGGGGATGTATGGGTTTGACTCCATCACTTGTGTTTGACTCTATCATAAGTAAGGCAAATAAGGGCTTGCTCTTACTAATGGCTTTCTCCTTGTATTTCACTCATAAATAGGTTTTTCTCACTTCCCTTTCCCGATTTAGATTTGAGGAGTTTAGGTAGAGGTAGCAGTGTCAAATTAAGATTACGACCCATGTACTGGAATGCAAAAGTATTGGCATGCCCATCATGAATCACATGATTATCAAAGAACCAAGGCTTACCATGTAACGAGTGACATGCATCCACAGGAAGGACATCACAAAGCACTTCACCACAATATGGACCAACCAAAAATGCAATGAGAGCTTGTTTGAAAATGGTTCCCCAGCTTCTTTGTTCGAGCCATTGGAGAGAATAAGGAGCGGGATGCACCTTGGTTGGTAATGGAAGCTTGTCAAAGAGTGTTGCGGAACCCACATTGGTGTAACTTCTCCAACCAATAATTAGCTTACACACCTTGCCTTAAAGAGTGTAAAGGGTATGGGAAATTTACTACCTTTGGCTTGGCTCACAAGGAGCCTCCAAGAGTGTAATGGGTATGATATTTGAAACACTTTTTTCCCTCCATTGTCTTTGGTGGCGCACTAGTGATCCCTTTGCCCTTGTCAAGTGTCTTAAGGGGTGTAATAGTACTGGTAGCTTTGTTAGGGGCTGACTAACTCTTGTGGATACTCGAAGGATGAACAGAGAAAGTAGTTTGAAAGGGTCTTCGACCCTTAAGTTGCTTTTGTACCTTATTAGCTAGGTGTCGCACATCATCAAAGGATAAGTAAAGTTGTAGATCCAACTTGTTGGCGATGCTAGGAGATAATCCTTTAATGAAGCTAGCAATCTTAAGTTCGGGTTGTTCATCCAAGTGAACCCTTATTTGGAGTTATTCAAACTCCCTAATGTACTCTTCAACGTTTAGGTTCTCTTGGTTTAGAGAGGTGATCTTGGGGTAGAGTTCTTGTTTGTATGAAGCGGTAGAAATATCTTGTCCATAAACTTCTTAAGCTTGGTCCAAGTCTTGATTTTGGATTTGGCTTCTCTAGCCCTACTTTTCTTCAATTGTTCATATCATAAAGAAGTATAACCCTTCAACTTAAGAATGGCCAACTTGAAGGCCTTCTCATAGTTGTAATCTTTAAGGTCAAAGATCCTCTCAAGGGTTTGAACGCAATCAAGATAGCTCTCTAGGTTAAGATTACCATCAAATTTCGGAGCCTCAACTTCACATCCCAAAGGTCATTACTTAGATGCCCTTTTTTTCCTAGTCTTCCTTCCTGATCATCAAGTCTTCATGGGAGGAACAGCATTCGATGTTAGAAGGGCGAGCATTGTAGCATTGTTGGTAAGGATTTCGTGGCGTGGATTTGCTTACTTGTGTAACCTCTTGAGCGAGCTTCCTCATTTGCTCTTGAAGCTCTATAAAAGCCCTACCTATCTCGTGGACTTGCTCAAGGGAATTGTTCGAGGAGTGAGAAGGATCTCCCTCACTGATCATGGTTGATGGAAAGGTGAATAGAGGTAAAAGGAGGAAAACAAGAGAGGCACAAGCGTGCTAAAGGATCACGGGCAAGAAAAACGGTGGAAATGAGGGATCACGGACACGTGGGGGGAAGGGTCATGCCAGATATGTGGAGTAGGAATGAAGAGTAAAGGATCGGGGCACGATTGTGTCGGGCAGCACAGGGTGGCTGTGCCAAATCTTTGCCCACCATATTTGACGATTGTTTTTTTTTTTTTTGGTGGACGCCTTTTGTGTTGTTTTAGGGATGCGTTTAAGTTAGAGATTGTGTTTGGGATATGTTTAGGGTTCTTTATGGACTAGATAGGACGTTTAGAGAATGAGAACTAATGAAAAAAATAGTTTAGAAAGGGGGAAAATTTAAGGAGTTCCAACACAACGATTGATGGAATGGATGCTTTCTAAGAGATATAATCTTTTTGCTTTTATACCAAATGATCTATGTTAAATTCCATTTGACTAATATAGGCATAAAGTTCATAGGGAATTCTATTTGACTAAATAAAGGTATGAAATCCTTGTAGATGAGTCCAATGGATTTTGAAGACGAATCTTCGCAAAAGTAAACTAACAGAAAGAAAGAATTCTCAAAATAGAGGATAACCTCTAATAGAGATGAATCATTAATTGAAATAGGTAACTAGGAGATAATTAACCTACCCTCTAACCCTCTAAAGCCTTAGCACCAATGATTAGATTAAAGGGTTGAACTCAAATCACCACCCTTCATAGACAAATAAAGAATTTAAGATTTTGTGAAACACTAAGCTTCAAGCTCTCATTTCATTGCTTAAGTCTAAATTTTCATGGAGCTAACTGGGTCTACAAATGCCAATTAGAGGGGGAATTAGTTGCACAATAATGGGGCAATTGGACCAATAGGAGGCTTACAAAATATCCTAGAAAACTAAATCAATTTGCTTAAGATAATTTTCCAGGATTTTTCCTCCATTTTCTAGATAGCCTTGGGAAGGCTGTACTCCTCCAATGGGGGTGCCGCCACTTGGTAATTCTTCCTTTATATGTGAAGAATTATGTCATGCTGATTAATCTCTAAAATTATAAATGTAACCTCCTCAGTTAAGCCCATAATTAAAACCATGCATTTTTCATACCGACTCTTTCTTACTTTTTAGTCCATAACTTTCTTAGTACTTGGACTTTGAGTGTGATTCAAGACCTGGTCAAAAATAGATATATGGGGCTTTCCATTCATATATAATTTTCAAAAATTAGAGCTCATGTTCCGTGTTAAAACTAAGTTGGAAATTAGAAGTGGTAATCTGCCCAGAAAACGAAAATGAGCTAATGAAGTGGTTTTGGAAGGATTGGGTGGTTAAACTCCTTATTTGGGGCTACTAATTGACTAACCTCCTTTCGTAAGCTTACTTGGACCTTCGCAAGGGTCTCAAGTCAATGTTGACCTAGGGGGACCTAGTCCTTGACCTAGGGCCAACTTGGACCAACTTAGTTCAAGAACCTTACAAGTGAGAAGAGGTCTAAGCTCATAACTTGCTTCGCGTCAACCCTCCCCCTTGAAGAGGATTTGTCCTCAACCTTCCTTGTTTTCTTTATCATCTTCAAGGTAAGGAGTGAGATCAACAACATTAAAGGTAGCAGATATTTGCATATCCACCAAAAACTCAATCTTGTATGCATTCTCTCTTACCTTTTATACCATCTTTTATGGACCATTGCCTTTAGCCATGTGCTTGTTCTTTTTTATTGAAGGGAACCTTTCTTTCATCAAATGGAACCACACAAGATCACCTAGTTTAAACTCAAGGTGTGGGCTGTTCTTATTGGCTTTGTGCTTGTATTGCTCATTCACTTTCTCAATTTGTGCCCTTACTTACTCATGTAGCCTCTTCATTTCCTTAGGTCATACTTCAGCCTTAAAAATTATCCTTGATTCTTAGGCAATAGGAATAGCATCAATGGGAGTAAAGGGGTTAAGACCATAACACATTTCAAAGGGGGAGTGAGAGGTAGCATAGGAAGGAGCCCTATTGTAGGTGAATTCGACATGAGCAAGCTTGACATCACAATCTCTGAAACTCTTATTCATCATGCCCCTTAGCAAGGTTATGAGTGTTCTATTCATCACCTCTGTTTGTACGTTAGTTTGAGGATGACAAGTAGTGCTGAAGAGCAACTTAGTCCCTATGAGTCTTCATACGGATCTCCAAAAGTGAGTTAGAAATTTGGCATCCCTATTTGAAAAAATTGTCCTTGGAATGCCATGGATCCTCACTATTTATTAAAAAAAGAGGTCCGTAATGTAGGTATCATCAGCACTCTTGTGGCATGCAGTAAGTGAGCGATCTTAGAAAACCGATCCACTACTACCATGATAGCATCTTTTCCCCAATGGATTCTTAAAAGGGCTACCATGAAGTCTATGCTAATGGCATCCCAAATCCTTGTGGGAACCGGAAGAGGCGTATAGAGGCCTTGATAGAAATTACTCTTAACCATGTGACAATTGTTGCATCTTGTGATCACCTTATGAACATGCCAACCTATCTTGGGCCAATGAAAATGCTCCTGGATATAATGCCAAAGTGACCAGCTAAGGCTCCTCGATGAGCCTCCTTGACAATTAAGTCCCTTCGAGACTTTTAGGGATACAAAGCTTGTTTCGTTTGAAGAGGAGATCATCTTGTAGAGTGAAAGAGTCAAAGTTAGAAGGATTCTCCACCACTTCCTTGAAGTATTCACCCTCTGGTATAGAGCATTGCTGAATATAATCTAAGAACCTTAACTTCAAGGACGAAAACGAGAGCGTATCTCCTTAAAAAGGCATTAACCACAATATTCTTTTTCCTAGTCTTATGCTTACAAGAGAAGGTTAGATATTGAAGGTACTCAACCCACTTGGCATGTCTTGTGTTTAACTCGTGTAGACTATTGATGTAGGATAATACCTTGTGATCCAAATGAGCAGAAAGGGCTTGGGCTTAAGGTAATGACTCTAATGTTCCAAAGCCCTAACGATGGCATAGAATTCCTTATCACATGTGGAGTAGTGGAGCATTGAACTGGTCACTAAAGAAAGTAAGAGGGCGCTTAGCTTGAGTGAGAACCGCACCAATCCAAATGCCACTGGCATCACACTTAACTTCAAATAGAAGATCAAAGTTGGGAAGAGCAAAGATTAGAGTCGAGCAAAGCTTGTCTTTGATGGTTTCAAAGCCCTTTGGGCGGCCTTTGTCCGCTCAAAGCTTCCTTTCTTCATGCATTCGGTCAAGGGAGCCATTATGGAGCTAAAGTCTTTGATGAATCGGTGGTAGAAAGAGGCCAATCCATGGAAACTTCGCACTTCCATGATGGAGGTGGAAGTAGGCCAACTGATGATAGCCTCAACTTTAGATTCATCAACATGAATCCCCTTACTGGACCAATATAGCCAAGAAAGATAATTTTAGGTGTGAATAGTTGACACTTCCCAAGCTTGGCAGGTAACTTTTGTTGTCTCAACACTTGGAACAGTTATGAAAAATGCTTCATGTCATATGTTTCATCACAATTATAGACCAAAATATCATCAAGATATACCAAACTAAATTTCCAAATGAATGGTCTTAAGAGCACATTTATGAGCTTCATGAAAGTGCTACGAGCATTAGATAGACCAAAAAGCATCACAAGCCATTCATAGAACCCATAGTTGGTCTTAAAGGTAGATTTTTATTAATCTCTTTTTTTCATTCTAATTTGGTAACAGCCACTTCGAAGGCCAATTTTTGAAAAGATCTTGGACCTATGTAACTTATCAAGCATATCATCCAATCGAGCAATAGGAAACTGATGCTTGATTGTGATGTTGTTTATGACCCTAGAATTAAAACACATACGCCAAGTGCCATCGTTTTTAAGCACCAAACGGGTGGGAACCAAACATGGATTTAAGTTTTCCCTTATGCACCTACAGTCAAGCAACTCATAGACTTATCGTTGAAGCTCTTTTAACTTATTTGGATTGCACCTATAGGCAAGCTTATTTGGCAAAGGATCACCTTATATGAGATCAATTTGGTACTCAATTCGTCTCAAATGAGGGAGCCCTGGGGGTAAATAATTTAGAAATACATTCTCAAACTATCTTAAGAGTGATTGAACCATGGGATGCATGGGTTTTACTCCCTCACTTATGTTTGACTCTATCATAAGTAAGGCAAATAAAGGCTTCCTCTTACTAATGGCTCTCTCGTTATGTTTCAATCATAAATTAGTTTTTCTCACTTCCCTTTCCCAGTTTAGATTTGAGGAGTTGAGGTGGAGGTAGCGGTGTAAAACTAAGACTACAACCCATGTACTAGAATGCATAAGTATTGGCATGCCCATTATGAATCACATGATTATCGATCAACAAAAGGTTTACCAAGTAACAAGTGACATTCATCGATAGGATGGACATCACAAAGCACTTCACCACAATATAGAACAACCAAAAATGCAATGAGCTCGAGCTTGTTTGAAAACGGTTGCCTGGCTTCTTTATTTGAGCCATTGGAGAGAATAAGGGGTAGGATGCACCTTGGTTGGTAATTGAAGCTTGTCAATGAGTGTTGTGGAAACCACATTGGTGTAACTTCCCCAGCCAATAATGAGCTCACACACCTTGCCTCCAAGAGTGCAATGTGTATGGAAAATTTACTACCTTTGGCTTGGCTCACAAGGAGCCTCTTGGACACGGAGTGCTCTTCGAATCACCAAGATTTCACCCATATCTAGAGTGATCAAGTTTTGGTCGTCATCTTCTGCTTCCGCTTCACGAGTAGCTTCTTCAATATCTTGAATTTCTTCCACCTCTCTAATGATAAGAGTCTTGTGGTTGCGACAATCCGCTTGAAAGTGTGTATAACCATGACATTTGAAACACTTTCTGCCCTAGAATCTCGTTGGTGGCTCACTAGCGATCCCTTTGGCCTTGTCAAGTGTTTTGACGGGCGTAGTAGTAGTGGTATATTTGTTAGGGGCAGATTAACCCTTGGAGATACTCAAAGGACAAATAGAGGAAGTGGTTTGAAAGGGCTTTCAACCACTAAGTTGCTTTTCAACCTTGATAGCTAGGTGTCACAAATCATCAAAGGGTACCTAAGGTTGTAGATCTATCTTGGTGGCAATGCTAGGAGATAATCCTTTAATGAACCTAGCAATCTTGAGTTTGGGTTCTTCATCCAAGCTAGCCATCTTTTGGAGTTGTTCAAACTCCCTAATGTGCTATTGTGCCTTTAGATTCTCTTAGTTTAGAGGTGATCTTGACGTAAAGTTCTTGTTTCTATGATGGGGGTAGAAATCTCTGGTCCATATGCTTCTTGAGCTTGGATAAAGTCTTGGTTTTAGATTTGGCTTCTCTATCCCTACTCTTCTTCAATTGTTCACACTATGACAAAGCATACCCCTCCAACTTAAGAATGGCTAACTTGAAGGCCTTCTCATCATTGTAATATTTGAGTTTAAAGATCCTCTAAAGGGCTTGAACCCAATCAAGGTAGTTCTTCGGGTTACGATTACCATCAAATTATGGAGCCTCCACTTTGGGATTCCAAATGTCATCTCTTGGATGCGCCTTTATTGGTCTTCCTTCCTTATCATCAGGTCATCATGGGAGGAAGAGCATTCAATGTCAATAGGGCAAGCATCGTTGCGTCGTAGGCAAGGGTTTCGTGGTTTGGATTCCTTGTGCAGCCTCTTGAGTGAGCTTCCTTATTTGCTCTTAAAGCTCTATAAAGGCCACACCTATCTCATGGACTTGCTCAAGATAAATGTTCAAGGAGAGAGAAGGATCTCTCTCACTAGTCGATGGAAAGGTGAAAAGAGGTAAAAGGAGGAGAATAGGGGAGGCACGGGCGTGGTGAAGTAGTAAGTGGCAAGAAAAATGGTTAAAACAAGGGGGCATGGTCATGCTCATTGTCACGGGGGGTCATGCCAGGTCTCTAGAATAGGAATCAAGAGTGTAGGAAATGGGCATGGTCGTGCTGCGCAACACAGGGTGGCCATGCCACATCTCTGCCTAGGGTATTTGACGGTTTTTTTTTTTTTTTTTGTGAAGACCTTTTTAGAAGTTTTAGTGATGTGTTTAGGTTAAGGACTATGTTTGGGTTATATTCAAGGTTCTTTATGGATGAGATAGGATATTTAAACAGGGAGAACTAATGGCAAAAATAGTATAGAAAGGAGGAAACTTTAATTAATTCCAACACAAGAATTGATAGAATTGGTGCTTTCCAAGAGATAGGATCTTTTGGCTATGATACTAAATGATCCATATTGAATTCCATATGAGAAAATAAAGGCATGCAATCTATATAGATGAGCCATATGGATGTTGAAGACCAATCTTCCCAAAAATGAACCAAGAGGGAGAAAGAATTTTCAAAATAAAAGATAACCTCTAATGGAGATAAATCAAGACTTGAAATAGGTAATCAAGAGATAGTCAACCCACCCTCTAACCCTCTAAAGCCTTAGCACCAATGATTAGATTAAAGGGATGAACTCAAATCACCACCCTCCTTAGAGAGATAAAGAATTTAAGATTTTGAGAAACACCAAGCTTCAATGTCTCATTTCATTCATCAAGTCTGAATTTTCATGGAGGTAATTAGATCTATAAATACCCAATTAGAGGGGGAATTGGCTGTACATTAGTGGGTAAATGGGCCAATAGGAGGCTTACAAAAATATCCTAGAAAAATAAATCAATTTGCTTAAGATGATTACAATCAAGATGCTTTGTATTTTTCAGGATTTTTACTCCATCTTCTAAAGAGCCTTGGGAAGACGCTACTCCTCCAATAGGGTGCTGCCACTTGGTGGTTCTTCCTTTCTGCGTGAAGAATCATCCCATACTTGTTAAGCTCCAAATGTACAACTGTAGCCTCCGCAGCTCAGCCCATAATTAAAATCGTGCATTTTTCAATCCTGGACTGACCCTTGCTCAAGCTTTAGTCCATAACTTTCTCAATACCCGATGTTTGAGTGTAATTCAAGACTTGTTGGAAAATATACATCTTGGGCTTTCCGTCCATGTAACTTACTAAAATTGGAGCTCATTGTTCTGGTTAGAATCGAGCTAGAAATGAGGTGAAGTTATCTGCGCAGAAAACTAAAAATAAGTTAACAAGTCGGTTTTGGGATGATTGGATGGTTAAAAGCCTTAGTTAGGCCTACTAATTTCCCAACCACCTTTACTAAGCTTAATTGGTTGCTCTCAAAGTGTCCCAAGTTAATATTGATCTAGGGCGACCTAGTCCGTGATGTAGGGTCACCATTAGATCAACTTGTTTCAAGACCCTTACTAGTGAGAGTAGGCCTAGCTTAAAACTTACTCTATATCAGGTTACGTACAGTAGAAAGGGTCTCTGATTATGAAAACATCCCAGAAGATAAAAAGGTCAAGTTGGTAGCATTGAGATTAAGGAAGTATGCATCACTCTGGTGGACCAACATGTGTGCCAATAGAGCCAAGAAAGGAAAGAGCGAAATTAGGACTTGGGCCAAGATGAAATTCAAGCTCAAGAACAGGTTCTAACACTCCCCTTACCTTCAGGATAACTACTCTCAATTGTATAGTTTAACTCAAGGAACTGTGAGTGTTGATGAGTACACTTGAGAGTTTGAATAACTCTTGATAAAATGTGATTTGTAAGAACTTGAGGATCAGACTATAGTGAGATATGTGAGGGGGCTAGACATTAGGTATTCTCATGTTGTTAAACTGTAACAATATACTACCTTTGCAGATGTTTGTGTGTTGGCTCATAGAGTTGAGTAGCAAGAGAAATCCAAGTCAAGAAAGAAAGAACATCCCAAACCTTTTTCGAGAGCCCAACCTTTTAATAAGGAGAGCACTTAGTTGACCCATAGACCTACTGACAACCCGTCTCAAATTGCTCCCAAGAGCCCAACTCCATAAAACAAACTTGTACCTAGCCATAATGCCAATAGCATATGTTACAAGTGTCATGGTTTGGGACACATAGCTTTGGATTGTCCCAATAGAAGGGTGATTTCCCTAGCAGAATATCAAGCTGCTCAGTAGGAAGAGATGGAGGAGGAAAGGGAGATTTTTCTAATGGGGAGCGAGAAGGAGAGGAGCTGGTTATTGAACATGATGAGGGAGAAATAATGGTGATAAGAAGAGGCCTCAATGTCTCGAGAAGTGTTAAGGATGAAAAAAGGGAGAACATTTTCAACAGTAGATGTACCATCCAAGGCAAAGTCTGCTCTTTGATCATAGACAGTGGGAGCTACTCCACTGTCGCCTCTGCCACTTTAATTGAGCAGTTTGGTAATCTATTTCCCTACTAACAAACCCATATTCAAGGTTAGAATGTAAGCAAGCTAAGAAGGAAATGAAAACAGAAGCTAGGATTCAATGGAACCCAGTTAGAGTGAATGGGATAGATAGTTTCTAAACTGAATTATAGATATAGAAACACCACCATGAATCAGTTTAGGGCCCTTAATCCTTCTCAGGTTATAGAAACACCACCTAAGGAGTGATTAAGACTTACTAGATCACCGCTTTTACGCGGCCTATGTAAAGATAACCTAGTTTGTGGGAGAAACCGGGGTTAGGAGCAAAGCTTGACTGAATTTTGGTTCATTCAATGTGTCCTCTTATAAACAAGCTAGCAAGAACTTACATAAGCTCCTGCCCTGCTACCTAGTTGCTTAGGGGTTTCCTTAGTCATTAGGAAACCTCTAATCTAGCTTACACAAAATAAAATGCAAACCTTGATTAGCCTAGCATAAGTATATCACATGTGTCTAGCTAATTACGTGCTTAATTATGCTAAACTCAAGCTTGAGCATGTCACTAGCATCCTAAGCAATCCACTTGCACATGTGGGAGCGAGAAATAGTTGCTAATTTGACCCAAATTGTGGCTAGCAAATCGACACAGGTGTGATCTTTATCTCTATTCCTAGTGGCCAAGGAGCCTTCCAAAGCTGCAAAAGTTACAATGATGATGTTCCTAGTAGTGTAGGCTAGCAATTAAGTAGGGAATTGGTGGTGAAAGCCTCCTTTTTATGATATCTCAGTCGTTGATCAAAAACAGTTAAATTGGCCGATTTGGTGCTAAAAAGGACCAGCTTGGTTGCTTGATTTCTACTTGATTTAGACTAGATTTCAAACCATGAATGAATTCATTAGGATTTTAGTAATCATCCCAATTAAGGAAATTGGGCCTAAATCAGGTTTAACAAGGTGAACCAGCTCGAAACTCAAATTGGGTCAGAATAAAGCTTAATCCAGAACGGTTGACTTGTAAGAGAAAAATCTTCATGAAGCAACTGATTCAACTTGGTTTCCTCTTTATGGCTTGGTATTTAAGGATTTTAGGTAACAAAAATATCAGCCCTAAACCTCTTGGAAGTTTAGGAAATTAGATAAACAAAACCGGGTCTTTGTAAAGGATCATACCCGGGTAGTGTTTAACTTTGCAAGAGTAAGGCTTGGACTACGGCTTAAGGTTTGGAGCTTGAACTTGCATTCCCTGGATCATTTTGAGGGGTTGAATCTTGAACAATTCTTGATCTTCATTCTTAGGTTGCGAACTTCAGTACATCCCCACCCTTACTATATCTAGTGGCTCAATCGAGGTAAGGGATTGCAAGTTAATTAAAGGCTCTTAGTTGCTTTCTCAATTGGTAAGAGTTATTTTGATGAAGTGAGGTGTGACCTAATGCCCATGGAAGAACGTCATGTTCTATTAGGAAGGCCCTGGCTGTTTGACAAAAGAGTAACTCGTGATGGTTACTTGAATACCTGTTCATTCACTAAGGATGGAAAGGAAATAACCCTTTCCCCTTTAGCTCCATATCAACTACCCAAACACAAGCCCTCTAACATGACTAGACTGAAATGTTTCTTACCCTAGTGGAGCCTACCTTTAGGGCTTGACAACATGAATTTATACCTTTTAAGGATTAGATTCTTCAAACTAGTTCTGACCAAGAAGAGGCCCAAACTTTACCCCTACAAGCTGCTTAAGCCCATGTGTTGTGTCAGCCTTGCTTCTTCCTAAGAAAGATGAGAGCATGAGGATGTCTGTAGATAGTAGAGCCATCAAAAAGATCACTATCAAGTATAAGCATCCTATTCCAAGGCTATAAGACATGTTGGATGAGCTTTATGGGTCTAAAGTTTTCTCTGAAGTGGATTTGAGGAGTGGTTACTACTAGATCAAGATCAGAGAGGGTGATGAGTGGAAAAGTGCCTTCAAAACTAAAGAAGGTTCATATAAGTAATTGGTTATGCCTTTTGGCCTATCCAATGCACGTAGTGCTTTCATAAGGTTGAGGAACCATGTGTTCAGTCCCTTTATAAGAAGATTTGTTGCTGTGTATCTTGATAATATATTGACCTAGAGTAAGACAGAAAAGGAGCATGTGAAGCATCTTGAGCGAGTGATTTAGCTCCTAGAAAAGGAGAAGCTATATGGAAACCTTAAGAAGTGCATCTTCTTTACTGATAAGGTCATATTCTTAGGATATATAGTTACTGTCAATGGGATCTAGGTGGATGAGAGCAAGGTGGAAGCTATTAAGAACTAGCCAGTTCCTAAGAGCATCCATGATGTGAGGAGTTTTCATGGGTTAACTTTATTCTACATAAAGTTCATCAAAAACTTTAGCACCATCATGGCACCCATGACTAAAGTGATTAAGGGAACCTTACTCCAATAGAATTCTAAGGCTAACATGCATTTGAAGAAATCAAGAACAAGCTGGCTCAAGCACGAGTTCTGGCATTACCATGCTTTGAGAAGGCATTTGAGGTTGAGTGTGATGCCTCTAGGATAGGCATTGGGGGAGTTTTGACCCAAGAACACAGACCTTTAGCCTTCTCCAGTGAGAAACTGTGTGACTCTAAGAGGAAATACTCCACCTATAATAAGGAATTCTATGTAATCATCTACTGCTGGGAGCATTGGAGCCACTACCTCATTGCTCAAGAGTTTATCGTTCATTCTGCCTATAAAGCATTGAAGTATATCTAGGGACAAAACAAGCTCAATGTCAGGCATGCCAAAGGGTAAGAATATTTTTAGGCTTTTTATTTCAAAATCAAGCACAAATTAGATAGACTAAATCAAAGAGCTGATGCACTGTCCAAGAGACACCTTCTTCTATTTCAACTTGAAACTTGTGCTTTGGGTTGAGCATCTTAAGTCCTTATATGAACATGGTGAGGACTTCAGGGTGCTATATAATGAGTTTAAGTAGAAGCCTAAGGGAGGCTATCTCATCCAGAATAGGTATTTGTTCAAGAGAAGAAAACTGCATGTTCTCATGTATGGAACAAGGGAGCTGCTGATAAAAGAGGTTTATGGAGGAGCTCCAGTTGGCCACTATGGAGAAAACAAGATGACATCCATGCTCAAAGCGCATTGTTATTAGCTAGGGTATGACTAAACATGTCCAGGAATCGTTACGAGATGTGCTCCTTGTCAAATAGCCAAGAGCCACTCCCTGCTCCAAGGGTTGTATACACCACTTCCTATCCCTATTAGCCTTTGGATAGATGTGAGCATGGACTTTATATTGGGATTGCGTAAGATACAAAGGGGCAAAGATTTGGTCTTTGTAGTTGTGGACAGGATCTCTAAGAAGGCCCATTTTATAACATATGCCAATAGCAGTAATGTTGTTCAAGTTGTTGAGCTCTATTTCAGGGAGGTAATGACACCCCATGGTGTTGGTAGGTTTATAGTATCAAATAGAGATACCAAGTTTTTAAGTCATTTCTAGATAACCCTTTGGAAAAAAATTAGGGACAAAGCTCAAATTTAGCACTAGTTGCCATCCACAAATTGATGGCTAAACTAAGGTCACCAACAGGACATTTAGGTCCCTTCTAAGAGAGCTGATCAAGAGACAACCAAAGGCATGGGATCTCCCACTACCCCATGTGAAGTTTGCATACAATAGAGTGCCACACAAGACTACCACCTAATCACCTTTTAAGACAGTGTATGGTCTTAATCCTTTAAGTCCAATGGATCTGGCACCAAGAGCTATGGAAGGAAAACTAAGTATAGAGGTGAGAAGAGGGTTAAGGAAATCCAAGAGTTCCATAATAAAGTAAGGGAGAAGATTGAAAGAGGTAATGCCGGCTACAAGTCTAATGCAAACAAACATAGGAAGAAGGTCATCTTTCAACCAGGGGACTTGGTATGGGTTCATTTGAGGAATGAGAGATTTCCATAGAGGAGAAGGCCCAAAAGCCCAAGAATAGATGGTCCATTTTAGATTCTAGAGAGAATCAATGACAATGCATAAAGAGTTAAGCTACCTAGCGAATATAGGGTTTCAGCCACTTTTAATGTGGTAGATTTGCATCCTTATTTAGATGACATTCGCCTTAGGAATTTAAGGTCAAGTTCTCTTGAACAAAGAGAGGTTCATGGAGATCACCCTAATGCAAACCAAATTCAATTAGGTACCCTAGCCTATAATATTCAAGCACTAGTCCAAGAGGTCATAAGTTAAGGCTTCCATTGATAATTCATGTATGCCAATAAAGCCATTGCTTTATCACTTGATCCAACAAGTGCTGGAGTTATTTTGGGGAGTAACTTAGCTCATTTCCTAGCTCATATTATAACCAATAGATGTTAGAAGTCGACTCACAATCACTAGCTCTTCCACCTTTGCAAGGGAAGGTAGAGCATACGGAGAGGGTTCTAAAAAGTGAGCACACATGGAGACTTCAAGAACTCCCACCTTAGAAGTATCGTTATTTAACAGACAATGCTCAAAAGGGTCACTAGCAACATAGTTGATGACTTCTTCCCTTACCACATTATCAATCACATCGATTCTGTGACACTCATCGGAAATGGAAAAGAATTTAGAAGCCTTAAACAAGTTAACCTCGACATGATCACCCCTCACATCAAAGGACAATTTACCATTCTTCATATCAATACGACATCTGGTGCTGGCTAGGAAAGGCCTCCCAAGAACGATCAGATGCGCATATCCTCTTCCATTTTGAGGATCATAAAATTAACTGGGGCATATAAATCTCCCACCTTAATAGGGACATCCTCTAAAACACCCACAGGGTATTTCACATAATGGTCCGCTAATTGTAAGAAGATGGTAGTGGGTCTCATTTTTCCAAAATCAAGCTTCTCCCATGTAAAAATGGGCATCAAGCTCACACTTGAGCCCAAATCACACAAAGGACGGTCAATACACAAATGTCCTATCAGCAAGGGACGGAGAGACTATCGGTATACTTAAGTTTAGCTGGAAGCTTATTTTGGATCGCAATACTACATTCTTCAAACAAGGCCATAGTCTCATGCTCTTCTAGCTTTCTTTTATTAGATAAAATCTCTTTAAAAAACTTAGCATAGGAAGGCATTTGAGATAAGACGTCATTGAATGCAATATTAATGTATAGTTTCTTTAAGACCTCTAAAAACTTCCCGAATTGCAAATCAAGCATAGCCTTAGCCATTCATTGATAGAAAGGAAAAGGTGGAGCGTAGGGTTTTGGGGAAGTATGTTCAGGATCCTTTGGAACTTCATTAGTATCCTTAACAACGTCATCATCATGCATATCATCAGAGGGACTAGACACCCCTTCTCAACCACAACATTCTCACCATCATGCTAGCTCACATCATTGCTAACCCCTTTAGCCCGCTTAAGTTTTTGGCCCCCCTCAAAATCATGGCATTACATTGCTCCGTAGGGTTAGGTTCAGGCTTACTGCGAAGTCTACCTAATGCTGTAGATAATGAGCTAGCATGTTGGGTAATTTAGGCTTCCAACATCTTATTATGAGTATTAAGCACATCATCCTTAGAGACTAATTGCTTTATGTACTCATCTTGCTTTTGTTGTGCCATAAGCATACTCTCCATCGTAACTTCTAAGTTATACTTTTGGGGAGCTTGTTGGGGGAAAAGAGACCTTTGAAACCCGGGGGGTGGCCCAGCATTCATTTGGGCTATGTTGGGAGGGTTAGATCTGTATGAGAAATTTTGGATGATTCCCACAACCTGAATTGTAGGCATTAGAAAAGGAGTCATTGGCCAATCTCATATTGTAATTGACATACTTAACTTGGTCACTAATGTCTTGGGCAAAAGGATTCACAACTTGGCAATTTATGGTCGAATAGTAAATTGAGGCATAAATTTCATTTGGGGTAGAGGCACTTGAATTCTCAAAATTAACATTCAAACGATGCAATCTTTGAGTCATGGCATCAACTTTAGTAGAAAGTGAAGTAAGTGCATCAACTTCAAGCTTACCTTCAACCCATATCGGTCAACCTCTCTCATTGGACTATGGGTAATTGTTAAGCTTTATCTCAGTCAAATTGCGAGCCTCATCCTCCATTTTGCTCATCAAGGTGCCACCAACCACCGAATCTATGGTAGGTCATACACTTTTGGAGCCCATGGTGATGCGAAGCAACTCCCGAGCTTGGGCATACTCTCACTAGTGAGGGTTATCAACCAAGCTGACCCAACATTGACCCTAGGTCAAAGACTAGGTTCCCCTTGGTCAGTATTGACTTGGTAAACTTAAGAAGGTCCAAGTAGGGTTAGAAAAGGTGGTTGGGCCAATAGTAGCCCCAAATAAGGGGTTTGACCACTTAATCCTCCCAAAACCACCTCATAGCTCATTTTTTAGTTTCTGAGCATAATATTTTGCTTCATTTCTAACTCAGATTTGATAAAGAAAACAAGCACGATTTTCTGTAAATTATACATGGATGGAAAGCTCCAAATGTCTACTTTCTAACGAGTCTTGAATCGCACTCAAACTCTGAGTATTGTGGAAGTTATGAGCCAAATACCAAGCAAGAGTTGGTCTAGGACTGGAAAATGCACAGTTCTGAATTTAGGCTTAATTGAAGAGGTTAAGGCTATAATTTTAGAAATTAATCAGCTTGTAATGATTCTTCACACACAAGGGAAGAGTTGGCAAGTGACATCACCTCATTTGGAGCACTAAAGCCTACTCATGGCTCTTTGGAAGATATAGTATGAATCCTGGAAAATATAGCTCATAGTGATTGTAATTATCTTAAGCATCTTAATTTATTTTCCCAGGATATTCTATAAGCCTCCTATTTGATCACTTGCCCCACTAATGTACGGCTAATTCCCCATCTCATTGGGTATTTATGGACCCAATTATGTCCATAAAAAATCAGATTGAATGAATGATATAAGAGCTTGAAGCTTGGTTTTCCTCAAAATCTCAAAATTTCTCTCTCTTAGGAGCATGGTGATTTGAGTCTTCCCTTTAATCTAATCCTTGGTGTTAAGCCTTTATAGGGTTAAAGGGTGGGATAAATTATCTTCTTGCAACTTATTTTAAGTGTTAAGTGTTTGCCATTAAAAGCCTTCTTTGAGTATTTTGGAACTCTTTCTCTCTTTCTCTTTCTCTCTCTCTCTCTTTTTCTCTCTCTCTCCTTCTCTGCCCCTCTTGGTTCATCTTTCGGAGATT
Source organism: Selenicereus undatus (assembly GCA_017589665.1). Classification (NCBI taxonomy): domain Eukaryota; kingdom Viridiplantae; phylum Streptophyta; class Magnoliopsida; order Caryophyllales; family Cactaceae; genus Selenicereus; species Selenicereus undatus. The sequence continues at coordinate 45,545,976 of JACYFF010031952.1, forward strand.
AATCTTCAACCTCTATTAGGTTCACCTATAATCATTTCATGCCTTTATGTGGCCAAATAGAACCTTTATGCATCATTTGGTATTAGAGCACAATGATCCTATCTCTTGGTAAGCATCCATTATAAACTTCCTTGTGTTGGAATTGCTTAAAGTTTTCCCCTTTCTATGCTATTTTGTCATTACTTCTTCCTCTTTAAATCTCTTATCTAGTGCATAAAGAACCCTAATTATAGCCTAAACATAAACCCCAACAAAAACACATCCCTAGAAGTCCATGAAAAGGCCAAAAACACGAAACTAAAAATTTGGCACTGCCACCCTGTACCACTTGGCATGCCCGTGCCGAAATCATGCTCTTCCGAAATTTGACCCAAAGATTTGGCATGGCCACCCAGTGCTGCCTTGTATGACCTTGCCCATTTCCTACACTCTTAAATCCTATTCCAGATATCTGGCACAACCCCTATGTGCCATAAAGCACAACCGTGCCCCCTCCTTTTTCACTGTCTTCTTACCTCCTCCTTTTCCACTGTTTTCTTGCCTGTATACCTTCAGCACACCCATGCCTCCTCTGTTTTCCCCTCCTTTTTCCTCTCTCTCAACACTAACTAGTGTGGGCAATCTTTCTCACTCTTTGAACATTCCTCTTAAGCAAGTCGGTGAGATTGTAGGGCTATTGTAGAGCTTCAAGAGCAAATGAGAAAACTCACCCATGAGGTTGCACAAGTAAGGGAATCCACTCCACGAAACTCTTATTGATGAGTCTACGATGCTCGCCCTATTGGCATTGAATACTCTTCCTCCCATGAAGATTTTGATGATGAGGAAGGAAGACCAAGAAGACTAAGACGTCCAAGGGATGATCTTTGGGATCTCAAAGTTGAGACTCCAGAATTTGATGACAATCTTAACTCGGAGAACAATCTTGATTGGGTTCAAGCCTTTGAAAGGATCTTTGAACTCAAAGATGACAATGATAAGAAGGCCTTCAAGTTGGCCATTCTTAAGATGAAGTGGTATGCTTCATTATGGTATGAACATTTGAAGAAGAGTAGGGCTAGAGAAGCCAAATCTAAAATCAAGACTTGGTCCAAGCTCAAGAAGCATATGGACAAGATATTTCTACCTCCTTCTTACAAGCAAGAACTCTACCTCAAGATCACTTCTCTCAGTCAAGAGAATCTAAAGGTAGAAGAGTATATTAGGGAGTTTAAACAACTCCAAATAAGGGTTGCCTTACATTAAGAACCCGGACTCAAAATCGCTAGGTTCATTAAGTGGTTCTCTCCTAACATTGCTAGCAAGGTGGAATTATAACCTTACTTATCATTTGGTGATGTGTGTCACCTAGCCATCATGGTTGAGAAACAACTTAAGGGTTAAAAACCCTTTCAAACCACTTCCTCTATTCGTCCTTTGAGTACCCTCAAGGGTTACTCCGCCCCCAACAAAGCTATCACTACCCCTACACCCATCAAAAATCTTGACAAGGGTAAAGGGATTGCTAGTGAACCACCAACGATATTGGAGGGTAAAAAGTGTTTCAAATGTCATAGTTATGGACACTTCTAAGCGGATCGTCCTAATTGAAAGACCCTTACCATTAGAGAAGTAGATAAAATTCAAGCTATTAAAGAAGCTACTAGTGAAGAGGAAGTAGAGGATGAGGATTAACTTTGATCACCCTAGATGTAGAACTCTTAGTGATTCAGAGAGCACTCCATGCCCAAGAGGCTGCTTATGAGCCATGCTAAAGGGAGCAAATTTTCCATAACTAATGCACTATCGGAGGCAAGGTGTGTGAGCTCATCATTGTTGGAGGAAGTTGCAATAATGTAGCTTCCATAGTACTCATTGACGAAGTTCGATTACCTACCAAGGTGCATCCTACCCCTTATTCTCTCCAATGGCTCAAACAAGGAAGCGAGGCAACCGTTTCTAAATAAGCATTTATTGCATTTTCGGTTGGTCTATATTACAGTGAAGTACTATGTGACGTTCTTCCCCATGGATGCATATTATTTGATGCTTGTAGACCATGGTTGTTTGACAATCAAGTGATCCATGATGGACATGCCAATACTTATGCATCCAAGTACATGGGTCGTAATCTTACTTTAACACCACTACCTCCACTAAAATCCTGAAATCTAGGTCGGGGAAGGGGAAACGCCTATTTATGAGTGAAATATGTGTGGAGACAACCATCACTCAGAGCAAGCCTTTATTTGCCTTACTTATGGTAGAATCAAACACAAGTGAGGGAGTGAAACCTATGCATCCTTTACCTTAATAACTCTTGAAAGAGTTTGAGGATGTATTCCTCTATGATCTACTGCTAGGGCTCCTTCCTTTGAGATGAATTGAGCACCAAATTGATCTCCTACCGAGCGCTCATTTGCCAAACAAGCTGGCCTATAGGTGCAATCCTAATGAGTCAAAAGATCTTCAATGATAAGTCCAAGAGTTGCTTGATCGTGGGTACATTAGGTAAAGCTTGAGTCTATGTTTGGTTCTCTCCCTTTTGGTACCTAAGAAGGATGGAACTTGGCATATGTGTGTTGATTCTAGGGGCATAAACAACATCACCATCAAGTATCGATTCCTTATTCCTTAACTGGATGATATGCTTCATGAGTTGTATGGGTCCAAGGTCTTTTCCAAAATTGACCTCCTTAGTGGCTATCACCAAATTAGAATGAAGGAAGGAGATGAGTGGAGAACCTCCTTTAAGACCAAATATGGGTTATATGAGTGGCTTGTGATGCCATTTGGTCTGTCTAATATTTCTAACACTTTCATGAGGCTCATAAATGAGGTCTTGAGACCATGCATTGAGAAGTTTGTTGTGGAGTATCTTGATGATATTTTTGTGTATAGTCCTAATGAAACATCTCACGTTGAGCATCTCTCTCAACAAGAAAAGTTATATGGCAAACATAAGAAATATGAGTTATTCACTCCTCAAGTTATCTTTCTTGGCTATGTTATATCTAGTAAGGGAATTCAAGTTGATGAATCTATAGCTGAGGCTATCAAGAGTTGGCCTACTCCTATCTCCATCACAAAAGTGTGAAGCTTCCATTGATTGGCCTCTTTCTACTACCGGTTCATCAAAGACTTTTTCTCCACTATAGCTCCCTTGACTGAATACATGAAAAGAGGAAGCTTTGAGTGGATAAAGGCCGCCTAAAGAGCCTTTGAAACAATCAAGGTTAGGCTTTGTTCATCTCCTATCTTAGCTCTTCCCAAATTCAACCTTCTATTTGAAGTTGAGTGTCATGCTGGTGGCGTTGGGATTGGTGCGGTTCTCACTCAAGCTAAGTGCCCTCTAGCTTTCTTTAGTAAGAAATTGAATGGTTTGAGGCTCAGCTACTCCACCTATGACAAGGAATTCTATGTCACTATCAGGGCTTTTGAACATTGGAGTCATTATCTCAAGCCTAAGCCCTTTGTGCTCCATTCGGATCAGAAGGCATTGTCCTATATCAATGGTCAACACAAGTTGAACTCAAGATATTCCAAGTGGCTTAAGTTCCTTCAATCTTTTATATTCTCTTGTAAGCATAAAAGTGGGAATGAGAATGTTGTGGCCAATGCCTTATCAAGGAGATATGCTCTCCTTTTGCTCCTTGAAGCCAAGGTTCTTGGATTTCATTCTATTAAGGCTCTACACCATGAGGATGAAGTCTATAAGAAAGAGGTGGAGAATCCTTCTAATGTTGGCTCTTTCACTCTACAGATGGTTTATCTTCGAAGGAAACAAGCTTTGCATCCTTAAAAGTCCTCTAAGGGACTTGATTGTTGAGGAGGCTCATGGAGGAGCCTTAGCTAGTCATTTTGGCATTAACAAGACCCTTGAGATACTCAAGGATTATTTTTGTTAGCCAAAGATAGGTGAGGATGTTCATAAGATGATCTCAAGATACAACATTTGTCATATGGCTAACTGTCATTTCCATCAAGGTCTCAACACTCCTCTTCCGATACCCTCAAGGCCTTGGGATGACATTAGCATGGACTTGCTTATGGCCCTTCCAAGAACCCCTCGAGGAAAAGATGCTATTATGGTAGTGGTGGATCAATTCTGTAAGATGGGTCAGTTCATTTCATGCCACAAGAGTGATGATTCTATCTACATTATGGACTTCTTCTTTCAAGAAATTGTGAGGCTCTGTGGTATTCCAAGAACCATCATGTCAGCTACGGATACGAAATTTCTATCTCACTTTTCAAGATCCCTACAGAGGCTCATGGGGACTAAGTTTCTCTTTAGCACTACTTGCCATCCTCAAACTGATGGTCAAATAGAGGTGAAAAATAGAACTCTCACAACATTGCCAAGGAGTATGGTGAGTAAGAGTTTACCGGATTGGGATGTCAAGCTTGCTCATGCTGAATTCGCCTACAATAGGGCTGCCTCCTATGCTACCTCCTACTCTTCCTTTGAAGTGTGTAATGGTCTTAACCCCCTTACTCCCATTGATCTTATACCTATTCCTTAAGAATTAAGGGTGAGTTTTAAGGCCAAAGCAAGAGCTAAAGAAATGAAGAAGTTACATGAGCAAATGAGGGCACAAATTGAAAAGATGAATGAGCAATACAAGCAAAAGGCCAACAAGAGCTACCCACACCTTGAGTTCAAACAAGGTGATCTTGTATGGATTTATTTAAGGAAGGAAAGGTTCTGTTAAAGAACAAAGAACAACCTCATGACTAGAAGAGATGGTCCATACAAGATGGTACAAAAGGTGGGACAGAATGCATAGAAGGTTGAACTTCTAAGAGAAATGCAAGTATTCGCCACCTTTAGTGTTGGGGATCTCACTTCTTACATTGAAGATGATAAGGAACATGATGAAGATTTGAGGACAAATCCTCTTCAACGGGGTGGGGCTCGTACGGAGGAACTCCCAAGCTTGGGCTTACTCTCACTAATGAGGGTCATCAACCAAGTCAACCCAATATTAACCCTAGGTCAAGGACTAGGTCCCCTAGGTCAATATTGACTTGGGACCCTTAAAAAGGTCCAAGTAGGATTAGAAAAGGCAGTTGGACCAATAGTAGCCCTAAATAAGGAGTTTAACCACTTAGTCCTCCAAAAACCACCTCATTAGCTCATTTTTAGTTTTTAGGCAGAATACTTTGCTTCATTTCTAGATCAAATTTGACTAGGCACATGAGCTCCAATTTCTATAAATTATACATGGATGGAAAGCCCTAAATATCTACTTTCTAACAAGTCTTAAATCGCACTCAAACCACGAGTATTGAGGAAGTTATGGGTCGGTTCAGGATTTTAAAATGCATGGTTCTGAATTCGAGCTGAATTAAGGAGGTCAAGGCTATAAGTTTAGAGATTAATCAGCTTGGAATGATTCTTCATACACAAGGGAAGAGTCAATAAGTGGCGTCACCTAATTTGGAGGAGTATACCCTACTCATGGCTCTCTAGAAGATGGAGAAGGAATCTTGGAAAATACAGCTCATAGGTATTATAATTATCTTAAGCATCTTAATTTATTTTCCTAGGATATTTCGTAAGCCTCCTGTTTGACCACTTGCCCTACTAATATACGGCTAATTCCCCCTCTTATTGGGTATTCATGGACCCAATTACCTCTATCAAAAATCAGATTGAATGAATAATATGAGAGCTTGAAGCTTGGTTTTCCTCAAAATCTCAAACTTAGGAGCCTAGTGATTTGATTCCCTTTAATCTAATCCTTAGTGCTAAGGCTTTCAAAGGTTTGATGGTGGGGTGAGTTATCTTCTTGCTACTTATTTCAAGTGTTGAATGTTTTCCATTAGAAGCCTTTTTTAATTGTTTGGGAACTCTTTCTCTCTCTTTCTCTCTCTCTCTTTTCATCTTTGGGGATACTAATCTTAAACCTCCATTGGGTTCACCTACAAGCATTTTATACCTTTATTTGACCAAATGAAAGCCTCCATACATTACATGGTGGGGGCATAAACGTAATAAGTAGTTGAAATGCTCCTAAGCCTCATACAACATCTCATCTTCCCTTTGAGAAAAGGTAGTAATTTGGTTCCTCAAGCTTGTGGTCTTATTAGGTGGGAAGAATTTAGCAAGAAAGGACCTAGTAAGCTCATCCCAAGTCATGATGGACCCCAGAGGCAATGAATGGAGCCACACCCATGCCTTATCCTTTAGTGAAAAGGGAAATAATTGAAGGCAAATAGCATCATTAGAGACTCCATTGAGCTTCAATGTATTGCACACCTCCAAAAAGACCGAAAGGTGTAGACTAAGGTCCTCTATTTGGGCACCGAACTATGCTTATTGGACCATGGAGATGAGGGCCAGTTTAAGCTCAAAGTTATGAGCTTCCATAGTGGGTCGGGCAATACTAGATGTGATGCCTTGAACTCCCGGCTTAATGAAATGCTATAGTCTCTCTCCTCGATCTCCTACTCCATCGGCCATTTTATATGAGGTATCAAGGGCCTTGCACCTTTACTTCTCTAGCTTTTACTTCTTCCTCCTCAAATGAAAAGCCTTCTTAATCTCAGGATCATGTTCATAGGGAAACGAACTTCGTACAAAAGGGGAAAAATCTTGTTAGCATTAACACAAACACTACCAAAGCAACTAAAAAAGCAAAGAGAAAAACACTTAGTTAACTCTCTAGGATTAACTCAGTATTTGGCAAATTGGTCCCGGACAACGTCGCCAGAAACATGACTACCACCGCAAGTGCACGGGTGTTATCGTACTTAGGGACCAAAGCAATGTATTGAGTTTTTGTCCTTAAAAAATGCTAAGCAAATAAGTTTTCAAGGGTTTGACTAACTACGCTTAAGGACTATTATGCCACAAATTTGGGAATCCTTTAAAAATGTAGTATACATTAAATATCGTACTTGAAGTAAGCATACTCTCTCCTCTAACTTGGATGATTCAAAGGAACAAAATCTAACTTAATTCAATCTTTTCTTTTGAAATAAATTAAATGGCCGAACTAATTCAATTACCATTCGTTCAAATGTCTTTGTTTCAGTCTAGGTTTTAGATCTTGATTTGTAATTTACCCTTTTAACATGTAACTCTCTTTCAAGAATTACTAAGTCATGTTCAATCTTGTCAGTCCAATAGTCAGTTTCTCCTTTCGGTATTTCACTCAACAATTTGTACATATGCAAGCAAATTTGGCCAAACCCACTCACATGAATTCAAACACAAGATAGAACAAAATTATTCCAAAATAGATTAAGCACAAGTGATAGAATTAGGGACCTAACTTTAATGTTTTGGCAAGAAAATCACTACATTAAAGTAAACTACTCACTTGTGTTCAAATTAAACATCATATAAATAAAATCAACAAAAAGTTCAAGAAGAAGTAAATAGAAGAGTATACTCTGCAACTATAGAGGTTCTTCACGGAACTTTCAATATTTAAGCATCTAATTGCCAATTTCTTCCTTCTAATTCTCTTTTTGCTAAAAAATGGTCGAAAATCTATAAACAAAAGAAAAGGATAAGTGATAAGATGAGCAGGGATGCCCTTGCTTTTAGCAAAAAATGCGTCAAATAAAAGAACCCAAGTGTTATCAGCCACGCAATCAAGCAAAATGAAGGAGCTTGCAGTTTTTAGCTCACCACAGACCAGTGGTGACCACCACAGGCTGTCGGTGTGGGCTTCGAGCTCTTCTTCTCTTCTTTGCCCCATGAGCATATAAGATGGGCATACCTCCTTGGTGAGCCAAAATGCACCCAACTGAGGGTCAACACTAGGTTAAAAGATCTTAAAACATACAAAACACATTGAAGAAGCATAGCTGAGGGTAAAATAGAAAAAGGAGTGCAAATAATCCGCTTAAACACACAATCTCATAGGAAATGCTATCAAGCAACCTTGAAATTATGCATATTTACAGCACTTATCACTCAACCTATGTGATTGTGGGCTCAACATATTATCCCTTAGTTCGAGTCTAAAAGAAAACAAATAGACGTAAAAATGAGATTGGATTGCCCAACCCATTATGCTTGAACTAGCCAGGAACCCAGCTGGATTCTCGGGCCAGGAATTTGATGGGGTTCTATGGCTTTTCCCCGTGTTCAAAGAGTATATAATTGGTTGAATTTTACCTAAATTAGTGCGTCCATTTGGATCAAGCCTACTGAATGTTGGATTAGGTCTCATTTCTCTTAATCAAGTCATATTATCCATATAAGCACTATAATAATAGGGCTACTCCCTAGGAATAAACACACACCAAGACATTAGAAAAATTTGATAGAAAAGCGAAAACTGAAAATTGGATAGAGAGTTTGGGAGAAAATACTCCAAAACACGAAAGCCATTAATAGCGATAATTAGGTGATTTGAAGAGGCGTCATTCCCTGGGTTGCCTAGTCGATCAAGTCGGTCATCTTGAGGGAATAACCTAAATACCCTCATTCTTTATCCTCTCCCTCTATTTTTTTATTTAACTTCTAGATTACTCAGGCTGTAATTGATTTGAATTATTTCTTTGCATTCCTTTGGACTGGCACCGTACTTTCAAATTCTATTATTAAGTTGATCACAATATGATGCATGATTGTTTGTTCTAAGAGTAATTAACTTTAATTCTCTATATTGATTAGTAGAGGCCATTGGGGATGACGGGCAGTGTCTTCATGCATTCCATTATGACACCACACCTTTGCCATCGAATCTAGATCCTCTGTTCAGGCCTATGGAGTCAGACGGTCTGCGCACTAAGGATTTTTCAAGGGCCTTTCGAAAACCTCTTTAAAATGAGCTTATTATTCCTTTTAGGGTCCCTTTAGCTTATGGTTCATATGAGCCTATTGTCTTTTTGGGGTTCATTTAGTTATTGCGCATTTTAGAGAATGGATTTGGTTCATAAATTTTCATAAAAATCATTGGCAACTTTATTAATTAAAGTTCATCGCTTTTCATATTTCTCATTTGTTTTCTTTTACTTTATCTGTTCGATTTGCGAAATTGGTTTGGGATCCTGATAACAATACTATATGGAGCAGAATCTGCATTTAGTTCTGGCCTAGGAACCCGGCCTAGATCAAGCCTATCACTCAAATTCTTAGGTCAAGCAGACATTACTGCCATAATCCATCTAGGGGACGAGACTTAGCTCTAACTTATGAACCTGGTAGAGTTCTTGGATCAGGGTCGAGACCCAATTCCCTGTATTGAGACTACACTCTCTTTGCAATCTAGCTTGCTTAAAAAAAATTAGATTTAAATCCAAGCACTTAGTAAGCTTTGTCACCATTCTTAGGGGACGGCACCCAAGGGTTGTTAGTCATGGTCCTCAAAAAATCATGAACTTGTCAAAGCTGTTATGGTTCATAGGAGTGCTGAGGAAGTAGATATTAAGGCAAGTGAGAAAGAAATTATGGAAAAGAGGGAGACAACTCTATTTAGAGTGAGCAACAGGAAGAGAAAGACAGGACATTCTTAAGGCCTTTAATGCACCATCCCTTTCCAAGAAAGATAAGCAAAGAGAGGACATTATTAAGGCCTCTAAGCACATTAAGGTCAACCTTCCCCTTCCTGATCGTATCAAGCAAATACCAGGCCATGCCAAGTTCCTTAACGACATATGCACATATAAGACAAAATCAAACTATGCTAAGTTTAATAAAGTTGTCTTGAGTGAATAGGTGAGCTCCATTCTCTAGCTCAGCACCCTATAAAAATTCTAAGATTCTGTGTGCCTAGTATTACTTATCACATTGGCGATCATAGGATTGAGAGAGCACTTCTGAATTTAGGCTCAAGTGCCAACTGGATACCTTATTCTATTTACTTATAACTGGGATTAGGTGATCTAAAACTTTCTAACTATACTCTTTAGTAAGATGATAGATTAGTTAGGATACCTCGAGGTAATATTGATGATGTTCTTGTCCAAGTTGACAGAGGTTACTTCCCAGTGGACTTTGTGGTTTTGGACATGGACCCTATTCATGTGTCGAATAGATTCTATTCATTTTAGGGTGTCCTTTACTAGCTATTTCCAATGCCACTATTAATTACAAGTTAGGGGTCATGGATGTTTATGTGATGAATGCAGGTTAGATTGAACATCTAAAAGGCTTCCCCTTAACCTACTTTAGAAGATGAGTTTGAGTGCTTCTTTATGGATTTGATTGATGAGATAGTTGAGGAGGCACTGCCTGTATTGTTATCGTAGTCTCCTTTAGGGGTGAGTGTTTCCCATTTTGAGTTAGAGTCATTTGATCTCGAAGCTCTAGTTAATCTTGTGATTGTGATTAATTATGTGCTTAATTGTGATTAATCTTGTGAGCCTTATTGGGTGTCAAAGTATAAGCCATTACCTCGTTAGCTAGTTCTCTTCTCCCTTCCTCTTTTTAGTCGTCACCCAAACCTAAGTTGAAGGGCTTGCCTAATACACTCAAGTATGTTTTTATAAGACATGATGAGATCTTACCTATGATCATTTTCTCTCAGTTGTCCTTAGACCAAAAGAACTACTTAGCTAGTGTCTTATCTTAGCATAAGGATGCAATAGGGTGGTAGATTACTGATTTGAAAGGGCTTAGACCTAAAATTTACATGCATGTTCATTTAGAAGAGAATGTCAAGCCTACTAGGGAGATGGAATGTCAAGCCTACTAGGGAGATGTAATGCAAACTAAACCCACATATCAAAAAAATTATTCAAAAAGAGATAATGAAGGTTTTTCAGTGTAGGAATCATTTATGTCTTATAGTCAGAGGGTTAGTCCTGTATAGGTTGTCCGCAAGAAGCCTGCCATTACTGTGATTAGAAATAATGCTAGAGAGTTAGTTCCTAATGGAGAGATCACATGTTAGAGACTTTCTATTGACTAGAAAAGATCACTTTCCCTACGATTGAATGACATATCTAGTAGAGATTATCAGGCTCGAGCTTTATTACTTTCTTGATGGTTATTTTGGTTACAATCAGGTAGTTATTTACCTAAAGGTCCAAAAGAAAAGACCTCCTTCATATGCCCTTCATGCACCTTTTTTGATAAGTGAATGGCCTTTTGGTTATGTAATGCACCATCCGCTTTTCAAAGATGCATGGATAATGGTGGCTATATTTTCTGACATGATTGATAATCTTCTGGAGGTGTTCATGGATGACTTTTTTTCCCTTTTGTTGTTATTTGGTGCATGCCTTGATAATCGATGTGGTGTGTTGCAATGATGTGAAATGGTGAACTTGGTTTTAAGTTGGGAAAAGAGTCATTTTATAGTTCAAAAGGTAATTATCTTAAGTCACAACATTTCTAAAAGGGGTATTGAAGTTGATAAGGCCAAAGTTAACTTGATTTCAAACTTCCCTGTACCTACTTTTGTGAAACAGGTGCGATCTTTTTTAGGCCATGCTAGTTTTTATAGGGGGTTCATCAAGGACTTTAGTGAAGTGGCTCAGCCAGTAACTAATCTCTTTGCTAAGGAAACTCTTTTTTATTTTGATAAGTCTTGTGTGGAGGCTTTCTACAGCTCGATCATTTCTTATGTCATTCCCAACTGTGCAACCACCAGACTTTTCAATACCATTTTAAATCAATTGGGGTAGTTCTAGATCAAAGGATGAACATGCTATATCATGTCATATAGTACGCTAGTAGAACTCTTATTGATATACAAAAGAATTACACCATCACTTAAAAGGAGTTACTAACTGTTGTATTGCGCTTGACGAGTTTCGTTCATAGTTCTTTGTCCGCAAGTTATGATTTTTACTAATCATGCTACATTAAAATACTTGTTGCCTAAGAAAGAGAGTAAGCCTAGGTTAGATAGATGGGTTCTCTTGTTATAAGAATTTCACCTACAGATTTAGGATAAGAAGAGTTCAGAAAATTCAATTGTAGATCATTTATCTAGAATCCTTACCTTGTACATTGGTGATTCTGTTGATTTTTGTGATGATTTTCTTGATGAATAATTATTTTCAATGTCACATAACTCTCTCCCTTAGTTTGTGCATATGGTTAACTATCTTGTTGTAGGTAAGATCCCTTCCCATTGGTCCAAACCTGAAAAGGATAGATCCTTCTCCCATGTAAAGAATTACTATTAGGAAGACGCTTATCTATGACCAGGTAATTTGTAGGTGGGACCCAGAGAAAAACACTCATAGTGTGCTTACCTTTTGTCACTCTTCCTTTATTGGTTGACACTTTGAATGATAAAGGACTGCTGCTTAGGTCCTCCAAAGTGGTTTTTATCAGCCCACCTTATTTAGAGCTTCTTATTGTTTCTGTCTTACTTTTGATCGGTGGTCGTGCACTAGCCCTTTATCTAGTGGAGATATGATGCTCATTTCCCCTATTCATGTTGTTAAAATATTTGATGTTTTGGGCAGTGCTATTATAGGTTCTTTCTCACCATCTTTTGACTTTGTGTACATATTGATTGCTATAAATTATGTGTCAAAGTGGATGGAAGCATTGACTACTAGGGCAAAAGGCCATAAGGTAGTAGTGAGCTTTGTCAAAGATTACATATTTCGTTGATATGGTACTCCTAGAGCACTCATTAGTGATGGCGGTAGCCACTTTGTTTACCATCCATTTGAATGTTTGCTTTCGGTGACATATAAAGTAGCTACCCTTTATCACCCTTAGATAAGGGGTTAGTAGAAGTGTCTAATCAGGAGATCAAGTACATACTTAGGAAATGATTTGATCAAATAGTAAAGATTGCTCTGAGAGGTTGAATCATGCTCTTTGTACCTATTAAACCACCTCCGAGACACCCACAGGGATGTCCCTTTCAGCCTTGTATTTGGTAAGCAATGTCATTTGCTAGTCGAGTTGCAATGTCGTGCTTTTTGGGCTATTAAAACTCTTAACTTTCATATGAAATAAGTTGGCTCTAATCGTAGGCTCCAATTGAATGAGTCAGATGAACTAAGGACTAAAACTGCAAGAATGCTAAGATTTATAAAGCCAAACAAAAACTTTTCATGATGAAGGCATTCTTAGAAAATTGTTTGAACCAAGTTAGGAGGTTTAGCTTTATAGATCTAACTATTTTCTGGCAAGTTAAAGTCTATATGGGATGGTCCAGTCGTTGTTCTCCTTTGGGGTAGTTCAGATCTTTGACCCCCATAATGGGCGACTCTTAATGGTTAATGGTCAGCATCTTAAATCTATGTTAGCTAATGATGTTAAGCCTGGAGTGATTAAGTTTATTAGTTTGATGGACCAAATCTACAATGATTAATTGTCACAACTTTTTGGGTGATTGATTCTTTTATACTTCTTAGGAGGAAACCCAACCATTAGAGGGTCCATCGACTCTTTTTGAGTACCTTTGTACTTCATCAACTTGGTTTTTAGTGGCTAGTTGTGATTTTTTAGTGTACTTGATGCCGCAGTTTTAGAAACTACAAGCTCTTAGAACTAAGAAATTGTGGAATTCGCATTTGTTGGCGACTATTGCTTGTGCTATTAGGTGGTACTGTTCTTCTTCCAACCTATTCTTTTATCCTTATTGATGTTGTTTGCATTGAGGACGATGCAAGAGTTAGGTGAGGAGGAACAAAATTACACAATCTTTTATTTTGAGGTCAAATTTTCTAAATTTGAAATTTTTTTGTGTGAAGTGGATTGTTGAAAGAGATTATAGTGGTTTTGTCATGCATTTCCCTCTCTTCCCATGTGGCTTTTGTTCATGAGTCCCATCCTTGATGGACAATGTTCCAGCACGTCTTTCCTTAGTAAGCAACATATGAGACCTATTCTTTTATTTTATTGGTTAACCCAACCCATGTGCTTGTTCATTCTTTTTTCTCGATGCACCCAGGCCCATATTTTGAAGCCTAGCTTGCTTATACCATTAAATGCCCTAAGCTCATCTCACTACCAAGATCCAACACTAGCACGCATCATTTTGTGTAGCTTGACCAATGCTTTAGTCAATGCTCCTAGTGTGACTCTATCACTCATCATCACACAACCAGCAACAGAGCCTAAGCCAATGCCCAACAACATGTCTACCCTATGCCCAACGATTCAACCCCTATTTTCCATCGCATGTTACACGTCTAGGACAGCAACATACTACAACTTACCTAACCCAAGAGAGTTTTCCCACTTCATGACCCAAGCTTCACATGGGGCTATTCTTTTATGTAATTGTAGGGTAGTAGAAAAAAACAAATCTTATGCATAAAAGCGGTATCTTACTCGATTTTGGCTTGGGGGTTCTTTTGGTTGGGAAAGGGATGAGCAATACAAAGTTGAGATAGAGGCAAACACAGCTGCTGGAAGCACATTTTGGAGGGCAAAAACCATGGTTTAAATTTCCCAAAGAAGCAAACTAATCAAGATCATCAACATGGTGGCTAATATAATCTTCTCCCTTGTCGTTTTATCTTCTTCTATGCTACGTTAAGTTAATTAATCTAGGGTTACATGGAACCCTAAGTTAGTAGATTAGATGTTATTTGTTTAATTTGAGATGATTTAGCTCTCTTGATTGCATTGTGTTAGCGAGTAATTATGCTAGTAATTATAATTTAGTTCTCTTGATTACATTAGCTAGAATAGTTAGCCTTTATGGTTTATACAACATTAGCTAGTAATTATGCTATTTGTATGGTTAGTTCATTTAAATTATGTTTGTACATGCTAGATCTTGTAGATTAAGACAATAATTATGCAATTGTTGTTGCACTTGTGGCCATTTTATGGAATATTTGATGCTAAAAATTGGATGAATTATGTCTTGCATGGATGGCTCATGCTAAATATTAGATAAAGCATGTCATTAAAGGCTATAATTTATTTTTTTATGTGTAAACTAATGCTTGTGGCTTAGTCATTAAGAGGCCAATCGAATCCTAGTGTTCAACCCAAAATTATGTTATTTTATGTCCCTTTATTGTCTAATATTTGCTCAAAATAAATGAATAAATTTGGATTCTAATATATTTTTATTTGTTTTGTATAAATTTCAAAATTTTGAAAAAAATGACTGAATTGATTGCCAAAAAGGATGAAAAGAACTTTGTTGGATCACATTGAAAAGAAGTAAGGAACAAAAACTGGGCTAGTGCATCACCTAAACATAGTCTCTCCTCGGCCCACCTTCCATTCGACCCAAAGTCCCTTCCTCCACTCTTGACAGTCCCCCTTCTACTTTCTTTCACGGACCTGCTCTACTTCGTTCTCCACTACCCAATGTTTTCTTTTCCTTCTCCCCTCTACTTAGTCTTCCCTCTTCTCATACTTGCATGCTTGTTCATTTCTCCACAGACACGACCCAACTCCCTTATACCCATCAGGCTCCTTTCCCCTTCTTCACTTAATGAAGCCACGTGAGCCTCATGTGACAAACATCTCCCTTTCATCCCCCATCTTCTCCTGTCTCTTTCCTCAGTAAACCTATTAAAGAAACCTGCCGCCCTGCTGCTTCAATTTCCTCCTTGAGATGTCATAGCCTCCTCTCACTCTATTACTTCAATTAAAGTCATTAATTCTCCCACTATCACCTGTCATTACCCTCTATTCCCATCATCATTACCATCAAGAATTTAGTCATTACATGGAGTTCAATTAAAGAATTTATTGAAGTCATGGAGATTCAAACGTGAAGGGATGGAAATCGAGAATAAGAGCAGCAACAAATCGAGTCAAGAGTAGCAATTAGAAAAAGATAGGGTAGAGTTGTTTAGTTCAAATTTTTATTTACACCTTTGTTTTTTTTTTCACTTTTAGGTCTGTTTCAGTGCCCAAAATTAGTGTAATGAAATTCTAGATTTCAATTTTGAGTGAAGACTTTAGTTTTAATTTTAAATTCTAAGTTGTTGGTTAAAAAATTCAAATATTGGCTCTTACCATTTTGTCTTATGAATGTCATTGGTTTTCATAGTTCCTGGAGGCTTGAGGTTGAATCTCCCTGCTTTTCATTTGTTTGTTCTTACCATTTCATCTCCCATATTGCCCTTAATTTTATTCTACTTCGCTTATTCAAGTAGTGTCACATGCTTCTGATTTCATTATTTTGACTTAATGAGCACAGTAGGTTTCATTATATTACGTCACTAATAGATGTTTGTTTGGTAGCAGATTGTTGGTTCCTCTTTTTAGTTTTGTTTGCTCTATTATGATGTTCCTATAATGTAAATAACTAATCTCATTTATCATCTCTGTATAAGTTTCGTTGAGCGACCTAATTTTATACTCCATTTCTCTGGATCAACCTTCAAGTGCTGTGACTAACAACCATGTGCTTGAGGTTAAAACTAATCTTTATAAAAATCACAGCACTCGGTTATCAATAACATCTAACTTTACAAACTTAATGGTAAAATCTAATTTAGATGTTAGTAGTAGGTAATTTTATTTTAGTTAATTAGTTTAATTAATTTACTCATAGATGAATTTACCAAATTTTTAATTTCGATAATTTTAGTCGAGTTAGTTAAGGACATTATTAATTTTTTTTGTAGCCTCCGCTCCATGTGGGATCAATATTCGAATACTCGGTCCTGTACAATGAGCTTGTATACTTGTCAGTAAGTTGCCTTGATTTTACAAATTGAAAAATCCACACTACGCTCAAGGAAGGGATTAGATGTAAATGATTGACGATGACAAAGATGCCACCTTTAGTGACTAATTGTGTAATCTTTAGAGAAAAGTGCAAATAATTTCTTAGGATGTGTGTATGATTACAATGATCATAAGACAACATGATGTGAGAATTACTTAACATAACATGGGGACTGATGCCTTGGTAGATGAGCACATATAAGCAACGTAAATAAAAGCAATGTGGTAATTGTATCGTGATTCACCTAGTTAGAGGAAAAATAATATTTTGCCCTTTGAGCTCTAGGGTTTTAACTAAGAGTAGGCTACCCAGTTGACTTATGATGACGAAGTTGATGACATATCAAGTAGCCTTACACATTTCATTTGCATGTAACTGAAGGTGGATAGGTGGAATGTGGAGTTCATTTGTGCATGACATTGTGCTTATATAAGGATGAATGTTGGAGTTGAGAGCTTGCTTATTGGTTATGTATTTTTCTCTACAAAGAGAATATGAATTCAAATTCATCATCAAGACCCCTTCATAGGTTTACTAATAGCTTTGCTTTCACTTTTACAATTCTAAGGTGTGAAGTTTATTCTATTAATTGGATACTTAGAGATTGTCCAGACTCTTCTATCACTTAACCCTACAAGACGCCATTCATTTGCTTGTGATCCATAAGGTGGTGATCTATGAGTTATGGAGGCGATAGAGAATAATGACAGGGCATCTTTGAGTCCTGGTTAAATCGACATCACATGCTGCTGATTCATTGTTAGTATAGGATGCAAAAGCCCCAACTCTGAGTGAGTATCTTGATGATAGCTTTTTTGTTACATATGCTTGTGGCTTAAGTTGAGGAAGGTGGATCTGAGAAAATGAGGAATGAGATAAGGCTAGCTTAAGTGGAAATTCATTCATTGGCTCTTTATTGTATGAGAGGTTTGGTAGTGGATAAGAAGTGAGGTTATTGCTTAACTTAACTTCACATAGCTTGACTTGTATAGCTTGATGTAGTGTTCTCTTCCAAGTGCCTTAGTTCATTATAGTATGATTATAATAAAGTGGCCACATCAGTAGAAGTCCTAAGTCATAACAAACTATTTAAGTAAGTGAAAGGAGCTCCTCATATGAGCCTTCTTTGCCCGTGTTGCTTTCTGTTTCTTACTTGTTATTGTTTTTGCAAATCACGAGCTACTTTATCCGTAAGTAGCTAAAGATTCATAATATTAGGTTTCAACACCTTTAATAAAGCGAGAAAGCATGACTATTTAGCCATATGAGGCTAAAGGTGCATATCATAAGGCACAACATCTATAAAGGAATGAGAAAATGTGATGCTTTAGACTTTTGGAGCTAAAGGTTTATATTCCTAAGGTGAAATACGCATAGAGGAGAAACATAGAGTGATGCTTTAACCCATGGCTAAAAGTTCATACAATGCCAAGAGTAAGAGAGCCTGACACTTTAGCCTTGTGGGGCTGAAGGTGCATACTCTTTTGGTACAGTGCCTATAGAGGAGCAACAGAGTGTGACACTTTATCTTTGTGGGACTAAAGGTGCATATTTCAAGGTCATAATGGCCATAGAGAACTTTAGTGTTTGTCTTTTACCTATTCCTCTATAGTGCGTTCGCACATTTTGGCAATTTCCATGTCAATTATGCATTTTTGGCGGTGCAATAGATCTATTAAAATACCTAATCTGGCGTGAGGACTGGAAGGTTAGAAACCCAACCCTTAGATTCTAAGCACACGCTCGCAATACATTGAAAAAGTAAACACACCAACCTGACAAATAAAACCTAGCCTAGAAGCC
The DNA here is from genome assembly GCA_017589665.1 of Selenicereus undatus. NCBI lineage: Eukaryota > Viridiplantae > Streptophyta > Magnoliopsida > Caryophyllales > Cactaceae > Selenicereus > Selenicereus undatus. The sequence goes on from JACYFF010031952.1 coordinate 45,564,344, forward strand.
AAAAATTTTCTCACTCCTTTCATGTTTTAATTACACCCTAGTAGCCCCCACTTATAAACTTGAGTACCTAATTATTGACCCTCTATCCCCTTTCCCCCTCCCTTAAACCCTAACTCCTTCCCCTTTCTCCTCCTATAGTGAATGACCCTCTCCTCTCACCTTATTAACCCTGACCCAACTCCCGTTCCCCGGTCCCCAATGGGTAACCCCTTCCTATCCCTACAACACTAAACCTAACCCTTCTTCCCATTCCCTCTACCCCTCTTGCCCGAGCCCCTTTTGGTGTTGGTTCCCCTTTACTTCTTATCCTCTTTTTTATTCTCATCTTTCCATTATTTTTGGAAATTTAAAATTTGAATTTTGGGGATTTGAAATTTCCAATTTGAGGTAATTCTGCCACTTGCGTTATCAAAATAAGTCCTCTATGTGAGCTCATTTTGACCGACCCCAAATTTTTACTCCTATATCATAGAGAGAGAAATGCATAATGGGTGGTTTTTAACCTTTCTTGTACCCAATCACCAAAGTGGAGAGTCTTTGCATGCTTCAAATTGATGCTTATTGGCTATAAATAATGCAGGCCAAATTGCTAGTGAGAGGAGAAATGGCAATTAACTAACTTGAAATGGTTGAGAAGCAACAAACCAGTTCTAGGTTCGGTCGTGAGATGTATCGGTTTGGTGATCGTCGACTCCTCCGATTTGTGGGTTTCCATGGATCTTCCTTCTAACATTCATTGAGAATAGGTTATGGTGGTACAATTCCTTGGTACACCATTTGGGCTCCAAACAAAACTCTTTTGTGCAACCATTCGTAGCTCATCTCCAAAGTTTTTGATAGATTCGACATATCGTCAACTTGTAATTTTGTTGGTGATAAACATGATCTAGAGTATCCATGAGAAGTTACATCCCCTCCTATTTCCTCACACTTAGGCTATTGTGATTTGTCTTAGGAAGTTAAAATAGCTCGTCTGAGTGTACAGGATAGTCAACTTGCAATATCTCTAGGACTAAGGCCATTGCTATTTGCTAGGCCAAAGACCTTCGAAGAGTCATAAGCAAATGGGTATTCAACACGTACTTCCTTAGGCCATGACTATTGTCACTGTCTTTCTATGGAGTTTTCTAACAATGCAAGCGTGTTTGATTCTTCTCTTGGGGGGTTAATAGAGGAAGAAGTCGAATCTTACGACATTCCAATTTAATATGACTCCTTCAATGGTCCTAGGTCTTATTGTATTGACCCTATGTTTGCTAATCGACAAGTTTGGGTGGTATTGAAACCAATACACCATTCCTTTCAACTACGCACGCATCCCTCCTTAGGGGATTGATAGTGGATAACACCTCCACTAGCGTGTTATACTTTTTATAAGGCCTCCTTGGACTTGGGGTTAGATTCCCGCCTGATTATTTAATTATAACCACACACGTGAAGAGTTCAACTTGGCGCCTGCTTAATTCAGCCCCAACTCATGGCACTCCATATGTTCATTGAAGTGTGCAAACAAAAGGGTTCCCTTGTAACTTGGGCTCCTTTAATTTGTATCTTTAGCTTCAAAGGAAACTCAGTAAGGATGGCAAGCAAGAGTAGTATAACTTTCCTGATAAGGAAGGATATATGACCACTCTTAATAAGAATTATTCCATGCATCAGTAGAAGTATAAGTTCATTTATATGGAGAAGTTAGAGGTGCATTGGAATATCCCTTAGTAAAGTGACAAATTTGTATTTGAGCCAGTGAGCCCATGCATGGGCTATAATCCATATGACGATTTCATGGTGGAGTACTTTGGGTCGATGATAGTGTGCAATATGAATGATATTATTAAAATGGAGAAGGTCCCATTGGACTAGCTTCGTATTAAGTAATACTTAAAGAAGAATTTTGCCATTTATGTGGCAGCTTAGCCTTCCCTCATGCCTTTCGAAGGGAACACCTTTCCCTTGTGTTCTCTTTGTTTTCTTTTTAAACAAACCTAACATTGGTTCATTCCTAATAAAGGAGTAAAAATCGTTGCTTTCTAAGGGGATGGATAGAAATTTGTCTAAAGAGAAGAGCAAGCAACAAATGGCTATCTTAAGGGATCAACAGCTTTGTAAGCGAGCACTTTGGGAGGTTTCTAGGAAGCATGTGGTATGTTTCCTTCTTATTTTGCTTCCATGTTGTATCTTTTGGTTGGACTAACTTTCCTTTATCGTTATACGTTCATCCTCCCCCTCTTACCCCTACATCCTCTATGTTCACTATTGAGCTTTTCAAGGGGGTTGCTTGGAGTATTTGTGGGGCTTCCAAAAGGTTAAGGAGTCAAGAGTTGTGTCTCTTTGAAGTCACAAGGAAGACTTACTTAGTCTTTCCTACTTAGGTTGCCTAGAGCTCTAGTGGTGGTAATTGTTTTGTTGAGTCCCCGCCTATTATAAGAGTCAAGCTTATGAGACATGTTGTTATGCTGCTAGGGCTTGGCTCATGCAAAGGTCAGGTGAATCTCTCGGTGACCCATAGTAAGGTCATGTTTGTGGAGGTGATATACTCATCTCTTACTTTCATTTTGCTTTTAATGACTTCTTGTTTTATCTCATCTTTTCTATATAGGCTTAGCCATGAAGGTCGTTAGAAATGGCTTGGTCATTGTCAAGCTTAGGGCACGGTTTTCCTATGACTTTGGCTTTCCTAAGAACTAAGTCCAAAGCTTTGAATGGTCACTCCTGCACTCTTTCTTTCTTCTATTGTATGCTCTTTCTATCTTGATTTTCACTACGATCTCATAGAGATGGATGTCCCCAGGGACCATATGAACATTTTATTTATTGTTCTGGGTTCTATTTGTGCTTTTAAACCATCTGTAGTCATTGTTCTGAATTGATTGATGAGTCTCTCAAAATGTGTTAGTTGTAGTTTGTCAAACTTTAGATGTTTTGGATTGACACAAACATTTGGATTTCATATTCAACCATTCAATTGCAAAGTCAGAAGGGATGACTTCTTTATAAGCTAGTGAATAAAAAGAACCAAGTCGACTCATAGTGACTTCAGCTCCCATGTGCGTTTCTTTATTTCAGTAATATAGTACTTCGAAAATAACTTGGATTATTAAAGAGGTCATCGGATTTCACAACCATCCCTAAGGCTTAATCCTCAAGTGCTATGACAAAAACCGCACACTTGCAATTAAACTTTTTCTTTGTAAATTTTTGGCAATGTTACCGGAGATGAAATTTTTGAAATTAGGTGGTGAATTGAGTCGTAGTTTAGTTGATTGAGTCATTTTTGTTTTTTTAGTACGTTTTGATTTCGATTTTTAGAGTGTGTTTATTTAGTTTAGAGTTTATATTTCCATTTTGTTTAGAGTTTGTATTTTGATTCTATTTTGGTCAATTTTAGTTTTCTTTTTAGTGATTAATTGCTGCTAAAAAAATATGAATTAACACTTTGGCCCCGGGCACAATACAGGGCAAGTAGAATTGAAGAAATAATAAACAGTGCATGTTTTTAGATTTTTAGATTCTATTTTGATTTTTTTGGGCTAATCCAGTGTTGATTTTGCTGTTATGATCTTTTTAGTACGTTCTTAGTTGGTGAAATTTTGTGGAATGTTTAAACATTTATGGAATTTTCAGCAATTTCTGGAAATAATTTTCTATTATGATTTTTCTACACTATTCTCAGACAGAAAAAAATAAAAAAATATATTCATTTGTGATTGTGCTAAATTTTCTATGCATAGTGTTTTGAATTAGGAGTTTGATTTTCAGCTCTTTTTTTTTAATGTTTCTCGCTTAGGTGTTAGTTTATTTTCCATTTTGCTTTAATTTAGGTTGTGTTTTCTATTTTTGTTTTATTTTAGGTTTATTTTTTTCTATTTTTATTTTGCATGACAAAAAATCAAAATCGAAAAAAAAACCAAAAAAACAAGAAGACTAAAAATACTTTTGTGGGTATGGGCTTTGCATGACTGGTTAGGTTAGGTTTGAAACCAGACCCTAAACTAGAACTCGAACCTCAACCTAAGGCTGAACTTGAATTGAATGAAATGGAACAAAAGATACCTTTGAGCGATATTTTCTATCCTCCTATGAGCACTTTGCCACTATGTTTTAATCAGCCTGACCTAGGACCTAATCTGACCTTTCAGTTGAGACCTCTTTACACTCAAATGCTCCATAATTTCACAGGGTTAGAACATGCATATTTGTTTTGAGGAAATTTGAAGAACTATGTTCCATGATACATTTTCGTAATATTTCTGTCGATATTGTGCAAATGAAATTAATTCCTTTTGCTTTGAAAGATTCCACTAAACAATGGATGTATGGCTTGGTTGCGAAGTTTGTTTCTTCTTAGGATGACTTTGCTAAGTTGTTTTTAAGAAAATATTTTTCTAGTGCCAAGACTATAAATCTAAGGAATGAAATTAATCAATTTGTTTAACTACAAAGGGAATCGTTTTGAAAATACTTGGATAGGTTTAACAATTTGTTGGCCTAAAGTCGTCACCATGGTATAGACCAAGCATGCTTGTGCCAAATTTTTTATGAAGGACTTGACCAATAAACTAGAACCATGTTAGAGTCCATGAGTCAGGGTGACCTTCTTTCTAAGAGCGTCACTACTGCTTCAGAAATTTTAGAGAACTTAGCTGAGAAAACTATGTAGTGGGATATTGTTAGAGATGACAGTCTAAGTTAATGGTTTGTTAGGGCTAGGATGCACTATGCTTTTGATGTGAGTCACCTTAAGTGTAAGATAGTAGTTTTTGAGAACATATTAAAGGAGTTATATTTTTAGACCCCTCCCCCTGACTTCTAAGAATTATACGATATCTTGTTAGTCAGGTTCAACCTTCTGCAGGTTACACTGACATTGATAAAATTGAGAGGAGAATTAATATTAATGTGGAGAGGATGATAAATGCTATTATGGAAAAAATGATGAGAATGATGACTAAGTAATTTTCTCAATTAGCATCATCTTCTAAGGAGCCAGGTACTTTTCCTAACTAGCCAAAAGTGAAACCTAAGGGTCATGCCTCATCTTCTTCTAGAGTCAACCTTAGTGAGACTGTGAGGAAGTAAATATAGTTATATCTCTTAGATTGGGTCAAGATATTGATAATCAAGTAGGAAATTCTAGTGAACCCCACAATTGCCCTCACAGTTTCTTTCAAAGTTCTTCTTCCTTCTCTTCTGCTCCAGAAACCAGTTCATCTAGTCAGGTAGTGAATACTCTACTAATGGTGTCACTTGTGATTCTTCTAATGACCCTCTGCTTTCTAACTCACCCTCTAATAAATATGAACCTAACGAAAAAGATTCTACTAATTTAGTGGGTGCCTCATCTCCTAAGTATTCTCCTTTACCTTCTGTAGTTAAGAGAGTTCCTAAACCTTTATCTCCTTTCCCCTATAAGCTTAAAAAGAAAGACTAAGCTCATGTGATAAGATAAGGGAAACCTTCCCTTAAGTTAAAATTAACATTCCTTTGCTTGATGGTATCCAACATATGCCTCCTTAAGCTAGATTATTGAAGGATCTGCATAATAGTAACAGAGCCACTAGTGTCCCTAAGAAGACTTTCTTAGCTTTGGGTGCTAGTTCTATCATTTCTCACTAGATCCCAATTAAGTACTAGGACTCCAATTGCTCTACTACTACTATAGTCTTAGGAACCAGCTTATTCATCGAGCTTTGATTGACTTAGGGGCTAATGCCAATTTGATAGCCTTTACTGAGTATAATAGGATAGGTGAGGTAAAACCTATCAAAATAGTTATCCAACTAGCTGATAGATCAACCAGATTGGCTATGAGTGTTTTAGAGGACGTACTAATTAGGGTGGGTTAATTTGTTTACCCTGCGGACTCTATTATGCTGGAGACTGAGAAGCTAGCTAACACTGCTAATCAGGCCCCCGTCATTATAGGGTGTCGTTTCTTGTCCCTTGCCAATGCCTTGATTAACTGCAGAAATGGCATGATGAGACTATCTTTTCGAAACATAGCCCTAGAATTAAAGATCTTTAATCTTTAAGATAGCCTTCTTGTTTTGATGATATAGAGTTTTATACTCTTAATTGGGTAGAGGATTATATGTTTGATGATTAAAGTTTGATGAAATGTTTGCTGCTGAGTATGAGTCTTTTCTGATTGATGATTAGTCAGAATGTGATGTGTTTGAATTTGATGGCTTGGGCTCTGGTACTGACTATCTAATTGCTTCTGCTTCTACTTATGAGTATGCTTCTGAATTCGATTCCCCTCCTAGTTATCTTAAATGGAAACCTCTTATTGACTCTCTTAAGTATTCATTTATAGGACATGGTGAATCATTGCCCGTGATTATTACTTCTTACTTAGACTGTGACCAAAAGGAAAAGTTGATTACCTTACTTAAAGAGGACAAGGAAGTCATATTTTGGACTTTAGGGGATACCAAGAGTATTAGTGCCTTCACTATGCAGCATAGGATCCATTTGGAGGATAAATCTCAACCTCACTGAGAACAACAAAGGCATTTGAATGAGACCTTATAGGATGTAGTTAGGAAGGAAGTCATTGAGTGGTTAGACCATGGGATTATCTGTCCATTTCTGATCATGAGTGGGTTAGTCTTGCTCAAGTTATTCCTAAGAAGATCGTTATTAACATGGTTAGGAATGATAAGAATGAGCCAATTCCTACTTGAGTCCAATCTAGGCGGCATGTTTGTATTAACTATAGAAAACTGAATGCTGCCACTAGAAAATGATATTTTCCCTATCATTCCTTAAACAGATGTCAGAGAGGTTGGTTGGACATTTATTCTATTACTTTTTAGATGGATATTTTGGCTATATCCATATATCTATTTGTTGAGCGATTTTTGAGGGGGAATGGAAAATTAAATTAAAGATAAAAGGGAAAAAAAAGAAAACCTCAAATACTCAATTGTCAGTCGTAGTACTTAAGGGTCGGTCCTCAGGGAAGACGTAAGATTTATGATCATTTAAAAGTGAGATTCAATTAACAAGCTATGTGAATAAAACCTAATCATTTAACTAAACGAAATTTCATGAGAAAACTTATGTTATTCATCTAAAATCAAAACTTAGAATCTGTTTAACTTCATGATTAAAACCTCGAGTAAACACTACTGATTATCTGATTCGACTTATAATCAAGCACAACTAAACTGAGCAATTAACCTACACTATTCTAAAGGCTACACCATGCCAATCAAAACTTAACACTCAATTGAAGCATTGGTTTCAAACAACCAACTGTTGATTCTCAATTCTCAGAAGCAATCACGAATTAGGGGAGGGGGAAAACAACAGAGCATGAACAAGAGTTGCTGAAATCAGAGCAGGGGAAATGGGTTGATTCATGATAGAACAAAGCAATCAGAACAACCAGAAGCAAACTTACTGAGTAATAACAGGGCACAAAACCACGCTTAAGACAGGGGAAGGGTGAAACAAACAGAGGAACGAATTGACACAAAATCGAAAGCAGAATGAAACTCACAAAAGCTGCAACAATCTTCAGCTACCCAGAATTGCAACCATTCGAATAACATTAACATACCAGAACCAAGAACAGCAATTCGAACAAACCGCAACAAGGGAGAGGGGAAATCGAATTCAGTAACCCAGAATTGTTTTGTCAAAAATCGAACCAGCATCATCAATACAACCCAAAATTCGAAACCAAGAAATGCAAATTCGAAGTCGAAACCCTAAAAACGATTTAACTAAAACCCTAATTCAGAAATTCGAAAACGAAATGGAAATTGAAAGCGAAAATTAAACGAAACTAAACCTAAAACGAAATTAAACCTAACTGGCCTAACCTAATTTACTCCTAAATTACCTACTAATCGAACCCCAAAAATGGCGTCTTCTTCCTCCTTTTATACCCGAAACCTTCAACCCTTGACCCTTCCATCTTTGGCTTGATGTGGACGGTGGATGAGAAGGCCAACAAAGGGGGTGTCGTGGATGGAAGGGATGAAGCCAGCGGGGTGTACGTGGCCTGGTGGGAGATGGTGGAGATGAAAACTGTGGGTTTGGGGTTTCCGGTTTCTGGGTTTCGGTGGGCGAAGGAGAAACGGGGTTTTGGGGTAATGTGGTTAGAGTGAGAGGGAGGTGACGAGGCAGAGAGAGAGAGAGCAAGCGAGATGGGCATGGAGGAGGGTCGAGGGATCTGGGTTTGGGGGTCTGGGAACGAAGAAGCAAGGCAACGCGAGGAGGAAAGAGAGAGAGCGTGAGGCAGGGGAGGGGGCTTTTAATGGCTGAACCGGTTCAGCTGAACCGGCCGGGCCGGTTCATGCTGGACCGGTTTGGTTTTTTTTTCCTTATTCTTTCTTTGGCCGGTTTTTCATCGATTTTTGGCCCAGTTCTTCAACCTCCGATAATTCTTCTATTTTTCTCACTTTCTCCGCCATTTAAACCCTTTTTCCGCATTTATTCAAAATCTGCAAAAATAAAATAAAATCAATTAAAAACCTAAAAAATATTATTAAAACGAGCATAAAACCGGTGTAAAAGTACCTTAAAAACATCACATTTTTAGCTCAAACAAATACTCCCACACCAAGATTTTGCTCGTTCTCGAGTAAAATAAACTAAGCTAACTAAAAGAAAATGAAAAGAAAAGAAAAGAAAATCCTAACTCACTGTCGTAGGAATCACGATTGCATTTAGCGCATGCAACAAGCCCTTTAAACCCCTTGAACTCCCAAGTGGACGAGTGAGGTCTCGTGAGGGTTTCCAACTAAAAATACTCACAAAATTATTCAAAAAAATAAAAGAAAATCTTTTTTGGGTTTTTCTCAAAACTGGTATGTACAAAACTTGGAAAATATATGCACAACTCCTAATCAGCTAAATCACCCATGTACTCAATTATTAACTTGTATATACATAGAATGCACTTCAAAGCCCTCTACCTCTAAATGACATCAAAACACTGATTTTTCACCCCATTGAACATCCAGATTTTGAATCCATCCCGGTGTTTGTGTGCAAGTGTATCATCATCCTCAGGACTTAGATTTACCAGAATAGACTCAATCCCACTTAGTTGACACAACTACATTATTATTATACTGACTTTAGAAGCAAGCTTTCCCAGTAGCAATATTGCCTCAAAGGGTAACACCCAGTAGCACGTGCCTCAAAGGGTAACGCCCAGTAGCGCATGCCTCAGTGGGATACTTGTCATTCCAAATTTTATTCTTTTTCTTTATTTATCATACAATTTTTTCATTTTTTTCAAAATAATCATGTCATAAGCTAGTAGGAGAATCATTCATGGAAACCTAAGACCTAAAGACAATGATGAAAGGATAATAAGGATTGGATTACACAACCCGTAATGAACAGTTGAAGTTAGGATCAGGGCTTAGAATATCACATTCGAAGTTGGAGACTTCTCATGCACATCCTACTTATATACAAACTAACAACTAAAACACAGGGGATTCAAACTAATCAGAAAAAGTACAAACGTCCCCAAAAACAACAAAATTTTCAAAATTTCTTGAAAAATGGCACCTCACTCACACACCAAAACTGCATAATGTCCTCATTGGGAGAATTAAGGCGCTAAAAAGCAAGTCCATAACTAAACAACCGAAAAACCTAAAATATATACAACTAAAACACGACCCAAAAACAAAAAAAAAAACGAAAATGAAAAAGAAAAAGCAAGACTAAAATCAAAGAAACACACAAAAAGTGAAAAACAAATCACAACCCTAAAAACTAAGGAAAAGAAGACAAAACTCAAAATCAGAACAAAAATCAAAACAAAACCAAACACATACATATATTTACAAAAGCAAAACTAAACAAAAATCAAAGACCTACTAAATTGCAAACTAAACAAAAAGAAATCTAAAGCAAAATAAAGGAAAAGAAAAACAAAAATGAAAATAGGATGAAAATAAACAAAAGGAAAATAAAAATGAAAGTACAATGAAATAAACAAAAATAATGAAAATAAAATGAAATAAAAAGGAAAAACTAAAACATGCTAAACTAAAGAAACAAAGTATTTACAACTAACACATATGCACAAACTCCTAATATATACAACTAAATACAAAAAGGAAGAAAAGAAAATAAAAAGAAAAGAAGGAAAGAGTGAAACGATCATACCAGGTTGGATACATGTTGTACCCAAACTATAACGCTTATGGAGCAGCAGCCACTCCATATTAAGCTGAAAAGGTGCTATTCAAATCAAAACACGTTAGAGCACGCAACAGCTTATCAAATACAGATGCCCAACTCTCAATATCATAGGAACTATAAAAAACAGAGAGTTGGAACCAGATTGAGTACATCCATATAGCCAGGAAAGCACAGGTAAGGGCCCGTTTCAACTTATCAAACAGTTGGGAACTTATCAAACAGTTGGGCCCACTCAGGAATGAAATGAATATACTCAAAAACAGCCAGTGGTGAGGTCATGGGCCTAGAAATTGGATCAGCATGAACGAACTGTCTAGGCAAAAGCAAAGGGTTCTAAATCCACAAGAACTTTAAGTTCAATATGCATATGAGTCTGGTCTAAAGTAAAATTATCAGTGGTAATCATCCCATACTCAACAGATTCAGACTTGCTAGATTCAAAAGGAAGTCATTTTGGATGGAATTAAAAGAAAATGACTCATAATCAGCACGAAAACCATCATCAGAACTTTCGTGGATACCAAACTCACCAGAAAAAGATTCATACTCTACAGGCAGAATATTATTATCAAAGTCAAACATAGTGAGTTCAGGTATCTCATCATGCAACTCCTGTGAAACATCTTTTGAATCACCCAAATCATGAAACTCTACTGCAGGTATGATGCTAATTTCTAACTCACTGTCAGAATCAGATTGTTCATCAGTGACATTTTCAGGTGAGCTAGTACAGGGTGCAAGATATGATGATAGAGACTTAGGGAGGTCACCTTCTTGTTCTAAACTAGGAAAACACATGTTTTCATTCAAATCAGGCCTAGTAGAATAAGAAGGTTCAGACTCCTCGTAGAGACTAATTTCGGTAGGAGATCCTAAACTAGAATCAATCTCTCTAGAAGTCCCTCTATTTTGATTAAAACATTGAGAATATTCAACAATTCTCAATTTCATGGTCTCTATAAATTGATCAGTCATATCATCAAGTTTGATCATTTGATCAGTCATATCATCAATTTTCTTTTCAAGTCTTGCACAGGTAGCACGATAAGGACACGTAGAAACATCATGAGAAGGAGATTCACAATAATCACACAGCACAGGAGGCATATAAGAATAAGATAGGTCATATGAGTTTAGAAAATGATTTGGGGGGGAAGGATTAGCATAAAAAGTATACTCATCAGAAGTTGGGTATCCAGAAAACTGATTAGCTTGTTCAAACTCGTAAGTTTCCCAACCTAAATTTTCAAAGAAATCCCAAACTTCATCTTGAGTTTTAGATAACAATCCTAGCAAACCCCCTGGGTACATGGACTCAACATGACCACGAAATTCAAAATTTAGACCCAAAACAATGACCTCACAGATTTCCCATTTTTGAAAAGTTTGACGCAATTGAGCACGATAATCATTAAGTCGCGATAAATAGCTCCAAAAGGGTTCATGCTCATATTGTGGGAAACTGAAAACTGGCATTTTGAATTTTTGTTTTTAAAGTTTTTGAAGTTTTTCAATTTTTTCTAGATTTTTGGTTTTTCACTTTTTTTTGGGTTTTTGAAATTTCTAATTTTTTTGTGGTTTTTGTAATTTTCTAATGTTTTTGGATTTTTGGTCTTTTTTTTTGGTTTTTTTCAAAAATGAAAACCGATACCAAAATGAGAAATTGAAAATCGATTCGAAACTTAAAGTTACGAAATAACTAACAAGAACTCATTAAGTAAATAACAACTAAACAAAATATCAACGAAACTAAACAAATACAAAAGCAACTAAAAACATGACCAAATTTCACCGTCTTCCCCGGCAACGACGCCAAAATTGTTGATGGGATTTTGAGGGGTGGTGAGTGAAAATTAAAGACTAAATTAAAGTGAGTGTATAAAAGGGGAAAATGATACATCAAGCACCTACGGTTGTCAATCGTAGTACTTTAAGGGTCGGTCCTCAGGGAAGACGTAAGATTTATGATCATTTAAAAGTGAGATTCAATTAACAAGCTATGTGAATAAAATCTAATCATTTAACTAAACGAAATTTCATTAGAAAACTTATGTTATTCATCTAAAATCAAAACTTAGAATATGTTTAACTTCATGATTAAAACCTCGAGTAAACACTACTGATTATCTGATTTGACTTATAATCAAGCACAACTAAACTGAGCAATTAACCTACACTATTCTAAAGGCTACACCATGCCAATCAAAACTTAACACTCAATTGAAGCATTGGTTTCAAACAACCAACTGTTGATTCTCAATTCTCAGAAGCAATCACGAATTAGGGGAGGGGGAAAACAACAGAGCATGAACAAGAGTTGTTGAAATCAGAGCAGGGGAAATGGGTTGATTCATGATAGAACAAAGCAATCAGAACAACCAGAAGCAAACTTAACGAGTAATAACAGGGCACAAAACCACGCTTAAGACAGGGGAAGGGTGAAACGAACAGAGGAACGAATTGACACAAAATCGAAAGCAGAATGAAACTCACAAAAGCTGCAACAATCTTCAGCTACCCAGAATTGCAACCATTCGAACAACATTAACATACCAGAACCAAGAACAACAATTCGAACAAACCGCAACAAGGGAGAGGGGAAATCGAATTCAGTAACCCAGAATTGTTTTGCCAAAAATCGAACTAGCATCATCAATACAACCCAAAATTCGAAACCCATAAATGCAAATTCGAAGTCGAAACCCTAAAAACGATTTAACTAAAACCCTAATTCAGAAATTCGAAAACGAAATGGAAATTGAAAGCGAAAATTAAATGAAACTAAACCTAAAACGAAATTAAACCTAACTGGCCTAACCTAATTTACTCCTAAATTACATACTAATCGAACCCCAAAAATGGCATCTTCTTCCTCGTTTTATACCCGAAACCTTCAACCCTTGACCCTTCGATCTTTGGCTTGATGTGGACGGTGGATGAGAAGGCCAACAAAGGGGGTGTCGTGGATGGAAGGGATGAAGCCAGCGGGGTGTACGTGGCCTAGTGGGAGATGGTGGAAATGAAAACTGTGGGTTTGGGGTTTCCGGTTTCTGGGTTTCGATGGGCGAAGGAGAAACGGGGTTTTGGGGTAATGTGGTTAGAGTGAGAGGGAGGTGACGAGGCAGAGAGAGAGAGAGCAAGCGATATGGGCATGGAGGAGGGTCGAGGGATCTGGGTTTGGGGGTCTGGGAACGAAGAAGCAGGGCAACGCGAGGAGGAAAGAGAGAGAGCGTGAGGCAGGGGAGGGGGCTTTTAATGGCTGAACCGGTTTAGCTGAACCGGCCGGGCCGGTTCATGCTGGACCGGTTTGGTTTTTTTTTCCTTCTTCTTTCTTTGGCCGGTTTTTCATCGATTTTTGGCCCATTTCTTCAACCTCCGATAATTCTTCTATTTTTCTCACTTTCTCCGCCATTTAAACCCTTTTTCCGCATTTATTCAAAATCTGCAAAATAAAATAAAATCAATTAAAAACCTAAAAAATATTGTTAAAACGAGCATAAAATCGGTGTAAAAGTACCTTAAAAATATCACATTTTTAGCTCAAACACTATTACACTTGAGAATTAAGAGAAGACTACTTTCACCTATCTGTTTGGAACATATGTCTTTAGGAGAAAAAATTTTGGACTCTGTAATGCCCCGGTTACCTTTCAAAGGTGCATAATTTTTATTTTCTTAGATTTAGTTAAGTAGTGCATAAAATTTTTCATGGATGACTTCTCTGTGTCTAGGTCTTCATTTGATCATTACTTGTCTAATATGAGAAAAGTGTGCAAAGGTGTAGGGAAAAAAATCTGAATTTAAAATGTGAGAAATGTCATTTCATGGTGACAAAGTCGATAGTCTCAGGCCATGTTATTCCTAGAAATGGAATTGAAGTACACAAGGCTAAGACTGATTTGATTGTTAATCTTTTTCCTTCAACTTGTGTGAAAGCGATGAGGTCTCTTCTTAGACATACTGGCTTCTATCGTCATTTTATTAAGGGCTTTTGTAAGATAGCTAAGCCTTTGACCAATTTTTTAGCCTAGCATGTGTCATTTCATTTCTCTAATGTGTCATGAAGCATTTACTAAACTTAAAAAAGCCTTGACCTCTACTCCTGTTCTTTATGCTCCTATTTAAGGAAAGCCCTTTGAGTTAATGGGTGATGCATCTGGCTATGCTGCTGGGGTGATTTTAGGGTAACAAATTGATAAGAACACCCATGTCATTTATTATGTTAAGCACACTTTGAATGATGCCTAGTTGATTCACTAAGAAAGAATTTTTAACTATGATCTTTGGTTTTGAAAAATTTAGACCTTACCTGATTGGGTCTCATGTGATTGTTTACACTTATCAGTCTGTTGTTAACCACCTTCTTTCTAACAAGGTTACTAAGTCTAAACCTGTGAGGTAGATCTTGCTCTTGTAGGAATTCGATTGTGACATTGGGGATAAGAAAGGTTCTGAGAACATAGTTACTGATCAGTTGTCTAGAATTATTTATGGTAGAGAGCATCAGTCCCACATTTATGAATGCTTCCCTGACGAGCAATTCTATACAGCCCATCCTAACCCTTGGTATGCTAACATTATGAACTACCAAGTGTCTGGTAGGATTCCTTGGGATTAGACTCAGAATGATAGAGACTAGTTCTTCCACCTTGTGAAATTCTTTGTTTGGGATAACCCTTAGTTAGGAGTGTCCTTTCATTCTGTTGTGACTAAGCATATGGGGACCCTATATTAGTGTTTCTAAATGCTTCCCTAATGAGTAATTGTATGCAATTAACGCTAACCCTTGGTATGTTGATATTTGAGGCTTGAATTAAGAATAATAGAGATCGATTCTTCCACCTTATGAAATTATTTGTTTGGTTTGACCCTTACTTATTTAAATATTATTTTGACCAAGTTTTTAGAAGGTGTATTCCTAACGATGAGGTTAAGAGTGTTCTTTCATTCTATGGTGACCAAGCATGTGGAAGGCATTTTAGTGGGAGAAAGACAGCAGGCAACGTTCTTTAATGTGGTTTATATTGGATTTTCTTATTTAGGGATGCTTTTCCGTATTGTAAGAGTTGTCCTAGGTACTAGTAGTTAGCCAGGATTAGCAGGAGAGATATGATGCCACTTAATCCCATCACTATGGTGGAGATTTTTTTATGTTTTGGGCACAAACTTCATGGGATCATTGCCATCTTCTTTGGGAATGAGTATATTTTATTAGTTATAGGTTATGTTTCCAACTGGGTAGAGGTCATCTTGCTAGAACCAATGATGCTAAAATAGTTGTGAAGTTCCTTAGGGAGAACATTTTTACTAGATTTGGCGTGCCCCCAGCTATCATTAGTGATCAGGGTACCCACTTTACTAATAGGTCTTTTGATACCTTATTGAGGAGGTACTCTATAGTCCATAGACTTGCTTGCCCATATTATCCCTATATCAGTGGCTA
The DNA here is from genome assembly GCA_017589665.1 of Selenicereus undatus. Classification (NCBI taxonomy): domain Eukaryota; kingdom Viridiplantae; phylum Streptophyta; class Magnoliopsida; order Caryophyllales; family Cactaceae; genus Selenicereus; species Selenicereus undatus. The sequence continues at coordinate 45,579,963 of JACYFF010031952.1, forward strand.
GGTTGAAGTGTCCAATAGGCAGACTAAATAGATTCTGGAAAAATTTATGAGCAGGAATAGAAAAGATAATTGGACTGACAAACTTATAGATGCTTTCTAGGCAAATAAGACAACTTTTGAGACTCCCTTAGGTATGTCACCTTTTAAGGTTGTTTATGGTAAGCCATGTCTTCTCCTTGTTGAGGTAGAGCATAGAGCCTGGTTGGCCATTAAGTTGTTGAATTGTGACTTAACTTAGGCTGGTGAAGGAGAGGACATTGCAACTGACTGAGCCCGAAGAGATTAGAGATGAGGCATATGAGAGTGTTTGATCTCACAAAGAAAGGGCATGTTCTTTCATGACAAACATATTCTTAGGAAAGAGTTTTCCACATGAATGAAAATGCTCTTATATGTTTCTAGGCTCCATCTTTTTCCAGGCAAATTGAGGTTCTGATGGACGGGTCCCTATGTTGTTTCAGATGTTTTTTCCTATGGTGTTGTTAAAAAACAAGGCCTTGAAAGTGGTGCCAAGTTTAAGGTGATTGTTAGAGGTTAAAACAGTTTATGGACCTGCCGAGTATAGACAATGTGGAGTGTCTAATACCCCGCAAACTAAATCCTAATGACTGATGTGCTACCGAGCAGTTTGCTTGTATCCTTCACCCAACCTAGTTTGATTGAGATCTCTTTCCCTTTTTTCTCTTTCTCTTATTTTTCTTTCATTTCTCTTTGTGTATTTGGGTGCTTTTTCTTGCACTTCTCTTTTGTGCATATGCTTGTATATTTGAGTTTTAGGATCTTGTCATTTTTTAGTCTTAGTTATCAGTTTGTATATTTGTTTTTTCTTTAGTTTTTATTGTGTTTCCTTTAACTTCCGACGAGAAAATTGTCTGATTTAGGTATGGGCATGGGGAAACTTTGTTTCAAAAATTTAGAAAAAATGAAAAAAAATGAAAAACTTTGAAAATTCAAAAAGATTTTTGCTTTGTTTTGGGAAATATATGTGCCATTGTAATTGACTATGTTCTCTTGTGCCTTAACTATTAGGTTTTATACAGATATGATGTACACAATAGAACTTAGCCCAAAGTGTAATATTTGTATGCAATTCTAGCCCTCAATATTTTTCAATAGTAAGCTATCTTGACTTTGGTAGATGGACTTGTGAATTTTAACCCATAAGACTAATTCATCATCTTTGGTCTCACATTTGTCTTCCATGTGTGTTTCTTCCATGAGTACCTTTCTAGAACTTTCTTTGATTCTCTTTGAAATCACATTTAATATGTGCATTCTGGTAATACGATAAAGGCATTCATTTGTTCTGTGAGCCACATAAGTCAAATTGTCATCCAGAATTTAACGTTGTGCCCTTTGCTAACCCTTGAGCCTTAACTATTTTCATTTGTTCTGAATACTTCATTTAGCCTTTGGGCTAAACATATTTCCTATACCTGAGCTAAGATTCGTGGAGCAACACTTCATTATTTAGTGGGTAGCTTTTGCGTGCTTTAAATTGGTGATTAATTTTGCATATATGGGTGGTGATTTATTGTGCTCATTTGGAAAATGAGTTATGTTTGTTACATGCTATTCATTCATTTTTCTTTTAGAAAAAAAAATGAAAAGGGAAAAAAACAAGAAAACCAAATGAAAAAAATGAAAAAAATGAAAAAGAAATGGAAAAAAAGTTAAAAAAAATCTCAGAAGAAACAAGGAAAAAAAGTGTTGTGAATAAGAGTGATTGGCATGAATGTTGTCATTGTAGATACTCATTTCTAATGGTTGCTTTTGGTGGGTTGTGTTCTTATTTTGTTTTGGGACAATGTGTGCTTATTATAGTTGGTGTAAGAGTCATTAGCCATTTGGCTTTTAGCTCCTTATTTCCCAAATTGTTTATCACTCTCCTAACCTTAACCCTTAGCCCCATTACAACCCTTGAAAGTCCTCTTGATTATCATGTTGCATTTTGCATTTTAGTGGTGGAGAATTGAGAATCTTTGAAATATTATGGTAGGTTGTATGATTGGAAAACGAATTGAGTAAACTTTATTATGTTTTGAGCATATGAGCGGAAGTGTTCCACATGTCCCTAAAGCAAGGTTTTTCCAATCGGAGCTTGTACATATTTTCTAAGGGGGGTGAGAGATTGTGTGTAGATGTAATCAATAGAGACTAAGAATTTCTTAATATGTGCATCATTTTTGTATGTGATCTAATGTTAGGTTACTTGAGTAATGTGGTTGGTTGGAATGTGTACATGTTTCCTAATACTGTATACATATTTTGAGGAAAAAAACAAAAAGAATGCCCACTTTCTATTTTTGTTTTCTGTTTTGTATAGATTTTGTTGGTGTATCTTATGCAAACCCTCATGAGACCTTACTAGTTCAATAGGGGTAATCTAGTGATTTAAAGAGCTTATTGCACATGCTAAATGCAATCGTGATTCTTATAAAAGTCAGTCATATTTTATTTTTCTTTTTCTAGGACTTTTTAGCTTTATTTTACTTGAGGATGAGCAAAATTTAAGTGTCGGGGTATTGTTCAACCTAAAATCATATCATTTTACACCCTTTATTATCTAATATTTGTCAAAACAAGTAATTGACTAGGAATTAATATGTTTTCATTTGTTTTATAGGAATTCAAGATATTTGAAGATCGAATAAGTTTTTTGGACAAAAAAGAAGAAGCTGAATCACTAAGGTTTTGGATCAAGTTGAACAAAGCTGAAAGAAAGAAAGAAAAAAGAAAAAACCTGAGCCCTATTTTGTGGCCAGTAGACCTAGAGCCCAGAACGGCCCCTTCCCCTCAGCCATGTGTGAAGTACGTGATAATGTGACCTCTGTCTTTTCTTTCCTGGTGGGCTTGCCCATTCTAATGTTTCCTGACAGCCCAAAGGCCCAAGCATCCCAGCACTGAAACCCTTCCTTCACAGTTCCATTTTGAGAGTATTCTATGCCATAACCCTAAGAAACAACCCAGGTTCTTGCAGTAGCACAGGTTCTATGCCCACATTTTCCAAATCCCTCAAAATCTTTGGTCGCACCATTGTCACAACGTTCACACTATGATGGTGTCTCCAAAGTGTTAGCATAAAAACCACCACGGTTAGTTCCAAGTCATGAATAGGGTGATTTTGCTCATAAGCCTTTAGTTGTCTAGAAGCATAAACTATGATATTTTCGTCTTGCATTAGGACACATCCTATACCTTGTCTAAAAGCATCATAGTAAATAGTGAATTCTTGAAAAATCTTGCACAAATCATCCATTGTATCTAGCCATACCCAAGAAACTTTAAACCTCAGTAACGTTAGTAGGCCTTGGCCAATCAGTGACTACCTTTACTTTTTATGGGTCCACTTTGATCCCTTCTTTAGATGTCACATGTCGCAGAAAGTTCACTTCTGACAATCAAAAGTCACATTTTGATAACTCAGCGTGAACCTTGTCCTTCCTTAGGGGTTGTAGCACAATCCTCTCATGATTAATATGCTCCTCTTCAATTTTTAAATATATTAGGACATCATCAATGAAAACAACGACAGATTTATCCATGAACAGCCTAGCACCCGGTTCATAAAATCCATAAAGGCTCCAGGAGCATTGGTTAATCTAAGCGGCAACACACTAAATTTATAATGACCATAGTAAGTCCTAGACGTTATCTTATAGATATCCTCTGGTTTGATTCTTAATTGTCGGTGCACCAACCTAACATCAATCTTTAAGAAGACTCTCATTCCTCATAGTTGATCAAATAAATCATCAATCCTAGGTAATGGGTACTTATTCTTTACAGTGATCTTGTTCAGTTCTCTATAATCTAGACACAATTTCAAAGTTCCATCCTTTTTCTTCACAAACAGTACCGGTGCTCCCTATGGGGTTATGCTTTGTTTGATATAACCCCTCTGCAACAAATCTTCCAATTACACTTTCAATTTTTCTTTAACTCTACGGGGCCCATCCTACATGAAGGCTTTGAGATAGGGCACACTCCTAGTTCAAAGTCAATTTCAAAGACAATCTCTCTTTTGGGTGGTAGCCTAGAGATTTCTTTTAGGAACACATTTGAAAATTCTCTGATCACCAGAATGTCCTCAAATTTTATTTCCATTTTCCTATCTTTCCTAACACAGCATAGGTATGCCTCACGCCTCTTCCTAATTAATTTCCTGGTTTCCATCAAGGATGTTATCATTCCTTGCTATTATTGTTTTCCTAAAAGCACATCTTTCCTCCAGCTTTCACTTTTAGGGATACTCTTTGCTTTTGGCAATCAATCCATTTCTAAAATTATATTGAATTCTGATATATCTAACTGTGTCAAATCTTCCACAAACTCTTCTTGATTTAGTGTCACTAGGCAATTCTTATACATCACACTACATTTTACCCTTTTTTTTCGTGTTTAAATTTACATCCAAATCTACAACATATTTATGTGATTCCACCCCTATCTATGATACAACTTTTGATGACATAAACGAATGTGTAACTCTCAAATCAAATAAAACAACAAAGGGCTTTGAAGTAAAAGAAAGCATACCGATAACAACCATTCTTGAGCTGTCGGGCTACTTCTTGTTGATCATACAAACGCTACCCACCTGGTGACTGGTTACGAGGATGGGGATCTTACTCTTTTTAGGAGCTGGAGCTGGACCATCGCCCGGCTGGGTAGGTCTAGTAATTGACAATAAGATGATTTGGATATCAACATCAAAAACAATTATTTGTTCACATCTTACATTTCGAGGTGTTGTGGTTCGTACAACCACACCTGCTGAAATGCTTCTTAACGGGAGTTGGGCATTGGGGTTTTGGTCTCATGTTAGTGTGTTGCTTACTAGGAAGTCCCTCAACCTAAGTGTCTTTCTAATTCCACCATTTTCCTACGGTTGGCAGGGTTGGCCATTCTCAACCCATTTTTTACCCATTCGATTTTCGACGCAGGCTTATACAATTCCTACGTGATTTGTACGAGTTGTCCCACCAATTGGCTCCTAGTATAAGACACTAGGCCTTCCTCAAATCTCACGACCCTCATTTGATCTATGGCTACATATTATAAGGCAAACCTTAAGAATTCAACAAAGCAACTTGCATACTCCATTACTGACAGGTTACCCTACCTCAGGTTTAAGAACTCCCCCTATTTTTGCTTTTGCAAGTGCATCGGATAGAACTTTGCTCACAATGCCTCGCTGAACGTTCACCAAGTGGCCTCAGAACTTTGAAAGGTGGACTTAACTATTCTCCACCAAGTGTCATCCTATCCAATAAGATAAAAGACCCTAATAGACACACGTCTATTGTCAAGACCTCCACAACATCAAATATCTTTTTCATCGATCTGATCCAATCTTTCAGTAAAACTGGGGCTTCTTTGCCATCATATGTTTTCGGATTTTGTTTTGTAACCCAATAAAAGAACTCATTTTCTTTTTCGTCCTTATCAGATCAAGAACACTTAAGCTTCTTTGTTACTTCAACCCCAATCTTTACCATTAGTTCAGGATCTAAGTCATCTAATAGTCGCTTTTGACCCTTAACATTCTCAAGGTCTAGGGGGTACATTTACAATTTCCTAGCTTCTTTGAGGGTTCACTAAAGGGTAATTTTGATTAGCAGAGTGGGCTGACACAGATTCTATGTTGTTCCTTTGTGGATTATTTTTCAGAACATTGTCATTTGGTTCTGCCATTCTGTCAAACCTATAAGCAAACATATTAGCTCTCGCTTATTTCTATCCCTTATGGTTACACATTCACGCTTCTCTCTTCATCATTATTTGTTCATGTGCTACTCTTCTCGTGTGACCATAATTTGCAAACTTTGCTGTTCATGCTAGCCAGTCAAGTGCTACTAATTAAACCTTATTATTGTATTCTTTTGGATTCGATTGTTGGAAATTTCCTTGGTAAGTAATTTAACAATTCTAGTGCTCATGCACACAAGACTTACATGCATTCATAACATATGTTATATTAGTCTACTAGAATTGTCTCAATGGTAGATACACAAAAAGGCAAATCCTTTAAAGCAAAATGGGTTGATAAGGTTACATCAATCATTATTCTAACCTTACGACCTGAAGTCCCTATCACTGCGAACTTTGTATCCCCTCTAGGGATAAGTTCCTCATCTACTACCTTCCATATTTACACCTTTTTACATATCCATAAATTCACCTCCTTAGCAACCTCCTATGTCTAACTCCTTCTCTTGCTTCCTCCTCCTGTTCTATCCCATTGTCTTGTAGTAAAGTCATTGTTGTTACTAGTTTCAAATCCAAAGCTCCAAGACTCTTCTCGGTCTTATCAAAGCCTATTCCTATCACCTCAAGGGACTTAGGAATATTGATTACACTCACCATGCTACCTGAATCACTAGAATCACCATCATTCCCTCCCCCTTAGATGTCATACCCGTCACCCTCAGCCCATATATTAGATATGTTGATTTCATATCCCTCTATATCAATTGGTAACTCTGGGGTAAGTGGTGACAAGGGAAAAGGGTCTTCATGGGGACGTTTTAGGGAAAGTAGCGGACTTTGAGGGTTCTCAAGGGGTGCCACTTCAAAAGGGTCATGTCCTGCCATCTATCTGTACACTTTTAAAAAAATCTTGCACCTCTTCATCAACCCCAGTGCTTACTCATTCATTCCTTACATAGCTAACCTTATTCTTATGAATTTATTTCATTTATCTAAACATACATAAAGTCTTAGCAATCTAGACCCAAATGACGACATTAATCTAGTAATGCTGACATCTACATTTGCTCTGATACTACTTCTGTAATGCCCCAACTTAATCACCTTCTAAATACCTTTATTAATAAGCATTATACATTAGCAGAATGCTCCATTGAGCTAGGGCATTACCCCCATACCATAGGGACAATGCAACAAATAAAGATATAGAGTCAACAAGACAAGTAACATATGCCAGTTACAATAATTGCACCAAATAAGGTCTAAGATTGTTATTAAATATTTCAAAGTAGGCATCACACCATGATTTAATCACATCCATAAGGGATTTACATTTCATTGAGGCTACACACACGCTCAAAACATAAGTTGTTTTCCCAGTCTTTAAAATGACTAATTTGGGTAGATGATTAGCCATCACGGCTCTTGCCACTTTTCCTGGACCCTAAACCTGTACAAGTTCCTGTTTCACTTTAAGTTGCTTCTCCTTTCGTAAAATAGTTTGGAAAACTCAAACAGTGGAAGAAAAAATGAGCTATAACTCAGTATGTTACCCTTGTACAGTCAATAACTATTTGCAATGTGTAAGTGAGTGCAGATGTGATTTTAAAACTATGCTTTATAAACATCTTTTGAGGAGCACTGATTCAAGCAATAGATTATTAACTGTTTCTCGGCCTGGACCAAGACCCAAATTTATGAACTGTAGCTATGGCATCAATCAACAATGAGCTGTGAATTTCCTGTTCAATGGGAAGGGATCGAACTATGAATTCTGTTAGCAGAAACTATAAACAATGAACATTGAACACTGAACATTGCATTGAACATTGAACAATGAAATGAGTCCTTAAGGTTGCAGCGGCCAAATAAAACTTGTTAACATTGGTAAATGTAAATTTAAACATCTTTGAAGGGTACAAGAATTAACGTACCTTTGCCATTTATTTATACTCTTCTCTTTCTTTTCTTTTTTTTGTTTCCTCCTTTGAGGTGTCTTTCTTGGAAATAGATTCAGTGGTGCTTTATATTAATTAAGAAAATTAATACTTGTGAATTCCGGTCATACTCTTAGACTTTGTAACGGAAAGGAGGTATTTTAATCTTCTTATAAATCTTTTTTCATTCAATGAATGGTGTATAGAAGTGTGGCTTGACAATATTCTTTTTAGGACTGTGGTTCATTTAGCCCTCCTCAGGACTCATTAACCCCTTAATCTCATGGCTTACATTTCTTGGCTTAGAACCCAAAGTACTACACACAATGTGTTACCACACTTTACTAAACCAACACTCTTAACTAGTGGAGTGTTCTTTTAAGGCTGAATCTCAATCCAACCCCTTTTTTTCAAAAAGCCATCACTTAGTTCTAATATCCTGAACATAGCTAACAGATTTATCTCCTTCAACATTTTCGTTAGAATTTCTCATGACTATAATTGACTCGTTAAAACCATAAATATAGTGGGTAAACTCGTTGCTCAATATCTAATTACTTCAACCATAAAACTAATTGCATCAATTGTGTCCTGATATGTCAAGCACTAACCACGTAGTCCATATAACTACTTTAATTCTCTTTTCACTTCCAACTATGTCACATAACCTTTTTATTTAGCGACAAACCATTACCAACCATTTATATCTACATTACTTAAGCATACTATGTCTTTGCTTGAATGATTAAACATCATCTAAATTGCCATTGTCTTATACACATTTTTTGTTTCCACCAAAATTTCGTGCAATCATGCCTCCACACCCATACTATGACTATTGCCAATTACTTATCAAGTCTTCCCCTACATGAATTCATTCTACCACCCCCAACAATCACAAAATCAAAATATAGCAATTTATTCCAACACTCACATAAATAACCATTGACATATGAGGTTGAATATAATGGAATGGTAAATTTTAATTATCCTTTAGGAGACCAGAGGTAGAGATAGGTGCAACTAAGGGGTCTGAATAGGAGGAGACGGTGGAGCCAAGCTAAAGTAGTGACTTAGGGCGGCGGTGAAGTTAGGTGCAAGGGCCGAAGACTACTACTGGTCAGAGGGTGTCCCACGTGGAAGACGGAAGGAGGAGAGTTAACTCTCATGGGTGGCTTATTTCCAAAACTCACATGTCATTTGAATAGCCACTGCCTCCCTTAGATTAGTAAGGCTCGTTTTATTATTTTTCTTTTTTTTTCTTTGTTTGAATAATTCCTTTGTCACATCAAAATTAATGCGAACTTATCACTTTGTTATATCATAATTAATACGAGCTTATCACTTTGTCACATCAAAATTGATACCAACTTATCACTTTGTCACATCATAATTGAAGCGAGCTTATCTCAATTTCCTTTCATTGCCTTTCCACATGTCCCCAGATTGGCCATACATTTGGCAAGCAACAACTTGCTAATCCTATTATTTTCGTTAGCTATGAAGACATTATCATGGTTTGGTAAACTCCTAAGCTCGCTTGGTTACAAACGCGTATTTATGATAAATTGTATACTTTTGCATAATAATATGAGACTTTATATAGTCTGGAGAAAGTTCCGCATTAAAGTAATTTCTCAATGAAACATTGTTTTGTTTATCAGTAGAAAAATGCACAGCTCACAGCTCTTATTAGTCATAACCATGTGACTAATGCAAGAATTGAAACCAATTAAATATGATTAATTGACAGGGTATCATAGCTAAAGGAGTGTTATGCTACTTATCGGGTTTTGAAACTCATTACTTCTTCTACCTATTTTTCAGGTTTGACATCTGTTATGCTACTTATCAGGTCTCGAAACTCATGCCTTCTTCTTCCTATTTTTCAGGTTTAACATCTATCATGGGAAATAAACTTGTGTCCCTATAGATCCTTTCATTCCTTTGAGTCTTACACACTTGTAGGACTCCCAATACTACAAGTGTGTAGCATCTAATATTTCCTGATTCTGTGCGTGATAGTTTAACTCGTACATTTCAATTTTCTATACTGTTGCCATAGCAAGAATGAGTGAGGGTTGGTACTTATGTTTTGTGGGTGTTGTCCTCCTAAGAGTGTGTGCACTCTAAGATTTGGGCTTGGGAGAGTTCTCTTCAAAAGCTCTATCTATTGCCAAAGAGCTAAGGTGTTCATACTATGTTACATAAAGATATTACAACGTGCTTAGGTAAAACTTTATAGGCAACAAGGAGCAGTGATGCTTTTATTTATCATTGTGCTTCTGACACTAAGGGAACTTTAGAAGTTGAGCTTGTTAAAGTGTTTTAGGAAACCTTTATTACATGTAAGGTGCTATAAGACACTTGTTGAATTGTCTACAGAAGATAATGAATTCATTGACTCCTAAGGTCAAGAAAGAACCTTAGGCGGTGATGTAGCCTATAGTTGTTTCAGTTGAACCTCGTAAAATTATTTGAACTCATTTTGCACATAATATTCAAAAACAAAAGATAAATTACAATAGAAGAATTTGGGAAGTGGACTTTTTGCCTTGAAGCAACAAAAAGATTTTGGAAGAACCAACTGAAGAGGTGGTTAGTTGTTGGGTGGTAGGGCTCTGGTGAGATCATGGCAGTGGCAGAACTCTGTGGTGGCCGGCGGTGGCAGCACTCTGTGGTGGCAGAAACTTGACACCCAAACAACGAATGAAAGTGGTTGGTGGTGATGTGGTAGCAGAAACTTGACACCCAAACAACGGATGAAAGTGGTCGGTGGTGAAGAGGTTTTGGGTGTAGAAGTCTTTGGGCTTTGAACTTTTATTTCTTTCAGGAGAATTCTGTCTCTATCTTCATTTTATTAAGTAAAAATCAGTCCCTATCTCTCCTATCTTTGCCTCACCGACATATACAAGAAAGTTGGATGCCATTTTTAAATTTTTTAAATTTTTATATCTAGCTTCCTCTTCCAAATGTTACAAGTACAATACTAACTATCTTCTCTTTATGTAACTAATAAGTTTAATTCTCTAGTTTGCTTTGTTTTGCATTATATAGCTTATTTGTTCTAATTTATCTATTTATTTTTTCAACCTTTTTTAAATTTTTACTTGAACTATCTCATTCTTCATTTGTAGAACTCAGACAAATTAATTAGTATTGCATTTTTCATTAAACTTTGTTGTTTATTTTCCCAACTTAATAGACATATACGTTCATGTTTAGATATGTATACTGAAGACTTTCATTAATTGCATTTTAAAACCATATCCACTGGCCATTTCTTCGCTCGAGCCATGCAACAAATTTAAAAAAATACAAATATCAAATTGAAATATGTGCGCTTAACTTTAATATGAGTAACGGAAAATAATTTAGAATTAGTAGGTATGGGTTATTACTGCTAGAGTTGGGCAAAGCTGACTTGACACAAAGTTAAGTGGGTTGGATATAAATTTTCAACTCATTTAATTAAACGGGTTGACACATTCAACCTGTTTAATTAAATGAGTTAGGTTAAGGTCGGGATTCTCAACACGAAAGAGTACCTATTTAATCCGTTTAATTAATGGTTTAAACAAGTCAACTCATTTTTTCATTTGTCATTTATCCATTAGCCTTTTTATTAGACAATTAAGAACACAAAATTTAAAAAAATGTGAATTATAATGAATTCGAGGAGTTTTAGGGAGTTATCGTTTAATATGATATGCAAAGTTAATTTTTAATAATATGTAACTACATATTACTTGAAAATGCGGAATGCGTAAATGGATAATAAGGTTACTGAACCCATCATGTTTATCTTAAATAGGTACCGTGGGTCAACCCGTTTAAAAGTTAAATGTGTACATGTGGTTAGGTTCAGTCGATAAATTTTCCACCCATTTAAGTTCAACACGAATACAAACCCGACCCGACCCAACCAGACCTATTACCTACCTTTAATTACAACATTGCCCCTTGAAATAAGTTTCGTCCTCAAAATTACCGATTTAAATGAAATTGTTTCTCAAAACAAATGTAGATGCTTTTTGCTTATAGCCTTCCGTATCCACGTGCATTCTGACGGGATAGGTTTAGCCCATAAACCCTTAATTCAAGGAATGTTCTCATGGTTGAGCTACACTAGTCTACTGTCTCGTATTTGCATAGATTTCTCCCCAAAAACTATATTTCCAACAATTTTACGTAGGCTCCATCACAATATTGTGACTAGGACTTGGTATGTACCTTCATACAGCTATGAAATATCGATTACACTACCGTATATGCTTGCTTTACTTTGGCTAAATTTGATGGCAGGGTCAAGTTGTCAACTTGAAGATTTAATTTCGAAGGACACTATAGGGGATATCTAAAACTCTATTTTTCCTTAATGTTCGATCCTTGTTATCCATTTAAAATACCATGTCATCCACCAGATATTCTCATATAACTCCTTTTTCCTCCTCTTTGATTCGGTCATCCTCTCCTTTATTGCCTGAACTTATGATACCATTTGTATTTCCACATTATCATGACCATTTTACTATTTGTTATCACGAGAAAATCCAACAAAACAGGATATTAACCTCGTCATTGTTCACTTTCAAGTATGAAAGCAATAAACATGTCCGCTAGTGATTAAATTATCCATGTTAATGTCCCCAATAATTTCTAGATGATACGAACTACCTTTCTTAGTCCTAGAAGTTCTTTGCCTACGTTAGGCCAAAGGCCAGTAAGCCATCACATACCACGTCTCATATTACACCATATAATATTACACCATACAATCTCACACCATATATATATATATATATATATATATATATATAG
>JACYFF010031952.1:45602578-45629556 GCA_017589665.1 Selenicereus undatus
TTATTATTATTATTATTATTATTATTATTATTATTATTATTATTGTTACTACTACTACTACTACTACTACTACTACTGCTGTTGCTGCTGCTGTTGTTGCTGCTGCTGCTACTACTATTACTACTACTACTACTACTACCGCTACTACTATTACTACTACTACTACTACTATTACTACTACTACTACTGCTACTATTACTACTATTATTACTATCATTATTATTATTATTATAACATATTTACGTTTTTTCCCTTTTACAGTCCCTCATACTCCTTAGTAATTAAGTAATTTATTAATTAAGAGGTTAGGCTAAGCTGTAACAGTCCGACCCTAAATCATGTTTATTTATTTAATTAAATCATGTTATTAATTTTTAAAGTTTATTTATCTCATTTAATCATCTTGGTGAGGAGCATTCATTTTTGGCCCCATTTTGCAATTCGACTTTCATTTATTGTAACAATTTCGAGTAAATCGATATTAGGCCTCGGTAACAATTCAATTTTTAACAATGCAAAAATTTGGGCCTAATCCATTTGGGCCCGAATTGCGACCCGATTCATTTCGGGCTCAAATTGTGGCGCGAAAATTTTGGTGTTAATAAATTAAGTTAATGGTAATTTTAATTAGCATAAAGTCACTTTTCATGCTTAAATATTAGCCATGTATTCAAGATAAACTCAAAATCATTTTCATTCAAGTAGAAACCTTAGTCTTCTTCTTCCTCTGTCCTCTAAACCTACATGGCAGCACCACCAATAGCCCCTCCTACTGCTGTTTCAGCCTACTGCCGCCACTCCCAGCCACCTCTGACCACCAGCCCCCACCCCCAAAAACACCAGCCACCATCCCCAACTCCTATCACCACCAAACACCACCTCCATCTTCATATATTCAAGCTCAAAGTGAGTAACTCTATACCCTGTCTTGTTGATTTTGATTTTGATTCTTGGTTTTGTGTTGGATTTGATTATGGATCATGTTATCTTGATATAAATAAGATTATTTTTATGTTTTAATTGTTGGCTAAGCTTGAAAGCATGCAAGGGTTGAGGTTGTTCATGATCACGCAAGCTTTTAAGTTTAAAGTAATAGATTTGGATTGTTTTGTACTTAATGTTGTGGTATTTGGCATGAAAAATGGATTTAAAGTTGTTGTTGATCTTATTAAATCTATTTTTGGTGATTTGGATGGAAACTTGAATGTGGCATGACCTAGGGTTTCATGATTATACATGGTGTAACTTGATTTTTGGAATCAAGTATGTTGTTTAGATTGAATTAGATGCAATTTAAAGGCTGAATGCATTATTAACTTAAAAGGATGATGTTATGTGAGTTTTGTACAAATTATTGGATTATGAAAAATTCCATAAGTGGCCAAAAGAGCTTGTTTGAATTATTAATGCAAATAAATAAGGTTATGGAAGCATTCTAAGTGTTTTTGTGGAAAGAATGATTGTAAAATATGTAAAGATGATCATGTAGTGATTTTGAGTAATGTGGATTTGTAAGGCGATAAGAAGGAAAAAGCTTTATTACATGATTTTAAGAAATGATTTTAGATGGGGATTTATGTGAAAAGAAATGGGAAAGTACAAGCAGTGTGGCTGTGAACTGGCAGAAAATAAGGGTACTTTGCCAATAAAATGGGAATTATCGGCCTAGCCAAAACTTATGATTTTTGGTGGGTAAATAGATCAGTGAGTTACTTTTCAAATTCCTTTTGAATCACTTCATTCCGAATTGTGTGGAGAAAGCTATGGTCAGCTTACTAAGACTGTGCAGGACAGACCCAAGCTATGCACAGTTGTGTTCTCACCCAATTTTAAGAGCCCTATTGTGGTAATTATGTTTGGCATTATGAATGAAATTTTTGAGGTAATTTTTAAGCTTTTGATATTGGGGGAGGTCGGAGCTTAAAGATATGAATTTTCTAAAGTAGACCTTCAAACGGTAATATGAGGGAAGAAAGAAATCATAGCATTTAGAAATATTATCAGGAGTTTCTACATAAGTATGGATAATGCAAAGAAATTACAAATTTTAGTGAGTTCAACAAATTTTATTTTGTATAGAAGCTTACTCGAGTTGGAAAACCAAGCTAAATAGGCATGGGAATGAAGTTGGAGAGGTAAAAGGGGTAATGACACAAGATCGGGGTCTATCAAGCTGAGCTAAGGTTAAATGAGCTTTCGTGAACCTTATAACACCCGTCTTGACATTAAACCTTCTATTATTCATTTTAGAAACATCAAAAACCCATATTTCATTTATATCCATTAAAGTCTTTTCATTATCACCTTAATTATTTCATTTTGTTCTATTTTGCTCGAATTTGTTTCATTTCTAGTTCAATGCCGCTAACTTATTTGGTTTTCAAATCATTTTAGTGTAACTTATCTTACATTGAATTGTTTTATGGATGCCCCTTTTATTAATCAATTTCCATAAAGTTGCAAATTATGGGAGTAAAAGTTGTTTACCAACTACATTTACCTACAACTACATCTCTTGAACAGAAACGGGGCTAGTATATCGTTTCCCATTGTGCGTAAGTATTATCAAGTGAGATTGCATTTTAAAGACTTCAGGTACGTTCATTCTTTGTATCTTTAGAAATCAACACGTATTTATCAAAATCATAATGTTTTGGTAAGTACATCAATGAATCAGTTTATATAGTGATTTATCATTTAATTAGTGACCTCGCCAATTATCATCTATAAGGCATTTTCCCTCTAGTTACCCGTGTAGCATCAGGCCAGGTCCCCAATCGACTTGGTAGGTGTATGCCTATCCATAGATCGTAACAGTTACAAGGGGTTCACTTTGACATTTTACATTTATCTCAGTCGCTGTTTTAACTTAAAATGAATTGCAAAGCATACCCAACCAATGTGTCAAGGCTATTTTAGAATACAGTAATGTATGTACTTAGCTTCGGCTCACCATTCGAAATGTTTTCATGTTTTATATTAGGCATGCCCATGATTTGCTTTATTCTACCAAGGCAGTTGAAGAAATCGAAGGTCTAAGGACATTTGGATGGGTTCATAGTGGTGGCTGTCCATATTACATGGAGACCATTGGATAAGCACTTTAGTAAACAGTAATGTAAGTTTATGGTGATATACACTTTAGGTTAGTTAGTCATTACTTGTATTGTAACACCCCTGCTACCTATTAGGGATGTCACACCGCCAGGATCCCCCGAGGGAGACCCCTAAGGCTCTTTATCTAATTACCAACTTCAGAAATTCTACCTAACTTTAATTTAGTTAGGGAATTCTGGAGCGAAACTGCAAGAGTTCCGCCTATAATTGTGACATTTCCAAAATTTACACTTGGTACCTGCAATATTACAACCAAACCCAAAGAGAACTAGGAGGTTCTAGCGAGTCACACACTCGCAGACGAGGCTTAAGCCTTTACAAACAACTATTTACAAGGATTTACAACAGTCTTGTACTACTAGAGCCACTACATGCCCCATCTCATGCACTTCTCAAGCAAAACATCATTCAGATAGCTTCCACAACATAACTTCCACACGCACTAGCTGGTACAACTCCATTTATTCATCACCTGGGGGGAGGAAAAAGGGGAAAAGGATTGGAGTGAGCTACCACATGCTCAGTGAGTGTCCCTCCGCTCCTTAAAACAAAACCTTGCAAGCAATAATACTCATAGCATTCACTTATCAAGCATTTAGTTAATACTAACATAATATTATGAGACATATTAGAAGACATAGGTTATATGACATGAACATCTGGCAAGCCACGACTTATGTATGCACCAGGCACATATGCATATCATTGCATGATTCATTTAACATATCACAATTCTAATTGAAGACACAATCAATATGTGTAAGAACATTTCCTTTAAATCTGCAATGAAACTTTCTTTGAACATTTGAAAGCATTTCATAACCTTGAGGTTCTTATTCTTTTGAAAGAGTTTACATCTCGTGTATGTCGTAAAACGACTCTTATAAACATTTCATACTCATTCCATATGACCTCTTTTGGCCCGTAAAACATTCTTTTCCTTAAAACCTTAAAACATAATGAATGGCAAAAGCCAATTGCTTTTCTTATCTTTATACAAAGTACTTCTGGCATAAGATCATTACAGGGTGCTGATTAGGTGAGAACTATTCTCGACCTCATAGTGAGACCTAACGCTCACGCTTAAGCTCTTATTCCCGGGATGGCTACATATAACATATCGGACCATTACATCAACCCTCGTCAGGGCCTCTAGGGTTTATCCGGACTTATCCCCTAGGTAACATCATTCATATCATTTCATATTGTCCGCAGCACATTATCTTAGCCACTTAAAGCGTATCGGCCATAACGGCTAATAACTTTGCGTTTCAAACCGTGAAATCATTCAACGTATAACTCACACCTTTTTAAAACTCTTTAAGGATTCCCCCGTTCAAGCGAGTTCACTCCCAAACTGATTTTATTTAATTAAAATAGGCCATCATGCATTATTAGTTATGGCTACTATCATTTCGAAACATGAAATCTTTCTTTGAAGAACTCACTCTTATGCACATAAAGCAATTTAAGCATTTAAGCACATACATCACATATACCACATTTAAGCACTTCATATCAATCACATCAGTTCAACACAATAAGCCACACATGGCCTCGCAATCCACACGATTGCGGTAATTCACAACCCAGTCTCCCTCCTCACTTTCACCATACACACAAGACCTCAAACGCTCATGATGTTATCCTCGAACCAACCAACTACTAGCTCATTTCATCAATTTATTTTCCATAACATGTTATCACAAGGACTTATTAAAAAGGAGGAGGATTAGGCTCTTACCTGTGCAAACAGCACCTTTCAGCCACATATACATATACATCCATATTGCCTTAACTTGAAATAACGCTTAACTAGCCTACTAAACATGCCATTTTCAAGGCGTATTAAGTCAACTAAACATGTCATTACCATAACCAACATGCCGCTTTCAAAACATAACAAATTAACTGAACATGTCATTTTCAAGCATAACTATTCGGCTAACCATGTATCGATTAAAAACATTCTTAGGTTGTTTCCAATCTTAAACCTTAGTTTAACCCATTTTTAAAACATTCTTAGGTTATTTCGAATACGACTAATTTTGTTAACCTTGTTATCTTATTCATAAATCGCTAATTATTCGAATCAGGGCTAAGCATATCAAAACAACTTCGTTTTCGATTCTTTTCAGACCTTAGCACACTTTAGTCATGTTTAAACCAACTATGCCTTTATAACTTCAAAAGTAGTCCATTTTCAGGAATCGCTAATTGCTCGAATCAAGGCTAAACATATCAAAACAACTTCGTTTTCGATTCTTTTAAAACCTTAGCTTACTTTAGTCGTGCTCAAACTAACTACGCCTTTATAACTTTAAAATTAATCCATTTTCAGGAATCGCCAATTAATCGAATCAACGCTAAATATATCAAAACAACTTCGTTTTTAATTCTTTTTAAACCTTAGCTTACTTTAGTCGTAATCAAGCTAACTACGCCTTTATAACTTCCAAATTAATCCTTTTTCATGCATGGTTTTCATTCAAGTCCAATTCAGGCATGATTCCATATAAACGCACATAACTCGCATCAATTTATAATTCCAGGCATAAATCAACCAAATGACTCGAACCTAAACATGCATAGCTCGTTTCTTGATGTTTCTAACGAATCTAACTAACCCTAACTTGACATGCAACATCAATCTACTGAAAATTCATTTCGAAAATAGTAATAACTTAGGAGGAAGAAACACTCACACGAAATTGCTTAATAATCCACTCAATTTAGCAGCAAATCACGCCCCCAAACCCTTCGAACTCGAACCCAAGTCGTTCCTTCAAGAACCCGAAACCCTAGCCTTCGATTTGACGACGATTGTGGCGAATTGGGCTCGGTTTTGGCTCGATTTTGGCTCGAAATTTATAGGGAAGGCTGGAAGGGAGGTGGGTTGTCGATTTCCGGCAGGTGGACGGCCGGTTCTGGGCGGCTAGACGCGTGGGTGTGAGGCTGTGCGAGGTGGAGGGAATTTGACGGTCGAATGGGCGGTGGTGACGTGTGGTGGGGGACCGTTCGTCCCTTTCTCTCGCCGGTGACGCGTGGTCGGCGGCAGCGCCAGGTGGCGTCGCCGGTGAGAGAGAGAGCGAGGCAGAGAGGGAGACACGGGAGTGAGAGAGAGCGAGAGTTAGAGAGAGAGAGAGGGTCGGGTGCTCCTTTCGGGTGCCTAAGCCCAAGAGTCCCCCCCCCCCTTTTTGTTCTAATTTCCCTTTTTTTTTTTTTTGATTCAACTAACATCATTCAACTGATCCCCGGTCCCATACTCGTTAATGGTTAGGCTAAACTCGGGTTGAAACGATTCACGACGAACACTTCAGTTTAAGCGTTGGAAATCGATTAGGTAAAATGGAAAGTGATTTTATAAACTCGGTTTAGCGTCGATTCAAACATTTTATAAATAAGCAACGTCAATAGTAACATAAAGCCAATAATCGACCTTTTAGCAAAACTAATAGTTAAAAGCTCACACATTTGACTAAACATTTTTATCGAACAACAATTCAAGGCGATTTATAAATTTAGCAACTAGAACAATCGATCGGCAGTAAAACAATAATGTGGCACTAACATTCTCCCCCCCTTAAAATAATTTCGTCCTCGAAATTGGCTTACCTGAAGGAAAGAGTGCGGGGTATTTCTCGCGCATCTCAGTTTCCAACTCCCAAGTTGCTTCTGCCACCCTATGATGTTTCCATAACACCTTAACATAAGGAATGCTCTTGCTTCTGAGCTTTTTCTCCGCTTTCTCCAGAATCCGAATAGGCTCTTCAACATAGGTGAGATTTTCCTTAACTTGTAGGGGCTCATGTTGAATGACATGATCCGGATCTGAGACATACTTCTGAAGATTGGATACATGAAACACATCATGAACGCCTTGCAATGAAGGTGGTAAGGCCAATTGGTATGCAACCGAGCCCACTCTCTGCAATATTTCAAATGGTCCAATGAACCGTGGGCTTAGTTTTCCCCTTTGTCCAAATCTTATGCTTCCCTTGAGTGGGGACACTTTTAGAAACACATGGTCTCCAACCTCAAACTCTAGTGGCCTTCTCCTCTTATCCGCGTAGCTATTTTGCCTACTCTGCGCAGCTTGCAATCTCTTGCGAATTATCTTGATTATCCCAATCGTTTGATCGATTAGTTCGACCTTAGAAGGTTCCCTTTCTCCTATTTCATTCCAACAAGTAGGAGTCCTGCAGCGTCTACCATATAATGCTTCGAAAGGGGCCATACCTATGCTGGCGTGGTAGCTATTATTGTACGCAAACTCGACCAAAGGCAAGTTATGATCCCACGTTCCAGCATATTCGAGTGCGGAGGCTCTCAGCATATCCTCCAAGGTTTGAATGGTTCTCTCATATTGTCCGTCCGTCTGAGGATGGAAGGCTGTACTTAAACGCAGTTCTGTGCCCATTGCCCTTTGGAAACCCTGCCAGAAGCGAGATACAAACTTGGTATCACGATCTGACACAATACTTAGTGGCACACCATGCAGTCGAACCATCTCCTTAATGTAGAGATTAGCCAATTGCTCAGAGGTGAAAGTGGCCTTGATGGGTAAGAAGTGTGCGGCCTTGGTCAATCTATCAACTATAACCCACACACTGTCATGCTGTTTGATGGTCTTTGGCATTCCGATCAAGAAATCCATGGTGATGTGTTCCCATTTCCACTCGGGGATTGGCAAGGGTTGTAGTAAACCTCCAGGTTTCTGATGCTCGGTTTTCACCCGTTGGCATGTAAGGCATCGAGCCACATATTCTGCGATATCTCTTTTCATGCCGTTCCACCAGTAATGAGTTTTCAAATCATGGTACATCTTCGTACTTCCCGGGTGCACGACAAGTGTGGAATTATGCGCTTCCTTTAACAACTCTTTCTTGAGAGCTGTCATGCTGGGTACACACAATCTATTCCCATGCCAAAGAACGTCATTTTGAACTATGAATTCCTTATTCCTTCCTTCCTCTATCCCCTTTCTTATCTTCATAAGTTCAGGGTCATCTTTCTGTTGTTGCTTGATCCGATCGACCAACGGCGAAGAGGTTTGGAGTGCTGCTAGGCAGCTTTGATTTCCTGGAAGCACCACCTCTAATTGTAGCACGTCGAGCTCTCTTAGGAGTCTCTTTTCTCTGGTAAGCAAGTAGGCTATAGACCCAGTGGAATTTCTACTCAGGGCGTCAGCTACCACATTTGCCTTTCCAGGATGATACTTGATTTCCATGTCATAATCCTTCAGGAGTTCTAACCATCTTCTTTGCCTCATGTTTAACTCCTTCTGAGTAAAAATGTATTTCAAGCTCTTATGGTCAGTGTATACTTCGCACCGTACCCCGTAGAGGTAATGTCTCCAAATTTTTAAGGCAAACACAACTGCGGCCAATTCCAAGTCATGCGTTGGATAATTCTCCTCATAAGGCTTCAACTGGCGAGAGGCGTAGGCAATAACTTTGCCTTTTTGCATTAGTACACATCCCAGTCCCTTCTTGGACGCATCACTATAGATTACGAACCCTTCGTTGCCCTCAGGTATAGCTAATATTGGGGCAGATACCATTCGTTCTTTTAGCTCCTGAAAGGCATTTTCACACTCTGCGGTCCACTCAAACTTATTGGTCTTCCGAAGTAATTTGGTGATAGGTAGGGCTAGTTTAGAAAATCCTTCAACAAATCTTCGATAGTAGCCAGCCATACCTAAGAAACTTCGCACTTCAGAGACACTTGTGGGTCTTGGCCAGTTTACAATGGCCTCTACCTTTGCCGGGTCCACTGATATGCCGTCTTTGCTCACTATATGCCCCAGAAACTGCACCTCCTCTAGCCAAAACTCGCACTTTTTAAGCTTGGCGTATAGCTTGTGTTCATCCAGGGTTTTCAATACCATTCGTAGGTGGTTTGCATGTTGGCTTCTAGTCTTGGAGTATACCAAGATATCATCGATGAATACCACCACGAATTGATCGAGAAAGGGCTTAAAAACTCTGTTCATTAAGTCCATGAAGAACGCGGGAGCATTCGTTAACCCAAATGGCAACACCAGGAATTCATAATGCCCGTAACGGATGCGAAAGGCGGTCTTAGGCACATCTTCCTTCTTGATCCTTAGTTGATGGTACCCTGATCTCAGATCGATCTTTGAAAATACTGAGGCACCGGCCAACTGATCGAACAAGTCGTCAATTCTAGGGAGTGGGTACTTGTTCTTAACCGTCACCTTGTTTAGTTCTCGATAGTCGATGCATAACCTCAAACTTCCATCCTTCTTTTTCACAAAGAGCACTGGTGCTCCCCAGGGTGAAACAGTAGGCTGGATTAACCCTTTGTCAAGTAACTCTTGCAGCTGAGTTTTCAGTTCTGTCAATTCAGCAGGTGCCATTCTATAAGGTGCCTTGGATATTGGGGCAGTTCCAGGCACAAGTTCGATGATAAATTCGATTTCTCGGTCAGGAGGTAGCCCCGGTACTTCTTGGAATACATGTGGATACTCCCTTGCTACCGGAATCTCATTTAGGTTTAAATCCTTCGGTTCTGTAGCTTCAATCGCACACAGATAGCCCTGACATCCTTTCCTCAGCATCTTGAATGCTTGCATAGCAGACACAGTTGGGATTGTCACTTGATGTCCCCTTCCCTTAAAGGTCACTCTTTCTCCATCAGGGTCCGAAAAGGTAATCAACTTCCTTTCACAGTCAATAGTGACTTTATGCTTAGTTAGCCAATCCATTCCTAGGATAACATCCCAGCCTTGTATATTCAATTGCACTAGATCTGCGGGAAGGACTTTTCCTTCTAGTGTAACGGCGCAATTCTTATAAATAGCATCAGTGTAATAGGTAGGGCCTAAGGGAGTGGTGACATATAACTGTACATCCATCTCGTCAGGTCTGCTGGCGAGTTTCTTTGCAAAGACAGGATTCACAAAAGAATGTGTCGCACCCGAATCAAATAAAACATGAGCGTAAAAATGATTAATAAGGAGTGTACCTGATACAGTGGCTGCCTCTTCACCTTCCAAAGAAAACACTCGGCCACCTGCCTGCGGCCTTTTCCCACCTCGACTGGCTCTCGAGGTTGCATTTACAGGTGGACGACCCCTTGATGAGATTGGGTTAGCCCCCGTACCAGAACCTTGTGTACCACTTTGTCAACTCCATGCCTTCTTGGGGCAATTGGCAATTCTGTGATCAGTAGATCCACACCCATAACATTCTTGTGTTCCATAACGACACTGACCGGAGTGCATTCGTCCACATTGAGGGCAAGGTTCCACCTCCTGTCTTGGAGCAGCTTGTATTCCTTTACCCCGATCCTGTGCGGGGTTAAAGTTACTGAATCTTTTGTTCCCCTGGGTACTAGAACCTCCTGGGCCAAATTTCCTTTTAGCTTGGCCTAACTGCCGACTTTCAGCTTCCGTCTCTTCTATAACCCGGGCAATTTTTACTGCCCTCTGGTACATTTCTTGAAAGCTGGTGAAGACATGCCCAGCTATCATTCGTTTTATAGGTCCCTTAAGGCCTTGCTCGAAATGGTCCATTTTCATTTCTTCGGTCGAGACCTGGTTGGGTGCAAATCGGCTCAGTTCGTTAAACTTTGCCGCATATTCCACTACACTCATTGGGCCCTGTTTTAACCGTAGAAACTCTTGCTCCTTTGCCCTCTTGACATCCCGTGGATAGTATTGGGCGTCCATCATAGTTTTCAATTATTCCCAAGTCAGGGCTGGTTCTCCAGCTCGGGGTTTAACCGTACCCCACCAAAACTCTGCCTCCTTTTCAAATTGGTGGGTTGCCAGACGCACTTTGAACTCGTCAGGGCAATCCATTACCTCAAACAAGTTTTCCATTCTTCTCAGCCATTCCTCATAGGCAAGAGGGTCTGTTCCACCACCAAATCTTGGTGGTTTCAGCTTGTTAAATTGGCAGATCATCTCTAGGGCGGTTGGTGCCGCCACCGGTTCTCTTCGCGGAGGCATTGGCTACACAATTGTTTATGCAAAGTTGCTTAGTTTTTAAATAAAATAGATTGTTAAAGGCATCAAATAGCATTTAGAAGCATAGTGTAAGATTGAATAGAATGTAAAAAGCTATTCGTGCAATCCCATTTTGATTACATGAATACCTCTTTTCAAGAAAATACGCTTTCCTAAATCACGAACATCGGGTATTGCCCCTGTTTATTCATTTTGTTGAGCGAACACTAGCGACATTTTATTTAAAAACAAAAATACACCTTGGTGATTCAGGCTTCGTACTTCCCTAATTACCACCTGAGGAGCCCTGTTACATTGGGTGGTATCAGAGCCATGAACCCGGACCGGTGTGCCAGCGAGGACGCTGGGCCTCTGAGAGGGGGGTGGATGAAGGTATCCCACATCGGTAGTTGAGGAGAACGAACCACGCCTTATAAGCGTGGGGATACCTCAACCCATTGAGGCGCCTTTTGAGGACAAAACCGTGAGGGCAGGGATGGTGGTAGCGTCCCGCCTGCCCAAAGCGGACAATACCTCAATGGCGGGTGGTCGTGGGCTGTTACATGTATATGATTGGATGAAGTTTGAAGATGTATATAAGTGACCCATGTTATATGCAGTCATGGTGTATAGAGCCTTGTCCTTCGGGACGACGGTAATGCCCCATTCATTGAGTTTATCAATTGTAACAGAAATTATGAAGATGAACAGTGACACAAGTACAGTGGGGGCGTTACAGTTTTGGTATCAGAGCAAGGTTATGAGTTTATTTTAATGGGATTATGAAGTATGAAGAGTTGGGATGGAAGGTTGATAAGATGGGTTAGTGAGAGCTATTATGGCATGGTTAGAGATTTGAGAGTACAAAAATGGATATTTACCCCTTTCATATTCATATTTTACGTTTGTATGGTCGATAGATCCTTCTACAGTGCATAGTATGTTACGTATTGCTGTGACCATCCATGTTTCTTTACTACATGCTAGCATGGTGGCCCAGCTGTATGACCTCTATTATGTGTTTCATAGCCACAGTTGCAGTCCATACCTCTATAGACAGTTGTGGTCAGTACCTAAAGTTGCCCCTTGGAGTTCGTTATTAACATTATAGAGTTCATAGCCTTAATGGGCACATTCCAATAAGGTTTATTCAGTTTGTGATAATCTATGGGGAATCCTCCTAAGATATATGAGCATACTTAACATTGGGGTGTCATACGGTGCAAGAGATGAACCCTTGTGTACAATCCTAGTTTGACTGTTCCAGTATTGGATTATGTGTATCTTCCCCAGACAAAGGAAGGATTTGATCTGGGCTACATCATGACAGGGAGTTAAGTGAACTAGACCTTACCATAGTGAATATGTATGAGCACTTGGGCATAGGTTACCAAGCTAACAGGAGTGGAAGACTCCATGTTATTACGTTTTAGCAAGCATATCAATGATTACATGGAACCAATGTAAAGAGCATAACAACGTTAGAAGGATACAGGGTGGGAAGTAAGTGAGATACTAAGGTGGTGGAACTATTCTAGTATTAAGAGAAATGGAAGTAACTTCTAGAATATTCAATTTAACAAAAGTTTCCATGGGGGCATGTAGGATGTAAGGGAAAAAACCTGAAGAAGTGATATATATGTACACCTATTGCGTGCACTTTGCTAGTATGCACAGCATATTCTTAAGGGATTTTTGGAGATGTAGTACATACTTTAGCTGTCAGTTATTCAATGACCCAGTATTGGGTGATGTAGTGAATCGGAGAAGTATGGCAGGTCATATCTTTTATTACTTGAATCTTGTATCCTTAACCATGCTTACTTGCGAGCTTCCATTATAGCATTCCCCATAAGAGACAGTGATACAGAGACCATTTGGAGAGAATATGGGATTAGATGCTCAGTTTAGAAAGGTGCCAGTTTAGCTCAACTCATGACGTGGCAACAGAGTTACAGAGCAAGTGGATCACATGAGGTTCCAGTTTACCCCAACACTTGGGTAACTTTTCTTATAAGCAACTCAAACCTAACAATCATGATCATTTACCTCGCTGGTTATATAATGAAGCCCACAATGATCCCCAGTGTGTGAGGTTGTGTAATTTGTAAGAATATTTGATCCTCTCTACTTACAGTTTAGTCATTGTTGTGTTCATATTTCATTGTCGCATACTCTAACTCCATGTTCTTATTCACTTATTATTTGTAAAGCCTTCTATCTTATGACCTCAATAGAGTTGAACAAAGCTAAAGATTTAAGGGTCATTGTGAGCTATAAGGTGTTTATCAGCAATGCTGGACCAGTTGAATAAGTTTTTGGCTACGAGTTAATATGAATGGATGCATGCTTTCATTCATTTAGGAGTTGTATTATATGTTCATTTCTCTCATCTGTTCAAATCTTACAATTGTGTACTTTAGTTGTGTAAACCATTGAGTAATGAACTTCGGCGTGTGTCCGTTGAGATATTGAAATGTTTTTTTCCATTTCAAGTATCTATTGTAAGGCTTGAAGCCTAGATTTGATCAATTTTAGGCGAAACTCTGTCCATTTTGTCCCAGGATTTAAGGGTTTCACTGGGGCACATTAGCATGTTTGATGTCGAATATAGTGATGTCTAAAACCTAATGTGGGGATGCCTTTTGCACATTCCTAAGAGATTATTACATTGTCAAGGTACATATACCTCTCTAGATAGGGAAAATGCTTTATGGGGCTATATCTTTGGGTTGAATCAATATGCGGTGGACATTACAATGAGGACTTATGTCTATTAATGATAGTTTTGTAGCTTATGGTATGTTACTCGATATTATATGCGTTGCATGTAGTGAGACAAGTTGTCATGCAAAGGTAGCATCTGTTTTTGTCACTAAGACCTTACATTGGCAATGCTCCTGTTACACCTAGTTATTGACCTACCTTTGCCCTAGCCCTTGGATTGTTCAGGGTATCATTTCATTGCTCATAGCACTCACTTGCTCTATAGTAGTTCTTTGACTCGACCATTGCTTTAAGGGTCGCATCTAACATCTAAACCCTACAAGTACCACTTATCTTTTGCAAGAATGCTTTTCATATAGTATTTCTTGTAATGGTTGTCAATATTCCAATACCATTGCCTGTTATCATCTTTTATTCGTTCTCCTAGAAGCGTACTCACGCATGTATCTTATATCTCTTTTATTCATTGCTGAATGCCTATATCTCATTCATTTATTGTTGAGAGTGTGTTCAACCAAATACCTTATACTCCATTTATGCGTAATGATACACTCATATGACTTACTCTGAATCCATAAGGGGATTCATCTCTCATTGGTGTGGGTGATTGTTATAATCCTCTTACTCTCCTTATTTTGAGCTTCAACTCCCACACATATATCTTACATGCTCATAAGTCAACTCCAGCTTTTCTATTCAATCTTATTACTGAACTTGAACTAATTTCATATGAGCAAAGGCATATATGTTGCTAATGTATCTTGCTCAATCTATTTACTTATCAATTGCACTTTACCAGTCTAATCTATTAATCTATTTATTGCACTTGCAACTCTAACACCTATATTTTATATCCACATAAGTAAACTTCAACAATCCTTATTCAATCTTATTTCCGTACTTGACTTGGCTCCATATGAGCAAAGGCATGTTCCCATTGCAGCTTATTCAATCCATTTATCTGTTCATTAGACCTTGCTTGTTCAAGCTATTTATTTATCCATTGCACCTTGTTTATCTAATCTATTTCTCTATTTATTGTATTTGGTTTGGCCACTCTCTCAATTGAATTTATCCTGTCAATGGTATGTAGAAAGTCACTTTGTTGGAACTCAGTCGTTGGCCATCGTGTTTTTAAATCATCAGCTAAACTCGAAGGTAAATGGGTCATCTTTCTTCTTGGATAACTATATATTGGATCCTTTATAATCAATATTTAAAAACCATGGTTCTTGTAGTATTATGCTTTTGAATTCTAGATACACTCATGGTTATCTTTATTCTAACCATCCCATGGTACTCTCTCCTTTATTAGCCTTTTCTAGTCTCATTGTTCATTTCTTTTGTATGCAATGATTCGCTTGGATGATAATTCCATCACTCTCATCCCTATCTATGGTCATTTCATTGCCCATTATCGACCAGAAGCATATCCTTGAGTAGTCTAATGAGGGGAGATCATGTGAAGCATTAGGAATATCAAATGAGGACATTTTGATGAGGGCATATTCTCAAGCACTGTCTAATTATATTGGAGTGAGCTATAAGAAACATTGAGTATAAGGTCAGAGCTAACCCAAGCAAGCATTAAGAGGGAAAATTCATGTACATGTTGAGGGGATACAAAGTTGACAGAAGAGTTGTGCTGGCAAAACAAGGAAATAACCAAAGTCTCTGATGGGTTATGAAGTATTTCACAAGGCTTTTCTAGTCAAGGTAGTAAGAGGCTGATTATCCAGGGACAATTAGGGACTAGTTACATTGGGCCTTATAATTCATTGAAAGGTTAAATCCTGTAGCTTGTTGACTGCACCTACTTGTTGAACCCGAACACATACATAATGTGCCTTATAGCATGTAATAGTACCAGAGTACTTATTAGGGTATACAATAGTTTCCATTAGTGGACAAAGTGATGAACCAATAGTGAGCACCTCCTCACTAGTAGCAAGGTTCTTTTCTTTGGAAGATAATATCAATTTTGAACCAAAGTAATTGTGTTCATTGAAGCATCTAAAAATATCAATGGATCCAAATCTTTTGAGTTTGAGACTATAATACTTCGCCACCGAGGATAACATTTGCATTTGCATGGAACTCCCAGCGGTCGATGTGGTGAAAATACTACTAGAGAAATTTCCATGAAACATCAAGGTAAAATGACGCAGACATTGACGACAAAATCATCGTTTGGGTCATGAAGATCTTCTTCAACATTTAATGAGGTGACATATATCAGAAGACTTTTGAAAACATACTATTAGAACCGATAGAAAAGCTATGCTGATAAAAGAAGGAGATTCGTAAAGTTTCAGGTCGATGATAAGGTTTTTGACAAAGTTCCGTCAACTAAGGGTATAAGAAGGTTAAACTATGAGCTAAACTTAGGCCAAGATATATTAGACCATACAAGTTGATTGAAAGATTGAATCTCATAACTTATTGACTAGATCTACTTGTATAACACAAACATGTGTGCAACGTGCTCCTTACCTCTCAACACAGGCAGTACATTTCAGATCCTGACCACGCTTTCTTAACCAAACCCATTGTGGTTAATGAGGGTCTATTATTTGAAGAGCACCCAGTCCAGATACTAAGCCGCAGGATTAAGTAGTTACACATCAAGTAGATACCTTTAGTCAAAGTACATTGGGCAAATCATACATCCTCAGAACCACTTGGTAAAACCGAGGATGAGATGCAAGCCAAATACACACATCTATTTGAGATAACCTTGCATGTTTTGACAAAGTTCATAAGTTTTGAGGACGAAACTCTTTAAGGGGGGAAGGTTGTAATAGAGCGACCCTAAATCATGTTTACTTATTTAATTAAGTCATGTTATTAATTTTTCACATTTATTTATCTCATTTAATCATCTCGGTTGGGAGAATTTATTTTCGGCCCCACTTTGCAATTTGATTTTCATCTACTGTAACAATTTTGAGTGCATCGATATTAGGCCTCAATAAATATAATTAGGTGATAAATTATTTTTCATAAAGTCACAAAAATTTAATTTTTAACAATGCAAAAATTTTGGCTTAAATTCATTAAGTTTGGCCCAATCCATTTGGGCCCGAATTGCAAACCGATTCATTTTGGGCTCAAATTGTGGCCCAAAAAATTTGGTGCTAGTAAATTAAGTTCATGGTAATTTTAATTAGCATACACTCACTTTTCATGCTTAAATATTAGCCATGTATTCAAGATAAGCTCAAAATCATTTTCATTCAAGTAGAAACCTTAGTTTTCTTCTTCCTCTCTTCTCTAAACCTACATGGCAGCACCACCACTAGCCCCTCCTACTGTTGTTTCAGCCTGCTGCCACCACTCCCATCCACCTCCGACCACCAGCCCCCACCCCCAACACCACCAGCCACCATCCCCAACTCCTATCACCACCAAACACTGCCTCCATCTTCATATATTCAAACTCAAAGTGAGTAACTCTATAACCTATCTTGTTGATTTTGATTTTGATTCTTGGTTTTGTGTCGGATTTGATTATGGATCATGTTATCTTGATATAAATAAGATTATTTTGATGTTTTAATTGTTGGTTAAGCTTGAAAGCATGCAAGGGTTGAGGTTGTTCATGATCACGCAAGCTTTTAAGTGTAAAGTAATGGATTTGGATTGTTTTGTACTTAATGTTGTGGTATTTATCATGAAAAATGGATTTAAAGTTGTTGTTGATCTTATTAAATCTATTTTTAGTGATTATACATGGTGTAACTTGATTTTTGGAATGAAGTATGTTGTTTAGATTGAATTAGATTCAATTTAAAGGTTGGATGTTTTATTAACTTAAAAGGATGATGTTATGTAAGTTTTGTCAAAATTATTGGATTATGAAAATTTCCATAAGGGCCAAAAGAGCTTGTTTGAATTATTAACGCAAATAAGTGAGGTTATGGAAGCATTCTAAGTGTTTTTGTGGAAAGAATGATTGTAAAATATGTAAAGATGATCATGTAGTGATTTTGAGTAATATGGATTTGTAAGGCAATAAGAAGGAAAAAGGTTTATTGCATGATTTTAAGGAGTGATTTTAGATGGGGATTTATATGAAAAGAAATCCGAAAGAAAAAGCAGTGTGGCTATGAACTGGTAGAAAATAAGAGTCACTTTGCCAACAAAATGGTAATTATCGCCCCAGCCAAAAATTATGATTTTTGGTCGATAGATAGATCAGTGAGTTATCTTTCAAATTCCTTTTGAATCATTTCATTCCGAATTGTGTGGAAAACGTTATGGTCATTTTGCTAGACTGCGCAGGACGGACCCAAGTTGTGCATAGTTGTGTTCTAACCCAATTTTAAGAGCCCTACTGTGGTAATTATATTTGACACTATGAATGAAAGTTTTGACATACTTTTTATGCTTTTCATATTGGGTGGAGGTCGGAGGTGAAAGATATGGATTTTCTAAAGTAGACCTTCAAACGATAATATGAGGGAAGAAAGAAATCATGGCATTTAGAAATATTATCAGGAGTTTCTACACAATTATGAATAATGCAAAGAAATTACAAAGTTTAGTGAGTTCAACAACTTTTATTTTGTATAAAAGCTTACTCGGGTTGGTAAACCAAGTTAAATGGGCATGGGAATGAAGTTGGAGAAGTAAATAGGGTAATGACATAAGATCGGGGTCTATCAGGCCAAGCTAAGGTTAAATGAGCTTTCGTGAACCTCATAACACCCCTCTTGACATTAAACCCTCTATTATTCATTTTAGAAACATTAAAAACCCATATTTCATTTATATCTATGAAAGTCTTTTCATTATCACCTCAATTATTTCATTTTGTTCTATTTTGCTCGAGTTTGTTTCATTTCAAGTTCAATGGCCCTAACTTATTTGGTTTTCAAATCATTTTAGTGTAACTTATCTTATATTGAATTGTTTGATGGATGCCCTTTTTATTAATCAATTTCCACAAAGTTATAAATTATGGGAGTAAAAGTTGGTTAATAACTGAATTTACCTATAACTACATTTCTTAGGCAGAAACAGGGCTAGTATATCGTTTCCCATTGTGCACAAGTATTATCAAGTGATATTGCATTTTAAAGACTTCAGGTACGTTCATTGTTTGTATCTTTCAAAATCAGCACGTATTTGTCAAAATTATAATGTTTTGGTAAATACATCAATAAATCAGTTTGTACAGTGACTTATCATTTAATTAGTGACCCCGCCAGTTATCATCTATAGGGCATTTGCCCTCTAATTACCTATGCGGCTTCAGGCCAGGTTGCCGATTAACTTGGTAGGTGTATGCCTATCCACAGATCGTAACAGTTACAAGGGGGCTCACTTCCAGATAATAATCAGCAATGCAGTTTTACATTTATCTCAGTCATTGTTTTAACTTACAATGAATTGTAAAGCAACCCAACCAATGTTTCAAGGCTATTTTGCAATACAGTAACATATGTACTGAGCTTCGGCTCAGCCATTCGAAATGTTTTCATGTGTTTGTTTTAGGCATGCCTATGATTTGCTTTTATCTACCAAGGAAGTTGAAGAAATCGAAGGTCCAAGGACATCTGGATGGGTTCATAGCGATGGCTATTCATATTACATGGAGATCATTGGATAAGCACTTCAGTAAATAGTGATGTAAGTTTATGGTGATATGAACTTTAAGTTAGTTAGTCATTACTTGTATATGATTAGATGAAGTTTGAGGATGTATATAAGTGACCCGTGTTATATACGGTCATGGTGTATAGAGCCTTGTCCTTCGGGACGACGGTAACGCCTCATTCATTGGGTTTTTCAGTTGTAACATAAATTATGAAGATGAACAGTGACACAGGTACAGTGGGAGCGTTACATAAGCAAGGGAACCTAGTGTTTTATCTGGGTTCCAATTTAAGATAATAATAATCCAAAATGTGGTTTTAAAATGTTATTCTTTTGATTATTCTAAGCACCCTCCACTTAATAATTATTCTTATTTATAAGAAATCCTTTATAGTTGCCTCGTTACGAATTTGAAATTTTAAAACTTAAACATGCTCTTGGTAAATATAACAAATATTAAGGATTTTAATTAATCATTTATAATAATCTTTTCCAACCCCCCTTTTTTTGGTCCATGCACCGCAAGTCAAACATGGAGGCTAATTCTAATCTCCATAGGTACTTACGTTGCACTCAAAACATAACCCAAGCTTTCTACTTGATGTCAAAATTATAATTAAGCTTACTTATTTAAAATTTTGAAAACCTTTCCATTATTCCACCTCCAACCTAATGGTGCTCTTCTTCCCTCTCAGGCAATTCCCAAATACAACACCAACCATAAAATTTTCTCAAAATGACCACAAAAATTTACTAATCTAATTCAAGTGAATCCTAGAAATGTACAGTTTCAAAATTATACACCCACAACTTTTTTACTTCCTATATGAATAGTAAATAAGAACCTTCCATTTAAAACCCCAGATTAATACAATCTATCCTTAAATTTATATTGACAATAGTTATATGAACTCAATTTGCACATAATATTCCAAAAGCAAAGACAAATTATCGTGGAAGAATTTGGGAAGGGTTGGACTTTTACCTTGAAGAAACAAAGAGACTTGTGAAGAACCAACTGAAGAGGTGGTCAATGGTTGGGTGGCAGAGCTCCAATGAGATCTTGGCCGTGCTGGCACTCGGTGGTGGTCGACGGGAGGCTGCTGTAAGTAGCAGAAACTTGGCATCCAAGCAGGGGATGAGAGTGGGTGCTGGTAATGGGGTTTTGAATGTAGAACTTTCGGGCTTGAACTCTATCTTCTTTTTCTTTTTTTTTCTAGAGAATTCTCTCTCACTCTCTCATAATTTTCCTTAACTAAAAAGCAGCCTCTACCTCTCCTATATTTGCCTAACTAACATATACAAGAAAGCCATTTTTTTATTTTTTATTTTTTTGGTCTAGCTTCATCTTTCAAATGTTATAAGTACAATAGTAACTCTATTCTCTTTATCTAACTAATAAGTTTAATTCTCTAGTTTGCTTTATTTTGGATTATATAGTTTATTTATTATGATTTATCTTCTTTTTTTTTACTTTTTTTATTTTTACTTCAACTATCACATTCTGCTTTTGCAGTGCTCAGAAAAATTAATTTGTATTTGCATTTTCATCAAATTTTGTTGTTTTATTTTCCTAACTTAATAGTCATATACTTTCATATTTACATATTTATACTCATGACTTTCATTAATTACATTTTAAAACCATATCCATAGGTCATTTCATCACCTGAGTTGTGCAACACATTAAAAAAGAAATCAATACCAAATTGGACTACGTGCACTCGACTTTAATATGAGTAACTAAAAATAATTTAGAATTACTAGGTTCGGGTTATTATAGTTTGTACGTAATTCTTGTCTTTTTATTGGCCATAAGCTCAGTTTCGCCATATGTACCACACATTATTTTTCTAGAGATCTTCTATTTTGAATTTGACTTCTCGGGATCAAAAATAGTTATTTTAAAATTTCTTCTTACGATAAATGGAGCTTTTCATTTTGGAAGTCTTTTGAAATTATCTTGGATCATTGAAATAAGATTTGATTTATCTAAGGAACTAGATTTTGAATTTGAATTCTTAGGTTAATTGTTGTAGGATGGTTTATAAATACAAAGTGTTAGTTTTGGTGATGTGAGGTTTTCCAACTTTTCAAGAGCATGGGAAATTTTCTGAAATAATTTGGTTTCTTTCTTATTGTTGTTTTCAAAATTTGTTGTGGGAATAGAAGAAAGTTGGCCACTTTATATGGTTATGATTTTTCAGTTACAATAGGGTAGTTTTGGTTACGGCTTTTTTCATATGGCATGTTTGTGTGTAGGTAGTACATATATCTGGGAAGAGTCATTGTTTGCCTACTTTTGTTTGTTAAGGTATAGTTCCTTCCTCTGCTATGTTGTACTTTTATTGTATTTATTTTTACATAGTTACAATCACCTAATTTATTAGTATTTCTTAGTTCATTCCCTATTGCGTATCCTTAGTTTTTGTTCCATTAAATGTATGCACAAAATTCTTCTTCAATTTTTTTTTCACAAAATCTTGTTTTGTGGGTCTCTTAGATTCAACCTCTCTACAAGCAAGGATGCTGATACAGGTAAAGTTGCCTACATCTAGATCTCCCCAGCATGGCCTACAGTGGGAGGTGTTGTTTGTTTGTTGTTGTGGGAATAGAAGAGATTTCTTTAACATCATGGTAAAGGGATTGAATAAAAGTGCCAAAGAATTCTGAGGAAATTCTTTTGGAGATTCGAGTGGATAATTGGTAAAGTTTTCTCCTAATTGGATTTTTATTGATTCTAGCTCGGTGGCCATGGTATGTAATGTTTGAATGGAATAATTATTTTGTTAAATGATTTTGTATTTTTCATCGAAATTTTGAGATCTATTCTAAATCTTTTCCCCTTTCTATAGAGCCCCAAAAATTTCTATAATTATAAATATCCATTCTCTCAATGTGGACCGACCTAGAGGGCTTGAGCCCGTAAGATGGTTAGATTCTATGGGTAATTTAAGCGTGTAATCTTAAGAGATAGTTTAAGTCAATCCAAGCAAAAATAATATTCATTTTTTATTTTTTGCACCCAAAAATTTTGGAAAATTCAAATAAAAATTATTTTGTGCAAGTGAAGATCTTTTTCCAGCAAAATCTCCACCCCAAGCCGTGTGTTTATAAAAAAAAAAGTAATATGTTTTCCCTGTCTTTCCTTTTTTGTCTTCCTTTCCAACTCTCTTCGTCCTTCCATTAAACCTTAACCCTAGAGAGCTTTCATCACCTTGCTCAATCAATCCACCTCTCTTGCTCAGCGCGCACACCTTACTCACAATCTCCCTCTCACGTTCTCTCCCTCTCTCACACGCATCTTCTCTCCCTCTCCCCCCCCCCATCTCACGCCTTTCCTTCTCTTATGTGCTCTCTCTCTTCTTCCGCGGCCACCAGTGTTACCTATCGACCACCGTCGCCAACAGCCCACCATCGGCATGCCCTTATCACTGCCGTCGTGCACGCATCCACCCGTTATCCTCCTCCCCTTTCTCCTGGTTGAGTATGAATTGGGTTTATGGAAACCCTAATCCAAGTTTTCTTTTCTTTTAATTTCTTTTATCATAAATCTTCATTGACATTAATGCATCTAAGTTTTTATATTAAATCTTGTACATTTTTCTTGATTTTCATATTTAAATTGCTTGAGTTAAGGAACTAAAGTATTCTAAGCCTCCTCCTTTTTCGTTAAACTCTTTTAAGGTAAACTTTTGATCCTTAATCCTCATAATTGTCTAACTTGGATTGGATTAGAGGGATCGTATTAGTAGTGGGATAAACAGGACATCGTATGATCGCCTTATGAAAGTTTTGGGCAATGGGTGATAGTTTTGAGATAAAAACTTAGGGAATTATTACCTCTTCTATAGTCAGAACATAGGGTTATTTTGAACAACCACGAATTAATATTGGCTTATTTAGAAACTGTAAAATTTATAGAGTGTATAGTTCTAGAAGTCTTCTATATGTGGAGGCTTGAATCGTGCTTATTGGAGTTAAACTCATAAAGGTATGGTCGAAATATGGAGACAACATAGATTTGGACTATACTGGGATAATTTGAGAACTTGGCTAAATTTGAACTTGTTAAGGCCAGAATCTGCTAACTACCTTCAAATGAAAGTTAGAGTAGACAAACTGAGCTTTTCAAAATGGGCTTAATATCCAAAGTTCGACATCTATATCACAAGTTATAGCTTCTAGACGTTGGACCTAAATTATGTCCTTAATCTGGATGGTTCATGTAAGGGTTTAATTAAAGAGATAAAATTCCAAAACTTATTTTGGGATTTCTAATCTGTTAACTAGGTACAGAAATAGGTTTCCAAGTGATTTCTGGGCCATAGTCATTAAATTTAATTTTGGGCTGAGTATAAATGTTAACAAAATCGTTTTAGGAATTGGATAGGCACAAGTTAGAAACTCGAGCACACGATTAGGCACCACATTTTCATTAGGTAAAAATCATGCCCTGACTCCCCTAAATATTCCTTTAAAATGTGTTTTATGTAGATTATCTCTTATGTTGATTTGAATAGGTGTTTGAGGGCCTTCTTGAATAAACGGATGTGTTGTGAGATTTTATCGTCATTACTGAAGGTTAGTACAGAATCTTGAATTGTTTGAAATATGTTTGCTTCAATGATTACGGACGTTTATAAGGTCGGCATACGCGTTTGAAAGTTGGACATATGACATACTCTCAAATGTTAATATCGGTGAGATGAGGCAGGTTTGCTCCGGAATATAACAAGGCATTATAGTCTTCCCCGGGAAATTGAATACACGGTTAGTGCCACGTGCCATATTGTTGATGGACATAGCTAGGTTATCGGTAACCATCCAATTAATGATAGGTCATGAATTGGATGGATAAGCGGATGCTCCTAAACCAGATGTAGGCCATGAGACCTACTAAGCTCGCTCGCCCTTATCTTTAAACTGAACTAAGAGAGACCTAAATGAACTTATGGGTTTAGGTTGGATTGGTTAGACACGATTTATGAATCATACAAGTTATGTTTTCCCCATCCCCAACATTTTTTGAAATGAATTTAAATCATGTTTTGACTATTGGGGGTGGTTGTTACTGAACTTCGTCTCATTCTGTTAAATGATTTATTTTTTTAGGTGATGATCATGAGCATAGTGATGAGACTTCATTTAGAGCATGTTGTTGACACATAAAACTTAGGAATTGTTATGTCGAATAAATTTCCTAGATTGAACATTTAACTTTAATGTATTATGCTTTGACTTTGACCTTGTTGGCTTGATTTTATTGATAAATTCTAAATGACAAATTCTATGGTACTTATGCTTGTATTTCCTATTAGTAAATATGGCAGTAATGCTTCATTATGTAGTCTGTTTCCACCTAGGGTTAAATATTAGTAATGAATTACAAAGTGGTATGAGAGCTAGGACTACCGACCTAAAACCTTGCTTGGGAATGTTGTAATCCAAAAGAAAAAAAGTTTTAAAGCAATAGACTTAGGAACTACATGGAAAATGAGTGTAGGATGGGAAAAGGGATGCATGTAAAATGTTCCGGGTTAAGCGACATTTCGGGTCGGTTCGGTTTGGGTTGGGTGAACTTCGGTTCGAGTCAACTGATTTTTTGTCCAATAAGCTTATCATACAAAAATAAGCAACTTTGTTGGAAATTTCAGCACGGGTATGGTTCGGTTCGGGTTAATTCGAGTTTCGGATCCACTTTTGGGTGAGCCTATTTCAGATGTCAGATTGGGTACCGAGTCATTCGGCTCAGGTTTTAGATCTTGGGCCAGTTTTGCCAGGTCTAGATGCATGCATCTACATAAATGTATTAGGATATATGCCTTACTTGTAATTATTGGTGTATAGGATGAATGGAGTGCAGCATTGTCCTTACATGAGGGGTCGTTGTCTCCACAAAAGAATACTCATGAAACGTAGGTCTGGCATGGTTGAACATGACCAGCAAGTTGAGGTGGTCGTAGATAGGTATCTAGATGACGTGCCTAATAGTTGCTTAAGGCTTGGAGAAAATCATACTTTCTCGCTCTTGACCCTTCAAGGTGACCCAAAATAGCATTATCGAGTTAATGAGCTACACTCTAAGGTTCGAATATTTTGTGATTGGAGGACGTGTTGTTGGTGCAACTGGCAACCTATTGGTATGAATTTAAATAAGCTAATTGATCATCTACTTAAGGTGGACCCATATGACCAATCCCCTAAACCTACAACCCACGAGAAGGCCACACCATCACAAGGAAGAATCTAAGAGTTCCACCCCCAAGGCACCCTTGGAGAAGGACGAGGAAATTGGGGAGGGCGAAGAGCCTAGGGTGGATAAGGAGTCTAGGGAGAATGACGAACCCATGAAGGATGGGGACCTCGAGGAGGAACCCATGGAGTATAAGGACATCGACGAGGAACCCATGGAGGGTGAGGATCCTGAGGAGGAACCCATAGAGGATGAGGACCAGGAAGAGGAACCTAGAGAGGATGAGGAACTTGAGGAGGAATCCATAGAGGAAGAGGACCCTGAGGAGGAACCCATAGAGGATGAGGAACTTGAGGAGGAATCCATAGAGGAAGAGGACCCTGAGGAGGAACCCATAGAGGATGAGGACCCCGAAGAGGAGGCCAAGGAGGATGAAGACCCTTTGGAGGAATCTAGGGAGAATGAGGACCCCGAATGACTAGTGGAAGATGAAGACACAAACAAAGAGCCAGCAGAAGATGAAGATCTTGAAGAAGAAAACCTAGATGAAGGACTGGAGGGAAAACCAGTGGAGATCAGCACTTGAAACTGAGCCTAAATCTGAACCCAAAACTACTTATTGGAAGCAGTGAAGGTGTGGTAGGACGTATCCGGGGACATGTCTGTTAGATGCTCTTAGGCAGTAGATGTTAGATTATGCTTAAAGCCAATAATGTTATATTTTAAAGATCATTTTTTCCCCCTTGTTAGTAGAGTTAGAGCTACAGAAGTTATCGAATTGCCTATGTAATGGGAACAGTAAAGTGGAAAACATTTATCATTTTTGGTTTATGCATTGAATTTATTCATTGAGTTTACATGGATGCGCTTGCTTATATGATTCTTTAAGAATTGTGTGTTTGATCTAAACATGAAAATGGGTGATGTTAATAGAGTGTGTATGAGACATTTGGTTATGTGTGATAAGAATTTAACCATGTAAGTGCCATGCCAACTTGCCAATGTGAATGATACAAATTGATGCTACTATGAATGTGACTATATGTCTGTTCAACGATGGTGATGTAAATCAAGAAAGATTAAAAATATGGCACAAAATACATGTTGCAAACAATTAGGAAAGAAACTAAGTTTGATTAACAAACAAATCACGATGTCGGTAATCCAACGAGAATCTCAAATCGGACCCCCATCGCACTCCGAGGCCCTACGTTAATCTAGATAACACTTCAGCTAGCCGAAGGGAGAAACTTGAAGCCCTTCGGCCTAAGAATGGCGAAAGGACATCTAGCAATATACATACATATGTATATGTGTGTGTGTGTGTGTATATATATATATATATATATATATATATATATA